>JALIGW010000001.1:234413433-235013433 GCA_023053685.1 Diadophis punctatus similis | reverse complement strand
CCCCCCCAAATATACAGTGTATTATAGCTTAAAAAGAGCTCTGAAACCTACAATTAAACACAACTTCATTTTAGTTGTACAGATCAAGAGTGTACATTAAGACAAGTTGTGGTGGTGGTTGTTATATGGGCAGTCAACAAGAGTCAATGACTTCTAACTGACAAACTGTATAATAACACCTACAAGCATGTCACTTCTCAAAGAACTGGCAAGGCAGGTTCTTATCCTCAAAAGACTCCAATCTAAAATGATGTCTAACAGCAAAAGATCCAACAAGGCTGATGCTCCACAGACAGAACACATAGAAATCCACAGCAGCCTTATGCAGAAGACCTGTGCAAACCATAAGCACTGTGAGCCATCTGCGTCTTCTGCAACGCCTGTGGTGCATCTACCTCAAGGGCTCTTCCAGATTTGCTCCGGTTCCTTGAGGATGCATAACTACCTTGCCAGTGGTCCAAACATTAGTGGGATCCATTCATGTGCATACCTGAAGACAATCTACTAAAGCCACGCCAAACCTTGCAGAGGATGCGGCTGCCTGACTATATTGAGGGGGCCTGCTCTTAGAAAGCTTTACACTTTATTATGCTGGCATTGTAAATGAAGAGAAAACTATACTAAGAAAATACAGGTTGATACATTAGTAGCATAATTTCCGAATGGGCGAATTCTTTATCTAGAAGAAGTTACTACAGCGCTGCAAATTAGGCTGCTTGAATTTTATTGGCTTCAACAGGATTCAAACAGATTATATACAAAGGATGTAATTATCTGTAGCCAGTAATATATATGCTGGAGCTGGCTCATATCAGCTTGTGAGAAGTAATCCTTAAATTTTCAGGAATTTTGTAAGTTGATTGAGAGCAGAGCTGAGCCTCATGCCTAGTGCACTGATAAACTGTGTTGGTAACCTGCAGCACAGCAGCACAATGGATCTGGCAGATCCAGTGGTTATATATTTATTAGCATACCACTACTTGGAGCTGACCTATTTTGTGCACTGAATGTAATATACTTTTCTTCAGTAAAGCTTTTAAATATATTTTTACACATAGAAATGAGGGAATTTAGAATCTCACTTGCGTTAATTCATATTGATTTTTCTTTTCCCTTTTCACCACTCCTCTGAACAGCAAAATTAAGATTAAAGAACCTCTCCAGCATTTTACTGTTTGCTTCAAATACTTACCGTTCAAAGTCAAAGAGCGGTAAGGAAACCTGACCCAACATCTCTGGGCCTTTTCTCTGTTTATTTGAATCCGGTGAATTACCACCATTTTGATTTAAAATACCAAAAAGAGTAAGGCATAGGATAGACTCTAATGGCAACTGAGAAATTTGGATGGGAAAAATTATTCTGGAAAATAATAGAAGTGGCTTGTTAGATAATTATTGACTACATTTTAGAAAAAAGAATTAGTTAATATGTTCAGTACCTGCCAAATCTCATTGTTATCTCATGTCATTTGAAACCATGAAAATAATTTCATCAATATCTAAAAAACATTTGATCTCAAATATTACACATAATTGACGTAAGATTTTTATGCAAATAATGGCTAATTAAAATATAATTTTTCTTAAAATGGTTGGTTTTACACAGAAGATATAGGACGGATCATCTGGTTTCCGAACCAACTCGATTTGAGAACCTAGCCAACAAGTTTTATATTTGCTATATTTGACAAATTCATTAAATGTTTGTGAAACATTTAATTCTATAAATAGTTCCTTCTAATTCCTAGGCTTGTTCAAAATGATCAATGAGTGTTAAATATATTCCTTGAATAACCTATAGACCGGGGTCCCCAAACTTGGCAACTTTAAGACTTGTGGACTACAACTCCCAGAATTCTCCAGCCAGCAAAGTTGCCAAGTTTGAAGACCTCTGCTATAGACATTCAAAAACCCAACATGATTGCTCTGAGGTTTTGAGAGGACTTCTGGTATGCTGTTATAAGCAGAATTTTTTTTTAGCCATGTAGTGCAAACCCCAGAGGCACTGAGAGGGCCTTGAAGCAGCCATACTGAGGTTTTGAATAGCTGTGTGTAATGAGTGGGATTCCACTGTTGTCTTCCTCAGACATAGACATGAGTACAGAACAATGAGCGTATCTCCCAGTCACTCCCTAACCCAGGGGTCAGCAACCTACGGCTCTGGAGCCACATGTGGCTCTTTCATCCCTCTGCTGCAGCTCCCTGTTGCCGGTCGGCACAATTTTGAGAGGAGCTTCCGGTTGGGGGAGGAAGCAGGTGTGCCAGGAGGAGACTCTATGGCAAGGGGCAGGTTTTTCGGTCAGCTCCACAATTGATAGAGCTTTCGGTTAGGACTGGTAGAGGAAAAAGGACGCCGCACTAGGAGGAGACTCTATGGTGGGGGAACCAGACTTCTGGTCGGCTCCAGAATTGAACGGGGGGCTTCCGGTTAGGACCTTTGTGACTCTTTGAGTGTTTAAGGTTGCCGACCCCTGCCCTAGCCTATACTTTCGAATTATGTTGAAAGATCTTTTTATAGCTGACAAAATGGGATTTTCTAAAATTAATTAGCAGTTTAAAGGAGTGTGACAGACGTTACATAAAGAAATACTTTTATGAGTCTGTAAACTAAAAAAAGACACTTACAATTCATCCCATTTAATCAAATAGAAGAACTTCTTATATGTGCCAACCTTCTTGGACTGGACTGGTTTGAAGAGATCTTTTCCATTATGGGTCAAAGAGCAAACCAGGTAATATTTTTCATAACTAAAAACAGAGCAAAATGTAGTCAATAAAAATGAACGTAACATTCAGGGTAAAGGTACAGTTTAGTGTAAATACTCACACTGAAACCCAATTATTGGGAATTCCATGAGCAGCAAATATGGTGAACTGGAGATGCTCTGTGGCCGTCCATGCCTCTTTAGTGCTTTTTGTAATCCTTGGAGTGCTTAATGAAGGACTGTGGTGTGAGTTCAAGTGGAGTTGAAGAAGAGCATGGACTGCAGAGGTCAGCTGATCTACGCTCATTTGAAGAGGATTTTCAGATTGCGAAGAACCTAGATAATTGTTTTTTTAACGTTACGAAGGTAATGAATGGAATACCCTTTAAAAGATTGAACAAAGATATTTAATTTGTACTTACCAATTGGATTCTTGCTAGTATCATCAGATGATATTATAGATCCCTGTCCAGTGAGATATGAAAAAAGTTATCAATCTCTCCAAATTGGGGAAAAAACCCTTTGTTGAATTATCAATATTTCTACTTATTACTTAGATATTCATGCCACAAGATCTTTTGTACTCCTTATTTGTACTACAAGTAGTCCTCAACGTATGACCACAATTGAGCTCAAAATTTCTGTTGTTAAGTGAGACATTTGTTAAGTAAGCTTTGCCCCATTTTATAACCTTTGTCACAGTTGCTAAATGAATCACTGCAGTTAATAAGTTAGTAACCTGGTTGTTAAGTGAATTGGGTTTTCCCATTGACTTTGCTCGTCAGAAGGTTGTACAAGGTGATCATATGACCTTCAAACACAGCAACGGTCGTAAGTATGAACCAGTTGTCAAGCATCTGAATTTTGATCACATGATCACAGGGATGCTTCAAAGGTCATAGCTGAAGAATGGTCATATGTCACTTTTTTCAGTGCCGTTGTAACTTTGAACGGTCACTAAATGAACTGTCATAAGTCAAGGACTACCTGTATAGAAACAAAAAAGTGGCCTGAATCAGGTGATGCTCATACTATCACCACTGTAAAGTTTGTCTGTCAGAAATAAAAAAAAGAATCAGTCTCACTATATCAATTTGCTTTAAGGTAATTAACATGGTGTAGAACATGGGACTGAATTAGTATCTGCCCCACTGTATAAATGGGATATAGCAGAAAACTGCACGATTTAACTAATTACCTCAGGGCTCTTGTTCCCTGGAAGGTTAACTGTTCTTCTTAGATTCTTTACAGCTGCAGTAATTGCTGGAGTCTCTACCCCATCTAATGAATAGCAAATTTTTCTGACGGCTTTAATGACTGGTTCCATTGCTTTAAACCGATTCTGGTGAGAGATAGAAAAATAAACAAGGTAAAATTAAGGTAAAATCCAACATTTCTCAACTACATTTCCACTAAACCGACAGAACATCCCCTTCTATTCCTCCCATAAATACTGTTACAATTGGAGGATATCTATACCTCTTGATTTACAGGAATATACAGGGAGAAAGAAAATCTGTTCCACTGACAGATGCCATTTCATTGGCAAATACTAGATGTTTTGGGCATATGTTAGAGAAAGAATAAGGCAGGCATTATATATATAATGAGTTCATTTAAATACTTTTCATTTAGTTGCATCCCTTCTTCCACTGGCTGCCACCTACAGTACTGACAACGAAGAAGTTGATGACAAGTTCACAGAACAGTATTGTGTATAGAATAATCTACATAGAAGGTTATTTGTTCAGCGCAGGGATGGTTCTATTATGTTCTGAACCTGTGTGTGGCAAACAGTGGCACAGGAAATATCATATGGAAGAAGAATGGAAGAAAGAGTGAATTCGTTTAAATTTTGGCATATCGTAGATGTTGCCAATGTCCACTTTTCTTACTTCACTGCAGTAACACTCCTTCTTACCAGATGAAAATGGCGTACTGGTGACATGAATAAGGTAAAGTATGGTTCAGGGCAGGGGTCCCAAACCCTGGGACGTGGCCCACTATTGGGCCATGGCCTATTCGGAACTGGGCACACATGCGCGCAGGTCAACTCTCTCTCGCACACACGCAACTCAACTCGCACAAGTAGCAGGCCAATGCATACGTGCATGCGTGTGCAGTTCAACTTGCACCCAGCCAGACCGTCAAGCCGCAAAAGTTGGGGACTGCTGGCTTAGGGAACTACTATGTTTCAAGTGGAAGACAAAAAGTAATGTATGAAGCTTAAAGTAGATTGGAAAGTGAGGCTTAGGAAAAAAATTGTATTTGAGCAATAACATCTAGCAAATCTCAAATCACAAACAGCTAATGGTACAATATAAATACATATATATATATAATTATTATTATAAATGTATGATTAGTAAAACATGAAATGTACTGGAAGTAGGCTGTGTGAATCATTCATAAGGTGTCTTGCAACATACACTGATGCAGGGAAAAACCCACCTCTCCCCAATGAGCTGAATTTTCCAAGAGGCTCAGATCTTTTTGACAAAATCAGAACGCCTTTATAGCAATCAGAGCCTTCGAGAGGATGCAGCTATTTCAAGAGTTCAAGGAGTATGTCACTCACACCAATATGCATTGCCAAGTGCTTCTTTGCATAACCATAATAGGAGACAACTTGAATGATAACGTTTACCTTATTTTTAAGCAGTATGTCAACTTGATTGTGATAAGCGTCTAACAATTCTTCAAGAGAGTGACTAGAACCAATGAGAATAATTCTATTACTTGTGACATACTATTAGTATAAGCTTTGTAAAATGAATACAAAGGCACCAACATAACAAATGATCGATTACAAAATGTAATGTTTGATTGCCCCTGGAATGAGGTTCCCCTCTGAGATCTACATGGCTCCCATCCTGATGGCATTCCAGAAGGTCCTAACAAACTGGCTGTTCTCCTAGACATTGGAGTAGGCTAGATGGAACCCATTATTAGAAATACTTGATTATGTTACAAATATTTGGGAGTTTGGTGCTGGGCAGCACCAAAATTGAAACAAATATTATTATGACGAAGTTGTTACCTCTGAATGGTCTCTCTGAACAGCTTTTCTACATGGCAGAGATGTTTTGTCAAATCTATTGTTGTCCCATCATCATCTTCCTAATAATAGAAAATATATAAATAATTTGCCAAACTTATCAATATTCTCCCTTGACCTGTGAAAAATAATCTAAAGATGGATAGCCAGTTTTATTCTGAGAGTTCTGAAGATGAGAAAATTAGCATTTTTTTGCTACCTCAATAAATAGAAAACTGTTAATAAATGTCTGCTTTCAATTTCTCGACTAAAAAGTGACTGGCTATTAAGTTCATAAACAAGAACTAATATTTGATAGCATTCTCCAATTTAACTAGGTTTACTCAGGATGAATTATCAATTTTTATAATGAACTTATGTGTAACAGTAATTTTCTTTCACAGGTGTATTCATTTTTAATTTCATTACTGGATTTCTTAGACTTTCAAAAAAGAAAAGCCCACGATCAAAAAACTTCCATGCTTCCTGCATTTGTGTTTTCACCTGTAGTAATGCTTGCTGTTCTCAATCCTATCCTTTAAGCTGCCAGGTAAATCTGCAAACAATATCTGGAAGTGGAATATCGCAAATCAGGAATCCTTACTATTTAGTCAGTTCACTATGTATTAGTATGTCATCAGGGGCCAATTTCTAGCATACTGGAGAAGAAATATATTGGCTGATCTTTAAAGAACAGAGTAAGCATAGTTAATATTTAGGGATCACCAAGAAATCACAGGAATATAGTCTATACTGGGAGGGTGGAAACATTTTCAGAAGAACGCAATGGTAAACCACCTATGTCTTGTTACACCAAGGACAACTATACGAATACATCCACTAGACACCAGGATCTGAGCTCAATTTGAAAGTTTTTTTTTTTCTAAGGCCAGTATCAAGAGTGGAGATCTTGGAATGTATCATCTTGTGAAAATCTAGTTCTCTGGTGAAAGCTCTAAAGCCACAAAAGAGAGGGAGGGAGGGAGGGAGGGAGGGAGGGAGAAAGAAAGAAAGAAAGAAAGAAAGAAAGAAAGAAAGAAAGAAAGAAAGAAAGAAAGAAAGAAAGAAAGAAAGAAAGAAAGAAAGAGGATGACCAACAGCAAGATAGATGGAATCACAGTGGCAATGGGTGCACTGCTGGAAGATCTGAAGGGCCAGGTTAGTGACTGTCATGGTGAAAAGCTAATTGGTTGCTAATAGTTGACATCAATTTGATGGTACATAATAAATCAATTAACCTACATTTGTAATGAGGATGGTTTACTATTGTAATCATGGAAACTGTTTCTACTGAAAGAACTAGCACCAGAAAGAGACCAGCGATAACTAATAATTCTAGATACATGTGAGTCATGGTTATAAGACAGAGTTCACAATACAATAAAACAAGGAATAGGCAGAACATCAATAAAACATATAAAAATAATAAATGATGGTTGTTTTGATAAGTGAGTTTCCTTTGTACTTACTGTTCGTGCAAGATCTCTGCAAATAATATTATTAGTTAATAACTGTAGAATAATCTCTGTGTCCCACTTTCGGCAGTTTTGAATATACTCATGACTTCCAACACAATGCTTGCTGTGAAAACAACATATGCTGTGATTATTCACTATTTCAAATTATTAATAAGATTTTCAACAAACGTGACTTCAAGTTCTGCCTTAGCCATGAAAACCAGTTGGGGGACTTTGGGCCAGACACTCTCTCTCTCAACCCAATCCAACTCACAGGATTGTTATTGTGAAGAAAATAGGAGAAAGGTGTGTTGGATATATTCATATGCCTTGCATTATTTGTAAAAACAATAAAGGCAGGATACAAATAAATAAATAAAAATATATGGACATGGTTTTTAGATTTCATGTCTCCCTTCTCCTCACTAGTTTTCCCCTTTTTCTTTTCAAATATTGCTTATCAGAACTTGAAAAGGGCTAATCGCAATCATGGTTGGAAAAGCTTTCACAAATTATTCTGAATTTCTGCTTAATACAGTATGTTATTAATAGTAAATAATTAGGATGCTAGTCTTCTGGTCCTCTAAAGTATCAAAAACACTCTGATCAAATGCGTTTCTCAAATAAAATAACTCTAGACATATTTAAAGCACTATTATTTTGACATATTTAATTGGAACATAGAATTCATATTCCAAGCTTTCTCTGTTTTGATGTAATATTGTCCCATTACTATATAGCATGTATTCTAAACATGAAAAGTTGGCAGAATCAGTCTTAATAAAACTCCAGATTAAGAGATGATGCAGAACCTGCAATAGATCAAGTAAGTAACTGACAAGACATATGCTTTTACAACTAACCGCCATTTTCAAATATTACAGGATTCTGCATTAGACAATTGAATGTATTCCATGACAGCATATTTTTTTCTAAGAATAGTTACTTTTGACAATGCTAGTATGACATTAAAAATCTGAAATGTAAACAGGTAAGAAAAAGCATGATTAATAAAATAAAATGTACAATATGCATATCTAAATGAATAGTTTAATTTAATTTAATTTATTGTTCTTATAAGCCGCCCAATCCCGTAGGACTCAGGGCGGCGTACAACAGAAAAAAGAACAAGTAGAAATACAATAAAACAGTTTTAAAAAATTACAGAAGTTAGAAACCAATCATCCATGGGGGAATTAAGATCTATTTGCACCCCGCCTGCAGGAAGAGCCATGTCTTAATGGCTTTCCGGAAGAAAAAGTGTTCCAAATTCAATGATAACACCCATTTTAATTCTTATTGCTATATTACTTACACCTTTTCCAGTTAGTAAGAATCAAATTAGCATTCACTATAGTTTTCTAGAAATCAGGATGCAACGAAAGCAAAACTTACTTCTGTAAAACTTCTTCTTGTCCACCAACTTTTAAAATATAACTGCCAATATCTACATCATTCAAGTCATCATGCACCCAGCAAAGAGCCTGCATTATTATAAGTTCAACTGGAGAACTGACTGTTCGGAGAAAAACACACGCAGAAGAAAAGGTAACAAAAATAGTGAACAGAAGGCAGTTTTCTAAAATAGAAAAACATGAACTCAATGCAACCCAAACAGTTTTTGGAGTATTGTAGTTAGCAATTTGAGGAATAGAATAAAAAATTAACAGCAATTTATTCTCAAAAATCAATTCAGTTGTAATCAAAAAGCCTATTTGATGATCTATGGCAGGGGTGTCAAACTCGCAGGCCGCGGTTGCGTCACGTGCTGGCCCCGCCCCCGCCCGGTTTAGTGAAGACAGAAAAAGTCCCGATACGTCATGTGACGCCGCCGTGATGATGTGAGTTTGACACCCCTGATCTATGTTTACATCAGACTTGGAAAAACAAGGTAGGAAAACAAAACATATGTTGCAAACAGAATGGATGGGATTAAAAATACAGGTAAAAGTTCACACATTTTTAGTATCAGTTCCAATGGAAATGGCTCCTGTAAAGCTGATCTCTAGGAATGTGTGCTTGATAACCCATGGAAGTCAAGCCGAAACTTCTTAAAACCATGAAGCTTATGAGACATGCCCTGCCTGGCCTTTTGCAAAGAAAGGGGGGGGGGGGAGCAGCAAAGGCAGCCAAATGTTTCCTTTTGGGATTGCAGGTGCTCTGTGGAGTCCTGGGAGAGATATGCTTTCTTTCCAGAGCCTTGGAAAAGTAAAGGCTTTGTACTTTCACTACAAAGCCAGACTCAGCACTTCAACCCCACCCAGGAGCATGGGAAAGGGGGCATTTTAAGACTCTGAAGTTGAGAGGCTGCCTTTAGCATTTTTTTTTGCTGTGTTGCCAAGCTAAGGCAAGTTCTTTTCCCCCCCTGTTGTCTCCCTGCGCTCATGCACACTGAAAAACCCTTATAATTTGCATGTGGCCTGATCTAGGATTCCCAGGGACTCAGCCAACCCGAGGCACCCCCGCTTTCCACTTAACAACCCACACGATCAATGACCTTGCCTACGAAAGCCATGATGTAGTTGTAAAGTTGAGTCGACTCATGTGGTGACCCTATTAACAACTGCAACAACTTACAACCAAAATTCCAGGCTCAATTGTGGTTGTGAGTCAAAGACTACCCTCAAGGGTATAATTCATTGCCAACATTATTTTGACAATCTTTCAATCTACTGAAATATATCTATTAAGATAAAAATGCACTTACCATCACATGTGAATGTCACTGGCTGTTGGAAACCCCCAATTTCTATTGAAACCTTGATGCTGGAGTTCTCTCCACTTACATTTCTTTGCAACATGACTGGACTCAACACGAAACCCAAGTTTGTATCATGCTTGGTATGGGGAAACTTGGTCCTTAATCTGTAAACAACATGTTTATAAATGGAGTTACAATGATCCCTGGAGTAACAAACAAGAACATAAAGCAACACAAAGAACATCAAACTGCAAATTGAAGCATGAGTATGCAGGATTTCCGTTGAAATCAATGCAGTTTCTGAATTAAAAATCCTTAGATTTACAGGTAGTCCTCAACTTACAACAGTTCATTTAGTGACCGTTCAAAGTTACAAGGCGCTGAAAAAAGTGACTTATGACCGTTTTTCACAGTTATGACCTTTGGAGCATCCTCATGATCAAGTGATCAAAATTCAGATACTTGGCAATTGGTTCATATTTATGACCGTTGCTATGTCCCAAGGTCATGTGATTCCTTTTGTGACCCTCTGACAAGCAAAGTCAATGGGGAAGCCAGATTCACTTAACAACCAAATTACTAAGTTATCAACTGCAATGATTCACTTAACTGAGGTAAAATGGTTGTAAAATGGAGCATAACTCACTTAACAAAATGTCCCACTTAACGACATAAATTTTGGGCTTATTGTGGTCGTAAATCGAGGACTGCCTTTATATAGCTAATCTATTTTTCTTTAATTTATTTATTTAATCTCCTCTCTACTCTGTTAAATAACATACCCTGACAGGTTCAATATTGTAATCATCTTAAATCATCCATCAATTTCATCTTTTAAAATAGTTTTTAAACTAATTTGTGTAAACCTAGTAATTCTGAAATAAACTTCAGATTTTCCTAGTCACTTTTTCCTATCTCCTTCCTTCCTATATACTTGTGCAGCCAAACAAGTGCCATTCATGCAAATGAGGGAAATATCAGCAGGCTAGAAGGAAGCACAAAGTATGCAAAAGGACATTTTAAAAAGAAAAAGAAAATAATTGGGAGAGATAAAATCATCTGTTCCCTTCAATTAGCAATTGATAACTCTTTGCTTAGTGGCAAGAATGTTGACTGGCTGTTCAAAAATGAAACAACTTTGAAAAGGACAGAAAGGTTCAGAAAAAGAAGAGAGACCCATTTATAATCTGCTCATGGAAGGAATGATTTCGTATGGCCAGATATACCTCCAAGCCTGAAAAAGCAGAATTAATTTCTGGCCTAGCTTCTTATTTCACATGTCACAATGAAAATATACTCCAACTTTCAAAGTTAACATAATTCCTTTCCACAAATTGCAGACTGAAAAAGGCCCCAATTGGATAAGAATGGCTTCTACCAAATAATGTAGCAAGTCTTTTAAGATATTTAGAATACTCTCGAATGTAATCTAGATGTAATAACAGGCTAAAGGACAGGCTAAAGCTGAGGAAATAACTCACAACAATTATGTAATGTTATCTTATTACTTTCACTCCCAGCTGTACCTCAACTGAGGGCTGGAAGAGTGTATTAAGAAAAGAAATACTTTATAGCAAAATTGCAATATTTGCCATATTAATTATATTAACTCCAATGCTGGGGCTGAGACTAATTCCTCATTCTTCAAAACATCACTTGTTTAAATGACCCCTTCAAATATCCACCCAGGTCAAAAATAGCATTCAGAGACCACATTAGCAAAATACATTATTACAAAAGTAAAGAAGATAAGTAGCTCAGGATTCAATTGTCAGGTTCTTGCTGTTCTCCAAAGTTGCCTTTCTTCTTCCATTTAATTTCCAGTTTGGCCATGAGTACTCCCACCACCAAGAAATGCCGTTGGCTGGTTATGCAGACATGAAAAAATAAGCAGCACCAGGGCGAAGTTTTTTTTCTTTTTTAATATAGGTGCACATATCAGTATTTTATATTCTTTCAAACAGTATATAATGGCAACGATGATTAAACAAAAAAAAACTTCAAGCAAAAAATTAAGTGATATGCCTGGCAGAAAATAACCAGATGGGCATTTCTTATAACTATCTAAGGGTCTCTGACATTGATTGGGAAGATTTCATCACCACTCTTTCATGCTAATAACATTTTCCAGCTGTGCAGTGTTTCACTGCATAGCATCGTGATGGGATTTATGGTAGATGCAGGCTTTAATGGCCATTCCAAGCCCCTCCATTTCTTTCTCTCTATATCACTTTAGCTATTCCTTGATGGATGTGCTGGAACAGTTAGGATCACTGTCATACTGCAAAGTCCACTTTGAGTTGAACTTCAATCTTCTGGCAGATGGTTTCACATTATCCTGAGGCACCCTCTGAAGAATTCATAGCAAATTCTGTGTTGGTGAGCTGCCCGGTCCCCTATTCAGCAAAGCAGCCCCAAACCGTAACGTTTCCACTACCATCCTTTTGGTATCGGGTTTTCTGGTGAAATGTTCTCTTTTGTTTTGCCAAACATGACTTCTGGTGCTGTGGCCAAGTAACTTATCTTTGCTCCTTCAGTCTAGAGCACATTGTTCCACAGGTCCTGGTCTCTGCCTCAGATGTTCACAACCAAACTTTAGTCTGGTCCTGAAGTTTTTTCTGAGGTTTCCTCCTGGCACACCTCCCATCTAATATTTGCAGCTTCTTTCTAATGGTAGACTCATGCACTTTGACATCATTAGTGACAAGAGTTACCATAGCTCCTATGAAAAAATTCTAGGGTTCTCAGAGATTTGTTTCAGCAACTTGCATTCTGTTCTTGGGCTGAATTTGTTGGGATAGCCTGGCCTGGGCAAGTTGGCAATTATTTGAAATCTTTGTCATTTGTAGATAATCTTCTGGGCAGTGAAATGACTGGCATTCTTTTTAAATCCTCCCCAGACTTATAAATACAATATTATACAATATTTTTTCTGAGAGCTTCAAAACCTCATTCAATCTAATAATGATAAGACACATTTTAGCAACAAAGACCATCTCAAACTAAGCATTTAGTTAAAATAAGTCTGGTTCGTCCAAGATCTTTTCTAATGGTGCTCTACTCATTGCCACCTAATCTGGTGCACCTGATTCTAATTTAGGTATTTGAGGCAGTCATAAATGTACTTACTTTTTCCACACGCACTATTGACATTTAAGTTACACAATGAACTACAAAATTTAAATGCTACGTATTCATTACATTCAATTCTTTTTATCAATATTGTTGAAATGAAAATCAAATAATCGTTGAAATAAGTCATAAACTTCAATGGGATGTAACTTACTTTTTCACATGGCTAAATGTCATATGAAATATGTATCAGCTTGTCCAACCATTCCACAATGTAAGATTGGGCAGGATGTGTTTCTGGAAATGTTCTAAACATTTGTCTTATACAATAATTTTCATTTTTTTCCCACAGCAACAACTCTTTAGGGTGTGATGGCCTGAGAAAGAGTGACTGGCCCAAAGTCACTCATCCGGCTTTCATGCCTAAGGCAGAACTAGAACTCCTGGTTTCTAGGCCAGCAACTTTAACCATTAGTATGGAAGGATTTTGTTGGTTTGTGGGCTACAGTGATGCCAAAGAGTTGGATTAGGCTGTTGGTGATTTCTAAGATGCTTTTGATGTATGAAATAATTATCCTTTTCATGACTTGCAATATTTGTACTGTGATTATTTAATGAAGTTGCATGGATATCCGATTGGAAAATATGTAATTAATCTATTTTTGTTTTCTGTAGTAGTGGGTTACTATATTGCAGTTTTTTTCTAACCTTTTTTTTCTTAAGATGAAAGTGTCATTTACCTAATAAATCCATATTTGGGGTTGGGAGGATTTTCATATAATATTGTTCTTATACTTCATTTGTCCTGTTTGATTAGATTACTTAAGGTTTTCTTTTCATTTTGCTACCCAATTTGGGTATTGGATTTGGGTTTATAAGATTGTATGTCTCCCTGACTTTCAACCATTCTTTTGCCTTTAGAATATACTGTTATGAGAAAGTTATTGACCCAAAATCACCCATCCTTCATTCATCCTAAGGGAAGGATCAAAACATAGTCTCTCAGCTTCTGCTGCAGTATTTTAACTCCTATACCAAACTACCGGTAATTCTCCAATTTCAGTTGCTTAATACACCCTATAATTTAGTCCTTTCTGGAGCATGCTCTGAAGTAGATATGGAACAGCTCAACTGAATCATCCATTCTGGTTCAGTTTCATCTTTTTCTCTTGGGATTAGCTGCAATTGGATCTCTGTTTTTCTTTTTATCCACCTGTTTTTGCAAAGTAGTCTCGATAGTAGTCCTTTGATGAGTTCTGGATTTATAGTTTGTTCCAATTTATGTTTTGTTGTTGTTGACTAGCTGGTATTAGTCTAAGCCGGTGTGCATCCACTATTATCAGATGTATCATTTTCTGTCTGCTGTCTTCTGCTATTTTCCATTTGGTTGCATCACACCTTCTGAACCCAGCCCACTCATCATATTATGGTTAAAGAAGTTAGCATGTTGTCCTAACAGCTAATACATAGTCAAGCAATCCTTAGTTCAAAAGTAATACTCATGACATTTTAGCTTTATTCCTGATAGGGTGTGAGATTTTAAGAAAGAAAGGGATTGGATTAATTTTGCCCGACTTCACATAGAACAATTCATTTTTTTGAAAATAAAAACCAAAATAACAATCCATAAAACACTATTAGCAAAAGATTACTTGAAAATAATTGGCCCAAATAGAGAACAATTGCTGTACCATATGATACATATTTATCGGTGAGCACCTTAGCCATGGTTAATGTTAAATCATGGTTGTCAAATTCTACAGTGTGGTCAACAGCATGCAAAAATATTGCAGTAAAGTGCTATGTTTTTCCTGATTAAGGAAAAGCAAGGTTCATATAAAATCCTGGCTTGGAACATACATCATTCTAACACCACTTAACCATAGCATTCAGACTTATATACCGCTTCATAGTACTTTACAGCACTATCTTTTCTAAATGGTTTACAGAGTCAGCATATTGCCTCCAACAATCTGGGTCCTCATTTTACTGGCCTCAGAAGGATGGAAGGCTGAGTCAGCTTGAGTTGGTCAGGATCAAACTACTGGCAGCGGGCAGAGTTAGCTCACAATACTGCATTCTAACCACTGTACCACCACTTTGCTCTTGTAAGCAAAGAAATAGCACATTGTATAAACTCACACAATTGTAAATTATTCACCAAACTTTGATTCAGCCACCCATGTCCAACCTATGCTGTACATATGAAAACAACAGATTTACCGTATTTTTCGGAGTATAAGACGCACCTTTTTACCCTCAAAAAGAGGGTGAAAATTTGGGTGCGTCTTATACACCAAATGTAGCTCCACCCAGCCACCCCCACCCTTTGGCCTCTGCCTGCCAGCAATTTACCTCTTTGCAGCAAACAGGGCAAAGCCTTATTAGCACACTAAGAGATTACTTGCCTCCCGAACTACAGCTGACAGGCTTGCAAGCCACGTGGTAAAATGAAACTAACTATGGTGGCTGTAATGAGACAAAATGCTGGGAGATAAACTGCTGGCAATGTTACACTGCTGAAATTGCAAGGAGGTAAGCTACAGCTGCTATAGCCTAGAGGTAGAGCTCTTGCCTCACAGTCAGGAGGTTGTGAGTTCTATCCTAGGTAGAGACAGATTCTGTTAATATGTTGTTTTGTTAAATGTTTGTAGAGTGTTCAAATTATAAGACTTATTTTTTAAAGACTGCTTTATTATTGTTCTAGACAACTTAACAAAATGAAGAAGCTTTTTAAAATAAATTCTTGCTCTGAAGAGGCCCAGTGCTATTGTATCTTCTTTTAAATAGCAGAAAGCCTTCCAGAAAGCCACATCAATTTTAAAGATCTGTAAAAGTATAATCTGAAATGTCCTGTTTTAGTATTAAGTATTAGTATTAAAATAAGGCAGCTGAATTAAACCCTGACTTAGTCATGTTTGGAGTAGATCTATTTAAATAATTGGGAGGAGTTAGTGTGATTACATTTAAGAAAACTTTCTGGGATTAATATACTGCCATAATGTACATTTCTCTAATTCTTTGCTATTTCTATGGGTCAAGCACACATGCACAGAAATACACAGCAAATAGTGTATATCATCTGTGCTGTTTGCTGTTTGGCAAATTGATGGAAGGCAGAGGCCTTTTTTCCTTGTTTTCCTCCCCCAAAACTAAGGTGCGTCTTATACTTCGGTGTGTCTTATACTCTGAAAAATACGGTAGTTGTGCTAAAGGACAGTATACAATGTTACTCTTTGCTTAGTGTGATAAGTGAACCAAGACATTTAATTAACTTGATGGGACTAGATTCATTATTAAACTGTTCAAAACCTAAAAATATGAACAGGAAGAAAGATTTCTATAACTAGTGTATAAAATCAGTACTGATAATTTCTTTAAAAGGCACACATAGCTTACCATTCATTGTAGGAAGAGAACTGTGTTAATGTGGTAACAAAAACCAGAAATTTGTAGGAATCATTTCAGATTGACACATTTTACTAAAAGACATGAGCTTTCTTGATCTACAGCTCACTTTATGAAAGCTTATTCCATGTAATAAAATTTGTTACTTGAAAAAGGGCTACCAGATTCCTGACATTACATTTCCATGAATAACAGTGACTGAGTTTGACTTAAATTGCTGCTTACTTTGCAATGGCATCACAAAATGCTGCTTGTTCTTGATTTTGCCATTCAACATTTTTTAGAAGCTTTTCTCCTGGCAGGCTACTGGTCCCATTGTCTGTCTGAAATGTAATGATAAAGAAATGAAATGAGATAGACATAATTCAAAATATATATACAGGAACGGTTTAGAAAGCTGATCTATATTGATCCATTTACTAAAGGAAGTAATTTTGCTGACAGAAATGGACAGTCTATGCTCCATTAATGCCGGAGGTCACACATCCTAATGACTAATGCTGCTTTCAACTGGCAACTTTCTGCTAGTACAGAAATACTGGTGAGGAAACAAGTGAGAGAGTGCTCTCTAATTTTACTACATTCACCAAAGAAAAAAAATTCTAGTTTTTGCTATTGTAATAAACATGTGTTGAGTCTAAATTTAGTGGAGTTATTGATAAGATTTGATGGAAACAAGATGTTTCATTACTAAATCATTTACTTTATAAATGTCTAACATTAGGTAAAGTGAAGTTTTGGATGCTGCAGCTACAGCTGTGAGCTTTAGATACATGTAGCTTGAGATGATGAGTTTTTATGCCAACTGTAAGGCTTCCTCCAGCAGTTATTTCCAACATAGGTGGCTTACCAAAGAAAAAAACAGAAGTATTCTGAATTTCTTTTCTTACTGGATTTTGGTTTTTTAAAAAAATCGAAGTCACGGAAAGTCTTAGGTAGTTCAACAGCCTAAAGCAGTAATTTCTGAACCCACCATAACACACTGCGGATTTGGCAAAGTGGTTGTACAACAGATGTTTTATCTAAAAGCATCTCTAGATGAGCTAATTAGGAAGGGATTCCCTGTAATTTTATGTTAACAGTGGAACTTAGATGTGCTGGATATTTCTGTGCTTTATATGCTTTGTAATTTCTTTAAAATTTTCCCAGACACTGATTCAAATACTCCATTCCACAGTATTCAAGAAAAAGAGCCAAGCTACAATGTGGCAAGAGCTGAAGTGCCAGAAGTATCCCTGCTTTTTTTGACATTTCTCCCCACATTTAAGGAAAAATTGTGATTCTTAATTATATTAAAGCACATGCTCCTAGAAAACTTCTATTAGAAAGTAATAAATGTATCAATATCTAGCATAAACTTTATTACAGAATGCCTGTGGGCTCCACTGGATTGTGGCCAAATGTTAGAACTCTGTTCAAACGATTGGGTATGCTAATATATGAACAAGCCACAAATCAATGTTATGTGTATATTGCTTTAAGAACATTGTAGGCTGATTACTATATAAGGCAGCAAGAGAGCATGCTCAGAATGTCTCTGTGTGGTGATTAATGTGTTTGACGGTGTGTTCCGGAGTGCTGACTCTCTGCTGATTAATTCTACTGCTTTACTGATGAGTAATTTACTTAGTGTCTGTGTAGAATTACTTGAAGAGTTGCTGTGATAGTGTAGAATTGAATGTTAGATGTAATCTTTGTTTGTTAGTTAAACAAAGATAGGCAAGAAGAAGATTCTTCATATGGACTGACTAACTGTGTATGACTTGGACTTCCTATTGAACTTTGCTACTACTAGAAGTAAACTATTTTGTATATACTAAACATCTGTTTATTGACTGAATAGCATTCATATCAAACTGCAACACCAAAACCACTATTACTATTCCGCTGTGTATGTGCTCAACAGCACAATAACTCCTTAACACCACTGGCCTTAGAAAATGATTGTTTTAGATTGAAGAGTACCCTGATGCACTTGGATCAGACTTACCAATTTACTTTTGGTACATGGCTTTTTTGTGATTACTTATGCCTACTATGGCAAAAATTTGGAAAACAGAATGTTGTATGTTTGTGTGTGTGCATACACCTATATCAGTGATGGCGAACCTATGGCACGGGTGCCAGAGGTGGCACGCGGAGCCATATCTGCCGGCACGCGAGCCGTTGCCCTAGCTTAGCTCCAACGCGCATGTGCATGCCGACCAGCTGATTTTCAACTCACACGGAGGCTCTGGGAGGGTGTTTTCGGCTTCCAGAGGGCCTCCCTGGGGGCGGGAGAGGGCATTTTCTCCCTCCCTAGGCTCCAGGGAAGCCTACTGGGCCCACCGGAAGTCGTGAAATGGGCCATTTCCAGCCTCCAGAGGGCCTCTGGGGGGGGGAGGCTGTTTTTGTCCTCCCCAGGCATTGAATTATGGGTGTGAGCACTCGCACGTGTGCGACAGCGCACGAGCACGCGTTTTCGGCACCCAAGGAAAAAAAGGTTCGCCATCACTGACCTATATACACACAAATATATATACACATACAAGCTTTCTTAGTTCCAATTACATTTGCTTAGAAGTACCCAATCTAACATGAAATAATAAGGTTACTATGAGGCTCTTGTGGTACTAAATTTTGAAATGCCTAGTAAGTGAGGATAGTTCGAACTCCAATAGATCATTTTGTTCCTGTTATGGAAAGAGGTGAGCAAACATTTATATAGCTGTTCATAGTCAAGTTGATTCATAAAAGACAATTTGAATACTTTGAAAAGAGGACCTGCATCGTTCCTGCCACCTGTGCCATTTTGTGTCAGCCATTACAGCCACTCATTTGCTTCTGGTTTAAGAGACATGTCACATGATTATGTCACATCAGGAAATGTCTGATTTAATATTGCCAAAGTATATTCTGAGAAACAGCATATAATTAAACATTTTCTGAATAGCGAATAATGGAGCTGGGCTAGTCCTGCTTTTGGCAAGCTGTATAGTATAATGCATTAAAACAGCTAGTACCAAAATCAGGCTAGCAAAGATAATTAAAATAATATTGTATTATTTATGTGAAAGCATTAAGTAGCCCCCTGTTTAAGAACAAGTTCCATTCCCAAGGTCTGTCCTTAGGTCGAATTTGTATGCAAACCAGAACACTATTATTGTATTACACCATATAAGTAGTATTGTATGATAAATTAGAACCATTCTGTATTTAACTTGAACTACTGTGTATTTGACTCAAATTTTGTTGCAATATGCTCCATTCTTAACTATGACTCATCCTTAAACCAAAGCATTATTAACCTAGGGACATGTTGTATTTTCAAAACTATATAAAAATTATCATGATACACAGATTTTTAGTTATCGAAGCTTCTTGCAAGAGTTAGCCATTTCAGGATGCCATTTAGAATATACAGAAGATAAATAAATACACACAGGTGTTGAATGTTATTGGTTGTTAATCCTGAGGAATATTAATAAATAGGATGGTACTCTACACCTATTTGTATAATTGCAAGGGAACAATTTTTCACCTAAATTGGGTAAGAAAAGTTTGCAAAGTAACATTTGCGTTTAAATAGAAATATATATTTTAAGATGTTTTACCTGTGAAGTTTGGCCCTGTAATTTAGCAAGCTGAGCAGTTCGAATGTTTAAAGACTGACTTCTTGTAACTGTTGCCCCAGAAGCAGATTTTCCACTAAGTTTTCTTTCAAGATGGCTCTTTACTGGAGACTTCTCTTCTAGTAGCACAGCATCCCAAGGATCTCCTACAACTTTAGCATTAGTTATCTTTCCTCCATCTTCTGAAGTATAAAATATATCTATATTGTCCACCTTTGGTTTACTTAAAGGATCTAAATCCAACCAATCAAATTTACTGATATCATTGGAGCTTTCAGAGGTTGGCAAACTAATAGTAGGTTTAGCACCAGTCATTTCTAAGTCTGTCTTTGATTTCCCATTTTTTTGAAATTCTGAAGTACTTGCAATCTTATCAAATACTTTTGCCATTTCAGGGGTAAGTGTTGAATGATACATGGGTACACTTCCTTGCGGATGGAAAGTTGAAGTAAATGGCAGTGGGTATGAAATGTATTGAGATCTTTCTGGAAGACCAAGATAGGCAGGCTTTGTAGATTGGTAAGTGGATACACCTGGATGAAGGCCATTCTGAAAGATACCAACTTGTTTATTGAAAGAAGGTACAGGGTAAACAGAAGATCCGGCACTACTGGAAGACCCAGGCAAACTAGAGGTCCATTGCCCTCTTTGAGCAACAGGGTGAGAATAAAATTGTGAAGATGATGCCCCAAGAATCTGAGGGGCTGACAATGTAGATGGTTTGTGGGATTCAAGGTTTTCTTCTAAAAGAAGTTTCTCTAATTCAGCACATGTAAGTTTGTCTATGTCAATTGAATTTAACTTATCATCCACCTTCTTCTTGCCATCAGATTCTGGAAACACCATAAGATCATGATCTTGTTTTCTGCAGGACTGAACACTTGGCCAAGAGTAGCTTAAGGTGTCACTCTTTTGTCTACTGCCAACCACTACTCTTTCTTTTTGCATCTTAGCCAGAGCTTCAGCTTCCATTTGCAGTGCTTCTTCTTTGTTCACGTCTTTGGGTCTTGCTGGGTCCAAAACTGGTGATGAACGTTGCTTAAATTCATTGCTGCTAGATATCTGGGCCATTCTGTGAAAGCAGATGTCCGTGAACAATTTCAATTCTTCTTCTGAAACTCTTTGGCCCCAAAATGTTCAAACAGATTCAATAAAACTAGTGGAGGGGGGAAAAAACATATAATACTGAAAGTATTTACAAAGTCACTGTTCTCCATTTCTACTTTAAAATTCTGTCTATTAGGGCTATATAGCAGAGGTTGGTTCCTACCTGTTCCTGCTGGTACGGTTAATAGCTGTTGTTCAGTGCAGAGCCGAAGACGCTGCTGCCGTTCGCGGCACGGGAGCTTTCCCCGGGCGCTTTCCCCGCCCGCATGGACGCCGCCAATTGTGTTCTTTTCCCCACTCGCATGCAGAACGCTTTGCGCATGCACAGAGGGCAAAAGAACGCAATTGGTGGCGTCCATGCGGGCGGCGGCAGCGCCCGGGGAAAGACCCCGTGCCGCGAACGGCAGCAGCGTCTTCGGCTCTGCGCCGAACAACAACTATTAACCGTACCAGCAGGAACCCACTACTGCTATATAGGAATTTGGATCAGAAGCAGGAAAGGTGCTTTTGATTCACTATGGACATGCTTGCAACCAGCAGCTCCCTAAAAATGCCACAACTTTTCCCAGGCTTACATGATAGCCTTGAAAAATACCTGAAGCATTGACAGGATGCAACTACATTGTCCTATCTTTAGCTCTTTAATTCAAATAAGTATTTTTCTGAGATCTTACGGCTATTGTACAGATCAGAAAAAGTCACAGCTTGTCTAAGGAGCCACCGACAGGTACAACAAATACACTCACACCAGATGTGAAGCACTTTTCCTGCTTTGGATCTATATTATTATACATTCCTACCCAATATATAAGGCATTAAGAATTTGTACATTTGGAAATATTGTGATTAACAACTATCCTTGACTTAGTTTCTCTTATCAGATGATTATTCATCTGGATTGTTCTGAACTATGACACTCTAAGGCAGTGTTTCCCAACCGTGGCAACTTGAAGATGTCTGGACTTCAACTTCCAGAATTCCCCAGCCAGCGAATGCTGGCTGGGGAATTCTGGGAGTTGAAGTCTAGACATCTTCAAGTTGCCAAGGTTGGGAAACACTGCTCTAAGGTATAAATGTAAAAAAAAATACATATTAAAATAATTTCTATCCCATTCGATGTTTTCTCTTTGTGTCACTGATACACAGCCCTAAAAACTGCTGATGCACTGTTTCCCCTTAAAAGTATTTATTTATTTATTTTATTTATTTTAGTGTTCTTATATGCCGCCCTACTCCCTGGGGACTCAGGGCGGTGTACAACATGTAAAGAACAACTATAAAAAAACTGTCAAAAATAATAACAGTTTAAAATGTTTAAAAAAACATTCAAACCATACATTCATGGGGGAGACCTAAGATATTAAATGGTCTCAAATCACCCCGCCTGCAGGAAGAGCCATGTCTTAATGGCTTTTTGGAAGGCCAGCAAGGTGGGGATAATTCGGATCTCTGGGGGTAGTCGGTTCCAGAGAACAGGGCCCCCCACAGAGAAGGCCCTCCCCCTAGGCCCCGCCAGCCGGCATTGTTTGGTTGACGGAACCTGGAGGAGGCCCACTCTGTGGGATCTAACCGGTCGAGCCTTTCTATTTATTTATCAGTTCTCTTCCCCTCTAGCCTAATAGAGGAGGACCCATACGTGACAGAATTCCTTAGTTTCTTAGAGAGATTAAAAGATAATCACCAAGCTCCAGCTACTTGCACTTATAGCTAATATGAAAGAAAGCGCCTTCTGTTCATCCACTCATAGCTTACCTGTCAGGGGTGATTCTGCTTAAGGCCTTTAGGCAAGCAGGCTGGGTTAAGGTCATCACAGGCTTCTAGCTTTCTTCCATTATTCCCACCAAAGCTGGGCAGACTGAAGGAATGTGTAATACTAGGATTAAGCAAAAGAATATGGTTGATGGAAAAAATGGGAAAACATAGAATATATATTAGAAATATGGCACAACCAATACTGCATATTGTATACCAAAGTCATTAATTAGACATTCATAATAATTCTTTAGATGAGCCATCAGAGTTAAAGAACTATATGTGCTTTAGAGTAGCCTTATTGTATCAGCACTGAATTCCAGTTTGTTTCTTATTTATTTAATCAAATTCATAAAGTGCCCAATTCAACTGACTCTGGTCAGTTTGCAACAAAATCAGCCAATACAAAACTCCAGTAAGTTCAAATAAAGGACAGAAACCAAAAAGAAAACTGATAGCACAAAGATATAAAACAAAAACAATCCCCCCTTGCCAACTCTTTATCCTAAACCCTGGAGAAAGAGTCCTATTTTCGAGGCTTACTTAAAGGATAGCAGTTATTAGGGCAATGCAAACTTCTGGAAGGATACCATTCAATGGGGCGGTCAACGTGATGGACTTGGGGGTGTGGGGACAAGGGTTTGAACTTTCAACTGGGTGGAGAAACCCAGGGAACTTCAGATTCGGGTTTCTCCCAGATGTGCCAACATGGCTCTGCTAATAAATTGGAACTTTGAGGAATACTTTGCCTCGGACTCTAATTTAGTTTTGGATGCTATTTGGAACCCTGACAGAAGGGGAAGTCCTGTAGCAGACCAGAGAAAGGAAGCTTGGATGCTGAAGATCTGAGCTTTCTTTCTCTAGCCCAGCATGGCGGTTCCTTTCACACATGGAGGGCAAGGAAACTCCTGTGGTGAGCCAGAGAAAGGAAGCTCAGATTTCCAGGATCCAAGTTTTGTTTCTCCAGACCAGTGCAGATGTTGCTTTCCTAATGATGCAACTGGGAGCCAGGATTAAAGTCACTGAGCGAAGCAGTCATGTGGGCATCTTGCTTAATAACCACAATGATTTACACTGGAAATTCCAGTCGCAATTGTAGTCGCAGGCAGAAGACTATTTTGTGTATTCTCTTCTATTAAGACTTTTACCTTTCTTTTTTTTCTTTTTTAATGTAATCATAAGATTAAACTGGAAGGCACTGTAATGTAGTGACAGAAATATAGTTTTGGACTGTACCTAAAATTCACAGCATCAGCACACAGGCAACTGCCATACCTAAATTCTTTGAAAAACTTGAAAAGTGATTTAACTTTCATAATACTGGAGGACTGGAAAGTGACCGGGCTATTTCTGTCCAGGAAATTTTATAGCTGGTGCACCAGCCTCAATCAGTGAATAGCACTGGAAATTGCATAAGCTAATTGTTTGGCTAGCAACAGTGCTCACTGTCTCTGAACTACAATTCTGAGGATTCAGTGGATTACAACCACCAGCTTAACTGGATTACTATCCAATTAAGGATCCATTTTATGAGTGCTGAGTTTCAGTTTATGGACCTTTGTCTCCTTTACCAGAATTATTTTCTAGATCCTGGGCAACTAGGAACTCAACAACATATATTATGTATCTTCAGTGATCTCTTCAAGTGGATGTAAACTTTGCAGATTTACTTTTTCTATGAATTTTCACTAACATACATAAAAACACATAGGGCTCCCAAAGTAATTTTATGCAGTGAACAGGGCAAGGCTGAGATCTCCCCAACTTTCCCTTCTGCACTTCTCAACATTATCCCCACTCTGCTGGCCTTCCGAAAAGCCGTTAAGACATGGCTCTTCCTGCAGGCGGGGGGTAGAGCTTAATTCACTCGAGCTCACCCCCCAAGTATGTATGATGTTGTATGGTTGTTGATCTCTTATATTGTGTTTTAATTTTTATATTGTTTTAATTACTATTTTTAGATTTTGGTTGTTCTTGTATTTTTCACTGATGTACGCCCCCCTGAGTCCTTAGGGAGTTGGGCGGCATATAAGAATTCCAAAATAAATAAATAAATAAAATAAATAAACATGACATATACCATTGATCAGGCCAGCCCCAACATGCCCAGCACTTTCTCTCAGTTGTTGCCACTAATAGGTAAGTGCTAAAAATAGTTGTGTCCCCAACTTCCATTGACAACATATTACAAAATCAAATTTTGCTAATTGTCATCTCTTACATTCATTTAATTAGAATACTGCTGCATATTTTCCTAGATATAGTTTTTCTAATCTCTCACAGAACTTATTTATGAAGCCCTGGACAACTTATTTCAACAAAAAGCAAGTTTCTCTTAGTTAAACAAGATTTATTGAAAGATGGAAGGAAAGAGGTACAAGATTCTCAACCAATGAACTGGTTTCACTTTAGAATCCAATTTATCTTTTAGGTGTCTAAAGTGACGTGTGTGGTTTTTTAGCCTTTTATTCACAGTCTTAATATGAACTGATGAAAAGGCTCCAGTTTTCTTAATGGATAACTGGGGAATGCCCAGTAGTCAGCATGTGAATGTCTCTAAACACAGCATTATACTTTCCCTTTGTGTGGGGAAATAATAACAGCATTCTTCCAAGTATCAGGTACAAATACATCTTCATATACATGTGAAACAAGTTGTAAGTCCTTCTATCAGTCAACCAGATCAATATTTGAACATTTTCCCAATTACACTATTTCTGCTGACTTAATATTTTTCAATATTCTCATAATATTTATCACTTTTCTTTTAGTGTTCTTTTTTTTTCTTGGACACTAACATTGCATTTGTTTCAATAACAGCCTTTGAGATATCACTATTATTTCCATGCAAATCTCTAAAACACTCTTCGAATATTCTCTCATGTTGGTTTCATCTCAAATCATTTCATCACTTTTATTTTTTTAATTGCACTCACTGTGTCGGAAGCTCCTCAGATTGGTCCTTTCATCCATTTCCAATGTTTTGTTAATCAAAATTGCTTTGCATTTTCCCTGTCTCTTTTAAACTTAATGATTTGATTACAGCACAGTCTTTTTTGTGACGCTCATTATATCTTTCATCCTCTTTTCTACAGCAATAATGTATATTTTGCCTTAGCCACAGCCCCTTTCCTTTGTCATTCCACTAAGCATCCTTGTTCATGCTTCCAACCTTTCTATTACCATAATTCTACATAGGTCTGTGGCACTTTGTGATGTAATTCTTTTCACTCCATTCCAAACAGCTTCCGGATAATGTTTTCTTATAAACTACCTTCAATTTATTCTGTTGGGAGTTGAATCTATTCGTCAATATTTTTTAAATACGACACATACTTCCTTTTCCAAAACAATTCTACTTTCTTTCCTTTTCTTCCAAGTTCATTTTTCTGCCAGGATCCACATTCAGAATCTCTCATCACCCTGTATCCTTCAATAATTGTATCAATATTTTATCATTAAAAATCAAGTCAATTGTAACTTCAGATTTGTTTCAGATTTACCATCTGTACATACAAATAGATTTATGCTTAAACCACATATTCAGAGCAGAACATTTTCTAAGCAGACTGCTAATCAACATTCTCAATAGCTGAACCTATATATTCACTTCCTGTGTGTATTTGTCAATTCTCTTCCATTAGACCAGACTACTGTCATTTTGATCTATTAGATCCTTTTCATTTTTTTGTAACTTCACAGATACATAGCATATCTAGTTTTCTTCCACTGCATTTGTTCATTTGTGGTATTACTAAACATTCCAAGTTTGCAATCTTCCCCATGTTTTTATCAAATGTGCCCAGTGATATTGACCTCCAGTATTGATCACTGTATTTAGTCAATTTCATATTGTGCTTTTCAGGCAGACAAGGAAGGTATAGATGAGGTTAACTAAATCAATCAGTATCACGTGCAGTATGCCCTACTACCAGTAACTATAAGAGCAGTACTGAACAGATTTGATATATGCCACAAATGTTACTGAAGCCGAGTTTTCACAGAATGCAGACAAAAATCTTTAATGAATATACCTTTCCAGCCACCATACTGACGAGCACTCAGGATATTTACATTAAGCATTTCTTACACTGCTCATCCAATGAAAGTAACAAAAATATCGCTAGCTCAACAGAGTTACAGTGACTTCAAGGAATAGTCCAACATAAGATACCCACTCACCCAGCCCAAATAAAATAAAATATAACTAGTTATATCACCCACAGTGCCTCTCAACAACAAACCAGTGGGCTAGTGAGAGAAACTGATTCCAAGGCACCAAATGAATTCTGCGGCTGAGGATGGACTTCATCCTGGCCTTCTACAAGAGTAGTTCAATATTTTAACCACAACTGGTTGTTACTACCAGTGTTTCCCCCAAAATAACACTGGGTCTTATTTTCTTTTGATCCCCCCAAATAAACACTAGGGCTTATTTTCACGGGGTGTCTTATTTTTTCCATGTATGGAAGGTCCACTTCTTCACCCCATACAGGCTTACCTCAGGGCCCCCGCAGGCAGGCCATCCATGCCCTGACACCTGCCTCGCGGCCGCGGCACACCATTCAGCCTCCTCCTCCATTGCGGCTGCAAGCAAGCAGAAGAAATGGGCTGGCGGCCACGTGGGCTCCTGATGCACATGGCTGTTGGTGCTGGTGCTCCGAGGCAGGTGTCAGGGCGTGGATGGCCTGGCTGGAGGGGCCCTGAGGTAATCCAGTGCAGGGCGCATGGGGCAGCTCCACCCCATCTCGCGGCCACACCGTAAGCAACCAGACAGAATGAGCAGCTGGCCGGCTGCGCAGGCTCTTAAGCAGGGCTTAGTTTGGGCATAGGGCTTATATTAGGCACACGGGTAAAAACATGCTAGGTCTTATTTTCAGGATAGGTCTTATTTTTGGGGAAACAGGTATATTACATTGAATAGTGCTATTATTAAATTACATTAGCTACTTAAAGGAAGAATGTCTGTGCATTGTTTCTAGCTAGAGTTTTGTTAATAATTGTTAATAATTGTTAATAATAATCCTATCATCCATCTCCTCCCACTTATAACTTGTTGCTTGTATCCTTACGATTTATATCAATATTGTTTCCTGATTGCTTATTTGTACCCTATGACAATCATTAAGTGTTGTACCTAATGATTCTTAACAAATGTATCTTTTCTTTTATGTACACTGAGAGCATATGCACCAAAGACAAATTCCTTGTGTGTCCAATCACACTTGGCCAATACAGAATTCAATTCAATTCAATTCAATTCAATTCAATTCAATTCAATTCAATTCAATTCAATTCAATTCAATTCAATTCAATGAATTTTCATATCCCCTTCACCATTTTCTCTCTTCTCTTCACAAAATTGCTATGTGTATACATCACACTCTTTTCCTCAGGACCATTCTCTATGCAATTGAGGCAGCAGGCTGTGACCCACAAAGCTAATGTGTGAATAGACATATCAATCTTTCAAACTCTTTGTGGTATCTACAGTACGCCATTTCGTTTGGATGATGGACCTCAATTTTTCTAATATGCTCTTCACTGTTTGTATATCAGTGATGAACAATGAAACAAATGCAAAAAAAAGTTTTTTAAAAAATGATAATCTTTGACAAGCTGACGTATGGGTAAACCCAGAAGCCACTGTGAATAAAAGAGCCACAGCAAGGTGCTATAACTAAGTGGTGGATGATACTGTTTGAATGCAGAACGTTCAAGACTCATTCTAAGGCAAATATGTGTAGAGCCGGAAGGGATAGTTTTTTTTCAAACATTTAAGGGTCGCTGCCAATTAATACAGAATTAAATGGACTGATGATCTGATTTAGCATAGGGCAAGTTTATGACATCAGAACATTCAAATAACAAACTCAATCTACTATGGTTACATAGTGATTTTCTGATAGCATGGCGAGACCTAGACCTTCAATTTTTCAGCAGTTAAGTGGCAGGAGTAGCATATGACATGAAAGTCTGCCACAAAGGACAATGGAATGTGGTGGGTGGAGTACAAAATTCCTAGGGGATGGAGGGGGGGGGGAGAATCTGGTACAAAGCTATGTAAGATATACAGTAAAAATTCATAGCAGAAAACTGGAGAAAATCTTTAATTTTCTTCTCTGAAAGCAAGTATAAAAACTTTCACTTGTGTTTGTCCTTTAGAGTTTCCTTAATTGTAAAAGCAAGACAAAATAGGTTTTGATTCTACAAGAACCAAAGCTTAATTTATTATATATTTTAAACTAAAATGAACAGCAATGCATTTTCAAATATATTATGGTTGCAATGAACTAGTTTGTTTTCATTGTACATACTGAATATAAAAATACACTGTTTAGCTAAGACGCTCAAAAATTGTATTTCTGTATTTATATGTGCACTGGGACAGAACTGCATGTAAATGCTTTCTTGTGGCTCTTAAAAAGACATTAACATATGCAAGTGCAGTTTAACTTGTTCCATTCTTTTCTATTAAAACCATGCCAATTTCCTCAATTCAATAGTCTTGTAACAAGAAGTGGATAGTTTTGTATTCAAAACACAACTGCAAGAAGGAAGCTGTAGTTATACATTTGTATTATAGCTTCATATACAAAGGCTAGTAACTATGAGAACTGAAAATAACTATATGCGTTTTCACATTACAAAATAATCAGCCACATCTGAAAAGTCTGAAGCATTTCAGCAGTGTATTTTTAAGTTCAAAAAACACTTTTAAATCAAGACATTCCAAGAAATAAAATTATTTCAGCTTCTGAGACAAACAAACTGAAATGTGCTAACTTTTGGGACCCTATAAGTAATGAATGAGGATCCCTTATAGCTTGTATTTACAAAAAAGTATCAATGCTATAATAAAACAGGAATTAAAAAATCCATGCAATTCTCTCTCTCTCTCTCTCTCTCTCTCTCTCTCTCTCTCTCTCTCTCTCTCTCTCTCTGTGTGTGTGTGTGTGTAAATATATAAATATATAAATATATATAAACGAAAACCCTTGTACTGGTATTCATATATTGGTTTTGGTTTTTTATTAGAACAAAAATACCATGCATAGACGAAGACGAGTGGGGGGGGGGGGGAGAAGAGTGCTGGTGTTTTAAACTATAGCCCGAGGAACTATTATTGCTGGTCCATCTATGAAAGTCTTTTGGCCTTTTCTGTCTTTTTTCCTCATGGTAAATTACTGCTTCATGAGGTTTGATCATTGGCAAGATATCAGCACCATTACAACTGCTGCTCAAATACACGTATACTGTATGCAGTAGTACCTCTCAATCTTCAATCTATGTTTCTCAATCTTCCCAAGGATGCCCACCCCCATTTATTTACAGATCCCACCAAAGGCAGAGTTGTGGAAACAGGCCTCGAATACTCCAAAGGGAAGCAAAACAATCGTCTTGTTTTCGGTACCATGTAAACAACCTTCCGCTGGTTAGAATTTCCTGCTTTGCGAGGCCGAGGAGCCAGGGGACTGCCGTCTAAATGCCCTCCTTGTAGTTTGTAAGGAAGCTCCTGAGTTATTCTACTCAACCCTACTCCCCTTTTCCAGACCCGAAGCCCCAAGCAGGCAACTGTAAGCTCGGCGCCGGCGTTTACCGGCCTTTTCGCGTCCCCGCGGGCTGCAAAGCCTTTAGCAGCCTACCCCCCATTCGTTCCTGCCCTTCTCGGCCGGGTTAGGTGGGAAAGTCCGACTCAGGCGAAAGGAGGAAGAGCAAAACCAGGGAGCCCACCATCCCACTCCCCTTGTAGGGAACAGCCGAGAAGCCGGGAGGAAGCGAGGCCTCAGCCACCGGGAAAAGAGGCGCCCCAGAAACCGCTCGCCAGGCGCCCCGCGTCCCGCACCAGCCGAGCCCCCTCTCGCCTGCGGGGGGGGAGGAAGATTTCCCCGCTGGCTCGCTACCCCTCCAAGCCTTCCTCACCTCAGCGCGCATCCATCCCAAAGTACCCGCCGCCGCAGCTCCTGCAGCCATTTCCCATAGTCCTCGCCGCGGACAAAAGTTATTGGCAAACCCCCTTCTTCGCTTTCGGCATCCCCGCCTCTTTGGCTCTCCGTGCTAGGATGGCTGTAGCAGCCGCCGCCACCCGCGCTCACTTCCGGCTCTTGGAAGGAAAAGACTAGCGGAGGGAGGGAAGATCCGCGGCGGCGGCAGCAGTGAGAGAAGCGCTCTGCCAGCGCCGCAGGGTGCACGTCGGAGCTCCTCCGAGGCGAGATCCGGGAAATGCGGGGCCACGTGCCTCCCCGCGAAGGAGTTGCTCGCGCCAACTTTCTCTCGGGGTGGGGGGGAGGGTGTCTTGGCGGCACCGTGATTTTGAGTGAAGCGGCTCCCGATTACATATTGGGGGGGGGGGGGTTGTCTTGCAAAGGCAACGAGGGATGGCTGCGTCTGCCTCGGAATGACGAACCAGCCAAAAACTCATTACCGCCCGGGGGGGGGGGAGAATCGTGTGAACCCCGCTTATGGTTCGGTGTGTGTCGTGTGAACCCTGAAAAAAAATGGGATCGTTTTAGTCCGCTATGAAAGTAGTTCCGATGACAATGGTTGGGCAAACGCTGTTTCTCTTGACTTGGCGTGACACACGTACCCGCGGTTAACTCAATTATGATTTTACTCAATCCAATTAATTGACACACCGTAACTATTAAGCAATTACGTGGTTCCCTTTGCCTGAGCAGGACGTGCTAACTGGTCTGTTATCGCTTAACATTGCATGCAGATCAAGTCATGGGTTTGTTCAACAAACGTTGGCTAAAAGGCCAGCCTTATTATTCATAAAAACATCCATGAACTCAGCCTAAGTGACATTGCCTTTGTTTGTAAATCATGATTTACCTAACCCTATTTTTCTGATTACAAACAACATGCTTACTGGCTGTGGCAGTATCTGATAAAGTAAGCAAAATAACCAAGCTCACTAAATTGTCTTCCCTTATCCACCCTTACCTCCTTAATTAGTAAACTCTAAAGAGGTAGCATAATCAAGAATTGGTATAATCCCACTGCTTACTTTTTAATCCCAGTTTAGGAGGACAAGGGAATAATTCCTACTGTAATAATAAATCTTACACCACCAACTACTGTTTGACAGATTTTCCTTCAAAATAAGAGAGGCTGTATTCTTAGAAAAACACTTGATTCCACTGACCTGAAAGGCAAACCAATTTGCTGTTTGAAAAGCAGAGAAGGCTTTCAGATAACAGATTGTTTTTGTCACGGATCTCACTTAAATAGAAAAATTCAAGTTTTTTTAGATCTGAAGAATTAATCATGGAGTTTCACCACCTGATTTTTATACAATTATCTTTTGTGGCTGTTAAAGGCACAGAAGGAACATTTACAACCATTTTGATTAACCATCGTATTACATCATTCTTTATGTATGTACTTCTAATTGTTCTGGGAAGTACTTGGATATTGAACAGACTCTGATGTCACCTGAACACTGCCCTCTTTTCATATTCATCTGCCACACAGGCCACTTAGAATGTAACTTTACAGGTGACTCATGGTTCAGGAGGGCTTCACCTGTTTGTTCTAGCAGCCAATGCATGTTTCATCAACTTTAGAACAGTTAAAAGTTCAACAGCTAACACTTTTGTATTGGGAAAAGAGTGATTTTTTAAATTTCTGTTTGTCCCACAGCTTCCTTTCACCAAAAAGAACAAAAATAAGTCCTTACAAGTTTCCAGTATTCCTTGATATCCCGCCCCCTTAACATGAATCATTTTCTGCATTCCAATAGTGGAATAATTAATATTTATTGTTAACTAGAAGTTTAATATTTTGGATTGGAACGATTGCAAACTGTAGAAGGAGCAGACTGTGTATTGGTTGCTTCACACTGTTGGCTGGGTATTTCTTAAAACTGGTGATGGCAAAAGAGCAGTGGTATGACAGGGGCTGGATTTCATGCTTGCTTCCAGACAACATGACTTTTGTTCTTTAGGATGTGCTGTTTATGGCAGTATGTATGATGTGTTGGGACCAGGCTGAGGATGTCACCAATTTCTACTTAGGTAATTGCATTTTATGCAGCAATAAGAATGATACAATGGTTATTTCTTCTGTTCTCCAACCCTTGGTTCATGTCCCAAAAGGAGAATAGTAATGTATTTGGATGTTATTCCCATAAATAAAGAAAACTATATCATTACTATAATTACTATAGATGTTACAGTTTGAACTTGAAGCATGTTAAAAATATTTTCTATTAAATCAGCATACAATCCTCTTATAACAAAACCTACTTGTTGACACTTGTTTATTCTCTGACAATTTGCTTTAATATATCGATCACATACCGAGGGGGGTAGGACTATATACTCCCAATGTCATCAGAGTAAGGGAGGCTCTCCGTCATCCTGGGACTATAGATCAATAGGGAGGCTAAGCAGAACCAGGGAACCTGCCTCCCCAGCACACCCTTACCTGGACGAACTTGCCTTCATTTTAAAATCTTTTAACTTATCCTCCCCTTTCTGAGACGTGGTATGGGTGTGATTGATTATGGGGATGAGTGAGTTGAGTGTCTGATTGTTAATGAATGTATGTACAAAAAAGAAATGGAAAAGCCGGGGGCTGCGATCCTGACCCCCCTCGCTGAGTGTGGAAACAGAAGCGGGGGGGGCGGGGGCGCAGTGACCCCAGCCTGTGAGAATGGTATGTATGACCTGCAGGAAATGAGGAGGACCAGCGGGGAGGGGGAGGGGATCTCTGGTGGGGATGAGAGCCGGACCATCTCGGTCATAATGGGAAGAGGTAGATATGGCGGGAGCAAAGGGGAGGGCCGCTCTCGGGGAATAAGACCTCGCTGTTTACAAGCGATCCCTTGTTCCGGCCCCTCTGATCTGGTTCCATCTTGCTCAACCCGGATACCTGGCAACCAGGGTTTTCAGGGCCCTGGGCTCAGGATGCTGCTGCTTAACGCCAGGTCAATTATCAACAAAGCCCCCCTGATACGTGATTTAATCACAGAGGAGGGGGCAGACCTGGTATGTGTTACCGAGACCTGGCTTGGGCAGGAGGGGGGAGTAGCCCTCTCCGAGATATGCCCAGCCGGTTTCTCGGTGCAGCACCATTCTCGACCCCAGGGAAGGGGGGGAGGAGTGGCAATTATAACGCGTGGAAATCTGCATCCTCGTAGGATCCCTGCCCCGGAGATTGTTGGGTGTGAGACGCTCCTTCTGAAGTTGGACTTAGGGGTTCAGGTGGGCCTTTTCTTAACGTACCTGCCTCCCAGCTGCGTAAGTAAGGCCCTGCCTGAGTTGCTCGAGGCAGTAGCCGACTTGGCGGTTGAGTTCCCTAGGCTTATAGTACTGGGGGACTTCAACTTGCCATCTGCTGGCGAAACCTCTGGGGTAGCTCAGGAGTTCATGGATTCCATGACAACCATGGACCTGACCCAAGTAATTCAGGGTCCGACTCATGAGGGTGGTCACACGCTTGACCTAGTGTTTCTTTCGGGGCAGTGGAGAGATGATCTGAAGATAAGGGATATAGTCATCACCCCACTGTCATGGTCAGATCATTTCCTACTGAGGCTGGATTTCACAACCCCACTCCTCCCCCGCAGGGAGGCGGGACCGACTAGGTGGTTCCGCCCCAGGCACCTAATGGAGCCGGAAGGATTCCAGAGGGAACTTGGGGAGATACCTGAAACCCTGGTACACAACTCGGCTGACTCCCTGGTGGCTGCTTGGAACACCGCAGCATCAGGGGCTCTAGACCGAATTGCGCCTAAGCGACCTCTCTGTGGCAGTGGATCCCGGAAAGCTCCCTGGTTCACCGAGGAGCTCCGGGAGATGAAACGCCAAAAGAGACGTCTGGAGCACCGCTGGAGGACCAAGAGGGCCGAATCTGACCGAACACTATTAAGAATTTACATCAGATCTTATTTAGTGGCGATAAGGGCGGCAAGACGATCCTATCTTTCCGCTCTTATTGCGTCCGCAGATTCTCGTCCAGCCGCCTTGTTTAGGGTGACTCGCTCCCTCCTTGGAAAAGGGGGGAGCGAGGAACACTTACAAGGCAGAGCTGAGGAATTTGCTGAGTTTCTGTCGGATAAAGTCGCTCAGATTCGGTCAAACTTGGACTCTGGCAGGGCAGAGTCCATAGAGGTGACAGGGGCAAGTCCTAGTCCATCATTGTGGGATGAGTTTGGGCCTGTTTCTCCCGATGATGTGGACAGGGCTATGGGAGCGATGGGTACCTCCACCTGTTTATTGGACCCATGCCCCTCCTGGCTGGTCTCGGCCAGCAGGTCGGTGGCACGCGGCTGGATCCAGGCGGTGATCACCGCTTCTTTGAGGGAGGGATCCGTACCGCAGTCGTTAAAAGCTGCGGTGGTGCGACCCCTCCTGAAGAAGCCTTCCCTGGATCCAGCTGATTTGAAGAACTATCGTCCAGTCTCCAACTTACCTTTTTTAGGGAAAGTTGTGGAGAAGGTGGTGGTGACTCAGCTTCTGCAGCTCCTGGATGAAACAGACCATCTAGATCCTTACCAGTCGGGCTTCAGGCGCGGCTACAGTACAGAAACTGCCTTGGTTGCCCTGATGGATGATCTCTGGCGAGCCCGGGATGGAGGAAATTCCTCCATCCTGGTGCTACTTGACCTCTCAGCGGCTTTCGATACCATCGACCATGGTATCCTTCTGCATCGGCTCGGCGAGTTGGGAGTGGGAGGCACCGTTTTGCGGTGGTTCTCCTCTTATCTCGCCGATCGGATGCAGTCGGTGTTGGCAGGTGGGCAGAGATCGTCCCCTAGGCCCCTATCATGTGGGGTGCCTCAGGGGTCGGTTCTCTCGCCCATCCTGTTTAATATCTACATGAAACCGTTGGGTGAGATCATTCGCAGACATGGGGTGTGTTTCCATCAGTACGCTGACAACACCCAGCTGTACATCACCACCCCGTCTGACTTCAGGGAGGCAGTTGATGTGATGTGCCGCTGCCTGAACGACGTTAAGATCTGGATGGGGAGGAACAGACTCAGACTCAATCCCGACAAGACTGAGTGGCTGTGGATATTGCCTCCTAAGGACCATGACAACTATCCCTCCTTGGTCTTTGAGGGTGCGAAACTGACTCCCTCAGACCAGGTCCGCAACTTGGGGGTCCTCCTAGATCCACAGCTAAAATTGGATCACCATCTTTCTGCTGTGGCTAGGGGGGCCTTTGCACAGGTTCGCCTGGTGCACCAGTTGCGGCCATACTTGGAGAAGGAGGCTCTACTCACGGTCACTCATGCCCTTGTCACCTCGCGTTTGGACTACTGCAATGCGCTCTACATGGGGCTACCCTTGAAGAGTATCCGGAGACTTCAGCTGGTACAAAATGCGGCTGCGCGTGCTGTGGTGGGTGTGCCAAGGTACACCCACGTGACACCAATACTCCGCCAGCTGCATTGGTTGCCCATCGGTCTCCGGGTCCAATTCAAGGTGTTGATCACCATCTTTAAAGCCCTTCATGGCTTAGGACCAGGATATCTTCGGGACCGCATTCTGCCTCATACTTCCCTCCGACCGGTTAGGGCCCACAGAGTTGGCCTCCTCCAGGTCCCGTCGGCCAAACAATGCCGGCTGGCGGGCCCTAGGGGGAGAGCCTTCTCTGTGGCTGGCCCCGTGCTCTGGAACCAACTTCCCCCAGAGACCCGAACCATCCCCACTCTGCTGGCCTTCCGAAAAGCCGTTAAAACATGGCTTTTCCTGCAGGTGGGGGGAATAGCTTAATCCACCTGAGATCACCCCCCAAGTATGTATGATATCGAATGAATGTTGCTGTTTTAATATTGTTTTTAATAATTTGTATTTGTTTTTTTAATCACTTGCATTTTGATTATTCTTGTATTTTTTTTCCTGTTGTACGCCGCCCTGAGTCCTTCGGGAGTTGGGCGGCATATAAGAATAACAAAATAAATAAATAAATAAATAAATAAATATATCATTACAATACTATTCATTTTAGTACAAGTTATTACAATACTAATTGTAGGAACTGGGTATATCTAGTTTAATGAAAAGAAGGATCAGGGGAGACATGATAGCAGTGTTCCAGTATCTCAGGGGTTGCCACAAAGAAGAGGGAGTCAAACTATTCTCCAAAGCACCTGAGGGTAGAACAAGAAGCAATGGGTGGAAACTAATCAAGGAGAGAAGCAACTTAGAACTAAGGAGAAATTTCCTGACAGTTAGAACAATTAATCAGTGGAACAGCTTGCCTCCAGAAGTTGTGAATGCTCCAACACTGGACGTTTTTAAGAAGATGTTGGATAACCATTTGTTTGAAGTAGTGTAGGGTTTCCTGCCTAGGCAGGGGGTTAGACTAGAAGACCTCCAAGGTCCCTTCCAACTCTGTTGTTTATTATTATTATTATTACTATTACGAACATAGAATCAAAAGGTTGGACGGGATCTAGAAGACCTCCTAGATCCCTTCCAACCTTATGATTCTATGTTGGTAATAGTATTGTAATAACTTGTACTAAAATGAATAGTACTGTAATGATATATGTTAAATGAAAATGTTATATCCAGAATTTCAGGAAGTATTGATCTCTGAAATGTAATGTCTTTATATCATTAGACTGTACTAAAATGTGGTAAATTACTGGAAAATTGCACAAATATGTGTGCTGGAATGCAAATGCAAGATCACTGAACTCTTGCAAATAGTACAGAGGAAAAAAAGCACTGAATGTACTCAAGGAAAGCTAAACAAAAACAAAGGAAGAGATATGAAGTAACACAAGTATAGCATTAAAGTATTGATTAAACAATGCATCTTTCCAGTTTGTTTAGCAAATAATTAAATAATAATATATATTTAACATAAATATATACGTATGTATAGTGTAAATGTAATATATGTTTAATGTACCTATAAGTACCATTAAAAAATTCCCAGTAAAAATTATATACAAGAAAAAAAGGGAAACATTTGACTATTCAGGTTTTAAAGAAATATGATTGTTTTAAATAAGTTAGTAGCATCAGTTACAGTCTTTTCTCTCAGGACATATAGACAAAACTAAAAATGAGATATTCTAAAGATTTCATAATTGAGTGTATAAATTATAAATTAATTGTTTTTATTAAATTTAAAATAAAGCCTATATTGTCATATTTTCTGAAAATTAATATATCCTAAAACTATTGTGTGTTATTCTATTTAGGCAAACCTAGCCTCTAAACTCTACATTAATACTTAAAAAATAACAATATTATACAAGCCAGACCTCCATACAGTTGCCTAATCTGTAATGTTATACACATTTGTAGGGGAAAATGAAATTAAATAAATATATGCCTGAATAAGCATGTATAGGGCTAATATATGCCTGAGTAAACATATATAGGATTAATACTTGTAAAAATAAAAGACTACTTGACAACTCTTTTTAATCCCTAATTAAAAATGTGGCCAAAGTCAAACTTCCTGACACATAATTAATATTGCAGGCAAACAATATTAGCATGAGATAACACCATTGTTAAAGAATGTACCGTGTGGAATGAGAACGTGATTATTTATTTGTATCAGCTTGTAACACTGTTTATAAAATTAATAAATGGCTTCTATCTGACATAAAAATATTGATTAGTAAAAACAGACATACGAATATGTATGAAATATGACTACATTCTCCAGTCCATTTTTTAAAAGTGAATATATTTTAAGAAATTTGTGATAAATGTGGGAAATATGTTCTCTAATTGGGCACGATAGAAGAAGAAAAAAACCTTTATTATAAAATGTTATGCTATTTTTCTACTTGAAAATATTCTAAAACAGCTCTCAGGTTAGATAATAAATATTATTTAGATTTTTCCATTTGACCCACTTATTCAATAATGCCAAATGAGTCATTTAAAATAATACTTGCTGAGTGTTATTATTTTTTTTCTCATCTTGTCCATACCTCTTACAAGTTTATTTCCATATGTACACATTTCAGACTATGATTGGCCATTCGGTGTCAAGTCATTACACTTTGAAAGCAGGAAATAGAGAAGCTTCAATCTGATTGGTTGAATTCTTGTGTATATTCTTTTCCTAAAGGACACAAGAAGCAATTACTCATTTCATAATACTCCATATATAGACTGTCATTTGTAGATCTTCCGTAGGGATGAGATAATAATTTACAAAAGAGACTCTTGATGAACTGGAGTTTATTACTTGAATTTATTAAAATGTATGTAATCTATGGTTCTGGGGGGGAGGGGAAAACTAATTTAAAACTTCTGCATGCTCCTTTCTAATTAATATTTAGAAATAATGGGCTTAATTTTCTCTTTACACAAGATTATAGTGTGGCTCAGGAGTGGAATTCAGATAATTTACCTACCGGTTCACCCAGCAGCACCAAAAATGTGAGCGCAACACTGAAGCCCTATTTATTTAACAACCATATTACTAACTTAGCAACTGCAGTGATTCACTTAACTGTGGCAATAAAGGTCGTAAAATGGAGCAAAATTCACTTAATTACTGTCTCACTTTGCAACAGAAATTTTGGACTCAGTTCAGCGGTGGGTTGCTCCCTTACCGGTGCGCTGTGCGCGCATCTCCACGCTTCAGGCGCATGCGCTTGCTACGCATGCGCGCCCCCTCATGCAATTTTGCTTCTGCGCATGTGCCGAAATCTCACAAGGGGATGCGCGCACGAGAGAGATTTCGGCGCAATTTTGCTTCCGCACATACGCAGAAGCAAAATCTCACCAAAATCTCTCTCTTGCACGTCCCCTCACGAGATTTCGGCGCGATTTTGCTTCCACGCATGCGCAGAAGCAAAATAGGCCAAAAATTAACAAAAAAATGGCGACACGCACGGTGGACCGGCAGAGAGGGCTCCGGAGCGGTCGCGCGCAAATTGCGCAATCAGCTGCTCCCTATCGGAGCTGCGCACTGGGCAGCTCCGGCAGGAACCCACCTCTGACTCAGTTGTGGTCAAGGACTACATATATTGTGAAATAAAAATGGTTGTTTTAATTTTCTGTACAGTAAGTGGGTGGCACAGAGAGGAGGGGGGGGTCAAGCTATTTTCCAAAGCACCTGAAGGCCAAACAAGGAATAATGGATGGAAACTGAACAAGGAGAGATTCAATCTGGAAATGAGGAGAAATTTTCTGACAGTGAGAGCAATCAACTAATGGAACAGCTTCCCCTACAGAAGTTGTGGGAAAACTTCATCACTGGAAGTTTTCAAGAAGAGACTGGACTGCCATCTGTCAAAAATGGTGTCTAAAGTAAATAGTATATTGATTGAATATTAGAACATTTAAACTACATTTTTAAACAGTAAGTGCTAATTAAATAGCTGATTTCATTACAGAAAATAATGTATAACCCCAAAAGAAAAGTGCCCTGCGACAAAAATAACTCACATGACAAGGAGCTGTTGTATTTTATACCGGTTCATTATAATTTTAAATCCTCTCTGAGTAGGAACATAGCTTTATCAAGACATCAAACATTATATCTTAGACATGATTGTATTTACAAAAGTCTTTTCATTTGAGCAGATCAGACAGGTACATGTGTAAAGAAATGTTTGATGCATGTTTTTGCTCATGTATATTAGCAAGCACTGAAAACATCCTGTCTTTATAAAACTTTAAATAAAGCAAGGAAAAGCATTATTTTACAACATGAATGGGGAGCCTCTTTTCCACTGGGGATGACATTTTTCATAGGTGGTGACCATATTGGTAGTGAGCAGTGTCAAAGGTAGAAGTGGCAGGTCAGATGTAAAATAAGGTAAGTCTATTCCTTTTGGGCTATCTTTTTTCCCCATACACTCCTCTGTTTTCTCTTTTAATCCATCTGCCAGCTATTTGGGTTTGTCTTTCTCCCTTTCTAGCCAATGAGAAAAAAAGAATATCATTCCTCATGTCTTCTGGTATCTTCTTCCTTGCTCTTTCTAATTATCCACTCTGCCTCCATTCTCCTGGAGCAGAGAAGCAGATCTATTCCTTTCCATTGCTTAATCTGCTATAGTGGCAACATTATTAGGTTTTGAATACAGTAGAAGGCCAATCCCAGTAGAGAAAGCAAGGATGGGAAAAATACCAAAGTCTGTATACAAAGCGTGTACGAAGCAAATAAATATTGCATATACAGTTGGTGGTGCTTGTTACCCACTGACAGATATAATAGGTAGATTTTGTCTCAATCCCAATGCTGACGTTACAGTGCATTCACCACAGAACAGCATACACAAGGTAAGAGCATAGCCATGCTTTTAGACTGGAAAAGGTAAATGGATGCACTTATTCTCTGTTTCTCTGGAATAAAGGAACAATTCTCTTCTTTGCATAACTCCTTTCTAGATTTTCCCCCTATTTAATAAGACTAAGGTATGAAATGCTGAAATGAATATCTATACCTACTGATTTATTCAAATAGCCCAAAGAAACTGAGTTTCCTCTTCTTTTCTTTAGATCTGTAATGTCCTTTTAAATTTTACTTTATCTTCAAGGTTAAAGAATTCTAACTGAGTCAATTAAAAATGAGAAAGGGTGGGATGAAAGAGCCACCAGGGTATATCCAAACTTGGGAAGAAGAAAAAAAGATTGTGAATTTGAAATGTATTTATTTATATATCACATTTTATATAGCTCTCTCATATAGTGACTCTTCTTACTGGATAATATGCTTCTAGAATTATTTCTCTTTTGCATCTTTAAGGTAAGTAGAGCATCTCAAACTTGATAATGTTTCAGATTTTTAAAGATTTTAGAACCAATATTAAGAGAGGGCCTGCTCTGAAAATAAAAGAGTCAAAGTAGAACTGGAAGATCTAGGTAGGTTCAAATCAATCTCCAGGCACAGAAACGTACTGATGAGGCTGCAATTCTCTCTCAGACCAACATACAGGATAATATTTGAGGAGGGAGTTCTGTGCATGTTATCTTAAGCTCCTGGAGAAAAGGTGGAATATATTGAACACCTAAATAAGGGCATAAAATACAGTATAATACCCAGGATCCAAAGACTGTGTATATTGGATAGACAGATTAAGAGAGTGTGTGAGAGAGATGGGTATGGGAAAGGCCTTCAGATCATCTAACAACATGTTTTTGAACTATTTTTAAAAGTATTTCCTGCATATTGAAGAAAAAAGTTTAAGAACAAAGTCTGATCTACAGTATTTAATATTCATCTCTCATTGTTTTATAAATGCAAAGTAACGCACACTGATACAACAAATCCAAACTTTAGTGTTAATAAGCTCTGAACTGGTAGTGAATGATCAGAAAAGAGATGTGGACAGCTTGTTGACAGTATCAGTTATGGTTGCGGTTGCTATAAAAATATTACTTCCACTTTTAGCATTATAAATAAAATAAAATTACCACTATAATAATGTCCTTAAAATATATATAAATCCATGGGAAGGTTATGTGTAGAGTAGACTCGGGTTTAAAGTTCTGGTCAAAGTACTGTAAGAAGGATATCGGTACAGATCTAGAAAAAGTCTAATAAGTGTTGAATTTTTAGAGGGTGGTGCCACTCTTCTACAATAGCTGGGCCTTTTTTAAAATTAGGATAGGTGAAATATAGTAGAGATATTATCAACACATATGTGATACAGATATCAGGAAGAGAAAGAGGAATTTTTCCTCCTCTCACAATGTTAGAACTCAAGGTCATTAATTGAAACTAAGTAGAGGGAGATTCAGACCAAACTGAAGAAGCAGCTTTGTTACATAGCACATAAACTCTGGGATTTTCTGCCAACAGTTGTTGTAAAACAGCAGCCAGTTTGGATGATTTTCAAAGGAGACTACACAAGTTCACGAAGGATCATGCTATCAGGATCAATTTACTACCTGAAATATTGATTGCTGGGATAGCTACCACTTCTAGCCCATTGGAGCTTGTCCATTGTGTGTAATAAAGAATACTGATCTATACGGTTTGAACCTGCAGACCTTATCTTATTTTTATTCTATCTTTCATTATTTTTATGAATATATTTTTATATTCATAATTTTTAGAAAATAAAAAGGTCAGCTAAGAATCTGAAGTTCTTTCTGCAACAACAATTTTCAACATCCAAATCTCTGAAGTCGTTTATTAATATTGTATTAGTACTGTGTGTTCTCATTTTAAAAATGTTTTCCCAACCTCAGGGCAATTGTGCATTCAGTTATTTAAACCTTGAAGAATTTATTCTCTGTGCTGGTTCATGTTTTGTTAGTGAGATCATTTTGATCCTTGACAATATTGATACATTACTGTACTGCTTTTAAACAAAGTCTAATTTAGTGGAGGTTTCCTTAAAGCATTTCTTTCACACAAAAAATGCTATTATTCTGTGGTTCTTTTAGAATGGGACCTGACTGGCTCACCTTCCCTGGCGGGCTGAGACTGTGGAAATGACTCTTTCCATTTAGGATTCCTAAACTTTCTTGAGATTAGATTCCCAGTGGATATTCTGAGGATTAAAATGGGTGGGGTTGACAGAGCAGCATTTATTAAAAAACAGCATGGACTTGAAGGAGGCCAATGTCAGACCAAGAGGACAAACCTTATTCATAAAAATTATTTGTATACACTATTCTCTGCCATAAGAGAGACGACCAAAAGCATAAACATCCAAATATAAATTAAAATAGGCAAAGTCCCATAAGCATCTGAATCTATACATTTGAGCAGACTTGTATAGCAATATTGGCACAATTTTTTTTAAAGATTCCATTGATACTGGATAGTTTTGCTGTGTAATTCATGACCTTGCCTGTTGCTCTTTGTTTTGTGCCAGTCTCACAACTTTATTGTTATTTCTGTTGTGGCTCCCATAAATATTTGGTGAGATAAGATGGTGTACTGTATATGAAAATAAAAAATACAGAAATAGAGAACATGAGTTTGTCTCCGTATATCGTTCTTTGTGAATAAGATAGCAAACTCCAAAAGTGCTTTTTTCAAAAGGCAACTGGACTTACTTGTTTTTTTCTTTGAAAACATTTTGCTTCTCATCCAAGAAGCTACTTCCGTTCAGGATGAGAAGCTAAAATATTTTCAAAGAAAAAACCCAAGAAAGTCCAGTTGCCTTTTACAAAAGCACTTTGGGATAACCATGACCTGGATGTTTGAGAATTTCCGTAGACACAAGATTGTAAACTACTGTGTATTTGTTAACTGTATTATATGTGTGCATTAAATAAACTATATGTATATTGAAAGATAGAGAGCTCTGGAACATATTTACCTATTTTTTTATTTTTAGAGAATTGCATATTTGTATAATATATGCATTATTACCCAGAACTGCTGGGAATTGTGTATTGTTTATTTGGCATTATTGGGTTAAACACTATTCCTAGTCCAGTGATGGCAAACCTATGGCACGCGTGCCACAGCTGGCACGCGGAGCCATATCTGAGGGCACGCGAGGCGTTGCCCTATGTCAGCTCCAGCGTGCATGCACATGCTGGCCAGCTGATTTTTGGCGTTCTTTTCGATCATTTTTGTTCTTCCCAGGGTTCAGGAAAGCCTTCTGAAGCCTGGGGACAGCGAAAAATGGCCCAGCGGGCAAAACAGAAGTTTGGAAACGAACTTTCAGTTTGCCCATTGAGGTGTTTTTTGCCATCCCCAGGCTTCAGGAGGCTTTCCTGAACCCTGGGAATGGTGAAAAACTGCCCAACGGGCCAACTGGAAGTTTGTTTTTGAACTTCCAGTTGGGCTGTTTTTTGCTCTTCCCCAGGCTTCAGGAGGCTTTCCTGAACCCTGGGGAGGGCGAAAAACAGCCCAACCGGCCTACCAGAAGTCCTGAAGCTTTAGTGAGGCCTGTGCGCATGCGCGGGGGGGAGGCAAAGCAGGAGGTTGTGCGCATGCGGGGGGAGCAGCGCGGGGGTTGTATGCATGTGCGGGGGGAGGGCATTGCATTATGGGTGTGGGCACGCGGGCACACGCTATTGCGCATGTTCATACCCTTTTGGCACTCGAGCCAAAAAAGGTTCGCCACCACTGTCTTTTAGCCAATGTAGAAGTGACATGAATGTAAAATATACATATCCCTTAAAATAATCAGATCTTTCTATCTGGGATTTTAAAGAAATAAATAGTTTATGCATAAGGCTATACATTATACTGTATATACATTTTATATTTACGGTGGGGAGGGATGCAATCAGTCCTGTAGATCGAATAAGAAGTATCACTGGTTGTTATATTGAGAATTTCAATAAACAACTTATAGAATAAATTACACGAAACTAATATACATTTTTTACAATCACATTAGATATTTGAGCAATATTTATCTTCCAATTCTTTAGCATGCTCATCATTACAGATACCACATATAGCTATTTTCAAATAACTCCTAAATGTATTGGGAAGCAAATTGGTAATCAGTGTATAATTTTCTAACTAGTTAAGATATCTCGTTAGGACATGTATAACTGTTCATATTCTGGGATGTATATATATTCAATATTTAAATATTTATTTTCCCTATGAAAATATTTTCATACTCATTGATGCCTGTAGAAATGAAGCAAGAATCCATGGAATTGAAACCATATTTCTTTCTTTGACATTTATTATTGCTATAAAATCTTTGTGTTCTAAATAGTTTGTCACATTTGAGAGCTATAGGAAGTTGCTATAATTCTGAGACTAAGTCCTCTTACATATATTTCTTCCAGAAAACCTGTGTCTAAACTGAGCTGTGTGCCTTTTTGTGTAGTTAAATATCATAACAATGCGCAGGTTTTGTTTTCTGAAAATTCCATCTCTAGCAACCTGGCTGAGCTGATGGGGTGAAAGGTGAAGGTCTCAGACTTACTATTTTGGGAACTCGAGGGGTCACCACACCTTTGTCCTGCTTTTTTTCCTTGCTTCAGTTACTTTTTCAAAGTAAACCGATGACAGAAATGGTACCTGATAGTCCGTAAATACTACTGATCTTTTTCCTATGGAAAATATCCTAAGGAAATACGGTGTCTGAACATATTCTAAAATAAGCCTAATTTTCAGGAACAAACAGCAGATTTCTTAGCAACAGATATGTGGTACAGTTTTTTGATTTCCTTCTTTGAGAAAAGGAAAATACCTGGCACAGGTTCCAAATTCTTTACTCTCACTGGAAAATCAATCATGATTTCCTGTAACTGGCTACAAAACAACTGGAAAGACTATTTTACAAAGATGATTGACAATAGTTTTTTTTCCTTCCTTGTAATAATAATATTGGGAGAAGTTAGTATTAAGGTGTTGGAAGGAAAATCCATCTGGTTCAGTTCCAAGCTGGGAGAAAGATGCTGGAAACAACATGGAGGCCGATTGGAAAGAAAGTTTATTGAAGAACAGAACCACACACAAAGACAGTGTGCAGTTCTGGGTCAGCTGAACAATTAGCTAGATGAGTGCCAGGATTTTTATACAGGTCCTGAAATGTTGCTGGGGGTAGGAGTTGTGCAATGAAGGGACTTGTGTTCTGAAAGAGTGTTGGGCAATTCCTATTGTGGCTAATGGCTTTCGTCCTTTGCTGGATCTTGGGTGAGGGGCTGCTGTATTAATACTACAATTCTGCTTTTGTTAGCTGTCAAATTTTGCTACAAGGAGTTTCGAAATATCCCGTCTTGAATGGGCTTCTGCTGGCAGTATTTGCTCTGCTTATTAATGGAGCTATCTAGATAGTTGGCTTCCTCTTTCAATAAGCTCTTTATCTCTTTAAGTGCTGGCATCTGTGGGCTATTAAGAAAGACTGGTCTGCTTTCTGCCTCTAAAAACATATTTCTCCATTTTTCCTTTAGGGAAATATGATATTCTGCCTTTTTTAATATTTCCCAAAATATTTCATTCTTTGTGGGGGGGCTTCCCACAAAGGTCACATATTATATGGATGGGATAACATTTATTGCAGAATAAGGATCTTAATATATGTATATTATTTCTTCAAAGATGTGGTAGCCCAGAGTGGTAAGAAATTGTTGACACTAGTTTATAACCCGTGGGTTTCATTTTCCTCTGACGTCACAATTTATAATTCCTTCAACCATGCTGTTGTAAGAGAAAAAGAGTTCAGGCAGGAAATTCTTGATTCCACCCAGATATAATTAATAGTATTACCATTTAATGAATAAATCATATAGTGAATGTTTTCACACACAACTTAAAATCAAACAAGCCAATCACATTTTAATTGTGTAAATTTAACCTATATACTTAAGTTATCATTCAGTATATTATATAAATCTCAAACTGGATTAATTCCTTATATGGAACCTTATCTTTATAAGGTTCTTGCATAATTTTCCCTCAAAAGGCAAAGTAGTTCCTTTTTTTACAGTGACTAAAGTGCAGGCTAAAATGACTAAAAAGTAGTCATGAAAAAGAATGTTTTCCCAGCAACATAGTATTTTTTTCAATAATTTCATTATATCTGTTAGGTCTCTGACCATAATTAATATTGGATAGAACAATATATGTTTTAGCTTTTAACAGATATGTCTGTTTAGCTTAGGTGTTGCAGACTGCCACAAGAGGGAGCTAGAGTTCACAGCTTATTTCTATGGGAGTCCCTCTCTGTTTGTCTTTGGTCTCTGCTACTCAGAGTGTGTTCTCTGCTACTCATTAGAGCAAGGCCTAGAGTATGTATGCTCTGCATTTCTCTCTGTGTTGTAGTTATGTATTATAGCTGAAATGTATTTGTACTGGATAATACTTGGATTGTCATTATGACTATTAAGTGTATGACTTTGGACTGTTTACAGGAAAATGCTATTTCTTAAAGTAAATTTTAATTCAAGTTAGTGTATCTGTGTGTGGCTGAGTACTTATTCACAACTGATCTCAATCTAAACGTTTCTGTATGCACAACCTTGGTAACACAAGGAATACTCTGCTAATACATTAACACTGGTTATGGGCCCAGAGAGATATTGAGAGTTAGTGTGAATATTCAGTTTCATACTCAGACAGCTAACTTGTGGTTTACTGTTAAATTAACAATGGCACAAGAACAGTCAACTAGCTTATCCCTGATAACCAGGTTAGATGGAACTAACTATGTTTCCTGGTCTATGAAGTGCAGCTTACTTTTGCGTAAAGAAGGATTATGGACTGTGGTTAATAATCCACCTGATATAACAGCTTGGGATCCAACAAATGATGAAGATAAGAAGAAAATAGCTGCCTTTAACCGGGATAATGAAAAGGCTCTTAGTATTATTGGACTGACACTGAGTGATCAGCAACTGGTCCATATTCATGGTGAAGATTCTGCTGCCAAGTGTTGGAGTACCTTAAAGAGACTTTATGTTCGAGATAGTGTTGGTGCGCATATACACCTTACACGTAAACTGTTCAGAGCACGTTTGTTAAAAGGTGGTGACATGTTAGCTCATTTGGAGTTTATGAAGAGAACATTACAAGAGCTACATGAAAAAGAACTGATTTTCTCAGAGTTGCATCAAGTTTATATTATTCTTTCTTCTTTGGATGACTCTTATGATGATTATGTGTCTTCACTGGAAGTTTTGACCAGAGATGAACTGACATTGACTGGCATAATAGGAAGACTGTTAGAAGAGTCTAGAAGAAGGCAAGATAGAAAACAACTGAGAGAGAAACCACCACAGGAAGAACAATGGTCTTCAACTGCCTATATTGTTAGGAAATGTTATTCTTGTGGGGCTAAAGGTCATATAGCCAGATTCTGTAAAAAGGGTAAAAAGCAGAATGCTAGTAATATGCAGAGAGCTTAAAATGATGTTAGTGCAGCTATATCAAGTACAAATAAAAATGTAAGCCATGATATCTGGATAATAGACAGTGGGGCATCTCAGTGTATAACTAAAAGTAAAGAGAGATTTGTTAATATGACTAAAAGTAACCAGCATGTATCATTAGCAAATGGCTGGAAATTGAGAGTATCTGGAGAAGGTAATGCATATTGTTCATGTATTAATGAAAGTTTACCAATGTTATATGTACCTAACCTTATATATAACTTACTATCTGTGAGAGAATTGGTAAAAGCAGGGTTTGTGGTAACTTTTCAGGGAGATAAATGTTTAATTGAAAAACAAGGTAAAAGAGTTACTGCAAGATTGCATGATGGCTTATATATTATCCATGATAGTCCATTAAATAAGGCCAATTCAGTTTATGAAAATAGAAAGCCTCATGACGAATGTATTCATTTGCTCCATAGACGTATGGGACATTTAAATTTCAAAATTTTAAAGAAAACTGTTGAGTTATCTAATGGTATAAAATTAAAACCTTGTGCAAGATATTTAAATTGTAATGCTTGCAATCAGGAAAAGAGCAAGGTAATTCCTGCAAACAGGTTAAATGGATTTAAAACCAAGGAACCATTAGAGGTTGTATTTGCTGATCTCATTGGCCCTAAGAAACCCAGTTTAGGTGGAGCCTGTTATATATTGAGCATAGTTGATCATTTTTCTAGATATGGTTTCTGTTATCTGATGAAAACAAAAACAGAAACATATCAGCATTTTGTAAACTGGTTAAGGTTTGTTGAACGAAAAATGAATAAGAAACTGGTTAGTTTAGTAACAGATAATGGTACTGAGTTTACCAATAAGAGATTTGAAGATATGCTAAAGAGAGCTGGTATTGAACATAAGCGTTCTGCTCCTTTTCGGCCACAACATAATGCGCATATTGAACGTAGAGGTCAGACATTACAGGCTATGTCTAGAACCATGATTTCAGATTCTGGTTTACCAGAAAGGCTCTGGGGTGAAGCTATAATGTGTGCTAACCATGTTTTGAACAATGTAGTGAATGCAACAACTGGTGAATTGCCATTTACTCGTTGGTATGGTAGGAAACCAAATCTTAGTTATTTGCATACATTTGGTGCACCAGCATGGGTGCATATTCCCACTCAAGTAAGGCGAAAGGGACAACATAGAGCACGGAAATTATGTTTTGTAGGGTATGAATCTAATCATAGATCATTTAGATTCTGGGAGCCAGGTACTACTAGAGTATATTGTAGTGCAAGTGCTAAATTCCTTGAGCATGTTGGATGGAGTAAACTGGAACAGGAATACAAGGAACAAGATAGTATTGTTGTTGATGATCCATTGTTTCCTGATGATTCTAATAAGAATAGTACTGATGATAGGATAGTGAAAGAATCCTCAATAGAGGAACCATCTATGGATGATGTAGAAGATACTTCGATAGGGGAGGAAAAGGAAGAGGAAATTCCAACAACTTGTACTAAATTGCCTAGGAGGTCGACTAGGGAGAGACGTCCACCTGATAGATATCAGGCAAGTATTGTATGCCAGATTAATGTGGAACCGTCTAATTATAATGAACTTAAGCTGTATCCAACAAAGGAACAGGTAGCTTGGCAGGAAGCTATGAATAAGGAATTAAAATCTTTAAAGGATCTTGAGGTATATGAAGATGTAAAGTTACCACCAGGTGAGCGTGCAATAGGTTGCAGATGGGTGTATAAATTAAAGGCTGGTGTGGATGGCACTGTTACCCATAAAGCAAGATTAGTTGCTCAGGGATTTGCTCAATCAGATAAGGATTATGATGAGGTATTTGCACCTAGTCTGAGAGCAAATACATTGAGAGGAGCATTAGTTTGGGCAGCTAAAAATAAATGCATAATTAATCATGTAGATGTCGAAACTGCATATCTACATGCACCTTTACAACATACCATTTATATGAGAAAGCCATTAGGTTTAAAAGATGATGGAAAAAATGATTATTGGAAATTAAAGAAAAGTCTTTATGGTTTAAAGCAATCAGGTTATGAATGGAATAAATGCATTGTAAAAGAATTAGTTTCCATGGATTTTAAAGCTGGTATAGCTGATCCTTGTTTATTTAGGAGAGAGAAAGATGGTTTGATTTCTCTGTTGCTATTATTTACAGATGATATAGCGATTATAACAAAGACTGAACAAGAAGCAAATGATATTGTTTCTGAATTACAAAGAAAGTTCAAGATTAGAAATTTAGGAGAAATTAAACATTATTTGGGTCTTGATATAATGAAGACAAATAGAGGATTCAAAATTTCGCAAGCTAAGAAGATTAGCCAATTGTTAAAAAGATATAACCTGGAGAATTGTAAAACTGCTAAGACACCAATGGATCAGGGATTTACAAATAGTGATACTAAATGTCCTGTGTTTGATAAGGAGATATATCAGTCTCTAATTGGTAGTCTCTCATATTTGAGTAATTGGTCTAGACCAGATATATCTTACAGCGTAAATCAACTGGCTAGATATAATGCTGAACCAAATGAAAGGCATTGGCAAGCAGCTAAACGAATACTTAGATACCTAAAGCACACAATACATTATTCTTTATATTTAGAACCGAGAAATGAATTAGTGTTAACTGCATATGCTGATGCAAGTTTTGCTACTGATGCAATGACTCGCAAATCAACATCAGGTATAGTGGTAATGTTGGGTAATGCTTTAATAGGGTGGAAATCTATTAGGCAACAACATATTAGTTTATCCACTATGGAAGCAGAATTCTCGAGTTTATCATTAATGTGTACAGAATTGGTGTATTATAAACAATTGTTAAAGGATATAGGAATTACTGTACAGGAGCCATTTATTGTGTATGAAGACAATCAATCTGCCATTAGTATGGCTAATAGTTTAGCTGTGAAAACAAGGTCGAAACATACTGATTTGAGATATCTGAATGTTAGACAATGTGTTCAAAATAAAATGGTTAAGTTGGAATACTGCATGACTGAACAGAATATTGCAGATCATTTTACTAAAGCGCAAGGTGCAATTAAACACAAAGAGTGTTGTGAAAACTATGGTTTAAAGATGTAAGGTATTATATATTGATCTACCCAAAGGGGAGAATGTTAGGTCTCTGACCATAATTAATATTGGATAGAACAATATATGTTTTAGCTTTTAACAGATATGTCTGTTTAGCTTAGGTGTTGCAGACTGCCACAAGAGGGAGCTAGAGTTCACAGCTTATTTCTATGGGAGTCCCTCTCTGTTTGTCTTTGGTCTCTGCTACTCAGAGTGTGTTCTCTGCTACTCATTAGAGCAAGGCCTAGAGTATGTATGCTCTGCATTTCTCTCTGTGTTGTAGTTATGTATTATAGCTGAAATGTATTTGTACTGGATAATACTTGGATTGTCATTATGACTATTAAGTGTATGACTTTGGACTGTTTACAGGAAAATGCTATTTCTTAAAGTAAATTTTAATTCAAGTTAGTGTATCTGTGTGTGGCTGAGTACTTATTCACAACTGATCTCAATCTAAACGTTTCTGTATGCACAACCTTGATAACACAAGGAATACTCTGCTAATACATTAACAATATCAACCAACACTCCAATACATTTATGAATGATGTTGTGTAGAAAGAAATACCCTGTTTCCCCCAAAATAAGACATCCCCTGATAATAAGCCCAATCGAGCTTTTGAGTGTATGGCAATAAGGCCAAGCGCTTATTTCAGGGTTCAAAAAAATGTAAGACAGGGTCTTATTTTCAGGGAAACACGGTAGTTATATTAATGTTACTTCTTCAGTTGTCTATGAAGAGCCAGGAAGTTGACAATTTATAATTTTATTTTTTTCAGTTACACAAAATGTTACATGTTATTTTTATTATTGTAAATTATGTTTAGGGTATAATTCTGTCTTCTGTTCCAGAGACTATAGGAATTTCAGTATCTCCCTCCAAGATAAGAGACAAGAGCTCAAAAGGGTGGCAATTGTGTGGGATGGGTGGGGCTAAGAATTTGATTGACAATGAACCCTCCAACCCTCTGCAGGACTTCATTATCTGCAGAGAAATTTAGAGCTAACTAAATTCTGCCTGAAGGCTCAACAGAATTAAACAAAACCTCCCCCCCCATATAACTAGATAGATAGATAGATAGATAGATAGATAGATAGATAGATAAATAGATAGATAGATAGATAGATAGATAGATAGATAGATAGATAGATAGATAGATAGAGATATATAGATACTACAAAACAAAGATTAGGCCATCCTCAACATCCAACCCTATAAAATAAGACTAAATGCATAGTTGTTGTTATAGTTGGTTAGTCAGCCAGATGTTTACACTGGCTTTGGCACCTTTGTCCACCTAACAAGTCCTTACCAAGAACCTAAAATAGTCAGAAGTTGTTTGATGGTATTTGTAGCAAAAACAACAGACCCTTGCCACAACTTTATCAAATATAATGTACTTTGATCCATGCATATTTGCTTCGGTCCACTTGGTGCTTCCAGCTCCCCAGCAAACTTTTACTGGGAATTAAAATTCCACAACTTACAAGATAACTAGAAAAACAGATTTTCAGCACGACATATAGTAAATGTGTTAGCTACTACATCGTTTCGCTGATGCACAGTAAGTATAAAAAGATTCTGCGGAGTTCCATGAAGTTGATTTGCTGCAGGACTAGCATATTTGAGCTGCAAAAATCCCAGATTTATACATCAGGTTTCCCGTTCAGTGGTCAACCGGATTTCTGCAGTCCAGACAATGATAGCCCTGATATCTTCCTTCCAGTGCTATAGATTGGAGCGTTATTCCAATTAGTGATGATGTTTCTGTGGTATATTCCAGCTGCTGGATAGTGCATTCCACAGCAGGCTGCCCCACCCTCCCACCAATCCCCCCACCCCAAATAAAATAAGCAAAGGGAAATAGAACAATAGAGTTGGAAGGGACCTTGGAGGTCTTCTAGTCCAACCCCCTGCTTACGCAGGAAACCCTACACTTCAGACAAATGGTTATATAACATCTTCTTAAAAGTGTTGGGAGCATTCACAACTTCTGGAGGCAAGCTGTTCCACTGATTAATTGTTCTGTCAGGAAATTTCTCCTTAGTTCTAAGTTGCTTCTCTCCTTGATTAGTTTCCACCCATTGCTTCTTATTCTACCCTCAGGTGCTTTGCAGAATAGCCTGACTCCCTCTTCTTTGTGGCAGCCTCTGAGATATTGGAACACTTGCTATCATGTTTCCCCTAGTCCTTCTTTTCATTAAACTAGACATACCCAGTTCCTGCAACTGTTCTTCATATGTTTTAGCCTCCAGTCCCCTAATCATCTTTGTTGCTCTTCTCTGCACTCTTTCTAGAGTCTCCACATCCTTTTTACATCGTGGCGACCAAGACTGCATGCAGTATTCCAAGTGTGGCCTTACCAAGGCACCATCGACAGATTATCAAAGGAAAAGAACCCTCCATAGCTTTCCCTTTCAGATTCCGAAAAAACACACACACCCTGTTAGGCTTCTCCCATTGGCTTCTCTGCATTCCGTAGCTCCACCTCCGGCTCCCTTTCTCAAAGCAGCGCGTCAATCAGGTTAAAATAAAAAACCAAGCGCCGCCCGCTCTTATTAGCGCCACGTACCTTCCCTCGGTGCAACGCACCTTCGTCGCTTAATTTCTGGTGGCGCAACCGAAAATGATTGCCTCGAGGTAGCCCAATCGTAGCCCTACGCGATTCCCAGAAAGGGGAGCGCCTCCGCCAATCAGTGCGCTGCAAGAGGCGGTACCTGTCACCATGGGAACGGGGACTAGTTTTGTCTAGAGAGCAGCTTCGGGGGCGGGGGCGTATCGGCAAAGAGAAGGAGGGAGGGGAAGGAAGGGAAGGAGGGAGAAAGGAAGAGGGGAGTGCACGAAGCAAACCCCAACGCCGGGATATCTTGCTGTTCCGGCTCGAGGATCCCCATCGAGAGAAAGCAACCTGTTCAGGATCACCTGGTCTCCACCTCTAGAGCTATAATGGATCCTTGCCGGAGGAAGCAGGTAAGGTTTTTCTCTTAATGCCGGAGCAGCCAGGGTAGCCGGAGCCGAGCAATGGGTGATCAGCTTGGGTTACCCCAAGTTTCTTCCTTACCCAACAGTGCTCGGGGGTTCTGTGTCACAATTGCATGCATTGTCAAAGGGTTTATAGAAGGGTGGCCCAGGCTGGCTGTCCCTGGAGTGTGTATTTCTCCGCGGGAAGTTGGAAAACTTGACAGACACAGCAGTGTGGGTGAAGCAGAACCGGTCCAAAGGATTAGCATCTCGGATTTCTGTCTTTCGCATATGGATTCAGAGTTCCCCATTGGATGACAGCAGGAATGGCAGGAAGTAAAGTTTCTCGAATGCCCTTCGTTCCTTTGGGATGAAAGCGTTCCCGTTTTACAAAGAGTGGATAATGATTTAAAGTCAGCCAAAGGTACAAACTGAAATGGCAAAGGTTTGTATAATGCTGCCTTGAGTGGGGGCAAAAGCACTTGAACAGCACAATGTGGTATCACTCATGAAAGGAGACGCAGGGGAACTAAAATGTAGAAGTTACCTTGTCGTGGTTACGCTTCACCATCCCGTATTTCAGACTCTAGTTTTCCAAAGTTTAGGAAAGCTGTTGTTAAAAGACAGTTTTAAACTGGAATTAATGGGGTTGTGGGAAATGGCATTTAAGCACAGTCTGATGAGTAATAATGTAAGCTTCTAGCATTACAGTACTGTATCATTATTGGATGATGAAATGTTTGTCATATCAGCTTCAAGTATGATCCCTTACAAATGATATGTTTATCATTTATCATTGTTTTAGGCATGGTCATTTATATTCAGAAAACTCCTATGATGATATTCTAAGAAAATGATCCATTACTACTAAACTGACATTTCTCTAATTATGGTCCTGTAATGTGTAACAATATATAAAAATGCAGTAATTTATATACACTTATATAACTGTTATTATAAGTTAAGATGCATGTTTTAACATCACATTTTGTAAGTACTGCCTTACAAAAGATTGAGAAGGAGACATGAGTAGCTTTTTTGTAGTAAACTAGCAAATGATTTATCGGCTTTGTTTGGTTTTTAAGATGTATATGAAATGCAGAACAGTTTAGGATAAAGTATAGTGATTCGTATATTAAACAGGTTATTAGATCTATTTGCATTTGAAATATATTGCTGAGAAACAAATTAACTTCTATAGCTTGGTTCACAATAAATAATGATGCCCAATTGAAATAAAGTCCACATTTGATAGTTTAGCAATATTTTAATAGGAAGTTGAAAATTATTATTAAAAGTACACCTGAGAAGGAATTTAGTGTTTTTTTTCTTTGTGTGCATGGAATTTTTTATCCTTCTTTGTCTGATGATTCATGCTTTCATACTAGTCTTTCCCCCTGGCATATTGGGCTTATTTAAAATAAAAAGATATTAAAACATCTTAACATATGTTACTGGAAGCATTCAAAATATCTACTTGCATAATGCAGGAATCTGAACATTCTTCCCTTGATAATGAGACAAGCCATTAAAGTGCTGTTATCATTAAGAAGTTAAACTGGGAACGATCTACCTGTAATTTAAGAACATTATTACAGTGTTTCCCCGAAAATAAGACACTGTCTTATATTTTTTTTGAACCCTGAAATAAGCGCTTGGCCTTATTGCCATGCACTCAAAAGCCCGATTGAGCTTATTATCAGGGGATGTCTTATTTTTGGGGAAACAGGGTATGTGCCCCACCATGTGGGAATATTGGCATGAGGTAATTAACATTGTTAAGTCTTTGTAACTTCATTTGCATTCAATATTTTCTATCTTTATCTTTCCCTTTTTTTTAGACTGTAGCCTCCTTGGGTACTTTTTTTAAATCTGTGGAGTTCTGTTATAATGATATACAATTGGGGGTGCTATATAAATAAACTATATAGTGCATCATATTAAATTAGAACTGAAATCAGCCCTCAACAAGCTCACTGGCTAATTTAGGACCAATTGCTTTTTAAAAGTATTTCTTGAAAATATAACTGCACCATTTCATTTCAACAACTTAGAAGTAAGTTGAGAACTGTTTTTAAGATAAGTTAGTTTAAGAATAATACTTAAGCTTCTTGAAGAAAGGGCCATTTATATATGTATGGTTTTTATATTATTAATATTCAAAATAATGTCAAATTACTGTTAAGATTGAGGTAATACATACAACCACAGACCACACTTTGTCTGTTTAGTGTTGAAATAGTAACTAACGGTTTTGTATACCATGAGAATTGCAACATTTTCTTAGGTGGGTATTTTTAAAGCAGAAGGAAGAAGCATTAGGTGAAATATTTTGAGAATGCAAATATCCAACATCTGTATTACAAAAAATATCAGTAATTCTTCACCAGTAATTGTTATTTCCCTTTTGTCTTTATAATTGTTATATTTAATAATAGATTTACTTTATCTGTATTCTTTATTATTATTAGCCATTCTGGCATTTTAGTGGAAAGGTTAGATATAAAACTAAATATGATTATTCTATTGAGGCTTTAACAAGAAGCAATGTTTTCAGATTACTGTTGAGGCTAAACACAATGGGAATAAAGATGGATTTTTAGCTGTTTCTTTTTTTTTATGCATCTGTTAATCCACGTGGCAGAAACTACCCAGTTCTTTATCTTCCAGGTCTTCCAAAGGGCCCATCTCACTTAGTGAATATGGTTCATGTTGAGGGATGAGTTGTAGTTCAATAACATCTGGAGGGTGACATGTTTTCTAATGCTGGGACAGAAAATCCATTGGATTCCTCTCTATTCTTTTATTTCTTAGGAACATCTCTGTTTTGCAAGCAAATTAGCAGAACCTGTAAGGGTGGACAGTGCTTTGAACTAAAAGGGGAACAGATGTTTTAGACCAGTATTTCTCAGCCTCAGCAACTTTCAAGATATGAGAACTTCTGGCTGGGAAGTTCTAGGCACACAAGTAGGACACATCAGCAGCTCCTTCAATCAAATATATGTTTTCAAAGGATTTCAGTGAAGCTTTGGAGGGCAGCTGCATGCTGCATGTTGAGAGGAGATACATAAATCCCAGAAAGCTCTGGAGCCCCCTTTACCCTTTATATCCAAAGTGCTGCACAGCCTTACTGTAGCTACTGTACCACATGTACTAAAATATCCATAATTTCTTCCATGAAGTAGGAAAAAATGAGTGCATGTGATTTATAGCATATATCAATCGATTTTCAAACATCTGCTATTCCTATATTTAATATTGAAAATTATTGCTTGTCTTATGAGTCAGCAACATAAACACTAATTTGAGATTGCTAATTTGAGATATAAAAGTGGCATAGATTTAATGACTTGAGTAATTGGGGGGGGAATATTCAGCAAGCAGAATTTCAGATAAATTGTATAGCCTCCAAATATTCCACTTCAGGTAGGATAAAATAATTATACAAGCTATAAACTCCAAAAAAGGAAGACTGCTGAACATTAGATACCATTTAATGACATCTGCCCTGACTGCTCTTTAGAAGGCCAGATCCTGAAGATGAAACTCAAATACTTTGGCCTAATGAGAAGGAAGGATTCACTGGAGAAGAGCCTAATGTTGGGAATGATTGAGGGCAAAAGAAGAAGGGGACGACAGAGATGAGGTGGCTGGATGGAGTCACTGAAGCAGTCGGGGTGAGGTTAAATGGATTCCGGGGGATGGTAGAGGACAGGAAGGCCTGGAGGAACGTTGTCCATGGGATCACAATGGTTGGGACACGATTTCACAACTAACAACAACAACAACAACAACAACAAATGACATCTACACAAAACAATTCCTACTTGATAAGTCTGATTAAAAAAACAGACTTGGGGCCATTTTGACAATTAAAGCCTTTTTATACTTTATACTTTACATAAATGTATACATAAATTTATACTTTACATAAATGATCTTTGCTATCATATTATAAGCAACTGCGTTCTCTTTGCCAACGATGTAAAACTATTTAACACCACCGACAATGCTGCTGCCCTTCAAAAAGACCTTGACTTTGTGTCAGAATGGTCAAACAATTGGCAACTCCAAATCTCAATCAACAGATGCTCTGTCTTACACATTGGCAAAAAGAATCGGAACACAAAATACAAGCTGAGTGGACATGATCTTGTAAACGACCCTCACTCTGTCAAGGACCTTGGAGTACTCATATCTAATGATCTAAGTGCCAAAGCCCACTGTAACATCGCCAAAAAGGCATTAAGAGTTGTAAACCTAATCTTTCATAGCTTCTTCTCTGGTAATATTACACTACTAACCAGAGCATACAAAACATTTGCTAGACCAATTCTCGAATACAGCTCATCAGTCTGGAACCCGCACTACATATTGGACATTAATACAATTGAGCGTGTCCAGAGATACTTCATGAGAAGAGTCCTCCGCTCCTCTGCTCGCAACAGAATGCCTTATGCCACCAGACTTGAAATTCTGGGCTTAGAAAACTTAGAACTATGCTGCCTTTGGTATGACCTAAGCGTAGTTCATAAAATTATCTGCTACAATGTCCTACCTGTCAATGACTACTTCAGCTTCAACCACAACAATACACGAGCACAGAATAGATACAAACTTAAAGTGAATCGCTCCAAATTCGATTGCAGAAAATACGACTTCAGCAACAGAGTGGTCAACGCCTGGAATGGACTACCTGACTCTGTGGTTTCATCCCCAAACTCCCAAAATTTTAACCTTAGACTGTCTACCGTTGACCTCACCCCATTCCTAAGAGGTCTGTAAGGGGTGTGTATAAGGCACCAGCATGCCTACCGTCCCTGTCCTAATGTTCCCTTTCGTATTCATTTCTTGTATCCAAATCATGTTTATACTTATATATATTATCTAACACGTGGTTGACAAATACAATACTTATACTTAAAGCCAATCCCCTGCTTAGTCAAGGAATCCAAATTAAATATCCCCCACAGATAGTTGTTGCTGTCTGCTTGAACTAATCAACCAAGGGGAGCAGCATAATTTATTTGCATATTTGTAATTGATTTAATCATTGAACTGCTCCTGTCTAGAAAGTTTTTCTAATATTCAATTGGAATCTGTTTTCCTATCAGTATCATTATTCTGTGCCTTGCACTCTACGGTAGAATGCTCTCCTATTTTCCTTCAGTTTTCTCTTCAGAAAGCTAAACATTCCTAGTTCCCTCAGTGCATTTTCATAGGACTAAAATCTGATTATCATAGTTCTGATAATTGCTGTTCCAGTTTCATTATAATGCTTGAAATGGGGATTGATCATGCAAACTAAATTGAAACTGCCATATTCCGTAATTTGGAAACTACATTTACCGATATGTTGATGCAATCTTAACATTGTAGTGAGCAATAACCAGTTGTTGGATGTGGTATTTGCATTTGTCAGCTGGTTAACACATTTGGTGTGGTAAGAACGTTTGGTCTTGTTAAGGGGAAATGGTGCTGAACCTCTGAAGAACTTCAAAAGCTGCTATTTCTTGCCAAAACAATTCAAATCCTTTGAACTTATCTAGAGACTCTGTCTATTGTGGGATTTGTTTTCTGGGTCTGTTATCAATGTCTTTTTTAGCAAGTAGGCTTACTTTAAAGGGCTGTAAAAAATGTCTTTCCTCTTTTAACTGGTCTTAATTGGAATTGAAGGTGAAAAGCAGTGTTGCATTGTTTTCTCTTCTGGGGTTATTTAGAAAAATATTCCTAGTGCTATTTGGTGATGTTTTTATTCTTTTATTTTCATTTTGTTTTGCGAGCATTTTATTGTAAGAATTTTTGATTTACATCACTTTGTGTTTTTTCCTGTTGAGTCTGAACAGATATCATTGGTATTGTGATTGGTTATAAATGCTATATTTGATGATGCCCATTATATATTTTCCTAATATTGGATAGGGTACATGAAAGTTAGTGAAGTCCTGATAGAACATTGCAAAGGCATCTAATCTATGGAGAATATTAATGAAAAATGCCATCAATATATCCCCAAGAAGCCGCTTTTAAGGATAAGAGATAAGCAAGCTAAAAGACATTGACACCAGTGGTGGGTTCCTACCGGAGCTGTCCGGTGCGTAGCTCTGGTAGACAGCGGCCGATTGCGCAATTTGCATGCGGCCGCTCCGGTGCTGTCTCCACCGGTCCATCACGCTTGTCGCCATCTTTTTGTGAGAATTTTTGGGCTTTTTTGCTTTTGCGCATGCGCGGAAGCAAAATCGCGCCGAAATTTTGTGAGGGGACACGCGTGCGTGTGAGATTTTGGTGAGATTTTGGTTCTACGCATGCACGGAAGCAAAATCGTGCCAAAATCTCATGCGTGCGCGCGTCCCCTCATGAGATTTCAGGGCAATTTTGCTTCTGTGCATGCGCAAAAGCAAAATTGCGCGAGGGGGCGCACGCGCGCTCGCTATGCGCGCACCCCCAAAACATGGAGATGCACGCGCAGTGCACCGGTATAGGTAAGTGAGCAACCCGCCTCTGATTGACACGTTGTATTGTGTATGTATTTTGCAATATGAGAGTGACCTTAGTGCCAACTGTGTGAGTCACATGGCATTTGGGCAGTCCTAGAATCAAATCAGATAAAGAGAAGTAATTGTTAATGCATACAAACACGATGATTAGAAACGTTCTAGTGCCAGCAAAGATGCTACTTTTAAAGATTTTAATTCAACTTTATTGGACAACTTAGCATAAAATGAGTTAACATCTGTGATAATTAGAATTATTTTTTATAGAGATAATGAATGGAAAGTATTCTTTCCCACAAAATTTGGTAACCTGGAATTTTGAGATGGGATTCATAAAATCGTATAACCCTGTGCCAATAATATCAGATTCAAAAACTCTGGGTATCCAGAGTTGCCTGACTGTTTGGGTGGTAAATAAGATAGATTTCTGAGGTTTATTATGCAGTACTGGTCATAAACGTCAAGCTTTTTCATCAGCTTTCATGTTTTGAAATACTTTAATTGGATCCGATACAGTGATAAGTGGTTGAACCTGTTCACTTTCATGAGATCTCAGCTTCTTTAATTATGGCTTTTTTTCTGAACTTTTGAATGGTATTTTTGTTTCAAACTTATAAAACTGTGTGGTAAATTATACCATATACAATTATCTTAGAATTGTTGGTTAAAACGTTTTGTAAGGGTCTAATGTTTTAGCCATCTGAAATATTCTATACACAAACACTGTTTCAACTCTGAAAGATTCTATGATTCATAGAAAGATTCTATGTTTGTCACTAGGAAACTAAAATTGGTTAATTGGTATGTAGTTCATTCCTATTGTGGTGAAAGTATTCCTTCAGTCTGAAGTGGAATACAGGTAGTCCTCGATTTACAACCATTCATTTAGTGACCATTCAAAGTTCCGACATTGAAAAAGTGACTTATGACCGTTTTTCGTATTTGCAACCATCGTAACATACCCATGGTCACGTGGGGTCACAATCTGCCGCATTCCTCCCTCCGACCGGTCAGGTCCCACAGAGTGGGTCTCCTCCAGGTCCCGTCAGCCAAACAATGCCGACTGGCGGGGCCTAGGGGGAGGGCCTTCTCTGTAGGGGCCCCCGCTCTCTGGAACCAACTTCCTCCAGAGATCCGAATCATCCCCATCTTGCTGGCCTTCAGAAAAGCCATTAAGGCATGGCTCTTCTTGCAGGCGGGGTGAGTTTGAGACGATTTTATATCTGATGTCTCCACCATGTATGTATGGTGTGTATTTATATATTTCTTAACTGTTTTTAAACTGTTTTTTAATGATTTGTTTGGAGTTTTTATAAAATGTTGTACGCCGCCCTGAGTCCTGAGGGAGTAGGGCGGCATAGAAAAACTACCAAATAAATAAATAAATAAATAAATAAATAAATAAATAAATAAATAAATAAATAAATAAATAAATAAATAAATAAATAAATAAATAAATAAATCTTCTGACAAGCAAAGTCAATAGGGAAGCCAGATTCACTTAACAACTGTGTTACTAACTTAACAGCTGCAGTGATTCACTTAACAACTATGACAAGAAAGGTCGCAAAATGGAGCAAAACTCACTTAACTTTCTTAGCAAAGAAATTTTGGGCTCAGTTGTGGTTGTAAGTCGAGGATTACCTGTCCACATTGTCTCGTGTGTGTGAACTATTGCCACTGAACATAAAAAAGAATGTTGATCAATTATCATTTATAAATCTTTTTTCAGTTAATACGTTCCTTTTTTTAAAGTGGTTATCAATACATTTTGGATGAGGTCATTATAATAGTGGCTTATTATGAAGCAACTGTCCAAGGGCAGGGGTCCCCAAACTTGGCAACTTTAAGACTTGTGGACTTCAACTCCCAGAATTCTCCAGCCAACTTTGCTGGCTGGAGAATTCTGGGAGTTGAAGTCCACAAGTCTTAAAGTTGCCAAGTTTGAAGACCTCTGGTCCAAGGGATTGATTCTGTGTGGATAGGATAATATAAACCTTTTCTAAGTTTAAAAGCTAACTATTTGATTTTATTCCAGGATTTTTTTCAACTTCTTAATCTAGCCCATGGTTACAGGAACCTTCCAAATACTATATAGACCACCCTGGTTAGATTTTTTAAAAATCATACAAGATACGTATTTTCTGCCAATTGTGTGGGCTTCCCAGGTTTAGTGGATCTTAAATGGTCCTCCATTACCTTGTTGAGAGTCAAACTTGATGGGTTGGCAAGAGGAAAAAAAGGGACCAAACAAAATAAGCAACATTGTGGGAGAGATGAGGATGGAGCCAAATTCATGCTTTTAAAATAATGATAATTTATGGATTTTTAGTAATCAAAGTTTCCTTACTTTGACTTTCAATGGGCTTCTCAATATAGAAACAGATCCAGTCCTTCAGTGATTTCCCAAACAGAGAGTATCTTTGGTATAGTGGTTAAGGTTTAGTGGTATACATTTTGGTATAGGGTTTAACTGAGCCGAGGTGGCGCAGCGGTTAAAGTGCAGTACTGCAGGCCACTTTAACGGACTATGATCCGCAGGTCAGCGGTTCAAATCTCACCGGCTCAAGGTTGACTCAGTCTTCCATCCTTCTGAGGTAGGTAAAATGAGGACCCAGATTGTTGGGGGCAATATAAATATACATTGCTTACTGGTGTAAACCGCTTAGAGAGTGCTTGCACTGTGAGGCGGTATATAAATATCACAATAAATAAATAAATAGATAGATAGATAGATAGATAGATAGATAGATAGATAGATAGATAGATAGATAGATAGATAGATAGATAGATAGATAGATAGATAGATAGATACATAGATAGATAAATAGATAAATAGATAGATAGATAAATAGATAAATAGATAAATAGATAAATAGATAAATAAAGATAAATAAATAAATAAATAAACAAACAAACAAACAAACAAACAAACAAACAAACAAACAAACAAATAAATAAATAAATAAATAAATGTGCTGGGTTAGGCTATGTGAGCTGGCTGGGTGATTGTGACCAGTCACTTGCTCTCAGCCCAGCCCACCTCACAGGATTGTTGGGGGGGGGAAAATAGGAGGCAGGGGCATTAGGTATGTATGTTTCCTTGAGCTGGCCAAATATCTAATCAAATAAATGTATAAATGTTCCCCTTTTAACTGCATACCTTGATGTAGTAGTCTTTCTCAGCAATTACTTTTTAATAATGTTTATTTTTTTCACTTAAACACTGAAAACTGGCATTTCAGTCATTTTGGTCAATACTAAGCTATAAACTGGCTGTGTTTCAGCAAGTGATTATGGTGATATATGTTCTTTACCTCTAATAGTTGTGTAAGTATGGCTGAGAAAAGCTGCATCTGCAAACTTTTGTACCTTTAACTTTTCAGGTGTACTTTTTTCTCAACCTTGGCTGCCAAACTGTATTAAACAAAAATTCTATCTTCATCACAACTGCCAAAAATATAGCAGCTTTGTCCTTCCCTGGAAGCCAGTAACTCTGTTCATTTTGCCAAGAAGAAATATAGATCAGTCATTTAACTTAAAAAAATAGAACGCATTGATTAAATGTCATTGACTATGGCAGAAGAAATTGTGTTTAGGTACATGTAATTCATTCTCCAATAAGGAAATAAATACTGTTCTATGTATCTTAGCTCTGTCTGCTTCATCCAGTTTTTGTTTTAGGTTCTATCCTAAGCACTTTTTCAGATAGTCTATTGCATTGCATTCTGCAGGGCTTAACTCGTAAGAGATCATGTTTAAGATTTCCATTCTGTGCGACACCAGTATGTCTGCTCAGTCCCTGGTTACAAATGTCAAATAATGCCTTAGTTGGCCCCAATATAATTGGCAGAACTTTTTAGAATAGATAATGTACTGGTCTTCAATGAATCTATTGTATTCTCAATTATCCCATTTCAGAGTTTTTTGGGTAGACCAATGAATATACATTATGTCATTGCTAAATAAAAGGCTTTTTGATTGTTTTAAAATGACCTTGATTTATTTTAGGCTGGTTTGGAGCCAGAAAGATTCCAGAGAAAGATCCCTTTTATGAATGACTTTTGATCTCCAAGAGAAATGTGGGAGCACTCTGTGGATCATGATAAGCTAGCATGTACAGGTAGTCCTTAAGTTATGATGGCAATTGGGACTGGGATTTCCATTGCTAAGCAATGTGATTGTAAAGCATGATGTCACACAATCACATTGCTTAGACATGGCAATCCCAGCATTCCCCATTTCCATTGTTCAGCGAAGACCTCCTCAAAGTTCCTGCCAGCTTTCAACAAAGTCTGTGAGGAAACTGACAGTCAATTCCCAGGTGGCTCACAAGTAGGCTGGTGGGTAGGTGAGTGGTTGCTGTCAGGGTGTGAAGGTGCATGACATGGCTGGCATGGTGTGAGTACAGCAGGGTTGGGGGTGGCTGCTGATGAGTGGGGGAATGTGCATGAGTGGCCAGTGGGGCACAGCATGGTGGGGCCAGGGGGTGTCTGCTGCTGGGTTGCAAGGGTGTGAGAGTGGTGATTGTAGTGCATGTGAGTGCAGCTGGGCTGGGAATAACTGCTGTCGAGTGCATGACAGTATACTTGTGGCCATTGAGACGTGGCACAATGTGTTGGAGCCAAGGGTAATTGCTGCTAAGCGTACAAAGGTGCACCCATGGTGCATGGGTGAGCATGATGGGGCTGGGGGCAGCTATTGCCTGGTCCAAGAGAGTGCAGGTGGTTTCCACAGGTGGGAGGTGCCATGGTGCCTTAGCCAGGCTCCTTGGGAAATGTTGCTGGAGTGTGCGTGACTTACTGTGAAGCATATTGCAACCCTTTCTGTCACTTTCCCCATGGACTTTGCTTGAGGGAAGCCAACAGGGAAGGTTGCAAATGCAATCAGGTAAATGTGATAAATGTAAGTACTGCAACAATCGTAATTGTGAGCCGGTGCCAAGTGCCCAGATTGCAGTCACGGAACCTCGAGGGTGCTGGAAGGACTGGAACTTTGAGGACTTATTATAAGTACCACTGATTCAGCACTGGTTGCTGAATGAGTGGTCATTAACCAAGGACAGCCTATAAGATTACCTTAGCAATAGCAATAACATTTAGACTTATATACCGCTTCACAGTGCTTTACAGCCCTCTCTAAGTGGTTTACAGAGTCTTTAGCTCTCATTTCTACTCTTAAATCCCTTTTTTTGCTATACTCTCTATCTCTCCTCTCTTCCCCCCCCCCTTTGTTTTTTTATTTTACTTTCCTCTTTTCTAGTTTTTTCTTCTTTTCCCTTTCTGGCTTCCTTTTCCTTCCATATCTTTTCCATACCACCTGAAATCTTCCCCTTCTGTTCTAGTCCCTTTTGCACCCTCGATATTTCCATCATCCCTTTATTGTCCGGGGGCTTTACCACCTCTTTTCCTTCTTTTTGGTTTACTCAGCTTTGTATATCCAGCAGAAACAACAGTTCCGAGGATCACACCCTTCTTTCTTTCTTTAAGATGGCGCTCCTACTTCAAGTCAATATTATTTCCTCTTCGTTATTCTGCACTCTCAATTTTCTTATTTTATATTTATAAATCCAATGTATTGTTAGGTACGTAATAATCAGTTTAATTATGATAAGATAGAGACAACTTCCAATTCAAATATCAATATTTTTTTCTTTAAAACCAGAACCACATCTTCTTTTAAATCTCTCAAACAAAACTTTTTTTCCCCTCCTAGTTCCCGAACGTTTTCTTCAATTTTTTATATGCTTGTCCTGCTGCTAGCATTTGACTTCCAAATTTCTTCCCCCTCTTATTTTTGGGGCTATTTTTTAAAAAGCAACAATCCTTTTTAGCCCAGATCGCAAACCACTCACTTTTCCCTCCTGCTCAGTCTTAGTTTTTCTGGTCTTCCTTTAGCTTTGTGGCAGCCATGTTTGCTGCCTCTGCTCCACGTCGTCGGCTAGGGGCTTTCCAGCTCAGGGAGGGGAGATGCGGCTCCCCTCTACCTTCCTGGCATCCCCCTTCGCTTCACCCCCTCTCTGGGGGGGCTTAGGTCCCAATCAGGACCCTCGGACATGGAGTGTTCGGGGCTGGCTGCAGAGCTCGCGGTCCTGGCTCTGATGTTGCCGAAGGCTAAACCTGAAGTCCCCTATTTTAATAATTTATTCTATCCCACCAATGACATAGCCATATATCAAAATAAAGGTAGACAGTATACTTCTGGCTTACTTTTCTTTGCCTGATTTAATCGTGAGTACCATTTAATGTGATGTCATTCTGGATATCCTTCCTGGGATGAGAATTGGAAGGAATGTGCTTCAGTGATGCTATTCATATTTGGCAGGTGGGCTGTAGAAGATGGTGATAGATTTCTCTGCAGATGTTTCAGTGTGCCACATGTTAAATTATGGATGGGTTGAGCTTCTGCATGAAAGAAGTAACAAGAAGATAAAGAACAATAGTTTGAAATCCAGTTTAAATGATAGAGTTGATTAATGGATAGTACACTTTAAATTGTTCTCTCTGGGGATTCTGTCCCCCTAAACCAGTGGTTCTCAACCTGGGGGTTGCGACCCCTTTGGGGGTCGAACGACCCTTTCACAGGGGTTGGGAGACTTTGCCCGGACACCGCCATTTGGGTTCTTTTACCCTCTGCGCATGCGCAGAATGCTTTGCGCATGCGCAGAGGGTAAAAGAACCCAAATGGCGGCGGGGGTCATGGCGACGGGTGCAGTGGTGGGGTGGATCATGGCGGGGGCGGGGCGCAGGGCACTGCATTAGGTAGGTTGAGAACCACTGCCCTAAACGATAAAATGTGCAGTTCAAAGATGTTTTAATAAGAGCCGAGGTGGTGCAGCGGTTAGAGTGGGGTACTGCAGGCCACTTCAGCTGACTGTGATCCGCAGGTCAGCGGTTCAAATCTCACCGGCTCAAGGTTGACTCAGCCTTCCATCCTTCCGAGGTAGGTAAAATGAGGACCCAGATTGTTGGGGGCAATATAAATATACATTGCTTACTGGTGTAAACCACTTAGAGAGTGCTTGCACTGTGAGGCGGTATATAAATCTCACAAATAAATAAATAAAATAAATGTTTCTTGAACAAGTCTTGTCAGCATTGTTAGTAACTCAGCTGAGTCTGGTGTGTCTGATCAAGCCTATTCTTGCTTATAGAGAACATAGCCAGAGATACCATACTCTGGCCACCTCTTGATTTGCCTGCCTTCAAAGAGCTTTTTAAAAAGTTCCTAGTGCATAATTTTCAGGTTCTTACATAACTTTTTGGCTTATCGTCCATTTCCAAGATTCACCTGAACTGCCGGTATTTATCTTTAAAAGTGCTTTGAAACCAGGCTATCAGAAAACACACTACAAGTGCATTATGACTTCATTGGAAATAATGTTTACATCTGTCATGAGATGTTGAAGCTGCAATGATCCAGTTATATAATCTTTAGGGAAAGTTTGACTAGTGTCTACCTTTTCTTCTTTTGCTGTGCCAAAGACACACCTCCCCTTTTTAAACATTTCCCATTTTTTTATTAATGTGTGAAATACTTGCAAATTATGACTTAAACCATATATTATATTTTCTCTGCCTTGCCCCCCCCACCTCCATTTCATTCAAAATCCTTACACAATTCTTATCTGTTCACTATCTTTATTATACAGCATGAGTTGTAGGAGGGCAAATGATTAGTGATCTTCATTACCAAGTGGGAAAATTGAACTTTGTTCTCACTGTTGATGTCTTACTGGCTAATAGTCATAGTAGTTACACATTACCATTAGTAAGCATCACAGGCAGAACGCTTTATTTCTCAATGCTTACTGCTGGGAAGAAGAACAGAAAGATGTTGCTATAATTATGCCATGTTATGGTTCTTTCCACTGAGTAGACAATGTGAATTTAAGAGGCCTTTGCATTAGATGAATTTTGGAGCTCCATCCATTCTGGTTTTTGTGAGGTTCCACACACACATGCACCGCGGGTATGGGTGGGGGGAGGGAAAGAGAGAGTAAGAGAGAGAAGAAAGAAAGAGAAAGTGTTAACATATTTGCCCCTTTCCAGCTGATTTTGAAATCATCTTGGCACAGAAGACTTTTCCAATTTTATTTATTTATTTTTTGGAGCTGCCTATAATTTTATATCCATGACAGCAAAATTGCGAGATGGTTTTGACCTAAGAGAGAATGGCTGACCTGTAAACCAGGTGACACTTTGGTTGTCTTCTGCTGACTTTACTGTTTTCTTTCTTCTTCACCCATTTTAATTATTTCTGTCCAATTCTAAACTTTTAACTATAACACAAGAGTGAATTTGAGTAGGGACAGTTATTAAGCTGACCATTTGTCTGTCATGCATTGGGAGTGAATCTTTTTCTTTCTGCCTTGCTTGTTTTAGACTTACCATATCTGGGCTGCAGCAATCCAGATGATTACTATGATGGTAGCAGAGTTAACTTTTTTTATTTCTTTGTTGCCTGCATGTAATTATTTGGATGGATTGCTGAAGCCCACATAGGATAATCCTCTCTTCATCTGAATACTCAAAAACCAGCAGGGATTGTGGCCCCACTCTGCATTTCTGTCTTTTGAAATCCAGAAGGAGCTAGTCTTCCTATTTGCTCTTCCAATTACAAAGAAAGAAAGAAGGGAAAGGAACATAGACTTGTTTCTCTTATCTGACTGAGATTAAAAGAGAGCCTCATGCCTTTGTCTTGTATTTCTACTTCCAAGCATAATTTGAAGTTATTTTATTTATTTATTTTGTGAGATTTATATACCGCCTCACAGTGCAAGCACTCTCTAAGCGGTTTACACCAGTAAGCAATGTATATTTATATTGCCCCCAACAATCTGGGTCCTCATTTTACCTACCTCGGAAGGATGGAAGGCTGAGTCAACCTTGAGCCGGTGAGATTTGAACCGCTGACCTGCGGATCACAGCTAAAGTGGCCTGCAGTACTGCCTCTAACCGCTGCGCCACCTCGGTTATGATTATCATTCATCCCCCACTGTGCATAAAAGGTTTTGCTCCTAATCCTGAGTGAGGGTTTATTTGGCAAATATGTGAGGGCTGGCTGTGTTCCAGCAACAGAATGGAATGAAATCTGTTGACATATGGCTGATGTTAGCCCTTCAAGGTAGACCAAGTTTAGGAAATCAATCTCATGTAGGCCAGAGGTGGGATTCAGCAGGTTCTGACCAGTTCTGGAGAACCGGTAGAGGAAACTTTGAGCAGTTCTGAGAACCAGTAAATACCACCTCTGACTGGCCCCACCCCCATCTATTCTCTGCCTCCTGAGTCCCAACTGATCAGGAGGAAATGGGGATTTTGCAGTATCCTTCCCCTGGAGTGGGGTGGGAATGGAGATTTTACAGTATCCTTCCCCTGCCACGCCCACCAAGCCACGCCCAAGCCACACCCACAGAACCTGCAGTAAAAAAAATTGAATCCCACCACTGACAAGGCCTATACTGTACTATCCCCTCCCTCCTTTTATCTTCATATGAATCAGGGAAGAGCCTGTCTGTGACATTTACACATGCTACATTCCTGCCCAGGACTCATATTTCCTTTATCTGACCATTGCCTTGGTAGCAGCTCTTCCTGTCCTTCAAGGTAAGTCCATCAAAAGGCCTTTTTTTCTGTCTTCTACCATTCAGGAAATCATACAATATTTGAACTGCTATCGATAACTTCTCCAGTATTTCCATCCATGCTAGAATAAAGTGCATTTGTGTTTTTTCACTAATATCGGAAATAAATATTTAATATCCCACATGAACATTTGAATAGTAAAGAATAAATCGATTAATTAGGCCTCTTAATTTGCTATGGTTGTTGCAAATAGAATTAGTTATTGTTTTAAAATACTATCCTTTGTTAGTATCATTAACCATTTTTGAGCGGGGTTTTATACGATGGGGTAGAAGAATGTTAGCTGACGAGGAGAGAGGGATATTGGAGAGAATGCCATGGCAGATTATGACAGGATTGGATATAAATGAAAAGCAGTTTGAAATGGATGGTAAAGAAATTTCAGATCTGTAGCAGTGTTTCATTTTTAATGTTGGAGGTGAGTGGGTAGCTCCACAGATCCTTGGTGAAGGACAGAAAGCCTTAGCTGCAGCATTGTCTGTTCAAATGGTCGCATAAGGACAATGAAATTATGTGTAGTGATGAGGACAGCTCTCTGGCTAAGGAACAAGCTGTTAAGGTGAGAATAAATCTCATAGAGGCGATGTGGATCTTTCCTTGGAATTCAGACATTTAGAAATAAAGCCAAGATTAAAAGTCTAATAGAAAATATTTATTTCGGTATAAAAACAATAAATCCTGAATAGTTACATTCTTGCTAATAAATCGTGACCGCTCCCGGTCAGAATCAAAGGCAGAATAATAATAATGGAGAATCAGGAATGCATACATGCGCATAAGATCACATCACATGTCTTGCTTGTATTGGAATGTACCATAATATTAGGATAGGGATGCATCACCCTGCATAGACATACAACTGACAATATTCACTACGTGACACAAGCCCTGCCTCACGTTTATAAATACTTGGTAGTACCCTGGAAGCCTCATCTTGAAAGTATCAGTGAGTGAGAAAAGGCCGAGACTGACAGGCCTTGAAAGCTGGATGATAAAACAGATAAGTCAGCAGGAATGAATACAGAAAGTAGCTGGTGTGGTAGTTGTCTGTAGCAGGGGTCTCCAATCTTGGCAACTTTAAGACTTATGGACTTCAACTCCCAGAATTCCTCAGCTGGCTGAGGAATTCTGGGAGTTGAAGTGCACAAGTCTTAAAAGTTGCCAAGGTTGGAGACCTTTGGTGCTCTGTAGCATTGCAACAGAGGTCAACTGGAGAATGGAAAAAAAGGAATTGAATTGGAAGGAATTCAAATTGCAAGTCGTTTTTAAAATCAAGGTGCAGGAGTGAGAGAAGCCTGGGAAGAGAATGAAGGATGTTGGGAAGTCTTGCTTGCTTAGCAAACCAAGGGTATAAGGTTTATGTGGGCACATAATCCTGGTAGGTTTTTAAACAGGATTCTTGTAAATTGATAAACTGACGGTGACCATCTCCTAGGTATTACAGCCATAAAACCTCTGGATAATTGTTTTATGGAAATAGAACCCATTCCAGTTCGGGAATCAGATCCAGAGTGGGACTGATCTGCGTTAAATGCTCCCAGAAACTTACTGAGTAAACCTCTCAGCTGCTTTTATCTGAAGCAGCATTGCATCTCCATACTAGGACAGTTAGTGAGTTCTCTGAGAATTCCCCTTTGCAGATGTCTATTCAATTGATGCAGTTACTCCAGACCAGGGGTCCTCAAACTTGGCAACTTTTAGACTTGTGGATTTCAACTCCCACAAGAGTTGAAAGGAGTTGAAGTCCACAAGTCTTAAAGTTGCCAAGTTTGAAGACCTTTGCTCCAGACAGTGCTGTCCACCCAGATATCAAAGAAGAGAGGAAAACAAGAGTGTAAGGCCTACCTCGCTCAACTCTGGTTTGATATACAGAATGTTTTGAGTTTAAAAGTAAATTGATTAGGGAATTTAAATTATACAAAGAGAACCCAGCAGAGCATCATATTCAAGAGCTTATGTTCCTGAAGAAACAATACAAACATCTACCAAAAAAAAAAAAAGTTCACCAGAATTTTCTGGTAGCTATTGATAACAGTATCCCAAGCCAGGAACTCTACTCTGTTCTGGCATCCGATAGCCTCCCACCCATTTGATAAGCCCTTTTTACTCCCTTATCTTATACCTCCTTCTGTATGGGGGAGGGGATCATTTAGAGCAGTGGTTCCCAACCTTCCTAATACCGCGACCCATGCCCCGCCCCCGCGCCCCCACCGTGACCCACCCTGCCGCTGCCATTTGGGTTCTTTTACCCTCTGCGCATGCGCAAGGCGTGCTGCGCATGCGCAGACGGTAAAATAACCCAAATGGCGGCAGCGGGGTGGAGCGCGGTGGGGGCACGGGTTGTGGGGCGCGATATGGCCAGGCTTGTGGCAGTGGGGGGGGGAGCTGAGGATGCCGGGGTGACCCCTTGGAACTGGTCATTCGACCCCCAAAGGGGTCCCGACCCCCAGGTTGGGAACCGCTGGCGTATGCGGATTGTGGAGCGCAAATGCGATAATGCATCGGAACAAGTGCCCGACCGCTCTCAGTTCAAACAGGTTTATACATGCCGAGTACTATTTTCGAGCGCGGCGGATTCCGCATGCGTGAAACGCCGTGACTCAGGACTCAGCCTTCGGCGCGGGCGGCAGTCCCGCCTCGTGCCTCCTTTTCACCCCGTTCCCACACTCAAAGCACTCTGCTGTTTCCCTAGCAAGAAAGAGCATATGCCACATGAACCAAATGCGTTACTGTACTGTATTTTTTTATTATTACCAACAAAAAAAAAGGCATCCACTAAAATTTAGTGGATGCCTTTTTTACCCCTAAAGAATAGCGTTTTTACCCCCCTGGGGGTAATTACCCCCAGGTTGGGAACCGCTGATTTAGAGCATTATACTCACAAGAAGAGATTCCTGACACTAACCTGCTCCCAAATTGGGCCCCAGTTACAAGTTCTGAAATAAAGCCACTCATTGATCAGTGAAAGGTTTGGTGCGGTGGCCTAGAAGTGGAGCTCTCGCCTCCACAATCAGAAGGCTGTGAGTTCGATTCTAGGTAGAGGCAGATATTTCTCTCTCTGGGCACGATGAGAATATATCTGCTGAATATAAATCCGCATTGACAATAGGAAGGGCATCCGGCCAGTAAACAGTCTGCTCCATTCAGTTGCTCAGACTTCATCCTTCAAGAGATTATGGGGTTATTAATTGGAGATGATTGATCAGTGAAAGCTTGCTAAAGCTCCAGGCAATGATTTTATCACACCTGAAATACTACGAAATAATCTGGAATGGTAGACCTCTATTCTTGCCTTCCGGTATACTTATATTGATCGTTCTGTGGAAATTCCAGAGGATTGGGGCCTAGCCATTATTGTGCCCATTTACAAAAAGGGCACCCAAACCCTGCCTGTTAACTGTCAGCCTCTTAAGTATAATTAGTAGGCTCTATGCTAGACATTTATACAACAAATTAGTCAAGTGGATTGACTTAGAGCACATACTACAGATGAGTCAGCAGGCTTCAAGTCTGGACACTTATCAACATGCTGTTATTCTTCAACACCTAGCCAAAAATTACATGTCTAAACCAGGCTCATCTTTATATACTACATTTATTGATTTCAAGTCCACATTTGATCTAGTTCCCAGAGAAAGGCTCTGGTCTAAGCTTCTGCATATAACCATTGACATATGCCTATTATTGCTTATGCACAATCTTTACAAAAACTCCAGACTCAATGCAGCAATGATATTCTAATCTAGAGAGGAGAAAGGCAAGGATGTATTCTAGCTGCTGTTTAATCTCTCTATAAATCCACTTGTGGCCCAATTAAACAAATTAGAGCACCCTCCCTCAAAATTAACGAATAGACATATTGCATCCCTGTTATATACAGATGATATAGTACTTTTATCACAAATGCAAGTTGGGTTTAGATGAGCTTTGAACGCGAGTCTGGCTAGTTACTGCTCTGAAGAGGCCTTTGAAATCTACAATAGTAAAACTAAGATCATGATTTTTGCAAAAAGACCTAACCTGCAAACCTGTAAGATAAATGGCCAGAACATCAGACAAGTGAAATCCTTTAAATATTTGGCATAATTTTCCATAGCTCCATAAAACACAGTGCACATCAAAACTATGTTATCCCAAATGCCTAAAAAACAGCGGTAGCAATTCACTCTTTCTATTTTTCCAGAGGACAACAGTATATTACAGCAACAGTGAAGTTATATTCAGCTCAGGCTGTTGCACAACTGCTCTTTGGCGCTTAGCTGGCATTTTACTCCTCTTTTATTCCTCTGGAAAGGGTGCAGTCCAAATCCCTAAGAGCTATATTTAAGATAGCGCACTGCGTCCTAAATGTTATACTAAGGAAGGAAGCAGAACTAGCCAAAGTCAAAACAGGTGCATGGATCTACATTTTTGCACATTGGTTAATACTACTCTTTTTCCCTATAGGTTTGAGTTCTCTGCTTATAGTAGACAATTTTGAATCAATATGGTTCAGGGCTTTCTCACAAAAAATTCCTTGACTTACAACCACAACTGAGCCCAAAATTTATGTTGTTAAGTGAAACATTTGTTAAGTGAGTTTTGCCCCATTTTATGATTTTCCTTGCCACAGTTGTTAAGTGAATCACTGCAGTTGATAAGTTAGTAACCTGGTTGTTAAGTGAATCTGGCTTCCCCATTGACTCTGCTTGTCAGAAGACTGCCAAAAGTGATCACATGACCTTGGGCCACAGCAAAGTTCATAAATATGAACCAGTTGTCAACCAGTTGTGAATTTTGATCACATGATCATGAGGATGCTGCTAAGGTCGTAGCTATGAAAAACGGTCACTAAGTCACATTTTTCAGTGCCGTTGTAACTTTGAACGGTCACTAAATGAACTATTGTAAATCGAGGACTACCTGTACCATACCAGCTGAAACTTTGCCCTTGTGGACAAGGGGCCATTGAAACTACAGCTCACCTCCTGCTATATTTCATCTTCTATAAGGACTCACGGACTCAGTTTATAACACCTTGCCTAATATAATATCCAGGAAATACTTTTTTTTTTAACGTACAACTACTGCTATCAGATCAATACAAAGTAATTTCTTTGAATGTGGCCAAATTCTGTTATGCTGTATGGAAAATTAGGCAGACTCTTAACTGCCCACTGATAATCCACCACTAATCGTAATATATTATTTTGTCTGCTGTTTATTTTTTATTTTTATTTTTGTTGTTGTTGCTTTTAATGCTTTTATTTGTAATGCTGGTCTGCGACCATAATAAAAATTAATTAATTGATTGTAAATTGAAAACGGGGAGAAGAAAATAGGTATAGATAGCTGTGGTCTGGTGTGAATAAATTAGAAGTATGCTGGCTGTTGTAATAAATATGATGTGTGGGTGGGAAACAGGCTAGTTTTGCCGAGGTGTACTGCACATTAGAATCCGTTTCAGTGTGTTGTGTGTTGTAAGGTCCCTGTAGAGATTGGCGGAGGAGAGACCAGTGCAGGATATTATGGTGGAGTCACATATTGGCACTGGGAAAAGCAGGGAAAAATACAGTGTATAATACTGGAAATTGCTCAGAGTGATATCTTGTTTTATTTCAGGTAAGATGGAGAACTACTTTATTACAACAATGTGTTTTGCTGCTGACCTATGTTGTAATTATATTGGAAGCAGTGCCGATAGATGTGGACAAGACAAAAGTACAGGAGGAAGAAAAAGACAGCGCAAAAGTAGATAATCCAGTAAGTCATTTAATTAAATGTGGTTTTCTTAATAGTGGCTTTTCCAACAATGCAATTTTTCAGACTACTAGAATATAATACATTTACCGGTGTTTAGATCCTCTGTGGCATACAGATTAGCTGCATCTAGATATTTCCCTGTTGGGTTCTGGAAATATTAGAGCCAAAGAAAATGAGGCAAAAATGTTAAATAAAAGCAAAGTGAGGTTTAAAGCATTGTCCTAGGCTATAAGGTTATTTTTCAACAAGTATACTTAATTATAGCTAGGTTGGTCTAGTGCTGTGATGGCGAACCTATGGCACACGTGCCACAGGTGGCACGCGGAGCCATATCTGAGGGCACACAAGGTGTTGCCCTATGTCAGCTCCAGCGTGCATGTGCACGCTGGCCAGCTGATTTTCAGCCTTCCAGAGGACGGGGGGGAGGCTGAAGCCTGGGAGAGCGAAAAATGGCCCAACGGGCCTACCGGAAGTTCATTTCCGAACTTCCGGTAGGCCCGTTTGGCCCGTTTTTACCATCCATAGGCTTTCCTGAAGCCGGGGAGCGTGAAAAATGGCCCAATGGGCCTACCATAAGTCTAGAGGCTTCAGTGAGGCCTGCGCACCTGCATGGGAGGGGCAGCGTGGGGGGGGTTGTGTGCTCATGCAAGGGAGGGGGCATTGCATTATGGGTGTGGGCACGTGCACGCACACTATCGCACACATGCGAGCCCTTTTGGCACCCGAACAAAAAAAGGTTCACCATTACTGTCTAGTGGATTAAGACATCAGGCTAGAAAGAAGGAAACTATGAGCTCAATTCCCACCTTAGCCATGAAAGGCCAGCTGGATGACTTTGGGCCAGTTACTCCCTCTCAGCCTGGCCCATCTCACAGAGTTTTTGTTGTGGGGAGTATAGGAGAAGGAAGGTGTGTTGGATGCGTTCTCACTCCCTTATTTGCAAAAAATAATAAACTTGGGTACAAATAAATAATATTCAAGGTGGAATTACCTCAAATTTCAGCATTTGCAGTAGTCCTCCCTTAACAGCCATTCATTCAGCAACTGTTTGAAGTTATGACATTGCTGAATTAGTGGTAATTACAACCAGTCTTCAAAATTAGGGCCAGTGTAGTGCCTCTGCAGTTATTTGCTTAAAATTTGGGCACGTTGCTTTCAATTACGTATAACCACAGTGTGTGCTTCAATCCCTCCGCCACTTATCTCCCCCTGTTTCTGCCCTTTTTCCATCCTGCACTCCTACTGCTGCTACCTACCCCTACTGCCCCATACCCCCACTTCCCTTTGCCATTTTCTTCCTTCTCCTACTGGTCTGGGATCCAGGTTCTGGGCAAGGGCACAGCCCCAAGGTGTGTGTGGGAAGCATAGCAGGGTGTCAGAGCTCTGTCTGCTAAAGGCAGCTTGCTGGGCCTGACTGGGGAAGAGACAGGGTGGTGATGTGGGCAGCAGCTACAGGCATTGTACAATGCCTTGTGAGGCTTTGCAAGCCCCTCATGACCCCCTCTTTACAACCAGCCTGGCGTGCCACTTTACTATGTTCACAGTGTGCATATCTTGAGGCTGCACCCTTGCCCAGCACCTGGATCCAGGGCCAGCAGCAAGGGAAAGAAGATGGTGAAGATCAGCTGGGCGCAGTGAGGGGCGAGGTAGTAGTGGTAGGCATCATTGGCGGAGTGCAGGGGAGCCCAAAGGACAGAGATGGGGAAGGAGATACGCAGGTTGAAACGCACACGCAGTTGTAAATGCAAGTGAGTTCCCAACTGCCCTAATTTTAATCATGTGACTGCAATGGCCATAACGTTGAGGATTGGTTCGAACTACAACTTGTTCAGTGTGGTCATAACTTTGAGTGGTCATTGAATGTGAAGTGATGAACATTTGTAAATGGTAGAATTTGAGCTATTCCCATCCTATGGGGTGAAAGGAATACTTTTCAAAGGGCAAAGATGGGGAAATTAGATGGGGGGGGGAAATGAAGTGGAGGCAAGTAGGGCAGGGCGGCAGACCCTCAAATGCTGAAGGCTGCTCTCTCTCCAGGCCTGGCTGGGGAGGAGGCAGAGGGACGAAGGTGGAAGTTCATGCAGGGCAGGAGAAGTGTGAAGTCCTTATCTAATGACCACAACTACCAGAACTACTACTGCAAAGCAGCACAGTCACATGATGTTTCACCTAATGATCCCTTCACTTAGCGACAGAAACCCTGATTCCAATTAGGAATGTAAAACAAGGGCTATCTGTAGTTTATGGTGGAGCTTTGACAGGTTGTAATCTTCTTTTGATTACCACAGGATCAGGGGCGGGTTCCTAATTTTTTTACTACCACTCTGTGGGCATGGCTTATTTTGTGGGTGTGGCTTGTCAGCCATATGACCAGGTAGGCGTGGTTTGCCGGTCATATATTAGTTATTTCAGAGAGATGTTACTACTATTTTTGCTATTTTATACCTTACATGAAAAGCTTTGCATAGAAAGTGCGTGTTATACCATGGCAACACAGCAACCTTTATATGCAGAAATGCTATAGTTAAAAGTCAAGCAAGTCTCATACAGCATTTTTGGTTTCCGTCATGGATTCCTTAGACGAAAATATTGAGGACTGTTAAAAGAACAGTATCTTTTAACAGTCCTCAATGTTTTCGTCTAAAGAATAACAGTATAAAACTGTATAAAATTAACAGTATAAAAGGTTAAGCTTTCAGAAAATGCCCACTTTGGGAAGCTTTAGGCAGTAGTGAAGGAAAACTGTTAAATGCGAGCTTCTTATTATTTTCAAGCGAAGGGACAGGGAAAGACTTAATTGTCAGGTTTCTGGGCATGCGCAGAAGAAAATTTTTTTAAAAAAAATTTGTAAAAAAATGGCGCAACCGGCAACCGACCGGACCAGTACTGTGACATCACCAGCGGGCCGCTACCGGTGCTATAGAGTGGACCGCACCGGTAGGAACCCACCACTGCACAGGATCCTTGATTTTGGTCAAATTCCTCTCATCTGACTTCCGGTCCTGAAATTTTTACAGGGAGATTGGCTTAGTCTAGGAAAAAAAATACAAAGTTTGGTTTAAATTTACGGACCCTCTTTGCAAAGTGGAAGAGACTGTAATTATTTTCCTAAACAAAGTTGGCCTGATTAGGACAAGCAAGGCCTTTGCTCTTTCTGTTGGCAGAAACATTTTAAGAAAGAGTTAATGCATTGAATAAGACTTGCCAAACGTGACTTGCTTCTAAAGGAAAGCAGGCTAACAAGATTCAAAGCAATCTGGCAATCTAATGTTGGAACTGCAAGACTAGTTCCTTCAAACCTAGAAATGTTAGCATTAGCTTGGGGAAGTCTCCCTTATAATTTCAGAGAGAAAAAAGAAAAAGATTTTCTTTTTTCTAGGTTCCAGTGAAATCCAAAACTTGGCATTTCAAATTGAATTGAACTCGTAGGATGTGTGTCTGTGTTTAAAATTAATTATTGCTGGGTGACTTTGCTACACCTTCAGCACTGAACAACAAAAGATTATAATTGGTTGTTGGAAAATCATCAAGGATAAGGAACACCTACTGTAGATGACATATTTTTATAGATAAAGCAACATTTTTCATCCCTGCCTCTACTTTATTAAGCTAATGGTAATTATATGTATATCTTAAAGGACACTGGATTGTATTATGATGCCTATCTCAGGCAAGTGATAGAAGTTTTGGAGACAGACACACATTTCAGAGAAAAACTCCAAACAGCAAACATAGATGAAATAAAGGTAAGTATAACTAGCAAATTTTAATAAAATGAAAATAACGAGATCTGTGGGTTTACCTTCCCTGTGTTCATTGAGAGAGAATGTAATCACTTGCTATAAGCATGTCTCTGAAACAATACTAAATATGTAGCTTCTTTTGGAAAAACAACCCTAAAAACCAAAACCTTTTCCAGGATGCATTTTAATAAACCAATTCATCTCAATATCAAGTTATGACTTGTTACAGCCAAATTGCAGCATGTGTTCTTGGTGTCATCCGTTCCAAAGATTTCAGTTCAATATAGAAAGGACAGTTTAATCCAGAGTGATTGTGATGTACATAGAAGATGCTGCATATTGTACATAATTGTAGTCTATATTTGCTTCAATATTTGCTAGTGGCACGTCTATTAAAATGTTTCAGAGCAAATTGTTGCTAGTGCTGAAGGCTCTGCCTTTGGGGGGAGTGCCTCAAAAATCCATCCAGGAGCTGAAAATTATTATTTTACTGGATTAATGTATGCCGCCCAGAGTTAGCTTTGGTGAGATGGACAGCCATATAAGCCTGATTGATTGATTGATTGATTGATTGATAGATAGATAGATAGATAGATAGATAACCAACCAACCAACCAACCAACCAACCAACCAACTAAAATAATAAATAAATAAATAAATAAATAAATAAATAAATAAATAAATATAAATAAATAAATAAATAAATAAATAAATAAATAAATAAATAAATAAATATTGTGCATAAACTCTGTTACATCATTGTGCATCAGTCTTTGGTATATGCTATTTAGGTACCTTCTCAATCAGTTTGATTTCCACTGAATTATTAAGTGAAAAAGATAACTTATCAATGCTCATACTCTCTGCTTTTAAAGTTTTGCTTGGTGTTTGAAAATTTTAGATGTTGGTTTCTTTTAGGAGAATGGAATGTTATTTTACTTAGTGCATTCAGTTATAGATGGTAACCAATAAAATTACACTCTAGAAAAATAATGACTTTTTATGTCAACGCTTTGTTACTGTTGACAGAGTGGAAAGTTAAGCAAAGAGCTAGACTTAGTTGGCCATAAGGTGAGAACAAAACTGGATGAACTGAAAAGGCATGAAGTTGCAAGATTAAGGATGTTAATCAAAGCCAAGATTGATGCATATCAAGGTAAGCAGATAAAGGGGGGAGAAATGGATGAATTGGCAATAATGTTTCAATTTTCTCCTTCATTTACAGCTGTGTTTGAATCAGATAAAAATGTGTTCCTGTTTTTTTTTTACTTCATTACTTATTCTTGTTCTACTCAGAAATTAGGGGTGAGAATGACAAGCTCATTCTGAAGAAACAACATCTGCAAAATAAATTGCTTAAAATTGAATCAGTTTAAAGAAAGGGTTTCCATTGTGACATTGTCATGTAGCTTTGTGTTATTTTTTAAATAAACCATTCAAGTAAATCTCTGTATAGGAGGAATGCAGTATTTCAGATAATAATCCATATGTTCAAATCATGAAAATTCATCATGTGTAATGACAACTTTAATTGTGGAACAGTTTTAATCTTCTCTACAGCAGATGGTAGAAATTAAGTGACCTTGGCTGATTTCAAAAAGTTAAACAGAATCAAACCTAGAATAGTGTTTAGATGATCTACCAGGGAGTTCTTGGTTTGTAGACCAAAGTCAAAAATCCCAAAAAGCAACAATCCAGACGAAGAGAATGGCAAACCCCTTCCATATTGACATCAAAAAAACAACACAGTGCATGTCAACACCAGAAGCCAAGTTGGAGAGTTAGGGCCAGTTTACACAATTATCCATTTTACATTTCTTTTCCCTTTTCTTATTTTGACTAAATCTATTCCATTTCAAAAGATATCACTACACTGCAGGTCACTTCTCAAATATTATGAAGATGAAGTGGGCTATGGGAAGAAAGCACTTCATACCCAACCAATGTTGCCTTAATGGAGTTCTGAAAATTTTACATCAATTTTTTAAACTCTGATTATACCCAAATAGGGTATAATAAATAATATTACCAATAAAATATTGTTACTTTAAAATCTATTTTCTTCATCTTATGCAGAAGCTCCCAAAAGGCATAATTCTTTGGAGAGGGCTAGGATTATAATTTCCTGATTTGGAAATGGTTAGTGCGCCTTTATTTCCTTAAGAAATAAAGAATTGTTTGGTGTATAAAAAAAATCTGTGGGAAAATAACTTGATAATTTAATAATTTAATTTGTAGCTGCAAACCTACATCTTGCTTGGATTACATTGCATATCAACAAGTGGCAAAAGTAGAGACATTCTTCTCTCAAAATGTTGTCATACTTTAAGACAGGGGTCCCCAAACTTGGCAACTTTAAGACTTGTGGATCAAACTCCCAGAAGTTTGAAGATCTCTGCTTTAGGAGCACTTTAGACATTCCTTCTTCTTTTTATTTAAACACCCAAGCACTGTCCTTTGCAACCTCAATTTATTCATGATCTCAAGCGCCCAATGGCAGTCCAGTTTCACAGGTTTTTCTGTCTCTTATCGATAGCTTTTCCTGACTGGCGTATATTCTCATTCTCTCTACACCTTGTCCCTGTGGTTAAGGTCAAACAGATTTTTGTAATCTCCACATAAGCAGGCGTTAAGCCACCTGAGAAATTGTCTTCAGATTAGAGGGATTTGGCCTGTCCCGAGCAAGCCTGTTACCCTCACATGCCATGGAGGAAGCCATCCTATCACCAGGACTGAAAACAATTCAAGATCTGGGCTAGTCAGTTTTTATATCTAGAGTCTGTGTTTGTAGGCGTCCTGGTAGCAACAACAACAACAACAACAACACCCTGTTGAGGCCTACCTTTTATATCGCCTGGACATTTTTCATCTAATTTAAAACCTCAGTTCAACCTCGTGAATGCTGTAGGTTATGAATATCTTCGTAAAATATGAATTGCCTTTTAAGATATGCTCTTGAATTCTACCCAGTGCTTGTTGTATTGTATCTATCAATGTAGTCACCATGGTTCTGTTTTTGTGTGGGTTGCTTTTAGATTCTGGCATAGACCATCAAGCTCTTCTCAAACAGTTTGAGCATCTGAACCATCACAACCCTCACACTTTTGAAGTTAAAGATTTAGACATGCTTATCAAAGCTGTAAGTGTCCAGCAAATATTTTCTCAGATGCTTGTTTGCTCTCTCTCTTTAAAAAAAAAATTTTTTTTCTATACTGGTCTGAAATTTTGTCTCTTAACTTGTCAGTTTTAAATATCTTTCATAATTATCTCAGGAATCTTAACTTGGAACTCCATTTGGATCCATAATATAATGTTGTGTTACGCAAGATTTGTGCACTTAATAACTGCCCTTTGCTCATCTGCTTGTGTTCCTTATAGTGAGTGCATCCTGGAATAAATGTTCTCAAGCCAATATAAGCAGCTTTATATTTTTACTAAGTCTTTAAACCTTTAAACTGAGCCAATTTAATTCCTTCTCACATTTTGTTATACTTGGAAGTAACTTTATATTAGTCAGCCAATATTGTTTTACCGGATTAACAGTCTGTCTAATTAGTATTCAAATCAGTTTAAATGTACTCAGTTTTCCGAATAATAGTATAGTTTATTTTGCGATGTTAGAAATCTCATTTGCAACTTAAAAACCATTCAGTGATGGCAGGAAAAGCTTCTTCAATGCAGCCAGATCCTGAATAGCTTTAAAATATAATTAAGTATATATTTGTTTAACATCTGCTCCACGGATAAATGAACGATTGCATTTATTAATTAACTAACTTACTAATTAAAACTTAACTTTAAAAAAAATTAAAAAGATGGCCCCCTCTCTCTCTCTTGAGGGCTTCCATCAAGGAACAGAATTGCAGATATAAAAAGTATAACTGAAATAAATGAATGTGTAAAGATAGTATGTAGAACCAGTTTGGAGTAATAGCTAAGGCATCAGACTAGAAATCAGGACACGATATGTTCTATTCCTGCCTTGGGCATATTGACCCAGTCACCTATCAGCCCCAGGAAGGAGGCAATGACAAACCACTTCTGAAAAACCTTCCCAAGAAAACTTCTCTAGGCAGTCTCTGAGAATCAGGAACAGCTGAACAGAAAAATAAAAAAATAAAGATAGGGCGGACTTCTATGAGGGAAGCTGTGCTAGTCCCTGCTGCAGAAGGGAAGGAGGAAAATAATGCCCGTCTCTTCCCAGCTGAGCGGCAAGAAAACAACCCTTTTTGTCCACACCTTCCAGGTCCATGCCTATGGAGCAGGGGTGAAATTCAGCAGGTTCTGGAGAACCGGTAGCGGAAATTTTGAGTAGTTCGTAGAATCGGCAAATACCACCTCTGGCTGGCCCCAGAGTGGGGTAGGAATGGAGATTTTGCAATATCCTTCCCCCAGGAGTGGGGAGGGAATGGGGATTTTGCAGTATCCTTCCCCTGGAGTGGGGTGGGAATGGAGATTTTGCAGTATCCTTCCCCTGCCACGCCCACCAAGCCACGCCCACAGAACCGGTAGGGAAAATTTTTGAATTTCACCCCTGCTATGGAGATTCTCAGTCATCCAGGTCACAGTTGTCCCTAAGGTGCTTTTTCAAAAGGCAACTGGACTTTGTTTTTCCTTAAAGGTGTTTTGCTTCTCATCCAAGAAGCTTCTTCAGTTCTGACTGAATGGTGGAGGATGGAAGGATTGCTGCAAGGAATATAAATCCTTCCATCTTCCACCATTCAGTCAGAACTGAAGAAGCTTCTTGGATGAGAAGCGAAACATCTTCAAGGAAAAACATAGTCCAGTTGCCCTTTGAAAAAACACATTTGGGACTTACGTTCATGATCAGGGCTCCTATATTGTAGACCTTCAAAAGAATGGTTGAAAGTCACAGATTGCACATATATTTATGACTTCTTATTAGATCTCCCCTCTACCTTTATTACTTTGTAACTCAAAGCGGTGAACATATGTAATATTCCTTCTTCCGCCTATTTTCCCTGCAACAACAACCCCATGAGGTGGGTTGGGCTGAGAGAGAGTGACTGGCCCAAAGTCACCAACCTGGCTTCCCATGCCTAAGTCAGGACTAGAACTCACAGTCTTCTGGTTTCGAGACTAGCAACTTCAACACTACCTAAACTGGATCATCTATAAAAAAAAGAGATTGAAATCAAAATGCACAGCCTCCTTTGAGTCAAAGTCTATACTTCGAGTGATGTGCTGGTAGCTGTATTTAAAAAACTGGATGAAGATCTAAAACTAATTAATTAAATACTTAATGTGTCTATGCCTATATCTAATAATTTTCCCTTTCTGATACCAGAATAATTAACAAATTTGTAGTAATCTTTGGGGGTATTTGGGGGCTGCTTTCAAAGCATGGTGAGTCCAAATGGCACCTCTCTACTTTAAAGATTATTTGTCTATTCTATTTTTATTGCTTTTAAAAATATTTATCTTTTACAATTTTATTGCTTTTAATGTTACAAGCTACCCAGAGTTGCTTCCAAGTAAGATGGGCAGCAGACAAATATAATCAATAAAATAAAAATAAAATAAAATGTCGAGGGCCAGTCAGCTTAATTGTGACAATAACTGTTAACAAACACACTTCAAAATAAGTCAATTTTGTTATTCCTATTTTCTAGAGATGGCGGCAGAAGCATTAAAAAAATGAGCTTTTAGCACCCCCTAGTGTCAGTAACGTTTACTATGTGATAATCGTTGCTAAGAGAATTCCTGTAACACCATAGTACCTTCTTCATAAGTGAAGCAAGGATTTAAGGAAATAGTGCTGAGTTTTCTCTGTGGGAGACAATTAAAGTATTAAATGAATTACATAAGATGCTGAAGAATATTAAGGAAAATGCTCATTAAAGAATCTAATGAGCCGAGGTGGCTCAGCGGTTAGAGTGCAGTACTGCAGGCCACTTTAGCTGACTGTGATCCGCAGGTCAGCGGTTCAGATCTCACCGGCTCAAGGTTGACTCAGCCTTCCATCCTTCCGAGGTAGGTAAAATGAGGACCCAGATTGTTGGGGGCAATATAAATATACATTGCTTAATGGTGTAAACAGCTTAGAGAGTACTTGCACTGTGAGGCGGTATATAAATCTCACAAATAAATAAATAAACAAATAAATAAATAAATAAATTAAAAGAATTAGAAGAGTAAAAGAATTAGAATTAGGATTGAATTCTGGAGTCCTTGGTGTTCTCTGAGCTTAGTTATTTGCTTGCAGAAGTGTCATTACACAACTACATAACATCATCAATCACTTAGTGAAACTGCAATTTTGCCTATGATCTTACTTCAACTTTCTTTGCTTTAGAGATCTGTGAAGATTGTAAAGATTGGTCATTAATTTACTTTTTCATCACAGTTGTGTTTCTGAATGATTGTTAAACAAGGCAGTCACTAAATGAAGACTGCCTGTAATTTTAAATAGTATGGCTAAAAATTCCTTTCACTTCACATTTACTCTAAGTCTAGATGCAGTGAAGATATTTAGTATACAACAGTTATTCTAAGTTTCTTCGTATCTTCATTTTCTGTTAATCTGAAGAAGATGGTTGTGGAATTTATTGTTCAGGAATTATTTATGAACTTGCATATATCCCAAGAAAAATGCCCTGAGGGAAACGAAAAGATGGGCTGGTCAACAGGAGTTTCTTAATGCTGCTTAGCTCAATGTTTATCCTCACTCTGGGCGGGGGAACCAGATTTTGTTTTAATTTTTAACTCTTCTTATTTGCAGGCTACACATGACTTAGAAAATTATGACAAAACCCATCATGAGGAGTTTAAGAAGTATGAGATGATGAAAGAACATGAAAGGAGAGAATATTTAAAAACACTGGATGAAGAAAAGAGGCACAAAGAAGAAGCTAAATACGAGGAAATGAAAAAAAAGCACAATGATCACCCCAAAGTTAATCATCCTGTAAGTCCGCTGTTTTTATCCACACTGTATAAAATGTATTGGTTTGTATATTTTTATTTATTTTGTTTATCAAACTTATATGGCCACTCATCTGACACAAAGTCCCTCTGAGTAGGTAGAACAGGGGTCCCCAATCTGTGGGCCGCTGGCTAATCACCATCCTGCCATGTGAGTGGCTGGCTGATGCACATGCCTCTGTGCCAGTGGTGGGTTCCTACCAGTGCGGTCCACTCTATAGCACTGGTAGCGGCCCGCTGGTGACGTCACAGTACCGGTACGGTCGGTTGCCAATGCCTGGGCGCCGCCATTTTAAAAAAAAATTAATTTTTTTTAAATTTTCTTCTGCGCATGCCCAGAAGCCGAGCTTCCGGCACTGCGCATGCGCTGCCTTCCTACCCCACAGTGAGTCCAAGCAGGGGAGGATGGCTGAGGGAGCGCGTGAGACGCTGAAAGAACAGGCGGCAGGAGCTATCTCCATTCCCCTCCCTTCTCGTGGCAGTACGAGAAGCCATGAACACACAGTGATGATCCCAGACATTTTCGCATTTTCCAGGCATTTTCGCACATTTGAGGCTTCTTGAGCTGCTGAGGGGAGGGGGAATGGGCAGCAGGACTATCTCAGTTCCCCTCCCTTCAGCAGTCCGAGAAGCCATGCCCACCCGGTCACATTGCCGGCAAGCCACGCCCACCTGGTCACATGACTGGCAAGTGACACCCACAAAATAAGCCACGCCCACAGAGTGGTAGTAAAAAAAATAGGAACCCGCCCCTGCTCTGTGCATGCGCACAGCCCCACTCGCATGAGTATCGTTGTGGGCACTCGTGGCCCCACTCACACAAACCTTGTCATGGGCACTCGCAGCCTCACTCGCGCATGGCCGCAAACATCACAGGCATTCGCCTGCCCGCACACATGTGCTTGACCCCCGCTCCAAACCACCCACTCGGAAAGGTTGGGGAACTCTGGTATAGAATAACAATTAAAATATTATACAAAATATTATATATTTTATATATTTATATATTATATAGTTATATATTGAAAACAAATTTTAAAATTTTAAAAAGGTGATGAAAGGGAACACATCAAATAAAATCTCTAGTATGGTCATACACCAGGATAATGGAACTCATCAGAATTTTATACATGTTGGCAGAGATCCCTTGCTGAAAAAGTCAAGATCACAAGGGTCAGTTAAATGGATACTAAATCATTTGTTTATTCATTTATTTATTTCAATATCATGATAGGGTTTACCACACTAAAATATTATAGTTTTTGAGCTTGATTTTTGGTCACTGATCTCATTAAGCTTTTAGACTATAACCAAGTATAAATGCCATTTCCTATGCTTCCCATACAATGATTTCTTAACTAAATAGGATGCCCTTTAAAATAATGGAAAGATTCTGGGCTTTTTCAAAAATATTTATATATTTTCCACTTTTTTGTGGAAACTGGAGTGTGACTACATTCTACCCATCGTTTTGTCACAGTGATGTCAATCAGTCACCTTACATGGGCATTGCGGAAGGATTGAAATTGTTTTTAGGGTGAATATAAAATACATTTATATCTTTATAATTTTCCATGAGTTTATACTAAAGAGGCAGAGAAATAATGGTATCACAATCTTTTCTTTGCAAGGTACATGTCAGACAAAAAACCCCAAAGGGTTTCTTTAGGGGAAAATTAACTAGATTTTTGAAGTCCTTTGGGTAACCTAGTGTGATTTTAACTCTATATTAAAAGCTTCTGTGGAATCATTTGTACAACTGGTGTTCATTATCACCTTTCAGGGAAGTAAAGACCAATTGAAAGAGGTATGGGAGGAAGCAGATGGCTTAGACCCCAATGATTTTGATCCAAAGACTTTCTTCAAGTTACACGGTAAGATTTATAGTTAAAAACATTAAGAAACAGAATTATCACATGATATTGACAATCCTGTGGCACTTTTCAGATTAACAAATGTATCTTGGCATGTGCTTTTCCAGAAAACCTCAACAGATGCATGATTTTTTTTCATATATAATACAACAATATATATAATACAACAATATAGTGTGTGTGTGTGTGTGTGTGTGTGTGTGTATGTGTGTTTGTGTGCATGCACGCTGTTGGGTTTGCATTCACTTAATCCAGTAGTTTACCATATGTTTTGAGGTAACATATACAGATATTAAAGTGGGAATGATTGTGGTCTAGAATTATGGATGGGTGTGATAGTATCTCTAATTATATATTTATATGATTTTTTTAACAGATGTCAATGCTGATGGTTTTCTGGATGAACAGGAATTAGAAGCTCTATTTACTAGGGAGGTAAATATGTGTAACTGGACTATTTCAGAATCATGAGGTTTTATTTGGCTCAGTGCATGAGCAAGTAATGACTATTGAATGGGAATTGTTAGAATGGAAATTGAGTTTCCACAGTTTAATTAAATATATCATACTCAAACTCTAATGAACTTGTACAAAACAGATTAGTACTATTATACCTATAGGTATTCTTTGGGGCAATTGTAGCAATTAAAAGATGGTTTACATTAGCAAATATAGTGAATGTCAGGAAAATATTTAACATAAGTGGTCATCAGTATCTACTGTTTCTGATACTAATTGAATAATTAAAAACAGCTTATGAATTCATATCATAAGCTAGTACTAAATATCATTCGAGCGATATATCCTAATCTAAGCAGGCTCTCCCATCATTTTGAACTTCATCTTTTATAAACTACTGTGTTTCCCCGAAAATAAGACATGTCCCGAAAATAAGCCCCACAGGGCTTTTTCGGGACATGCCTTGAAATAAGCCACCCCTCGAAAATAAGCCCCCCCAACTACTTCCGGGGGAAAGGGGGGGGACATGCCGGGAGCTGCTCTTTTTGTGGCGGCACTCTTTTGGCCCGGAAAGAGAGAGAGAGAGAGATCCCTCAAGAAGTTTCCCTGCAAAGACCTGCTGAAAAGAGAAGCCGCAAACTTCCAGACGCTGGTAAGATGAGCGCCTCGCAGCCCAGCCCTCCCCTGCATTCCCCGCCACCCCCAAATTGTGCCTGATGATCTTACCAGCGTCTGGAAGTTCACGGCTTCTCTTTTCAGCAGGTCTTTGCAGGGAAACACCTTCAATGTAAAGGAGAAGTTATCGCGAGTGCGACCAGTTAACAACTTTTTGCACTCGCGATAACTTCTCCTTTACATTGAAGGAGTTTCCCTCAAAGACCTGCTGAAAGAGAAGCCGCGAACTTCCAGACACTGGTAAGATCATCAGGCACAATTTGGGGGGGAATGCAGGGGAGGGCCGAGCTGCGAGGCGCTCACTTTACCAGCGTCTGGAAGTTCGCCGCTTCCCTGTCACTGCCTTCCTCACTCACGTCGCGCCCCGCCCCATCCCCTGCCCGGTGGTCAAAGTCCTTCAAAGCATTTTAAAGGGATCCGTTTTGCCTGCCATGAAGGGAACCAATGTTCCCCGAAGAAAAGGAGGCAAGCATTGGTTCCCTTCATGGCAGGCAAAACAGATCCCTTTAAAATGCTTCGATGGACTTTGAAGCATTTTGAAGGGACGCCCTCCTACCTCGATCGCGTTCTTCGGTCTTCTCTCCACGGCAGCCCATTCTGAAAGAGAACGCCTCGCGAGTTGGAGAACTTTGAAAGCCTCGCGAGGTGTTCTCTTTCAGAATGGGCTGCCGTGGAGAGAAGACCGCCACTGTCACCGCTGCTTCCTCTCTGCAGGCAGCCGGCAAGCACGGCTCACGCACCAGCTTTTTCCTCCCCGCCCTGCTAACTCCTGCTCTCTCTTATTGAAGCGGCTGCTGCTCTCTTGCTCGCCGCCGCCGCTACTGCTGGGAGCCGATAAATTATTGATGGCAGCAAGTTCGAGGCAAAAGAGGAGCTTAGCTTAGTCGGGAGGATCTCTGTGCGCCAGCCGTGCCAAAGGGCGACTGGCAAGAGGTGGCTTTAAAACGCAGGAGTCAACACCCGTTATTACAAAGAAGACTAGCGCGCAAAGAAGACTAGCGTGATTGAGCTGTATGTGTGTGTGTGTGTGTGTGTGTTAATCGCCTGTGGAGAGAAGACTAAGAATGCGATCGAGGTAGGAGGGGCGTTTCGTGCTGGGGTTTGGCAGGGCGGGAGGGCGTCCCTTCAAAATGCTTCAAAGTCCTTCAAAGCATTTTAAAGGGATCCGTTCCCTTCATGGCAGGCAAAACGGATCTTTTTAAAATGCTTTGAAGGACTTTGAAGCATTTTGAAGGGACGCCCTCCCGCCCTGCCAAACCCCAGCGCGAAACGCCCCTCCTACCTCGATCGCGTTCTTAGTCTTCTCTCCACAGGCGATTAACACACACACACACACACACACACACACACACACACACACAGCTCAATCACGCCAGTCTTCTTTGGGCGCTAGTCTTCTTTGTAATAACGGGTGTTGACTCCTGCGTTTTAAAGCCACCTCTTGCCAGTCGCCCTTTGGCACGGCTGGCGCACAGAGATCCTCCTGACTAAGCTAAGCTCCTCTTTTGCCTCGAACTTGCTGCCATCAATAATTCATCGGCTCCCAGCAGTAGCGGCGGCGGCGAGCAAGAGAGCAGCAGCCACAGCAGCCGCTTCAATAAGAGAGAGCAGGAGGCAGCAGGGCGGGGAGGAAAAAGCTGGTGCATGAGCTGTGCTTGCCGGCTGCCTGCAGAGAGGAAGCAGCGGTGACAGCGGCGGCCGCTGTGCCGGTAGCAGCCAGAGCAACGGCGGCATCGGTGGCGGCGCATTCGGAACTCTACCTTCTCGCCACTGCCATCCCCAGCATTATCTTCCCGCAACACGTGGCGGACGCCTCCCTGGCAAGGGCCGATGACGCCGAGGAGGACACGGGAGGAGGAGGACAGAAGGGAGGCGGAGGAGGTGAGGCAGGGAGGAGGAGGCGCAGGCAGCGGAGGAGACGCGGAGGATGAAGTGGAGTGTCCGGGGAGCTGCGCCGCACTCTCCAGCTACCTCCTGCTCGCCTGCGCGCTGAGCGCCGCCGCGGTGAGTCTCAAGTGCTTTTCACTGGGCTCCGAACTCAAGGGGGAGCCGTTCCGCCTGGGCACAGCGGCCGGCGCTTTCTACTCGGGGCTCCTGCTGACCGCTGGGATCTCGTTCTTGGGCTCCGCGCTCTTCTGCTGCCCCTTCCGCTCTGCCTTCCGCCGCCACCTCGGTCGCTCGCTCGCCGCCCCACCCCAAAGCTCCAAACTCCGCAGAACCGCGAAACGCACCACTTACTGGTGTTTGACAGCTCTGGGGTTTCCCTCGGCTAGGGGAAAAAATCTTGCATAGTGCAGAAACTCTTCTCGCTTCGAGAACTTGCTAATTCTCGCGAGAAGAGTTTCTGCACTATGCAAGATTTTTTTTCCCCTAAACAGATTAGCCGAGAGACCACGGAGCTGCCGAACTTCAGTAAGTGGTGCGTCACGGCCTGCCTGCACCCCAAAAATAATAAGCCATCCCCCAAAAATAAGGCCAGGGGCATTTTTGGGGGGTCAAAAAAATATAAGCCCCTGTCTTATTTTCGGGGAAACACGGTATGAACAATTTTCTTAAACATTGCTGAGTGGCTAATGTGAAGTACATTCAAATATCTGGCATTCATTAAGATGAGACTAGCAGTATGATGTGTAAATGTCCCATAGCTAGGCATATGTAATCAAAGATACGTGAGACGTTTTTGTATGGATAGAAGGTTAATTCCTCAATTTCTTAATGATTTAATAACCTTGAACATTGAAGTTTCAGTCTCCTCTGTCAATTATGTAATACTAAAACCCCATAAATAAATTCCCTTTAACTGAGGGGCAAAAACTTTTGAATCAAGGTACCTCAGATGGGCTAAATTATAGAATGCATCCAAAATCCAGGAGCCATGACTCCTGTGGAACTGAAATTTGGCAAATTTTATGAAACATTTTATGACATAAACATTATGATAAAGCAGTTTATGACATAATACGAAATGTTGTAAAACATTTGACTGTGCTCTACAGTTCAGCATAGGCTACATTTATAGCAGATAATCTCTGAATATCTCCCAAGGGAAGATAATCCGAAACTGATTGTTGGTTATAAGTATGTGCTATTGAATATGTAGAAAGAAAACATTTATCTCATAAATATCTCTCTTTGTCAATCTTCATATTTTGTTGCTTTTGGTGTTTATGATGTCAGTCATACTGTGGATATTTTAACTTTTGCTATTTCATATACTTTGTTAAGTTGCTGAGAGTTGTCTGTTTGCAGTAAGATGTAAGTTTAATAAATAAATAGCATTAAAGCAACATATTTTCATAACAAAATAATAAAATTTGTTGGCCTGTTCAAAGCAAATTTCTTAATCTTAATCTTAGCTAGAGAAAGTCTATGACCCCAAAAATGAAGAGGATGATATGGTTGAAATGGAAGAAGAGAGGCTACGAATGAGAGAACATGTCATGAATGAGGTAAGGTTTCAGGGAACACATTTTACAAATAACTATTAGCAAACTTCTGCTGTTTTAACTAAATGTTAAAAACAGGTGTGTAAGTATATATTTAAATAGTGGGCATATTTCCCAAACTAGAGCATATTTCTGAAAATGCCTATTTCAGAGCTTTCCTGACCCCACCCCAATACAGTGTAAGTTTATTACTACATGTCTAGTTATCCTTATATGGATAGCTTTATTACAGTTTGCTGTTGAATGATATCTACTTAAATAGTGCAACGAGTAATTGTTCATGAACAAATTGCCTTGGGGCGGGAATGCTTGTATGAATCCAACTTTATTTTTAATCAATAAGAATGCTATTCCGGCTAGTGTTTACAACTTTACATCTTTTTATAGTAAGTATATTTAAAGCTATACAATTATTAAAACTTCTACCTTTCCTTCAACCTGTTGAATGACCAGCTTATTGTCATTGCAAAAACCAGCTTCTGAATGAATGATTCTTCTGTCAGGTTCACCATGATCATGCAAATTTGATATTTCCAATCTGTTTATGTTTTGCCACATAATTAAAAAAAATTAAATTCTCACAAGCTATTGATACTTGAGTGACATGGAATTTTAAATGTTACAGATAAATTGCATGTATCTCATCAGGATAGAAATATTTGCAGCACCCCATAAGATGAGATTAATGTGTTTTGCTCCTTAGGCACTTATCAGTTATTCTCATCCCTATTACCATTATGTTTTATGCAGTATAACTGATCCTAACTTATTTTATTGTGTACCAAAATATGGATTTTCTTAAATAGGGTAGCACTAGCCAGGAATTTCTGTCACGACTTTTCTGCAACCTCATTTCCATTTGTTTTAAGAACTGCAAATAAATTATATAGCCTAAACTGTGTATATATATATTTTGCTTCTCTTTTAAAAGGTTGACATCAACAAAGACCGGTTAGTCACCATGGAAGAGTTCATGAGAGCTACACAGAAAAGAGAGTTTTTGGAGCCAGAAAGCTGGGAGGTACTAATGACACCTTTGAACTAAGTTTGATCGTAGTCATCAGCAAATGGCCCATCTGTTTTGAACTTTTAATCATCTCTCTATTTCTTCTTTTGTATTTATCTGTATTTATCATTAATGACATTATGAAAATAAAATCTGAACAGTGAGTCTAAGGACACTGTGCATAATTCTCTCTGTGGAGCAACTTCATTGTATGAAACTGAGTAAGCATGCACATTATGGGAATAGAATGTTAACAAAGGAATAACTAAGTTGGAAGCAAAAGAGAATAATTGTTTTACCTGTCTTTTCCTACATGTATACATTTTATCCCAAAGTTGACTATGATTAAAAATATTATACAGTTGTAATGCTACTGTATCTGGAAATTTCTCTCCTTACAGTAATAGTCCACAGTTACAAAGGAACCTTAAGAGCTTCCACTCTACTTCATGGATGGTACCCAAGGGAAATCATGGGGATATGAAAACTTAAGTCTGTGAATAACCATCCATTTAAAACAAATACAGTCCATATATTTTCTGGACTCAACTTCATCCAAGGAAAAAGTCAGGGAAAAAGCCAAGAAGGGTAGACATAGTTCATCTTTGTTATTGTTTGAGGAAGAGCAATCTGTTTCAGAAGCAGTTCAGAAGATGCTCAGACACAGGGTCTTCTATTGGCCAGGTGGTCTCTGTTGGGGTTTGCTCTGTGATGTGGTAGGCTTCAGTTCTTCTTCCTTTAAAGAGGAGGAGGTTAATTGTAATTTGGTTTTTAAATTTACTCCAAATGCAAATTACCTCCAGGTGTTTACATGGAATAGGGAAATGTGAAGCTGATGGAACAGTAAGGGCAATGTTGAAAAATTGTGTCCTTGCCTTTTACTTGGGAGGAATTTTAGAGTGCTCTAAAAGCACAATTTCTCCTTATCCAAAAGTAGGTGATAATCGAAGATCTTAAATCTTGGGCACCAATACAGATGAGTCTGATTTTTTTTCCTATTAAGATTTCTTTTAAGGAGTTAAAACTTGTTGTTCTTGTTGTTTTTGAGACTCTGGATCAGCAGCAGGTCTTCACTGAAGAAGATTTGAAGGAATTTGAAAGTCACATTGTCCAGCAAGAAGATGAATTGCAAAAGCAGGCACTAGAACTTCAGAAAAAGAGGGAAGAGCTACAGCGGCAACAGGACTTCCTTCAGACTCAGAAACAAGAACTTGAAATGGTACAACTAGAGCAGTTGCAAGCTTTCCTTTGCTTGTTTGGATGCTAATTCATTTTGCTTTTAATAAGAAAGACATAAAGCATCCCAACTATGCTGCCATGTATACTGCCTATATAGGTAGTCCTTGACTTAACAACCACAATTGAGCCCAACATTTCTGCTGCTAAGCGAGAAATTTGTTAAGTGAGTTTTGCCCCATTTAATGACCTTTCTTGCCACAGTGGGTAAGTGAATCACTACAGTTATTAAGTTAGCCACACGGTTATTAAGTGAATCTGGCTTCCCCATTGACTTTGCTTATCAGAAGGTCGCAAAAGGTGATCACACGACTCCGGGACACTACAAACTTCATAAATATGAACCAGTTGCCAATCATTCCAAATTTTGATCATGTGACCCTGGGGATGCTGCAGTGGTCATGTGAAAAATGACCATAAGTCGATTTTTTCAGTGCCGTTGTAACTTTGAACGATCACTAAACAAACTGTTGTAAGTCGAGGATTACCTGCACTGTCTACATGGGATGGAGACTGTCACACTAGTGACAAGCATCTCCATCCTGGAGAGACAGGAACAGCTCTATTGATGGGCAAAGTGAATGTCAGATCCTTGGCAGTAACTTTACCTAAACCAGAGGTGGGGAACGATGGCCCCTTCATGACTTGTGGACTTCAACTCCCAGAATCCTTGAGCCAAACCAGCTGTCTCAGGGATTCTGGGAGTTGAAGTCCACAAGTCATAAAGGGGCCACTGTTCCCCACCTCTGACCTAAAGCAGGATTATCACAGTCTTCTTTAACAAAATTTATTTAAAAAGAAGCTGACTAGATTATAGAAATTTCTATAACTGGATTACTTTTGTTTTTAGAATCTTTTAACTTGTTAGGACAGGGGTCCCCAAACTTAGCAACTTTAAGACTTGTGGACTTCAACTCCCAGAATTCTCCAGCCAGCTATGGGAGTTGAAGTCCACAAGTCTTAAAGTTGCCAAGTTTGAAGACCTCTGTGTTAGGACATAAACTTCCCTCATGTTTAGTGCCCCTTCTCTGAAAAAAGAAGCTTTCTGTCTGTTAACCAGTTCACTCAAGAATGTGCAGTTGTCTGTTAGTATTTTCACAACCACCTGAATCCTTATCAAGCTGTGCTGGATGTTATGGAAAGACAGCACAGAGTTAATTATTTTAATATGTTGTTATTTTGTCTGTTCTGGTACTTTTTGATTTATTTGCCAAAATAACGTGGCTGGTTTTTTGAACACTGAGTTCAGGAAAAAGGTGCCCCCTTGTAGCTCTGCCTTGTGTGTTTGTGGTATGTTTCAGTTGTAAGTTCCCGCTTGGTCCATCAAAAAAAAAAATCGGATTCTGGCTCCTTTTAACAGAAGAATCTGGCTTAGCATGGCAAGGAAGACCAGAAAGATAAATGCCAGTTTATTACAGGAAATTTTGAGACCTTGGTTTAAATGTTCTCTATCTTGCTACATGTAAATTAACTGTTTTACAGGCTGTTAAACAAATGGAACAGAAGAAGTTACAGCAAGGACATCCGCCATCAGGTCCAGACGGAGAACTGAAATTTCAACCAGGTAAGTAATTGTCTTCCTCCTCTGTTTTTCTTCCATTGGTTTCTTTTTATTTGCCTGCCTAGTAAAAAAACAAGACAGTGAAATAGACTGCTATTCCTTTACCACAAAGGTATAAAGGTAGTCCTCGACCAATGACTAGACAGGTAGTCCTCAATTTACGACCACAATTGAGTCCAAAATGTATGTTGTTAAGTGAAAAATTTGTTAAGTGAATTTGTCCCATTTTCTTTTCTTGCCACATTCGTTAGGTGAATCACTGCAGTTGTTAAATTAGTAATAGGGTTGTGAAGGGAATCTGGGTTCTCCATTGACTTTGCTGGTCGGGAGGTCGCAAAATGACTCCTGAACCCTGCAACCGTCATAAACATGAGTCAGTTGTCAAGCATCTGAATGTAAATCACGTGACCATGGGGATGCTGCAATGGCTGTAAGTGTGAAGAACAGGCATAACTCACTATTTTCAGTCCTGTTGTAACTTTGAACGGTCACTAAATGAACGGTTGTAAGTTGAGGACTACCTGTAACAGAACCTGGCCATTACAGTCAGAAATCATGACGGCCATTAAGTGAAGCGCCCATGTGACCTCCTCACTTAACACCCCCCATCCCTGTCCTCCACAATGTGGTCATTAAGTAGAGCCCCCTGGAAGGCCCTGGGAGACCTAATGCAGGCTCTGCCCTGGGCCTCCCCCACACCTGGAGCACCTGTGCTTTGCTTTCCAGCCTTGACATCCTTCTAGGCCAGTGATTCCCAACCTTTTTTTGGCCATGCCCCACCTAAGCATCTCTAAAACCGTGATGCCCCCCGCCCGTGACATATAATTCTTACTATTCAAAAAGTGAGCTCCTACTCACGCGGAGGAAGCCTAAAAGGCCATTAACTTGGTTTAAACAAGGTTCCAATTGCCTCCATTAAAAATCAAATTGACCCCCTGTGGGGCGTGGGCCTCACGTTGGGAACTACTGGTCATGCTTCCCGTCAGAACCTCACATGTTCTCCCCCTCCCCACCATCGCCAATTGCTTAGTTACCTTTTAGCATAAATCTCCTCCTGGAAGTTCTGGAGCTCATGTTGGGAAGGAGAGCAAGCTGCTCCATCTCTCGGCATCCCCAGGTCACATGACTGTGTCCCAGCAGTGAGCTTCATGTTCAAACGTCTACCATTAGAATAGAATAGAATTCTTTATTGGCCAAGTGTGATTGGACACACAAGGGATTTGTCTTTGGTGCATATGCTCTCAGTGTACATAAACGAAAAGATACATTTGTCAAGAATGATTGTCATATGGTTCAAGTAAACAATCAGGAAACAATCAATATTAATATAAATCGTAAGGATACAAGCAACAAGTTACAGTCATAAGTGGGAGGAGATGGGTGATAGGAACGATGAGAAAAACTAATAGTAATAGTAATGCAGCCTTAGTGAATAGTTTGACAGTGGTGAGGGAATTATTTGTTTAGCAGAGTGATGGCGTTCGGGAAAAAAACTGTTCTTGTGTCTAGTTGTCTTGGTTTCTTAACATTATATCAGAATATATCAAACAATTACATGTATTATATATTTTGTGCAACAATTTATATGTAGATGAAATACTCTGGTCTCTTATGCAAATACTGTTTGTGCTTGGACTTTTTCAAAACATTACTTAATGAGAAATGAGGTTTTGAGCTTTGTATTAGGAAACAATTGGGTACAATTAACATTAAAAAATATTTTGTGTTACAGCTGTGTCACAATTAGGTGGAAATGTGCAAAATCATCCAGTGGGTGGCAATCAGCCTTTGGCGCCAGGAAATATACCAGCGCAAGAAGCAGCTGCTAGATCGGATCATGTCCAGTCTCATCCTTAACCACTTGTGCCTCGGTTTATACATATTTTGGGGGTGGGTGGGTGAAATAATCAGAGACTAAAAAGAAATGTGAAAAGAAGGATAATTTTATGTTTCATTTCACATGTGGGAATCATATAGGATTAAAATCCAAATTCAGTGTGTAGATCTTCAAAGGCACAAATGATATAATACAGGATCTTAAAAGTTGTGGATATTCTATTTTTGTCATTACACATAGGTAGACAACAGGATATCCAACTTTTTCCCTGCAGAATCTTCTTTTTTTGGTCTCAGGTATAATTTGGCTTCCTACCATTTGTGCTTTTGAAAATCTTTTTCCTGTTTCACCGTTAAATCATTTACAGAGACATTGTCAAGCAGAGAGTTAAGATGAGTAAACCCCTTAAATGTCTTGATGTTCTCCATTGCTAACGGGTTTGAAGTTGGAGAAGTTTAGAACTGGTCTAAACAAAAGACAACACCTTCACCTCCATTTTAGTTCATGATGGTATGTTCCCAAAAGTGCCAACAACATAGAGCTGTAATTTTATGGCTATGGATGAATGAGTTGTAACAATTCCTTTGGTTTTCAAGATCCATTAAAAAGAAACATTTTCAAAAAATTCCACTTTTTAAAAGAAGTGTAATTGCAGCATGGAGCCGTGGGAAACAGTGAATGTATCTTGTGTTTTATAAAAGCCTATGAATGCCAATGTGACAATTCTTCACACTGAAATACTGTGCATTGAAGTGCATTGATTTAGCCATCTTTATTGTTGCTAGCTAAATGCAATTCATCGCTGCATTTTGGCTGCAAAGAGGATACTTTTCTTCTCCTCCCTTTTGTAACATGCCAGTTGCATTTATCTCTCTATGAAGTACGAAAGGAAAGCTCTGAAATATTTTTAGAATTAAAAAGACCTTGCATTGTCTTTTCCTTCTTCATAAAAGAGTCATTTCAAAACCATCAGTGCGTTTCAAACAATGTTTGTCAGAAACTGCATTTTGAATTTAATTGAAATAGTTAATTACATTATTAAACAGGACTACAAAGGCAAAAGGCATGCATATAAACATTCTCCATCATTTTAACACAAATAGAAATGTCCAGAACCTTACAGGTCAAATCCAATTTTTTCTTTCAACTGATAAATGCATCCTCTCCTCCATCATGTTAACTTTGATTTTGATGCAAGTACTGTTGATGTAAATAGAAATGTTTGCTGGTCTAAATTCTCCTCAATTCGTAATAAGACTTAACATCCAAATTATTTTTTGAGGGTAACATTTCTCTGTGACTGAAGAAGAAAGGGGATGATTAAAAAAATAAGAACACAAAGCCATCTTGTTACTGAAGAATTATAATTTTATTTCCAGGAAATGGGACATAATGTATACTTATTTATATAGGCAGTATTTGTTTGTTTTTTTAAAAAAAACCCAGTTTTTGTATATAACAAAATGAAGAACACCCTCTTTTAACAGAAAAATTAAAGGAAAAGGGTCCCTTGTTAATCAGTAACAAGGGACCCTTTTCCTTTAATTTTTGCATAATACTGATTATGGCCTTCAAAAGGATTAAATTCTTTTTTTTAATAAAACAATTTTAACTATTTAAAAAAATCTGTTTTTTCTTGAGCAACCTTTTCATGCTTTTCGTATTACATAGAACTAGGAGGTTTCCCATTTTGGATCTTATTAAGGACCATGGGACTCCCAAGTAGGTAATTTGAAGACCCTGTGCAGGTTTTCTTTCTCTCTTGGATTAATTGGAATATGTGGCCTCTTCTCTGTTCAGTATTTTCCTTTAATCTCACTTACCCAAGGCTGTAATTGAACCAATGGCAAAATGTGCCAAAAGCAGAATGTAAAGTCGTAAAGGCTCTATAAAGTGTTCACAACTTTCCTCTTATGATTAGAAAGATAATATTGGAATTTTTTTTTAATGCAGTCAGCCTGTTAGGCTTGCAAATGGTGTTTGTTCCCCTTTTAAGCTAACTGGATACTTTCCTGTTTGCTCTGTGTAGTTCTAGGACATATTGCATGGCATAGGGCAGCCAAATGGAAGGAACCATTGGGAACTCCGTGTTGAATGAATTCTTATTTGGATTATGTAGCTGTAGCCCAAAAGAGTATTCATGGCTTAGTTCTTATTTATTTCTTATAACGTAGACCCAACTAGCCAATCAATAGAAACTTCCACAGAAAAATTTTCTGTTTTCTAGAGTCAGCATCTTGAACACCTGTTGTGGACCTTTCTTGTGGGTTACAAATATGGCTGGTAAAAGCGATCTTCTCTTTTTTATTTACAATCCTGCACATTTTTATTAACTCTATTAATATACTGTCCTTTAATTTTATATGGTATTCATCCCTTTGTTTCAGGTTATAAATACAATCAAAAATTGGATAGTGCGCAATCCAATCCCAGTTATTGTCTTTTTCAGTTTGCTTTCAAAAATGTTCAGATTATCAATGTCTTATTGTAAATGTCCTACTCCGTACCAAGTAAAATTTGCAAAGAGAGATGGAGTATGATCACCCACAGAGGCCACTGAAACTATTCACAGCATCCGGGACGATGACAATTGGAAATGGGATGATGTTTGCCCTGACTATGAAATCGATTGGAATCTGTCATGCTGTGTACAGCTTGAGGGGCTGGTTATAAAGTTTAGTAACTTTCACAGCACAATTTTAGACTGCACACTTTTCCACTCAATTATTGTTAATTGGAATTTGATAGCAATGAATTTTAGAATTGAGAAGAGATAGGGGGAGAGCACCATGAATTTGAACTATCTATCATGTTTCCCTGAAAATAAGCTCTCCCCTGAAAATAAGCCCTCCCCAAAAATATTTAAATGCATGCGTAGCCGGTCCCCGCCATTTCCTCTGGTTAGGGTTAGGGAGACAGAGCTGGAAATCAGGTAAGATGGCAAGAGGAGCCCCGTCTTGTTCCACGCACCCCAAAATAATAAGACCTCCCTGAAAATAAGGCCAAGCACTTATTTTGGGGTTCAAAAAAAATATAAGACAGGGTCTTACGGTATTTTCGAGGAAACGGTACAGGTAGGATAGGAAGATTTGGCAGTTGCCAAATTATCTCCTCTTCCAGTCTCCTCATCCCAAGATAATAATAATAATAACAGAGTTGGAAGGGACCTTGGAGGTCTTCTAGTCCTTGTAGGAAACCCTACACTACTTCAGACAAATGGTTATCCAACATCATCTTAAAAACTTCCAGTGTTGGAGCATTCACACTGGGTTGGAGATCACCCATCCAATCACCTGAGCAAAAGAGGAACTGTGAAAATCACTATCCCATTTGCCTTCCATTTCATTTCCAAATGGAGTGTAAGATAAGTTATATTCATTTCTTCTCAAAGCAAGTTGTGTTCAGGTGGTACATTTCTGATGGTGGCCAATTTATCGTGGAAGTGGTTGGCTTATTATCAGGTTTCCTGCACAATTTCATCTTGAACCTTATCAGGACAAAAATACCTTGGATGTAAAGAATGGCAAAGTTGTACATATCCATATGCTCTCAAGTGCAATATTTGTAAGAAGAATGTTGTTCCACTTGTGCTTTGTATAATTTTTAATCAGATTAAATTGAATTCAAACTCAGTTTCTTTTGGTTACTGCTTCTATCTTTTTCTTCCGGTGGCTGTGGAATGAAAATATATATATATATTTCAAAAGCATAGAGAGATCATAAATAAGACTTTTAAAAATCATGGCATGTTAACTCAGCACATATTGTAGAATCTATTTTTTAAATTTCTACAGCTCCTCCCTTTGTCATACTGTATGTAATAGTTGTTAAGTGGTCTTTTAACATTGGATGAAATTAAATACAGTGCATTCGGAAAGTGTTCAGACCCACTTCACTTTTGTCAATTTTATTATGCTGCAGCCTGATTCTACAGTTGTTGAGATTCATTTTTTCCTGATTTATCTACACTCACTACTCCTAATGAGAAAGTGAAAACAGAATTTTAGAAATGTCTGCAAATTTATTAAAAAGAAAAAAAAACGGAAATATCACATTGGTATAAGTATTCAGACTTTGCAACAACACTTGAAATTTAGCTCAGGTGCCTTCCATTTCTTTTGATGTTGACATGTTTCTATACCTTGATTGGAGTTGAGCTGTAGTAAATTAAATTGATTGGACATGATTTGGAAACACACACACCTCTCTATAGAAGGCCTGACAGCTGACAATGCATACTGTAGCAGAGCTAAAGCCATGAGGTCAAAGGAACTGCCTGCAGAGCTCAGAGACAGGATTATTGCAAGGCACAGATCTGGGGAAGGTAAAATTTATGTTTGCACTGAAGGTTCCTAACAGCACAGTGGCGTCCATAATTCTCAAATGGAAGAAGTTTGGCACAACCAGGAGTCTTCCAAGAGCTGGTCGCCCAGTCAAACTGAACAATTGGGGGAGAAGGGCCTTAGTAAGAGAGGTGACCAACAATGTTCCCTGTAACATCAGAAAATGGCGCGCGGCAGTTAGAAACTGCCGCGTGGCGTTTTCTTTTCATGTGCGCAGGCGCGCAGCCTCTGCCATTAGAAAATGCCGCATAGAAGTTAGAAACTTCCGCGCGGCATTCTCTTGTTACGTGTGCAGCCGCACGGCCGCGCAGCTTAGAGGAAACAGTGGTGACCAAGAACCCGATGGTCACTCTGACTGAGCTCCAGAGATCCTGTGTGGAGATGGGAATGGGACAGTGTTCCAGAAGGGCAACCATCACTGCTGCCCTCTTGATCTGGGCTTTATGGCAGAGTGGCTAGACGGAAGCCTGTCCTCAGTGCAAAACACATGAAATCCCGCTTGGAATGTGCAAAAAAGCACCTGAAGGTCTCTCAGATTGTGAGGAACAAGATTCTCTGGTCTGATGAAACTAAGATTGATTTGTTTGGCCCCCATTCAACACATTATGTCTGGAGGAAATTAGGCAGCGCTCATCACCTGCCAACATAATCCCAACAGTGAAGCATGGTGGTGGCAGCAGCATGCTGTGGGGGTGTTTTTAAGCAGCAGGGATATGGGAGATGGTCAGGGTTAAGGGAAAGCTGAATGGAGCAAAGTACAGGGATATCCTCAATGAAAACCTATTCCGCAGCGCTCAGGACCAATTATAATTTTGAAAAGAAAATGATTAAATACTGCTGTCATGGGTCTTTAACCCTCCGCAGTACTTCTGGTGTTAATTCTATTGTAAGAGTTTCCGGGACAAAGATCATTGTGCTGCCTCGCAGGTGAGAGAGAGAGAGAGAGATTTGGCCGTTCAGGCAAGAGATCTGAAGAGCTGCGTAGGGTCGATTCTGCTTACTCTTTAGAGCGCGATTATCTGAAAACTATAGTCCAGATTGAGAAATCAAAAGGAAAGAGGGCAATGGCGACTCACTCGGCTCTCCGGCTGAAAAAACTGCCTCGACGTCTCCACATAAATTTCCAGGAATCAAGCTTCGTTCGAAAACTTTACTTTTTCTTTAGCCTCTGGGCGTGTCTCAGCTCTGTTCCTGGGCCGGCAGGTAAGGAGGCAAAAACGAAGCACTAAAGCAGTCCCGTGCCTGCTATATAGCTTGCTATACATTATATTCACACACACACACACACACACACACACACATACATATATATATTCATATTTATATATATATAGTATACGCCTGCTACAAATCCGAGGTGGCCGGGACGCAGGTGGCAGGGAGAGGATGGCGGAAGTGCTTTGCAACGTTCTCGCTACTGTTTTGAGTGGCGGCGAGGCGATGGCGCCTCAAGGGCAAATGCAATAGAAGTTGTCGAGCGTGAGAAATGTTGAGACGTGGGGGTGTAGGGGGCCTGGGGGCTCTTTGAGGAGGAACGGGGCCGACCGCGCAAGGCAGGTGGACACAACTTTAGTTCAGAGATCGATCTCTGGAGGGGAGAGCCACCTGCCCTCGGTCCTCCAACGAGCGCCCTCGACAGCGCCGACGAGTTTTGCAAAATGCGTTTCTCGCCCAGAGCAAAGGTAAACTCTGAGGAACGAGCCCTCTTATTCATTAAACCCGGTGCTCTGGATCTGTGTATGGATTTGAAAACACCTCAACTCGGTAATGCTATTGTTCAGCTGTTATTTATATTAACTCCTTGTTTAAACTAACAGTAGCTTGGTCTACTGATAACCCTGAACCGTAAACCGTGATTTACAGTCTCAGTGGTTATGTTCATCTAAATATAATCCTAATCTGATATGTTCATCATTTAATAAAACCCAGCCTCAAAATGCAAGTATTACCTTGATCTTTCCTTTAGTTTTGACAAAAAACTACATTCATTCATCATAGTGAAATTAATTTACAGGTGTGCCTTTTACAAGGGATACTATATTGGGGGAAGGATTAGTCTAATGAGTATTATAAGATTTGCAGACTGCAAATGAAATGTTACAGACTGCTGATTATTGGTTTAAATTTAGTAAATTGCTCCATCTTGTCCTCTGATTCTCCACAGGGGCTGGGTTCATACATTCTATTAAACCAGAACTGGGTGCTCCAGATTAAAGTTTTCTGTGTTTCTTTATTGTCATACTGCATTGATACCAATTGACTCCTTATTGAAACATTCTGGCTGGATCACAGATGAACTGTAATTAGCTAAGGAAAAACAAAACTAGCCATTGTAGTAATTTGCTTCTAATTATGCAGTCACAATTGTGACTGTGTAACTGGACTGTGTAACTCCTTCCCAAATTATGGTTTACTCCAAAAGTAGTCAATATTCCACTTAGTCTTTATGACCTCTCATTGCTCTCTGCCTCTTGCCATTCCACCACTGCTGTTTCGCAATACTCCTTATGAAATGTGAGAACTGGGAGGGGAGGGAAAAAGAAGATACAATTAATCATAATAATCTGCAATCCATTTCCCCCCATTTTTTTGTGAAGAAGCCTTGAAAGTAAGCATGCCAGCTCGGAAGACAGCAATCTTGGGTACAAATGTGACACTTCGGTGTAAAATCTCTGACTACCCTCCTCCAGAACTGGATGTCAAAAAAACAATATTCATCTGGTATTTGGAGACATCTGAAGGGAATAAAATAGAAAAAATTTATTCAGTTGTTGCCGGAGAACATTCTTCAAATAGAGGTGGTTCAAGACTGGATACAATTCAATTAAAAAATGGAAATGCCACCCTTTTCCTTCCACAAATACAGCCTAATGAAGAGGGCAAATATATATGCGTTGTGATTGTTACTTCTGTTAAAGCTGAAGGAGCCACCATTTTAGATCTAGTTGGTAAGTAATGTTTGTGGTACACCTTTCCAGAGAGCAAACTTGTTCTTTTGGAATTCTTAAACTGTATTAAGATTTATCTGAATGCCAGTTGCATAAGATTGCATTCCAAATCTCTTCCTCTTATGAAGAAGGCCCCCTCCAACTAGATCCTTGTAAGAAAGGGGAACCCTGAAAAGAGGGAGGTAAAAAAAATGTCCCTCCCCATTTCTTCATTTTATATTGTCTCAAGAATCCCTGTGGTGTAATGGTTAAAGCATCAGGCTAGAAACCGGGAGACTAGTCCTGCTTTAGGCACAAAGCCAGATGGACCAGTCACTCTCAGCCCTAGGAAGGAGGCAATGGCAATCCACTTCTGAAATCTTGCCAAGAAAACTGTGTGGATTTCTCCCGGCAATTGCCAAGAGTCAACATTGTCCATTCTTGTTCACTTTTCTCATTTTCTTTAACCACAATATAAAGATGACTTAATAACTCTTGTTATTAGAGCAACTAATTAGTTGCAGTCAGGTAATGCCTACGTTGAATTAAACAAATACATTTTCTATGTCATACCTCCATGATATTGCCTTTGGCCAAAGAATGAGACACATGTAGGTTGTTCTTAGCCCTACAGGTGTTTAAAAATAAATTTTCTTCCAGCTGAAAGGTGTAAGGGATGTACAAGTGATGATGAGGTTTTGTAACCTATCTTGTTGGCAAGGTTGGGTGATCAGCAAAAATCAAAGAGATATTTATTAGCTGTTTCAAGGTAATCTAGGCATATCTTCTTCCATCTTCATTGGGCCCTGGTTGGTCTTGTCTGTCACTGTTCTGCTATTATCCTCCCAAAGAGTTAGATATAATGGCACATGAAACACAACACAACAATTAAAAATATTTGGTGGGGTTTGAATGGTGTAACAATGAAATGGCAAAACAGGCTGAAGTAACATAACACCAGACCTACTTCTCTTGAACAAAAGCTGGAAGAATGTGGAATTAACATGTTAAAGAGAGAGAAAGAGATTCTACATACAAATGTTACTTGTGATTCTATTATTTTATTTATTTGTCAAACATGTACAGGATAGTAGTTGTTTGTATAAACCTAACATAAGTAAAAAATACCGATAATAGAGGACAATAGGACAGGGACGGTAGGCACAGTGGTGCGCTTAAGCACGCCCCTTATAAACCTTACAGATTCTGCTTCATTGCGGCTTTGCAATTTTTTTTTTTTACATTTTTAAGTTAAATTTGGACAGGAAGGAGCTTAGAGATGATGAAGAATCCTACAGTCATTCCTTCTGCTCTATTGTCATTTGTGGTTGTTTATCAGTTGTATAAACTGCATTAGATTTAGAAATTGACACTTTGAGGCCCAAACTTGTATTAACTACTTGTTAATACAAGTACTTGTATTAACAAGATTTGCAGATTATGAATTTCTTCCATTCCTCCTGTTTCATTTTTCATATAAATTGGAGGGGGGGAGGCTGCTCAAAGCCTTTTCACAAACTATTTTCTTGCCCTGGGCTCAAGTCTCATTTATCTGATTATTGCTCTTCCCTCTGTCCTTCAAGGCCTCTATACTCATTACAGTGTTTTTCCTGCTAGCTGCTACTTTTTAAAAATTCACCTTTTCCGCCAGCAGTCTCTCCCCATAATACTTACATATCCATCATGCTGTTCTCCTTGGGGATAAGTAACACTGTGAAAAGTACAGGGGGAAAAATAACACGCAAAAGAGATTATTGTAAATGCATGAAAATAAAAAAGAAAGAAATATGGCCAAATCTAATTTATACCAAACCATTCACTATGTCTCTCCATATTTTTCTACGCTTTCAAAACAACCTTGTTTCCACCACATGCCTACACTGATTCATACTTTGCCTTTCCTTCCTTCCTCCCTCCCTCCCTCCCTCCTTCCTTCCCTCCCTCCTTCCTTCCTTTTTCCATAGTCTGGAAAATATGTAGTGTTTTTTTCTTTTCCCTTTAGTTGTTATTTGAATTGGATGTTAAATGCAAATGCTGTTTGGGAGGCTGAAAGGCAAAATAAAACACAACATATGTAGAAAAATCAATAACTGATTCCATTTTTATTCAAATGCAATTTAGTTGAACCAACTGTCCAACTGTCTCCCAAGGAACTTGAAATTGAAGAAGGAAACGTAAAGACACTGACATGTAGAGTGAATAAATTCTATCCTGATTCAATTGTCATTCTTTGGCAAAAGCATTCTAAGCACACGTCGGATAGAAGTGTACTTGCAGAGGATATTTGCATGGGAACTTCTGTGAGAAATGGTGATGGCACTTACAACACCACCAGTAAACAGACTTCAACCATCTTCCCAAGATGAAGGAAACGTCTATACTTGTATTGTGAAGCATAAGTTATTTGCCAGATATCCAGTCTGCAATGTAACTTTAACAGTAACAGGTACTCATTATGAAAAATTTAACAACTCGTTTGCTTAGCAACAGAAATTTTGGGCTCAATTGTGGTTGTAAGTTGAGGACTATCTGTACTTAAAGTATTATATTAAATAAATTATCCTCCTGACTTCTCAGCAGGGTTGACTTCAACTTTTACCTATAATTTTACAGTCTAAGGTAGAAGCATACGCCCGTCCCCCAAATAATTATGAAAATGTCTACAATGTTTTATCTAAAAAGAAAATGTTTATGAAAAAATGAGATAACTAATAGAAGAGAAATGGAAAGATAAAGTCAAGTGCATTGGAACCACAAGGCCCAGAATTCCAAGGTGGTATGGCAATTTCTCTACATGACCTCAAATTGTTCATGTTGATAAAACATTCCACAAAATAAAACTTAAGGCAAAGAGCACCAATAGGCAATAAAATGGCATCTGTGCTTCAGAGTAAGGAAATATTTATTATTTAGTTCATTATTGGGGGCAAACCCCACCCCCCAAATATATTGTATGCACTGATAGGCCTGTGGTGACTGACTGGAATTGGTCCAGAACTCATAAATTCTAGATTATGCCCCAGACTCAACTAGATTGTGCTATTAGATGGTGCAGTAATTTCTTCTCATAATTTAGTACAGGGGTGTCAAACTTGATTTCATTGAGGGCCACATCAGGGTTGTGTTTGACCTCGGGGGGCTGGAGTGAACGTGGCCAGCTCGACATCATGTTGGGGATGCCTGTGGTGGCCCGAGCACTCTGCCAGTGAAAACGGGCTCCTGAGCTCCGTTTTCGGTTGCAATGGCCTCCTACAAATCTTTATAAGTGAAAACTGAGCTCAGGAGGGCCGCCCATGGGGGGGCGTCCGTTTTTGCTGGCAGAGGCACTGCGGGCCAGTCCTTCACAGTTTCCAGGGCAGCCCTGTGGGCCAGATCTAAGCACCCTGTGGGCCAGATCCAGCACCTGGGCCTCAAGTTTGACACCCCTGACTTAGTGTTTTGCTTATGACAGAATACCCTGTATCAGCATTGTTTCTTATGTAATTACATGTAAAATGCTTGCTTTTTAAAAGCAAGAGCAATAAATATTTTGAGTGTATGAGTAGCAACATAATTTCTTACTGTCTTTCTACAGAACCTAACTCAACTACTCCATTAATAATTGGGCTGGTTTTAGGTTTCCTTGCGATTTTTCTAGTTGGATTGCTTCTGTACATTGTCTTTTTAATGAAACGTAAGTCATTCTAAATATGTCTTCATCAGTACCATCATTTGTCTATAAAATTGCAGCCAAAATTTACATTTGCGAAAGTTAATTTTAAAGTATCATTATTGGAAAATTCTCAGAGAAGAGCCACGCAGAGGCAAAGACCAATAGGGGAAAATGGAAAATAGATTAACTATAGGCAATTATGTTGCACCTATCGAATTACTGGTAATCATCATTTAGTGATCACAATTGGGTCTGGTAACTCAGTCATTAAGTGAAGCAGTCGCTAAGTAAAATGGCATTTATGATCTTACTTCATCCTTCCTTTTGCTTTATAGACCTGGGAAGGTCATATATGCAAGAACTGGTTACGAAATTATTTTCTTATCAGCATTGTAACTGTGAACGATCACTAAACAGGTCTATCACTAAATGAAGATTTCCTATATAATCTTTTTAGACATCATTTTCCAGAACAGCATTAAACTGTTGTCCAAAAGAAATCCAATTATCAGCTGGAACAAGACTCTAGTACCTGTGCAGAACATGAGTACAAAATCAGAGCAAATTTGGGCAGATGAGTAAACCTGCTGGTCTGGCCAATTGTGTGAACTTACCTCCTCTCCGTTCCCTCTGTCCAATATTAAAATGTCTATTTTTGGTGAAAGTGAAAACAAAGCCAGAGAACCCAACAATCAGATTTCTTAACTTCTCTCCCCATAAATGTGTATCAGTCTTTTGTCTCATTCCTGAGCCAGAATAGGGTTTGGTTATTGGAGCAGGGCAGAGTATCCCTGCATATATATTTTTTCTTGCCAATCTAAGAAATGCACAATAACACAACAGTGAAATGCACTGAGTAGATATGCATATAACTCTTTAAGAATAGAATAATGCTTTGTAAAATGTTGAAAGAATAATCCTAAAAAATTGCTGCAACATTTCAAGGAACAGGGTTTCCATTTTCCATTATTTTTTTTAATAGATCCACCATCCGTGGAAATGGTTGGAAGTGAGGAACTGAAGCATTTGGAAGAAACACAGGTGCAGTGCTTGCTTTCACACTTTCGACCCAAGCCTTTGCAGATAGACCTCTTCTTAGTAACTGAACCTCAGAATACAAAACAGAAAATAGCCACTTGGCATTCAACATCAGTTGAAGGACCTACAGAAGATGATGAAAATTTTCCTCTCCTCAGGAACTTGGAGGACATATTTAAAGTTTATCCAGAGTTGAAATCAAAACCAAACAACCATTATGATTTCCAGTGGAAAATCTGCATAAATCCAGATATACAGAAGCTGAAGAAATTTGAACTTTTGTTAGAAGTTAAACATAAGGGCTTTCAGCATGGATTGTGTACTAAAAGGAAATCATTTAAAGTCATAGGTAAGTGAGGATTATGGCAGAGTAATAAATGATGTTGAAATTTTAAAGTTATTTTATGGTTTATAAGAGAACTGCTCCGTTTCAAAATGTATGAAAATAGAGGAGGCTTAGCTAATTTTGGTCCAGCCATGCTCCCAGCAGATATCTTAGACTACAATCCATGCACTGAATATGAATTGTGATAGCATATTGTTTATGTCTGGGAATGGATGGGCTAGAAAGAACATTACTTCTATGTCAGTATTTATGACAATTTGTTGCATCTGATATTCATGACACTTTTAAAATTCCTCAGAATGTCTTGCATCTCAAAGGGAAACAAGGTGGATCTTGGTTAGTACTTGAATTCAGAACCACTTAGGAATTCCAAGATGTTGGCTGGACAAGGAAGTTGAAAAATATTCCAGAATAAAGCAGTGGCAAGCCACTTGGCTGCAAAGGAAATGACATTTCCTACCTTATAATGTATCTTTTAGATTCGTAAAGAAGATGCTCTTCTATGTCACACTCTTTATAGATGTAAAAAATTTTGTCCATGCTCTTTATCATTTCACCAACTGAGGTGCCGCTGAATCCATATCTGTTCACTTCCCTAGCTAAAATTTGACTTCATTGGAAAGCATTTTTTGATGACAGACACGGAGCTATTCTTGTTTTCATCTGTAGGATTTTTTCCCATCATGTATTATTTTTAATGGATTGTGTTTTTTACAAATATAATTTTAGATTGTTTAAAATGTTTCCACATCATTGTTCACATGATTTTCCTAAGTGTCATGTTTATATTGGATAATGCTCACACATCTATCTAGATCAGTGTTTCTCAACCTTGGCAGTTTGAAGATGTGTGGACTTCAACTCCCAGAATTCCCCAGCCAGCATTGCTGGCTGTGGAATTCTGGGAGTTGAAGTCCACACATCTTCAAACTGCCAAGGTTGAGAAACACTGATCTAGATATAACATAGAATAATAGAGTTGGAAGAGATCTCAGTGGTCTTATAGTCTAACCCTCTACTCGAGCAGGAACTGTATATCATTTCAGACAAATGGTTGTCCAGTCTCCCCTTGAAAGGCATGCTATTCCACTGGTTAATTGTTCTCATCTTTAGGAATTTTCTCCTTAGTTCTAGGTTGCTTCTCTCCTTGGTTAGTTTCCAACCATTATTTCTTCTCTGGCCTTTTGGTGCTTTGGAAAATAGTTTGATCCCCTCCTTTTTGTAGGAGCCCCTCAAATATTGGAACAGAGCTACAATCTTCCTCCAACCTAGTCCTTCTTTCATTAGACTAGACTTACTCAATTCTTGTAACTGTTCTTCATACGTTTTAGCCTCCAGCCCCTAATCATTTTTGTTGCTCTTCTCTGAACTCTTTCCAGAGTCGCAACATCTTTTGTGTATTGTAGTGACCAGAACTGGATGCAGTATTCCAAGTGTGGTCTTACTAAGGCTTTATAAAGCAGTACAAGGATTCCATTAATAGAGGGACAGAATCAAGATCACATGAAGTTCTAATATCACAGTATCAGATCTGAACACTGATAGAAATCTAGATCAGATACATTTCCTAACATTGAGCAACTCAAGATTGTTGGAAAACTATTGTGGGTGATTTTCGGTTTAGTTTGCACACAGTACATTCCAGGCAATCCCTTTATTCAGATCAGAGCTGCATATACATTTCAGCTAGCAAAAAATAAGAGCTTGATGTTTATGTGTGAAACATCAGCCAAGACTAAAAATAGTTAACTGACAAAACAGGATTAAAGGCAGACAAAAGTAAAGAGAGAGAAACTCAAACAACACACACACCAGGGGTGAAATGCTCCCGGTTCGGGCGGACCAGTCTGTCGTTGTAGGGCCGATAGAGCCGATAGCGATCGCAGCGCGAGGCTTCCCCCACCCGCTTCCCCCACCCGCCTGGACACCGCCATTTTGGTTTTTTACCCTCTGTGCATCCGCAGAACGCTTTGCGCATGCGCAGAGGGTAAAAGAACCCAAATGGCAGTGTCCAGGCGGGTGGGGGAAGTGGGTGGTGGAAGCCTCGTGCTGCGATAGCTATCGGCTCTATCAGCTCTATGACGATTGACTGGCCCTCCCAAACCAGGAGCATTTCAACACACACACACACACACACACACACACACACACACACACACACACACACACACACACACACAAAATTACAGTATCTATCTGTCTAGTTATATGTGTGTAAAAAAGAATATACCAAAATGTATACCAAAATATACCAAAAGAATATACCAAAATGTCCTTCCTGTTAATGACTACTTCAGCTTCAACCGCAACAATACACGAGCACGTAATAGATTCAAACTAAATGTAAAGCGATCCAAACTCGACTGCAGAAAATACGACTTCAGCAACAGAGTGATCAATGCCTGGAATGCACTACCTGACTCTGTGGTTTCTTCCCCAAACCCCCAACACTTTAACCTTAGACTGTCTACAGTCGACCTCTCCTCATTTCTAAGAGGTCTGTAAGGGGCGTGCATAAGCGCACCACTGTGCCTACCATCCCTGTCCTACTGTCCTATTGTCCTCTTTTATCGGAACTTTTTACTTATGTTTATACAAATTACTACTATCCTATACATGTTTGACAAATAAATAAATAAATAAATAATAAATAAATAAACAAACAAACAAACAAACAAACAAACTTTCCAGTGGAAACACTATGGATATTTAGCATGGATAGTCCCAAAGGAAGAGGGCCTTCGGTTCTTCCAGCTTTAACCCTTTTATGTATACAATGGCAGCCAAATACAAATGGAAACTAGGACACTAATTGATCCTCCTATTCCGCACCATAAAGAAACAATTTGGTGGCCAGGGATGATGTATCCAACAAGACACCTTTGACCTTTCAACTGACAGAGATACTGATTTTTCAACAGTCAGAGTTCCCTAGCAGATGGGTCTGGCTTGTGTAAATAAACAGCTATGGTAGTGATGGCGAACCTTTTTTTCCTCGGGTGCCAAAAGAGCGTGCTGGCATGCTATCGCGCATGCGCGAATGCCCACACCCATAATTCAATCCCTGGGGAGGGTGAAAATGGCCTCCCCCACCACCCTGGAGGCCCTCCAGAGGCCAGAAACGGCCCGTTTCCCAACTTCTGGTGGGCCTAGTAGGCCCGTTTTTCATCCTCCCCAGGCACCAGAGGCTTCCCTGGAGCTTGGGGAGGGTGAAAACTCCCTCCACCGCACTCCGGAAGCCAAAAACACCCTCCCAGAGTCTCTGTGCAAGCCGAAAATTAGATGGCCAGAGTGCACATGCACGCTGGAGCTGAGGTAGGGCAATGGCTCGCATGCTGGCAGATATGACTCGGCGTGCCACCTATGGCACGCATGCCATAGGTTCGCCATCACTGAGCTATGGAATAGTGGGCAAGGAAAAATAGTAAGAGATGTCATCAAAGCTTTGGAAGACTCATGCGGTGGCTTTGAAGGCTCTTCACTATTATCTGGGCATATCTCTGCACATGACATTTTTGCCGCTTGAATTGAAACCTTTCTGGTTTTCTTCCTAGCCTTACCAGTGCTTCATGAAGTTCATTGTTCCACAAATGTGCCAAGATCCAATGAACCTCTCACTCTTAGTTGCAAAGTTCATTCTTATTTTCCGGAAACCCTTGAAGTCTGTTGGAATAATGATGATGGAATTCTAGACAGTTCCTTTTCAACCCCACCCACAAAAAGTGCTGATGGGCTTTACTTTTGTATCAGCAAGATCCACTATTGCCCCCAAGTGGAAGATTCTGGAAAGAAGTTTGTCTGCAGTGCTAAGCTTGAAGGATCACAAGTAGACAAAGAATCTCCATGGCAGATGGGCACCGTGGGTAAGTGGAGCATAAAAACTACAATTTTGTTATTATCCTGTATTGTACATTGCATATTTTACTCTTAAGGGCTAAGGTATAGAGTACTTCCAGTAAAGTGCAGCTCCTTTTTGCAAAAATAAATGAATGAATGAATGAATGAATGAATGAATGAATGAATGAATGAATAAATAATCCTGTTCCTCTTATGTAATTTCACTCTTTTAACAACTGACACTTCTAAACTTTTACTGCTGTTGTAATAATAGTCACAATCCCTTACTTTTTCTCTTGTTGCTCCCTCTTTCAATTCTTCTCTTCCCACATTGCCACAAGGTGTGAATTCAATTAAATTTTCCTTTCTTAGAATAATATTCCCTACATCTAAGAATAAGACTCCTCTTACAATATATGTATAAAAATACATCTATCGATATTTAGGTTACAAAATTCCTTCCTTCCTTCCTTCCATCCTTCCTTCCTTCCCTCCCTCCCTCCCTCCCTCCCTCCCTCCCTCCCTCCCTCCCTCTTATACAATTGGGCAGATGTTAGATTTCTGAAAGCCATAAACATCCACAGTAGAATCCTGAGCCATCACAAGGACCAACCTGGTAATAGAAGAGGAAGACATACATGCTCTCAGGCCAGGGTTTGACTTTGGTATCTGAAATCAACTCAATTCTTTCATGCAATATTCTTCTGAAGCAGAAAGGGATATTGCTGAGTACTGGTTACTCTTCGATGGCTTATGCTGTAGCTTCATGTAACACTTGCCCCTGCCAAATAGCTAGAAGTTGGATGTGCAAAATGGGCAGATACTGTATATGCTAATAACATTAGTTGCATCTATGTGCAGATTACAGGATCTCTTTTCTTTTAGTGCGTACATATGCTCTTTCTGCAATGTTCCATAAGCAACCGAAAATCTAATTCCTCCCCAAATTAGAAATCTTCATCTGATATTATTTTATCATTGAGGCCATTTTCTATTTCATTTTTCACCAGATTTGTAATTTATATCCATTTGGCACTTTCATTGTGTTTGGATGATGACGTTGGCACTTAGTTGTGTAAGCTAAACAGTCATGTGGGAAGAGAAGTTTGTGGTTTGACTTCACACCTCTGTACTGAATACTAACTCTGTCATTTGCTGTTGTGTTTTATTTATAGTTCTGGCCCCCAAAGTTTACAAAATTGAATGTAAGCCCCCTGTACCTGAGTGTGGGAAACCCATCACATTGAGTTGCTTATTGACAGAATACCATCCACCTGAGTGTGACGTTTATTGGAGAAAGGGCTTTGAAGAGCTCACGGATGCTACAACAGAGGCGCCACAGTTGGACAAAATGTCAAAGCTGTACTCCAGGGCGAGTGAAATAACCTTTACACCCAGCGCAGAAGACCATGAAGTAGAGTTCTTTGTTGAAATAAATCATTGCAACAAAATTTTACGGAAGGGATATACAGTCATGCTAAAAGGTGATTGTTATCATTGCTACAAAAATCTATGTCCCATGGAGTGTCTATGGAGATTCTCAGTCATCCAGGTAATGGTTGTCCCAAAGGTGCTTTTTTCAAGAGGCAACTGGACTTTCTGGTTTTTATTTATTTATTTTATTTATTTATTTTGTCAAGTACGTGTTGGTAATATACATAGATATAACATTGTTTATATACATAAGATGGGTACTGATAAGAGAGAACTTTAGGACAGGGACGGTAGGCATGCTGGTGCACTTATGCACGCCCCTTATTATTATATTATTATTATATTGTATTGTATTGTATTGTATTATATTATATTATATTATATTATATTATATTATATTATATTATTATATTATATTATATTATATTATATTATATTATATTATATTATATTATATTATATTATATTATATTATATTATATTATATTATAATATTATATTATTATATTATTATATTATATTATATTATATTATATTATATTATATTATATTATATTATAATATTATATTATATTATATTATATTATATTATATTATATTATATTATATTATATTATATTATATTATATTATATTATATTATATTATATTATATTATTATATTATTATATTATTATATTATTATATTATTATATTATTATATTATATTATATTATATTATATTATATTATTATTATATTATATTATATTATATTATATTATATTATATTATATTATATTATATTATATTATATTATTATTATATTATTAGAAGACGTTACACTTCTCATCCAAGAAGCCTCTTCAGTTCTAATTGGATTCAGCTCTGACTGGACCTCCCGTTCCCCACCATCCAGTCAGAGCTGAAGAAGCTTCTTGGATGAGAAGCGAAATGTCTTAAAAGAAAAACCAGAAAGACCAGTTGCCTCTTGAAAAAAGCACTTTTGGGATGTCCCTTGGAGGCACTGATTATCTGTGTTGACTCTATATGTGGGAGGGAACATCAAGAATGAATGTACTGTATTTTTGGAGTATAAAATGCTCTGGAGATGCTGTTAAAATTGATGTGGCTTTCTTGAAGTATACATTATTCTCTGCTATTTAAAAGAAGATACAATAGCACTGGGCCTCCAGATCAAGCATTTATTTTAAAAAGCTTCTTCATTTTGTTAAGTTGTCTAGAACAATAATAAAGTAGTCTTTAAAAAATAAGTCTAATAATTTGAACATTCTACAGACATTTATAGTTATTGACTTACCTCCTTGCATCCAGTTTCAGCAACTGATTAGCACAAGAAAATAAAATTCTGCCTCTGCCTCTCCCTCCCAGAAATTTGCCTCCTTGCAGTTTTAGTTTCACTTTCAATTTAGCAAGTGGGCCTCCCTGCAGCCTCAATCAGCTGCTGGTCGGGAAGCCGATAATCAGTTGCTTGTGCTAATCATGCTCTGCGCTGTTTGCTGCAAGGAGGTAAATTGCTGGGAGGCAGAGGCCAAAGGGTGGGGGTGGCTGGGTCGGGCTACATTTGGTGTATAAGACGCACCCAAGTTTTCGCCCTCTTTTGGGGGGTAAAAAGATGCGTCTTATACTCCGAAAAATACGGTACTTGCTCTAGCCTCCCCCCACTGCCCCCCCCATTTAAATTCCTCTTTTGAAGGATGTTGAGGAAATACACAGGTAGTCCTCAACTTACAACCATTGAGCCCAATGATTCACTTAACAACTGTGGCAAGAAAAGTAGTAATATGGGGCAAAACTTGTCACAGTTGTTAAGTGAATCATTGCAGTTGTTAAGGTAGTCCCAAAGGTGCTTTTTTCAAGAGGCAAATGGACTTTCTGGTTTTTCTTTGAACACATTTCGCTTCTCATCCAAGAAGCTTCTTCAGCTCTGACTGGATGCTTGGAAATGGAAGGATTTATACTCCTTGCAGACAGCTGGTCATTTGCATTCTTTTAGTGGGTTGTTAAGGTCACCTGGAGGTTTATCTATGTCATCAGAGTCACCTGAGTGGTGCAAATAGGTGTGGAGCCTTCTTGGAACTGTTGAAAGGACTTTGTTGTAGATAGGAGATAGATGATGTCATATCCATCCCCCTCTGTTGAGAGAGGGCTGTTCAATAATTGGCCTTTTAAAGTCCTCTTTCAAACCAGTGATCCTCTCTGTCCAAAATATGTTGTGTTCAAAAGAGTGACCTGTGTCTTTTAAATGCAGATGGACTGCTGAATCTAGTCCTGATGTGTTTGTTCTCCTATGTTGTGCCATCCGTTTATGAAGTGTTTGTTTTGTTTCCCCAATGTACAACAACAACCACTTTATAAATGCATGGACAGAGAGGATCGCTGGTTTGAAAGAGGGGTTAAAGTCTTCAAAGAAAAACCAGAAAGTCCAGTTGCCTCTTGAAAAAAGCACCTTTCGGACAACCATGACCTGGATGACTGAGAATCTCCATAGACAGTTGTTAAGGTAGTAACCTGGTTGTTAAATCTGGATTCCCCATTAACTTTGCTTGTCAGAAGATCACAAAAGGTGATCATATCACCCTGGGATTCTGCAACTGTCATAAATAGGAACCAATTGTCAGGATAGATAGATGATAGATAGCAATAGCACTTAGACTTATATACTGCTTCACAGTGCTTTACAGCCCTCTCTAAGCAGTTTACAGAGTCAGCATATTGCCCCCAACAATCTGGGTCCTCATTTTACTGACCTTGGAAAGATGGAAGGCTGAGTCAACCTTGAGCTTGGTGAGATTTGAACTGCCAAACTACTGGCAGCAGAAGTAGCCTGCAGTACTGCAGTCTAACCACTGCACCACCACAGCTATAGATAGATAGATAGATAGATAGATAGATAGATAGATAGATAGATAGATAGATAGATAGATAGATAGATAGATAGATAGATAGATAGATAGATAGATACCGTATTTTGCGGAGTATAAGACGCACCGGAGTATAAGACGCACCTTAGTTTTTGGGGAGGAAAATAGGGGGGGGGGAAATCTGCCTACCAGGTATTCATCTGGCTAGCGTCCTTAGTCTGGTCAGCTTCAGCACATTATTTTATCCCCTGGTTAGGGCTTAAAAAAACCTTATTCGGAGAGAGTAACAATGAAAGAGCCAGCAAGCTGGGAAGACCGTTAGCACCTCGTTAGGGCTGGAAAGAAACTTATTCGGAGCAAGTAGAGCAATGAAAAAAAGCCTGCAAAGACTTAGGGCTGGAAAGACATTCTTCGGAGAGAGTAACAATGAAAAAGCCTGCAAGGTAAGAGATGGGAAGATCGTTAGCACCTCGTAAGGGCTGGAAAAAAAGCTTCGAAAAAGCTACATTCGGTATAAGACGCACCTAAAATTTCAGCCTCTTTTAGGGAGGAAAAAGGTGCGTCTTATACTCCAAAAAATACGATAGATAGATGATAGATAGATAGATAGATAGATAGATAGATAGATAGATAGATAGATAGATAGATAGATAGATACATAGATAGATACATAGATAGATAGATACATAGATACATAGATACATAGATACATAGATAGATACATAGACGATAGATAGATAGATAGATAGATAGATAGATAGATAGATAGATAGATAGATAGATAGATAGATAGATACATAGATACATAGATACATAGATACATAGATACATAGATACATAGATAGATACATAGACGATAGATAGATAGATAGATAGATAGATAGATAGATAGATAGATAGATAGATAGATAGATAGATAGATAGATAGATGATAAATAGATAAACTTTATGTTATTGTTACACACATTTTACTTCTAAGTTCATATCAGTATACAATAACATGCCATCTATTAATGGGTGGAAACAAACCAAATAGTGAGAAGCACTGATATCTTACTGCATGACCAACATATGTACACAAGAAGCAAGGAAACAGAAATAACTGCTATTTGCCTAAATCAATTGACAGCTGATTTCATGTATTAGCACTGTTCTACGTATGTGAAATAGTGCTGTTAATCATTTGTAACAGCACAAGTTCTAGTTGAACAATGATTCCTTCCTTGTGGCGGTAACAATATGTTAAAAATTATTCTTATCTCATTTGATGCTCTGTATATTAGGGTATTGTTTGCATTTAACTGTGATTCCTTGTCTAATGTTGATTTCTCTGTTTTGTCACATTTATAGATTTTCCCAAACTTTCAAATATTGTTATTGAACCAAGTGATGCAGATTATGGAGAAAGTATAAATTTAACTTGTGATGTCACAGATTTCAATTCTAAAGAAATTGGTACTCAGTGGTTCCTGGGAGATAATTCAGTAAGGAATGGTGTAATCACAGAGGATTTAGACATGGCCTGTAATGGTTGTTACAAATTAACTTCCATATTTGAACTTAAAGCTACTGCTTCAGTTTGTGATAAGGCCATTTGTTTCAAGGTGAACCATGCAAGTTTGACAAAACCTATTACAAGAGAAGTGAATCTAAAACTTCCAGGTACGTACCATTTTAAAAATTTTTTAGTTATCTTCTGATGTTAATTGGTGAAGTTGGGTTCCATTTATCCTTTTTAGGCTTTATTAAAAGTAATAGAATTTTAACAGGTGAGGAGTGTGGCACAGCCTCATTTCCTATAAGTTATACCTGCAGTGTTACTTCAAAGAAAATCTCCCTGTCTGTAGCACTGTTGCCTGTCTTGTTGTGTCCTTTGTGCTGTGGATACCAGGAAGTAAGCCACAGCCCAGATGTGACAACTCTGGGAGCAGAGGTGCTCAACATCACTCTGTGAATTCATCTCAGTTTCTTTGACCATGCCGCCTGGACACCCTTGGCTTTTTATCACATGTGGGAAAATATTTATGGGATAAGATTATCTGACTTACCAGTAAGATGCATAGACATCCATTTCCAACCACAATGGCACCCAAATGATGAAGCACAATGACACAACACAACCCCTGTCCTTTCATACTTGAATTGCACATCACAATACATACCCACATTCTCCTTCCACTGCAGATGCCTATATTATTGTATGTAATGCTGTTACTGAATTTCAACCAAGTGCTGGAAACACAAAGAAAACTGTAGAATAAGCCACAACAACATGTTTATGTTTGTTTTGTCTTTATGCATTTTTTTTTGGTGTAGTCTTGTTTAGCTTTATTTTGCCTTCGTATTTTTTCTTTTTTCTGGAGTTTGTATTTTAGTGTTTTCAGTAAAATAAAAATTGAGAAATCAACAACAAAAACAACAACAAAAAGGTTTGCTATGTCCCGCTTAAACGGTCAGTCATAGAGAAGGTTGCAGACATGATTTCCATTCATTGGGTTTTGTTGCAAATGGTACAGAAAGTGTCTTCACTTTGTGGTTGGTAAAAATTGTGCAGTTGGTCTTATGCAGTGGTCTCATGCGATTGTTCCATTATGCAAGGTTCCAGAGGATCAATCCTTAAAGTTTTTTCTTATATTAAAAATTGTTCTTTCATTAATCATATTAAGCCAAGGTCTGGAAACATATTATTTACATTGTCATTTCTGCTCCATTTCCCCCCCTTAGGCAAACGGCCTGTTTTGTCTGAAATAAAGGCGACTCCAGATCATCAGAATATCCTCCTTGAAATTTCTATATCACAATTCGCACCTCAAGATATACAAGTCAGATGGTACCACGGCTGGAGACAAATATCTGAAAATATCAATCCCAAAAATATTGAGATTGGTGAAGATCACTTATGTTACTTTGTTAGTAAAATGCACTTAGATCCAAAAACACTGCGCTCTGGGAAGACAATACGATGTGAAGTTAAACATTCAACATCTACTGAGGAAAAAAGCTTAACACTAAATGAAACAGGTAGGTTGGATACATACATAAATACTTTATTTATTGAAGGAGTATCCAGACCAGTGACTATTTTCCAACAACTGAATATTCAGTTGTCTCCCAATTGTTATAATGAATCCAAAATTCTCACTAAATAATAACAATTGGAAAGAGAAAAACTGTAATGTAAGCAGTGTTAGCTATATAAAGAAAAGGGCTCTGTAGTGGCCTATTTGTCACTCCACCATAGACATTATTGAGCGAAAGCAAGTCTTTTGCTGTATCTGCTTATACAGGCTGTTGATATCTGTGACCCACATCAGTGTTAAGTTTTTTGGTCTCGGCATCCCTTCCTACCTTTAAAAATGATGGAGGACCTTAAAAGAGCTTTTGTTTTTATGGGTTATATTTATCAATATTTATCCTATTGAAAATTAAAATTGACATACTGGTATTTGCTGCCACTAATGTTTCTCACAGATGTTTGATGGGATTTTTATATTGTTTTATTATTCAACATAGGTTGGCAAATAATATTGAATTGGCAGACCTCTGAGAGGGTTTTGGGGGACTCGTAGGGGCCTTTGAGCCACCTTTTGATAGGTACAGACCTAAATGCTAAACAGCCCAAAATCAGTATGTACTGAAGGTGCCATTTTAAAGCTAATAGACTGACAGACTGAGGATAGTGAAAAATTGCTTGATGATCTTTTCTGATGAAGTTGGCTCTAGTCCATAAATGTTTGTACCATGCTAATTTCTCAAAATCAGAAGAGTCTTAGTATGGTTGCTAGAGTGGATCCTACTCAGAAGCAGTGGCATCTGCAATGATGCTCAAACCAATCCATCTGATGAAAACATCACATTAACATGATATAAGTCTTGCCCCTTTTATATGTTCATTATGACATTACACACGTGTTGAAAAGGAGGAGAATTTGTGGCACAATACTGCTATTATTTTAACAAAAACAGTCACTGGGTTTTATTGTCATCCATGACTTTGGTTATTAAGAAGTATAAAAATCATAATAGGAAGCTTAAGTACACCATTCTTTTCCTTTTGCAATTAAATGTTAAATGTATCAAACAACAATTGATATTTTTTATAAATATTACTTCCATGGTTCTTGGTCCTAAAACAACATGGAATGCGCTTTCTGAAAGACAACTGAGAGTGGTTGACTGACTTACTATACTTACTATACTTACCAGTAGATTATTGTGATATGACTTAAAATATGTTCCAAAGCTTAAATGAGTTGACTTGATTGTTCTTTCTCTTCCAATTCCAAGATTTCTTTGAACTTCTTGAGGAAATCCAACACTATTACCATGAGTCACAACCATTAGGTACTCCTTCAAAGTGAGTATTAAACTTTGAATGCAAGTAAAATGCAGATATGTGCACAGATTATCATATTGGTTATAATCTGTGTTAATTTGGGACTCATACTTAGATTTATACTTGACAGTAACAAAAAATATGATCCAGACAAGAGGGAAGGGGAAGATGGTCTTTGTAGGCAGAACAAGAAACAATCTGGAGAGGAAATCTATAGTAAATCAAGTTCATTTTTCCTAGCAAATTGATGCATGGAGATCTGATCCTGGTATCACTCAGGATTATTATTCATTGCATCAAAGGCACCTGTGTTAAAGCTCCCCTTACACATGATAACAGGTGAGAGGGCTCACACAGCATGTATAATCAAGACCTGGTTTGGGAACAGAGAATTCCTCTTCTGGAAAGGTGCCATCTGGGCTTTCAATATAGGCACAGCTGCCACCCCAGAGCAGAAGCAATGGGTGGAATGGCTAGAGTTGATTTCAGAGACCTCAGATATCAGCTGTGTGGTTGAGCCAAGATAGGAATTTTTTGAAGCATTACTTTGTGGCGAGAAGAGGAGCAAAACACAATTACTTTCCAACTGTTATTGCATCTGCAGAGAGCTGTCCAGCCACCTTGATCAGAATAGTCCAATCTTCCCCGGAGAAGGAAGAACCTACAAACATCTACAAGGCCATAGTGAAGACTATTCTAGCCATCTGTTGGATAAAAAAATGTTGAATTCACTCTGAATTAGACTTCAGCTGTGCAAGATCCTTGGACTGGGCTAATGTAGTTATGTGAGAAGAGTTTGAACCTGCTGGATCTAAGGAAATGGATAAGGTCTTCAGTGCTGTGAGTGTAGCCAACTGTATATTAGATCCATGTTTACCTGGTTCGATAACGTCTTCCAAGAGTGGATAGATAATCGATCCAAGCAACAACAAATGCTTTTATTAATTTTAAAATAATACAAGTTTTAAAGAGGTGGTAGTCTGTCCCCTCAGCAGGTTGAACTTCGCTGGATGGAGCAGTATTGGACAATCATAGTTTACATTCCTTTTACTCTTAATCCCAGTTTAATGGGGTGTGGGTTTAGGCAGTTATCAGCACATTTACTATAAATGGAAGCTAAAATAAAACATAACTCACCCATTTTTTATACCCTCTAAGTTATTTTACTAGAATACAAATATTATGTTACGTTTGTATTCTAGTAAAACTAGAGACATTTTATTGAAATAGCTCCTTTTAAGTTTTTTTACTTTTAATTGGTTATTATGCTTTTTTGTATATACCTTTTTTCAAGCCATTTGAAAAGATATTAATATATTTTATTTACAGAATGCTATCAATTAAAAAATTCAGAAAAAATAGAAAAACAATTATACTTGTACTTTAAATAAAAAATTAAAACATCAAATTTATACATTTATTTTAAAAAAATGCCACTTTTGTCCGCCATTCTTATTTTAATGGGCAGTTTTATACTTGTTTTAACTACAGTTTATTTAATTAAAATTGTAAACTCCTGTAATACAGTGCAAGAATTTTAAATAGGAAGTAGCAGTCAAATTGTCAGTGCTAGAGGCCATCTTTTTCTTTGGATCTTCAGGGCTGCCACACTTAGTGCTGTGGGAAACTGGGAGGGGGAGTGCATGGAGTTGCGGGGATAACTAGCCATAATAACATTCTTGTCTCTGAGAGCCAAGGACATTCGGCCTGCACCTGGAGTGGCATGACTGGGAGGCATCTCCAATTGGGACGGTGCATTGATTGGACCATGTGATGGATATGTGGGTGCAGGGGAAGGGACTTGGGCTTTTGGGTAGGGAAAACCTGGAAGCTTTCAGATTCGGGTTTTCCCAGATGTGCCAATATGACATCTCTAATAAAATGGAACTTTGAGGAACTTCTAGCCTTGGAGTCTTCTTTCGTTTGGGGTGTTACTTGGAACCCTGACATTAACCCAAATCTCCATTAAAACTTTAACCAGCTCCTTGACTTCTGGGGTGCTGTCCGGGATCCAGAGCCCTGAGTGCTGACCCGACACCGGGCAGCGTTAAGACTCAGGGAAGATGGAGGAGAGAATTGCCACCATAGAGAGACCACCGAGACTAGTTCAATGATCCATGTCGAGACCCTCTACTCCCCCTCCGAATCTGTGGTGAAGGCAGTGGAGGCTGCCAAAGCAGAACGCTGACAGGGTGCCCGGCCCAAAGAGCCAGTGCCCTGGCTCTTTGGGCCGGGCAGGCCGCTCAACCAGATCCCTTTCTGTGGGGCAAGGCTGCAGGAGCTGCCCCGCCCCAAGAGTTGCTGACCGGGGCGATGCTGCGGGACCAGCAGATGGGGGTGAGCAGAGAGGAGCAGACCCAAGGCCTCGAATGGAGAGCACCAGGACTGGCTGATGTCAGTGATTCCAGAGAGTGGGGCTTTTTGCCGCCGACGTGAAGCCAGTCGCTGGCGGGTCTACCGGAGTGATTCAACCAACTCAGCATGGGCAGCATAGCACAACCTCCTAATACTGGCCCACCTGGCTGGGTTTTGGCTTAGCCCACGTTCACCTTCCCGGGCCAGGGGATCACAGTGGCACTGGGCTTGTTTCACTTGGCATGAAGTGGATCGCACACCAGCCTCCCTGTCTGGTCCGGCCTATCGGAATGACTGCTCCTGCTGGAGTCTTCTTGTGTTGGGGGTGTTACTTGGAACCCTGACACAAATATTTAAATAGATAAAAATAGTTCATTCTTCATTATTATATCTTTGGCAAATCTAAGATGACCCTCTCACGATAAAATTGATTTTATTATAAAAGTTAAGGAAAAGGTTTTAAAATTCATCTTATAGATAAATGATTAGGGGTTAGACTTCTCTGCTTATCTACTCCTACCTCATCACACCTCTGGATATACTAATTTCATTTCATAATATATAACCTATCAAGGGACATATTATTATTACAAGTGTATAATTTAATAATAAATAATCAAAAGAGAAGTGTATTTTAAAAAGGTTAAACCATTGTAATAGTTCCACACTGTTTTTATCAGAAGTTATTTCAGAGTAAGAGTGCAAAATAATGACACCACCCTATTAAAAATTAAGTTCTCAGTAGGACCTCTTTCCATGTCTGTTAGTCCCATATTTCAGGGACAGCCCACAAAAAAATCCCAAAGAAAATTTAAGTAGATTACAGAAGCTAAACTGTTATGGTCCATTTGGTGCTTCAAAAACCAAGGAAGGAAGGAACGATGTGAATAGTTGCCAGTTGTGCACCTCTACTGTTTTCTAAGGTTTATTGTATTTATAATCAAGCGGACATGTGATATGTTTTACTACGCATGCGTGCATTCCTGGAGTTTTGTCAACTCCCACTTCCCTTTCTTCCATGCCTGCCGAAGGCAGACGTGAAGCCATTAGCTGAAAAGATGTAGCTTATTAAGGGTTTATATTTGTTACTTTTCTACCGAAATAAATATTTTGTTAATTAGATTTGAATCTCGGTTTTATTTTCTAAATACGAATGACTGCAAGGAAGCAAGATTCCTACCTCTTGGTAGGAAAATTCCTACTCTTGTCGGAAGGAAGGAAGGAAGGAAAGGAAGGAAGGAAGGAAGGAAGGAAGGAAGGAAGGAAGGAAGGAAGGAAGGAAGGAAGGAAATCTGCAATGTGGAAAAAATGAAGTTTTTGATTTGCCATTAGTTTTATTTATCAAATTTATATTGTATGGCTGCCCATCTCACAAAAATTACAATTCTATATAAAGCTAATCAAAATTCTGCATATTATCTAATTAGAACAGGAGTAGCAGATGCTTTGTATCAAGCATCCATCCCAGCCTTGCCTATCACAACTATTCCAATCCTATCACCCTACTAGGGCCATAGTTACTTTAAAAACACACATAGAAAGAACACCCTGCTAGGAGGTGTTTGCACATGTAAGAAATCTACGCTCTTGAATTTATTCCTCATTAAGCTGAAGAGCCACAAACTGAACTTGATGTTCTGTCTTTTATTAGCCACAATCTGGGACAGGACATATAATTTTGTGTTACATAACCCCTTCTTGCCACATAATCAAAAATAGTACATAGCATCATTTGCTGCACAGTAACTGAAATGTCTAAACACATTTCAAATTTGCAGAGTTGTCTTCTCATTAATCAAATTGCAAGGACTGCCTCAGAACTGGGACATATTTAATCATGGATTTAATGGATTTAAAGAAACGGGTGTTAGTTCAGTCCCCCTTCAGGATGTCCCTGTGTTCTGCCCAATCTGAAGTCATCTTCCCAGATTCCCTCCCTCCTTCCAGGTATGAAATAAAGGAGGCAGTGGGGCTACAAGAAGCCACAAGCAACACATTGCAAAGAAAACAAAATTGTTCAAGTGTGGTAAAGATGAAGAAATTCAAGCAGAACAACTTGTCGTATAAGCTGAAGTCACCAAGACAAAGCAAGCAAATCCCCTTACAGCTTAACGTCCCATGTGAATGCAGATATTGTGGTTGCTAACTCAAGTTTTATAGTATAGTGTGTTCTGTGAATCTAGCCACTGTGGCAGAAATGGGTTCCTCCCGGTTTGCACCGGTTCTAAAGAACCTGTGGCAAACCGCTGGTGATGTCACAGTGAAGTCACGGAACCGGTCCTGTCAGTGCTGGTCCGTGGACACCGCCATCTTTTTTTGGAATTTTTTGGGGGGGATTTTTTTTGGGGGTGGATTTTTTTCTAATTTTTTTTCTTCTGCACATGCACAGAAGCTGAGTTTCTGGCACTGTGCATGCACCGCCATCTTGTTTTCAGATTCTTTTTTGAATTTTTTGAGAATTTTCGGCACTGTGCATGCTGCGCAGCCCCGCGGTGCGGGAGGAAGCGAACCGGCGGCGAGGTAAGTTAGAACCCACCCCTGCACTGTGGCTTGTTCAAAACCCACTTATTTATCACAAAGTAACAACATGGCAATTTAACTTGAATAATGAGGTTTTACTACCTAAAATAACGATAAACAATGCAGAGTTCAGCTAATTGTTCTAAGAAAAATGTGATAAAGACTTTATCCTTGAGAATAAATTTTGGTCAGGCATAATGGGAGTTGCAGTTGAAGAGATCAAGAAGATGCCAAGCTACACAAGGTTGCAGTAATGGGATACTGTAGGTGGACTGTGCTGAGTTCCATGTTCTGTGTAGGGGAGAAGCCATCAGGGAGTGGAGTCTGAAATATGTCGGGCCATCCATTATTTTTCTTACCTTCTTTGTTTCTCTGATCACTTCTCTCTTTCAAAACTGAAGGAAAGCAGTTGAGCTTTTCCAGTAGATCAGGGTGAGCTGCAGGTAACATGAAGTATTGCTGCAATATTTCATAATGAGAAAAAAAAATCCAGAATGGAAGGGGACAGACTGGGAATCCAATTATGTAAAATATCCATGTGGTGATTTCTGAGGAGCAATTATTTTTGCTTTGCTACTGGAAATCGATCTGTTGAATGTTGAATGAAGGAGTTTAGTCAAGTTTAAATTTAAAAGTTTAATGAAGGAGGCGGGAGTTTAGGATTATTTTCCTCAACCTCCTTATTCATTCGCATGTGCTTGTTTATTCCACCTTAATCATGATGTGACTCAGAAGCCCATCAAGAGACAGCTGCTGGAATGCCTCCTGTGTGGTGAGGGCTCCTCTGACAGAGGCCATGTCTTTAGGACATACCAAAGTGTTTACTCACTCCACTGCCTTGAGCAACTCTGCTCCTATTACACCAACTCTGGATTCTTTGCATTTGCAACCCATGAAGCGACAAGGGACTGTCTAGCCTGTGGCCTTCTAACATGTGCTGTGCTACCTTTAACAGAAGCAAAATATAAGCAAGAAAACTTACCTTGGCTGAGGCAAACAGACTCTGCATCTCACCTTCTATTGTTTGTGTTAACCGGTCAGTGTTTCCCAACCTTGGAAACTTGAAGATGTCTGGACTTCAACTCCCAGAATTCCCCAGCCAGCGAATGCTGGCTGGGGAATTCTGGGAGTTGAAGTCCAGACATCTTCAAGTTGCCACGGTTGGGAAACACTGTGTTAACGTTTTAGTCAATTCCTCCTCCCCGGACTGAATGGTCATCTCTTTCTCATGTGGCTGTTATTGTGTCACATAACTTGATGCAGAAGGCCGTTATTTATTTATTTGTTTGTTTGTTTATTTATTTGTCAAACATGTATAGGATAGTAGTAGTTTGTATAAACATAAGTAAAAAGTAATGATAAAAGAGGACAATAGGACAGTAAGACAGGGACGGTAGGCACAGTGGTGCGCTTATGCACGCCCCTTATAGACTTCTTAGAAATGGGGAGAGGTCGACTGTAGACAGTCTAAGGTTAAAGTCTTTGGGGTGGATCATGTTGTGATGCTCTCAATACCTATCTAGTAAAGGAGGTACCGTGTTTGGTTCTTATTGTTCACATATCCCTGCAGCTTCTTCAGGAGTTGTCCAATGATCAGGTTGGCCATGGTGAGAGAACACCCCCTTCACGAAGATCTTCCCCAACCTTGCATTAGAAGACAAGAGTGCCCACTGCAATTCTCTGCCTCTGAGCTCAGCCAGAAACTCACACAATAACTAACAAGTGAGAACAACAGAGATGCTATTGCGTGAGATCCCTCCCCCACCTTTGAATTCAGTTCCAAGCGTACAAGTTGTTATCTTACAGCCTGTCAGGCTTCCCTATTATGGGACATCAGCTATGCTGAACTTCCAACTATGGGATGGTTTCTGGGTTCCTGCATGGCAAACCAGGTACTTACATGTTTCAGGCTCAGCCTTATTCAGCCCAGGAGGAAGTTTCAACCATGCATCCTCCTCCATTTTGAAGCTTTCTGGATATGCTGAACTACTATCCCAACAATTCAGTGTGCTCAGACTGGTGTGGAATGATGGGAGATGTAATCCAATAGGCCTGAAGGATTCCAGGTTGGAGAAGGCTGATTTCAACATCAATGGGCATACTGTGCCAGATGTAATGATCTTTCTCCAGGCAAAACTGAATCAGTGGATGGTACTGTCACTAAGAAAGAACGCTGCTCTGGATAGAATCCCCTACACTCCAGATAGATTAGTACTGTCCAAGTGGATACGCCTGATCATCTCCTTGGCACTGTTTTAAGTGTTAGATTTCTTTCAAAAAAACAACAACAGCGCTGCTATAACCTTTTGCATTGCAAGACAGACTTGAAATAAAGTCTTAACGCAACACCCAGCATCCTTATGTGATTTGCTTTCAAGGGAATGGATGATTACCTTCTAAGGATTTATTTTTATTTTCAGGATTCAAACCAGGGGTGAAATGCTACCAAAGTAGCCCCATGACAAGATAGACAACATAAATTTAACACATAAATAAATAAAATATACCAGAAAAAAATGAGAATCCTATTTCTGGAAAAATTCATTCTAAATTCTAGTGATATGTGTGGACTGTTTAGGATACCAAACTATTGTTCTGAAGAGCATTACCTTTTTTTAAAAAAGACTTTTCTTTGAAATTGAAATGAATACAATGTCGTTTTATCCAAAATTCAACAAATAGCTTATATTTCTGTTTTTGTTCCCATTTTTATTTCCCACCCAATACCTTGAAGGAATGCACTTGGCATTAGGCCCTTATGTTAATGGGACCTATTTAAATGTATTTGAATCTTAGCCATGTTTTAATATCCTTGGCCAGCCAAGATTATAATTTATAGCATGTGTATTGATTTTCTAATTGATTAACAAATCATTAAGGCAAAAACAGTTCCTCTATTTTCTCAGATTATTGTCTAGGAGTGAGCAATATTTCACTGCATTCATCTTGCTTTTCCAGATGGTGGGTGATTCCTGAATTTAGGAAATTCCAAACTCAGGGAATTAATAGGAGTTGGCTTGGAGTCTAGAGGAGCTTTGAATCTCGCATCTCTCAGCTAAGGGGAAATTATAGTTTAGTTCTTTGCTAGGCAAATGGTCTAAGACAGGGGTGTCAAACTCAAGGCCTGCGGGCTGGATGTGGCCCGCGGGATGCTTAGTTCTGACCCATGGGGCCGACCTGGAAATAGCATAGGACCGGCCCATGGTGCCTCTGCCAGCGAAAATGGAGCTTGGGGGGCCGTGTGCAGCCCCCCTGGGCTCCATTTTCACTAGCAGAGGGCTGCAGGAGGCTGTCCAGGGCAAAAACAGGGTGCAAGGGGGACCGTGCATGGCCCCCTGGACTCCATTTTTACTGGCAGAGGGCTATCAAAACAAACTAAAAACAAAACAAAAGGAGAAATGTTTCCCCTTTGCATTTGAACATGCAAGAAGGAACAGGAAAGGAGAAAGGGAAAGGGGAAATACAAAGGAAAAGAAGAAAAGATGGGAAGAGAGCAAGGAAGGAAAAATAAGGAAAGAGGGGAAGAAAGAATAAAGTCTGAAGAGGGAAGAAAAAAGGAAGGAAGGAAGGAAGGAAGGAAGGAAGGAAGGAAGGAAGGAAGGAAGGAAGGAAGGAAGGAAGGAAGGAAGATTATAATGAGAGTGAGGGAGGGTCTCAGGGAAGTCCTGCCTTAGCACTTGGCCACCACAAGTTAACTTTGAACCAGACTTTCTCAACCGTAGTTTGAGCTGAAGTTAAGAGCTCAAGTGGTGCAGTGGTTAAATGCAGCCATTGCAGGCTGACTGCTAGTTCAACAGTTCAGCTGTTCAAATCTCACTAGGCTCAAGGTTGACTCAGCCTGCCATCTTTCCGAGGTCGGTAAAATGAGGACCCAGATTGTTGGGGGCAATATGCTGAACTCTGTAAACCGCTTAGAGAGGGCTGTAAAGCACTATGAAGTGGTATATAAGAAAAGTGCTATATAGTTTCAGAAATCCACTAAACCACATTGAACCAAGCTGGTAGATTACATTAATTCTGTGTAATGGGGTTAATATTTATTTATTATGTTTTCATATCTTTGGACTCAGAAAATGACTCCCAACAGTTTATATCATTAAAAACAATAAAAAACCCATTAAAAAACCCAAAACTATTTCAAAAAACTAAATTTAGATTTAAGTTTTAGATTCAAGACAACCACAAGGATGAACTGATCTATATAAGCATTTCTCAATCCTTATTTCTGCTCTGTTTGTTGGACAGTTCTGATTTTGGAACTAAAGCCTCAAAGTTGTTAGGATTGCTAGTAGAACAGATATAAAGGTATCCCATTGATAACAGTACAACGCTCTTTTGCATTTAAACTAATGTTTAGTTTAGTTTAGTTTAATTAAATTTATATACTGCCCTTCTCCAGGGGACTCAGGGCGGTGAACAGCCAATGTTGATCCCATGTCAACCAAATCAGTTTTAATAGAGTGGGTGATAGCATTTCTTCATTATCCACAGAACTGTCAACAGGGAAAAGAGCAAAAATCTGTTTTCTGCTGCCCAGATGATGAGACTAGGTGGATTGGGCTATTCTTATAGTAGGAGAAGTTGAAGATTAGGAGAAACCTTGTGATGATGCTGAAGACAAAAATGGAGTCACAAAGAGAGGTGTGGCGTTCAAACAGAATCTAAGCAATCATTTGTAGGGAAGCTCTGAATGTCCTATCCCCTGGTTGAGATAGAAATCCTCCAAGCCATGTCCATTTGATGATTGTAGGTTTTGTTCTTATTCTGATTAAAAGTGGAAGATTAAGAATGGAAGAGCAGATAGGAAAAAAGTGACCATCTTACATAGAATTGGAAGTATGGATCTGCATCCTAAATTTGTAAGCGACCAAACAATAATTTGAATGTATGTTAAAGAAAAATGTATGTTAAGTGAACAAATGCAATCACAATCTTAACTATAGAAGATCCCCTTATATAGTTTCATGGCAGAATATGTCAATGAAGATTCTCAGTCTTCTAAGTAGTGTTGCCTGGAAGTTTAATCATGGCAACAGGACTTATTTTCTTTTTGGGTTTGAAACGTTTTGCTGCTTATCCAAGTAGCTTCCTCAGTCTTTCATGGTAGAAATTTTGCGTAACAAATTTGCCACATGAAAGCATGCAACAGATGTTGAACGTGACAGTTCCTATGGCTTAGATGACAGTTAATGAAGGGTGAAGAGAAGGAAACCACCTGCTGTACTATTTGAGGATACCATCTGATGCAGCAGCAGCAGCAGGAGCAGGTTAACAGAGTTTGAGTGACAGCTCCGATTATTTGTTTTTGTTCTGGTAAAGGTGGAGCAGTACTTTGAAACTCAAGCAAGCCTGGAATCAGACTTCAGAGACACCTCAGACAAAATGATGATTTAAGATTATCTCTGTCTAAAATGAAACCTCCAGAGATTTCCATGTTCCAGCTGTTAGATGCTAGAAAGTCTAGGAGGCTGATTCTGAATGATATTCATGGTCCCCAACTACATATCTGCAAAAAAAACAAAAAAACAAAAAAACAACCCTTTGGCTGTACAAGAAGGAACATAAGGCTGTGTAATGTGGGGATGGCTTTGATATATTTCCTGGATGGAAAGATCAGAAAATACAGGCCTAACAGTGAAAAGGTTTTCCACATACAGCCGTTCTGTTCCGTTTTATTTCTGGATTGCTACTCTTCACACTTCATCAGAGTCTGCTCTAAAGGTTCCCTGCGTTTTTGGAATTGGACAACTGCCATGAAGCAGGAAATCTCTGAAGAAGATCCTGAAGTTACTTTTGTCTTTGAATCTTTTCCTTGGGTATTATTTCCGAGGACCATCTATAGTTAATTTAGATTGAAACGTCATCCTCCTGACCTCAGGAATGACGGAGAAAAGATTCGTGAAGGAAGCAGAGCTGTTTTTTTTTCAAAATAAACTTGAATGTTAGGACTTGTAACTTGTTTTCTTTCTTTTTTATATCACAATTAACTCCTGTGTCTAATTATACCTTTTAATAAAGGGCGAAATATATACCCTCAAGATTGGCTAGTTAATTATTTAAACTATGCAATGGCTTATTCAGCCTCTAGAATAAGGGGAGTTTGCCAGAAGAAATGTCCTTATTTTATGTGGTTTGAGATATGGAAAGAAGGATGAGTTTAATTATCCACCTTTTATAAAATGCATTACATTAACCAAAAATGTAAGTAATTCTATGTAATTGTGTTCCGAAAGAAGTAGAATTAATATGTGGGCATTGCTAGAGATTGGAATTTAGAAATAAAAGCACATCTATTACCTTTTGATTAAAGTTCTCAAATTCCTTAACCACAACAAATGCAAAGTTGTGTATGAACCTACTGTGTTTCCCCGAAAATAAGACCCTGTCTTATATTTTTTTTGAACCCTGAAATAAGCGCTTGGCCTTATTATCAGGGGATGTCTTATTTTGGGGGAAACAGGGTATTTAACAATAACTAAATAGAGGCATATTGTAGACTGAAAGGATAAGCTGGGAAATTAAGAGTGCACATATCCCTAGAACAAAAGGGCACAAATGCAGAAATTGTAAACATGACATATAAAAATAGTCAATTATACTAAACCACATGATCTTAATAGCAAACCACATAATCTTAATAGTACGCACTTTAGTATTTTTTAAAATAAAATCACTTTTTATTTTGAGGTTATTGGTCTATAAAATTAACATGGTTATGCCACTTTATTCCATGTTACAGACATTTCTGATTGACTGATGACATAAAAATATTGCCTTATTATTACAAGTAAAAACTAAGGCATGCAATTATAGTTAAATATATACATGCTAATTTTAAATACATTAAGACTTTATCTTTGGAGTTCAATGCATATAGTATGCTGTTTGGTAAATAAAGTAACACCGTTTTTATAACATCACCATGCCTAATCCTTTAACTATATACTTGCAATAAATTATGGAATTTAATGTCTCTAACTTTTTTACATCTATTAGATTAATTACATTCCTGACCTATTCTGGTAAACTGGTCAATTGCCCCCCACCCCAATTTGTCCTCATTCTGTACCAATTAATATAACATATATTTATTTTATTTCTAGCATGCTTTCACTCCAAAGAGACAAGGCAGCATAGATAGAACTCAGTGAGGTAGGTATGGCTACAGCAAAAGTCACTGGCCCAAGGTTAGCAGGGAGTTTCATGGTTGAGTAGAATTTGAATCTTGGTTCTCCCTCATCCAAGTCCAATACTGCAACAATAAGACATTGCAGGTTTTTTTAAAAAAAAACCCTGTCAATTAAAATAAATAAAATTTGATGCAAGCTTATTAAATGATGTCATTTGATAGAGATGGAAATTCACATGATAGTTAGGATTACAATGTAACCCGTAAATTGTCAGCCCTACTGCTTCTATTTGTCAGTGAATATTATTGGAACTGAAAGTCAAGGCAAGTAGGAAGATCAAACTAGTTGGTTACCCAGTATTCTTTCCTTAAAAAGGTCCATATTTTTTTCAAATGTCATCCTTTTTTTAAAAAAACTGGAAATATCAATGTTCAGTTATAACAGAACATTTTAATTTGAACAGAAGGATCTATTCCTGCAGTTAAGTTACATAAAAGTGCCCCACATTATTTTAATATTATTGAAATAAATAATATACAGCATTTAATTTGAAGTAAAAAAGATTGGGATAGCAGCAAAGGGTGACTATGACACTCTAAACCCGCTGAAGTTAAAATCCTATATTCACGGATTTAAAAATAAGCCCCTCTGAACTCAGTGGAACTTACTGTTGAGTAGATCTGGATAGGATTGTACTACTCAGAAATTCATTTTTTTCTTTTGCAGACCACAACTGTGACTGCTTTCCCTCCTAATTATTTTTTTTTTAAATTCCCCATATATCCCAACACAACATGTGGAATTAACTTTATTATATCTTCTATTGCATCTCATAAGCCAATATACCTCCTAATTCACTGGCAATAAAAGAAAGCATGCAGTTATCATTTATGAATTGAATCAATACATTTATTCATTCAGTAATAGCATCGCCACATCAATGGGCACTCTTGCACCTATACTGTCTTTTCGTAAGTATAAATAGCTGATTACAGTATTAGTGGAATTTCATTGTGGAAAAAGAAATAATTCAATCCCAAACATAGAAAATGATTTCTCAAGAAAAAAAGAGACGTCTATCTTTTTGAGAGGTTTACCTATCTCAAGTGCAAATACAGTACATAAGAAAGCTGAAGAAAGCTTTATGCATGCTCAGTTTTCCTGGCATTACCCTGAGTCACACACTTTGTCTTGCACCACAAACATTAAATATAGTCCATATACCGATGGAACCAACCTGAAAAATGAAACAGAGGCTGCCTCCAAGTCTTTATGCCTGCTATCACAGGCAAGTCCACAGAGTTGTCATAAGGTCTCCTCAGATATGGTAAATTTGGGCTTTAACCTAACAGACCTTTTCCTGATGGTGCCTTTGGGTGACAAGGTAATAGTGTCCATGATACTCCGGTCTTCTTCCAGCTGTTTGGCTGTGCAGTTTGGAGTGGGCACCTTCACCGTGTTGCCAAACTTGGAATAGTCTACGGAGTATTGTCCATCCTCCTCCGTCACGATAGGCACAAACCTCTGGCCCCAAAGTATTTCATCGGCTAGGTAGGAGGTCCTGGCTTGGGTGGTGATGCCAGTGGTTTCCACCACCCCTTCGAGGATGACAATCACCTCCAGGTCCTCGTGGTGAGTGAAGCTGGTGGGGGCTACATCGTACAGGGGGCTATTCTTGTCTATCACGTGGTAAATGATGAGCGGGGAGACCAAGAAGATGCTATTGCCTCCCACCGGGTTCTCCATCTGGATCTCGATCTGGTTGAGGGGCATCACTTCGCCCTCCTGGCTGGTGCTCTTCTTCACCACCTGCATGCGGATGGTGGCGCTGATGATCATGCTCTTGCGCAGGTCACCCACGCGCAGCATGAAGCAGAGCTTCCCCCCGCGGAGCGCGATCACGGCGTGCTTACTGAAGATGAGCGTCTCGGCGCGGCGGTGCGCCTGCGAGGTCTTCATGAAAATGCAGCCCAGCATGATGGCGTTGATCAGCAGGCCCACGATGTTCTGCACGATGAGGATGAGGATGGCCAGGGGGCATTCCTCGGTCACCATGCGGCCCCCGAAGCCGATGGTCACCTGCACCTCGATGGAGAAGAGGAAGGCGGAGGTGAAGGAATGGATGTCGGTTACGCAGGGCACAAAAGGGGCCGGCGCCTCCCGAGCCTCGAGCCCGGCTGCAAGGCGCAGCTGCTGGGTGTTGTGGTCCAAGTCCCCGTGGGCGAAGGCGATGAGCCACCAGATCATAGCGAAGAGCAGCCAGCTGCACAGGAAGGTCATGGTGAAGATGATCAGCGTGTGGGGCCACTTCAGATCCACCAGGGTGGTGAAGACGTCCTGCAGGAAGCGGCCCTGCTCCCGGATGTTCTTGTGCGCCACATTGCACGCCCCGTTTTTGCCCACGAACCTGGCCCGCCGCTCCCGGGTCCGGTGGCGCGTGTGATCTGGGACATCCTCGGCCAGCCGGGTCAACACGTATTCCTCCGGGATGATCCCTTTCCTGGACAGCATGGCTGGCGTGGGTTACCACCACCACCCTCCCACCACCACCACCGACCCTGCCCCGGCTACGGCCACGTGCCCGCCACCGCTGCGGGAACGCCAGCCAGCGGAGCCCCGAGGCCCCTTCGCCGCCACTCGCGCTGCCCTGGCCCGACTCCCCTTCTCCGCCCCGCCAGTCCCGGCGAGCGCCGTCCGCTGCCCCCCTCCCTTCCCCCAGCTGCGCACGCCAATCACAGCTCGCTTCGACTTTGGTGAGGCGGCGGCATTTCGTGACTTGCTCCTGTCAGCTTCGGGCGACAAGCCAACTAAGGGTCGTCCGGCTTTTGGAGGAAACCCCACGCGAGGAGCCGTCAGGTGGCGGCGGCCGCCTCGCTCGACCGCCCGTTCTCTAATCCAGAGACAAATAGAGTCGGCAGGGGGCGCTCTCGCGCCGGGAAATCCCAGCGCGAAGGTTTTCCCCCGGGATCGGCGCAGGCAGAACTCCTGGATGGCAGAGTGCCGGCCGCCGCTAACAGTCGGGTGGCTTGGAGAAGGTTTTCATTCTTCCCCTCAAAAAGCAACCTCAGCAGCCAAGTATTACATATGTGGTCTATTAAAGAGAAGCAACTTAGAGCTAAGGAGAAATTTCCTGACAGAACAATTAATCAGTGGAACAGCCTGCCTCCAGAAGTTGTGAATGCTCCAACACTGGAAGTTTTTAAGAATATGTTGGATAACCATTTATCTGAAGTGGTGTAGGGATTCCTGCCTAAGCAGGGGGTTGGACTAGAAGACCTCCAAGGTCCCTTCCAACTCTGTTATTCTATTCTATTCTATTCTTTTCTATTCTATTCTATTCTATTTTATTCTATTCTATTCCATTCCATTCCATTCCATTCCATTCCATTCCATTCTATTCTATTCTATTCTTTCTATCCTATTCTATCCTATCCTATCCTATCCTATCCTAACCTAACCTAACCTAACCTAACCTAACCTAACCTAACCTAACCTAACCTAACCTAACCTAACCTAACCTAACCTAACCTAACCTAACCTAAAGGATACAGCTTATAAATAATTAGGACGCTGCCTGCCTCTCACTTTCTGTAACAAGGTAGAAGTGAGATTTTCTTTAATTATATTCTCCTAAAAGAAAGGATATAATCTGTGTCCGTGAAATTGATTCACAGGTAAATACAATTTATTACAGCTGTTCTATTCAGATGTGAAACACAAACATTTAAGTATGAATTTACTGTTGGAGTGAGAAAAAGAGGCAGGACAACAGATCTGCAATTCATCTGACTTAAGGAAATAAAAGCCCAGCTTCTTATTGTATTATAATTATACCATGGTTGTTCAATCTTTTGGCTTGCCTGGGTCACACTGAATGAAGAGAAATTGTCTTGGGCCACATATAAAGTACAGGTAGTCATCGACTTACAAAAATTCATTTAGTGATTGTTCAAAATTACAGTGGCACTGAAAAAAGTGACGTATGTATGTCTTTCACAGGTACAACCTTTGCAGCATCCCCATGATCATGTGATCAAAATTCAGATGCTTGGCAACTGGTTCATATTAATGCAGTTTCAGTGTCGCAGGTCACGTGACATGTTTTGCAACCTTCTGACAAGCAAAGTCAATGGAGAAGCCAGATTCACTTAACAGTCAGGTTACCAACTCATCAACTGCAGTGATTCATTTAACAATTTAGCAAGAAACAATTTAGCAAGAAAAGCCATAAAATGGGGAAAAACTCACTTAAACAATGTCTCACTTAGCAACTGAAATTTTGGGCTCAAGTGTGGTTGCAAGTGGAAGACTACCTGTACACAATATTGTTGTTAGTCACGACCCATCGCGACCCCATGGACAATGTTCCTCCAGGCCTTCCTGTCCTCTACCATCCCCCAGAGTCCATTTAAGCTCACGCCTACTGCTTCAGTGACTCCATCCAGCCACCTCATTCTATGCCCTCAATCTTTCCCAGCATTATGCTTTTCTCCAGTGACTCCTTCCTTCTCATTAGGTGGCCAAAGTATTTGAATTTCATCTTCAGGATCTGGCCTTCTAAAGAGCAGTCAGGGTTGATCTCCTCTAGGACTGACCGGTTTGATCGCCTGGCAGTCCAAGGGACTCGCAGGAGTCTTCTCCAGCACCATAGTTCAAAGGCCTCAGTTCTTTGACGCTCAGCCTTCCTTATGGTCCAACTTTCACAGCCATACATTGCAACTGGGAAAACCATAGCCTTGCCTATACGCACTTTTGTTGGCAAGGTGATGTCTCTGCTTTTAGTATGCTGTCTAGATTTGCCATAGCTTTCCTCCCCAAGAGCAAGCGTCTTTTAATTTCTTGGCTTTAGTCCCCATCTGCAGTGATCTTGGAGCCCAGGAAAATAAAATCTGTCACTACTTCCATTTCTTCCCCATCTATTTGCCAGGAATTGAGAGGGCCAGATGCCATGATCTTAGTTTTCTTAATGTTGAGTTTCAAGCCAACTTTTGCACTCTCCTCCTTCACCCGCATCAAGAGGCTCTTTAGTTCCTCTTCACTTTCTGCCATTAGAGTGGTATCATCTGCATATCTGAGGTGGTTGATATTTCTCCCGGCAATCTTAATTCCAACTTATGATTCATCTAGCCCCGCCTTTCTCATGATGTGCTCTGCATATAAGTTAAATAGGCAGGACGACAGTATACAGCCTTGCCTAACTCTTTTCTCAATTTTGAACCAATCAGTGGTTCCGTGTCTAGTTCTCACTGTTGCTTCTTGACACGCATATAGGTTTCTCAAGAGACAAATAAGATGATCTGGTACTCCCATCTCTTTAAGAACTTGCCACAATTTGTTGTGATCTACACAATCAAAGGCTTTAGCATAGTCAATGAAGCAGAAGTAGTTTTTCTGGAACTCCCTAGCTTTCTCCATGATCCAGCATATGTTGGCAATTTGATCTCTAGTTCCTCTGCCTTTTTGAAATCCTGTCTGTACTTCTGGTAGTTCTCAATCCACATACTGCTGGAGCCTAGCTTGTAGGATTTTGAGCATAACTTTGCTAGCATGTGAAATGAGTGCAATAGTGCGGTAGTTTGAACATTCTTTGGCATTGCCCTTCTTTGGAATTGGAGTGTAAACTGACCTTTTCCAATCCTGTGGCCACTGTTGAGTTTTCCAAATTTGCCTGCAAATTGAGTGTAGCACTTTTACTGCATCGTCTTTTAAGATTTTGAATAGCTCAGCTAGGATACTGTCACCTCCACTAGCTTTGTTGTTGCTCAGACTTCCTAAGGCCTATTTGACTTCACATTCCAGGATATCTGGCTTGAGGTCAGTGACCACCCCATCGTGGTTATCAGGGACGTTAAGCTTGTTCTTGTATAGTTCTGTGTAATTTTGCCACCCCTTCTTAATCTCTTCTGCCTCTGTTAGGTCCCTGCCATTTTGGTCCTTTATCATGCCCATCTTTGCATGAAACATTCCCTTCATATCTCCAATTTTCTTGAGGAGATCTCTGGTCCTCCCTAATCTATTGGTTTCTTCTATTTCTTTGCACTGTTCATTTAAGAAGACATTCTTATCTCTTCTAGCTATTCTCTGGAATTCTGAATTCACAACATAACACAATATAGTTAACATATATATAAATAACATGTGGCCCATGGGCTGCGGATTGGATACATCTGTATTATACTTTTTACAAAGTTGCATTTCATATGAACTGCTAATTTCAGCACACTTTAGTATACAACGGCTGCACTATAAAGTTATGTTTTACATATTGTAGTCCAAATAACCATCACATTCAAAAGTTCCTCTGTTATTCTGTTTCCCTTTCTTGATAAATTTTAATAGTTCAGTTTGCAGTGGGGAAAACAAACTTGGTATGAGTGATTTTAGAAAAGGATTTGAAAACAGCAGTGCAATGTATAGTACTGTCTTCAGACAGTACTTTTACATAAGCTAAGCCAAAAAGCTATGTAGAGGAGCATGCTTAGTGCTACATTGTCTCCATTTATTAATTATTAGATTCCCCCCCCCTTGATATTTTTGGCAAAACAAGGCAGCATATGTACCTAACACTCCTCCTTCCTTTCTTTGCCCACAACAACCCTATCAAGTAACTGGGCCAAAATCACGCAGATGGCTTTCACGCCTAAAAGATGACTAAAACTTCTACTCTTCTGCATTGTAGCCCGACACCTCTGGATCTCAATGATGCATAACTTAAATATTACACTTCCACAAGACTGGCTATTTAGAGCTTGCTTTTCCTTCAGGAACGCAAGGTGGTGACCATCATATTACCTTCTACCTTTTTTCTCTGCAATGACCATCCTGTGAGATGGGTTGGGGTAGTTGAAGGATCCTAGAAACGGAGTGATTCTGGGAGAATACAGAATATTCTTCACCCCTTGATATCCTTCTGACAGCTGATGGGTTTTAAAATCAGCAACTTTTCCACTTGGCTTTTCCATGGCTTGACAGAATCCTACTTTATATTTTTCTGTGCTAGGCAGCAGGTGAGTTCTGACAGACCAAGTCAGTCAGTCAGTGAGCCTCTCCCTCAGGCATGCAGAATCTCACCCAAGATGTGCATGCTTCCTAACCAAGTTTAATATGGGATGCAAATACAATGAAAATCTTTCTGTCACATTTAGGACATAATGTACTGTGCTGGCTGAGAAAAGTGTGTATAAATAGCATAGAAATTTGTGGTTGGAAAACACAGCATTCAGGATGAATGGCTCATGGGTCTAATGGAAAATGAGTGAACCTTGAAGGGAACTATGATATCTTAAAGAGGAAGGGTAGATGATACATTTATTTGAATTGCTTCAAAGAAGATTGGAAGCTGATCCTTTACCTTTTCCCCTCTTTTCTTTTTGTTTCTTTGCTGTTTTTCTTTTATGCTTATTTTTACTATAATACCTTTAATAAAAATTATTTTAAAAAATGGATGAGTCTTCTGTCCATACTAATGGCACGTTTCTACATATTTAGGAACCATAAAGATAGAATTTAAAATTGAAATACAGAGATTTAAAAATCATAAGAAGTGTGAAGACTGATATTTAACATGCCACATGATTACCACTGGTCAATTATGCAAAAATGTTAATAAGCTGTAGAATGCATATTTGACAATTATAATCTGTATTGTTTTATTACATGAGCTAAATTGTTAATAGGAGCTAATTGTTCAGTTTTTGGCATATAATGTCTGCTTCTGTGTATCAGATTTTGCATTATATTTTCATTTAACTACTTTTGACAAGTAAAATTGCCAGTGTCTTGAAGTCTCAATAATTTGGGAAATAGTTTTATGTTAAAATTGTCTATTAAAAGAGCCGAGGTGGCGCAGTGGTTAGAGTGCAGCACTGCAGGCTACTTCAGCTGACTGGTAGCTGCAGTTCAGCAGTTCGATTCTCAGCCGGCTCAAGGTTGACTCAGCCTTCCATCCTTCCGAGTAAAATGAGGACCCAGATTGTTGGGGGCAATATACTGACTCTGTAAACCGCTTAGAGAGGGCTGTAAAGCACTGTGAAGCGGTATATAAGTCTAAGTGCTATTGCTATTGCTATTATCCTGCCAACATGTACAGGTAGTCCTCAAACTTTGTAGTTCAAAGTTACAAGGCACTGAAAAAAAGTAGCTTATGACCATTTTCCATCTTTATGATCATTGCAGCATCCTCATGGACACAAGATCAAAATTCAGATGCTTGAGAACTGACTCGTATTTATGACTGTTGCTGTGTCCCAAGGTCATGTAATCACCTTTTGTGACCTTCTGACAAGCAAAGTCAATGGGGAATCCAGATTTACTTAACAACCCATGTTACTAACTTAACAACTGCAGTGATTCACTTAACAACTGTGGCAAGAAAGGTTGTAAAATGGGACAAAACTCACTTAACAAATGTCTCACTTAGCAAGAGAAATTTTGGGCTCAATTGTGGTTGTAACTCAAAGACTACCTGTATTCCATATCCATGTGATATTCAAATGTACATAATGTACATGACTACAGGTATAGTTATAGAATTATTTTGCTGGTGTAGTTTTTGCCTGTTAGAGATAGACATGGCTTAATTAATTTATTTTATTTATTTATTTATTTTTGTCAAGTACGTGTTGGTAATATACATAGATATAACATTGTTTATATACATAAGATGGGTACTGATAAGAGGGAACATTAGGACAGGGATGGTAGGCACGCTGGTGCACTTATGCACGCCCCTTACTGACCTCTTAGGAATCGGGTGAGGTCAACAGTGGACAGTCTAAGGGTAAAGTTTTGGGGGTTTGGTGACGAAACCACAGAGTCAGGTAGTGAATTCCAGGCATTTACCACTCTGTTGCTAAAGTCGTATTTTCTACAGTCAAGTTTGGAGCGGTAATGTAATGTGTTAACATTTAACATCTGGCAGAGCATTAATTTAAATATCATGCAAACTTGATTTTATTTATTTTTAAATTTTTGATTCATTATGAAACTTGGGAGATAAATCAGGGGAAAAGAAAATATATATAACTCAATAGCTCCTACTGGAAAAGTAAGATGCTCACATTTAAAAGGTAAAACAATTGTACTTTATTTCTCAAGAACTTGTAGACTAAGCTTTTTATTATTAAATATTTTTTATTTACAGATATTTTACATAATTAGAAAATTGATAATAAAACTGTCCTTTCAAATGGTTTAATCACTTATATTGCATCTATTTGTCTGCTTGAACAAAAGAAGCAAACACACTGTCTTCTTTTTCCAGCAGAACTTCTGGTTTGTCATATTCCAAAATAACTCCTCTCTTCATGACAATAATCATATCAGCATTTAGAATAGTGTGCACCCGGTGCTGTAAGACAAACAGGTATGGTTAATATTTTAATTGCAACATATAACTATTTCTGAAAGACACAAAGTCTTCTCAAATCAAATATCTTTCATATATTTTGGAATGCAGGCCCCATAACTGCCAAATAGAATGATCATTATTCTATTCTATTCAAAATACACATTTCAGAAAGTAATATACTATTTTGGCTGAAAATATTTTACACGCTGGCATGCAAGTTGTTATCACTTTATTTTCATCAAACTACATAATATACCCACTTCACAGAGAATCTTATACTAGCTTTGTTTTTGAAATAAAAAAAGGCAGCCTTGGTTTGTCATTGTTGAGGAACAAGATAATTTAATCTCTACAGTGTTATGTTAATTCTGTTTTCATATTATTAATTTGCTTGTTGGCTTTATATTATTTTATTTGTTGCATTGCTGGAAAGATATAAAATCAGTCAGCATATTCCATTGCTGTGTCCATTTACAGAGAATTATGGACAATTTGGTTCCTTATTGATTTGCAAATGTGTCTGTATAAATTGCAATAAAAGGGATACTGCTTTTGAAGCAGGAAATAAATAGGTTCAGAGTTACAAATCGATAACATTTCAGCAGTAAAATATAATATACTTACTGCAATTGTCACTACTGTACGATCAGCAAAGGCAGTCATTACAACCTTCTGAAGAATGTTTTCCTACATTAAGTAGATAACAAATGTTTATATTAATTAATGAAATCCCTTATATACAGTACATGGAAACACTGAGCAGTATTTCAATAATAAGTAAAGAATTTTGCCTCCTTATAAAACCATTATGTATCAGGAACGTTTGAATCCCTGAACTTACAGTTGCCATATCAATAGACGCTGTGGCTTCATCCATGATTAAGATACTTGTTTTCCGTACAAACGCTCTGGCTAAGCAGAACAGCTGTCTTTGCCCTTGGCTGAAATTTTCTCCACCTTCTGTGACTATTGCATCTGGTTAAAACAAATATTTAGAAAAGGAACGTCACATGGAAACTCATGGATATCTTCCTTATACCAATTCATCACTCTTAGGTCTCACTTTCTCATATACAAGCATTACTTATATTATGCAATCCTGTATTCCTGAATACGTTATTTCCATTTAATTTCCAAATTCATGTATTATGTTCCTCTGTCCCTTATATACGTGCACATACCCAATTACACTATTTGTACAGATACAGATCTCTTCAACCAGCATGCAAAACCACATCTAACAGACACATGACCAGGGACTGAGATTACAACGATCAGTTTTGCCTCCTTTGTTTTGTTTTAACAGATTAACAGAGTTGGAAGGGACCTTGTAGGTCATCTAGTCTAACCCCCTGCCCAAGCAGGATCCTGCAAGTATTTTTTTTATTTCTGTCTTATGGAGGGAGAAATAAACCCCAAACTTCAGCCGACTGGATAGGCTTGAAATGCAGTAATAGACATCTTACTTCACTGCTTCCTGCACTCATTGAGGATACTGTTGTCCCATTGCATCATGGCAAGTGCAATGGATAGAGGATTTCATGCCCCAGTAACATTTTAATTTAATGGCTGCTATTCATTCTACACGGGTCTGAAAGCCACTGGAAATATAATTGCTAGGATTCTGAGGAACTAAGAGGGATCTTGGAGTCCTAGTGGACAACCATTTAAATATGAGCCAGCAGTGTGCAGCAGCTGCCAAAAAAGCCAACACAGTTCTAGGCTGCATTAACAGAGGGATAGAATCAAGATCACGCGAAGTGTTAATACCACTTTATAATGTCTTGGTAAGGCCACACTTGGAATACTGCATTCAGTTTTGGTCGCCACGATGTAAAAAGGATGTTGAGACTCTAGAAAGAGTGCAGAGAAGAGCAACAAAGATGATTAGGGGACTGGAGGCTAAAACATGAAGAACGGTTGCAGGAACTGGATATGTCTAGTTTAATGAAAAGAAGGATCAGGGGAGACATGATAGCAGTGTTCCAATATCTCAGGGGTTGCCACAAAGAAGAGGGAGTCAAACTATTCTCCAAAGCACCTGAAGGTAGAACAAGAAGTAATGGGTGGAAACTAAACAAGGAGAGAAGTAACTTAGAACTAAGGAGAAATTTCCTGACAGTTAGGACAATTAATCAGTGGAACAGCTTGCCTCCAGAAGTTGTGAATGCTCCAACACTGGAAGTTTTTAAGAAGATGTTGGATAACCATTTGTCTGAAGTAGTGTAGGGTTTCCTGCCTAGGCAGGGGGTTGGACTAGAAGACCTCCAAGGTCCCTTCCAACTTTGTTGTTATTATTATTTATTAAGGAACACCCAGGCCCTGATCTTCAGACTTGGCTACCTACAAGCTCGCAGATCCAATTCATGATAATTGCCTATGAACTACCAGGTGCAACTGAATGCATAGATCCTTGGGTATTACACCCTTAAATGCTTTTGAGCCCCAGTATTTAAGAAGGGGAATGGCCTATGATGTAATAAACTTGAGACAGGAACTTCTTGATGGCAGCTCTTTGACTATTGTAGAAAGTTACCATCTACCCCTATCCTAGAAGAATGAAGTATTTTGAGAAATATTAAAAAGGCAGAATATTGTATTTCCCTAAAGGAGAAACATGCTCTTGGAAAGCAGCCCCCACCTTTCTTAATAGCTCCAGCAGGACTGGGCCAGTCTATCTACAAAACAAAAGACCTTCAGCTCCAGGGTGATGAGATTAAGATATGACTCCTCAGGACATAATAGGATTAGCTCTCTACCATCTAGCAGCAGAGCTCACCACATGGCACAACAAGCTCCTTCACTGCATAACCCAGCAAGCTTCAACCAAGCCTGGGACTCAGACAGTCTACAAAGTTAGCAGTGACCCCTACAGCAGCCAATAGCTTTCACAGGAACAGGAAGCTCAAGGGCAAGGCCCAAGAGAAGGTATAAATAACCCTCATTCTCCACTCCATGTGGTCAGCTGCACCAGGACCATGTGCTTGATGGTTCTGCTTCATTAAACTGTCTTTCCAATCAGCCCCCATGTTTTCAGTGTCTTTCTCCCCATTTGGAACTGAATCAGATGGATATTTCTTCCAACACTATGAAGCTTCTTCCTTTAGGAAACATAGTGCCTCCTCCAAAAGTAAACCTTCAGATAAAACTGAACAATGGTAATATGGCCAGACTTTGAGAATATAGCTTGATCACTTGACTGTATTACTTTGAAATTATGTCTATAGTATCAACCATTTTCTGGAGAAAGACATTTCTAAAGAAAATAAGCAAATTATGAATACAGTTAGCATTTGTAGTCTTTATCTAAAACAGCTAAAATTCAAGTAGAAATGTTTTAAGTGCCAGTCTCTCCACAGTTAAAGGAATTATTACCTAGCCCCCCAGGTAAAGCTTTCACCACATGTTTCAGTTGTGCTATTTCCAATGCTTCCCATAAGGTGCTGTCAGTGCATTTCTTTTCTGGATCCAAGTTAAATCTGCAAAAATAAAAATGACTAAAGAGACTCAAGCTTGTCTGCATTTTTGTTAATCTGTAGTGGGCACAATATATTATTACTACTGATAAGTCTTAATTTAATGCATGGCATGGGTCTAGCAAATGAAACATTTTTTTAAATGTAGCCACATAACCACCATATATACATTCTTCATTTCTGGAGAGGTTGTAGTGGGATACGATTAACAAAAGCCTAAAAACAACATCATCAAATGAAGAAATACATTTATAAAAATGCACAAAAATAAACACATACTACTATATTTATTTTATGGGCTGTAGAAACTGCTTCTTTGGATGGGAATTAAGCAAAACGAATATTCATTTTGTATTGTAAATTATAAATATGCATTCAGATAAGCATAAGAAACAATTAGACTCATATTCTTTAGTAAAATTTAGCAGAACATCATTTAAAATAAATTTCAAGAAGAGGCACATATAGAAAAGTTAAAACACTTTTTTTGAGCAACTTGTGAACTATGGAACCAGGGTTTGGTAGATCACAGTCTCAACCAAAAATGCATCAAAGCATTAAAATCTTCTCCCATTTCCTTCATGTTGTTCTTTCTCACTGCAGCTGTTCAAATCCCACCGGCTCAAGGTTGATTCAGCCTTCCATCCTTCTAGGGTCGGTAAAATGAGGACCCAGATTGTTGGGGGCAATATGCTGAACTCTGTAAACCGCTTAGAGAAGGCTGTAAAGCACTATGAAGCGGTATATAAGTCTAAGTGCTATTGCTATTGCTATAAGCAATTAACTATGTTTTTGCATATTATTCTTTATCCTAACTGGGACAGATTTGATCACTGGAACAGTTACCTGATCGTGCCACTGAACAAAATGGGGTCTTGAAGAATAATTGACAATCTGGATCTCAGAGTTTGTAAAGGAAGCTTGGCAATGTCTATGTCATCTATAATGATCCTTCCTGTTGTTATTTAAAAAAACACACACAAAAGTTAATACTGTTAATCATATTTTCTAATGATATGAGATTACACCGATGATAAATACATGCATATCACAGAACAATAATTCATTCAATTAACATGGAATGCTCTTATAGCTATAATTATTTTGATTATTCTTTATGCCATTGAGAATTATTTGATATACAAATAATACAAATACGAATAAGTTTGTGCCCTATTAACAATAAAAAAATAGAGAAATGGAAGCATGACGTATCTTTTATCTAGAGAGCTATAGGCTGCTTAATATAAAGCAATGCATGATCCAGCCAAATTAAATGTTTTTAAAGCTTGTTAAGTTTCAGAAAGAGAAAATTCTGATTTGGATCAATGCAATGAGAAAAGTTTCATTCAAAGTGGATGGTGATTCAAGGTTGTTGCTGTAGTTTTTTTTAATCCTGAAAATACTGATGCTTGCATTATTTATGTATAAGCATCTAAAGGATGAAACAAATCAATTTTTTAAGAAAATGAAAACCAAGATTTTCAGGATAGGAAGGTGTTCATGAAATGTCAAAGATGGACCCAAAGGTGAATGAATGTCATGATGCTAAAAATAAGTGGATTAAGTAATAAAAACAGCACTATAGTATTGCTAATCCTGCCCATTAGGAAAGAAGTGAAACCAAATGGCTGTGCATGCACCTGCACATGGAAAGAGCTAAGACCAATTTCTGAAACAGCTGCACAAATGGGAATGATGCGGTTGCTTTGATTTGAGAAAAAATAAAGATCAAAGGCCATGAGACTATCTGCTGTAAAGAACTTATTTTAAATGTCTTATACGACCAAGAAAAAGTTGCAGATGAATTGCACATCTTTGAAAAAACAGCATGAAGAAACAGCATGATGGGTCTAATTAGTGATGGCTCAAGTATGATCCTACCAGCAAATTTCTGACCACTTTTTCCACCAGCAGTTAAAGGATCATACTTGAGCCATCACTAATTAGACCCATCACTAATACTTCATGCTGTTTTTTCAAAGATGTGCAATTCATTAATTGAGCAGAAGCAAAATCTCGCCAAAATCTCTCTTGCGCGCATCCCCTTGTGAGATTTTGGCGCGATTTTGCTTCCGCGCATGTGCAGAAGCAAAATCGGCCAAAAATTCATGGGAAAAAATGGCAACGCGTACGGTGGACCAGCAGAGAGGGCTCCGGAGCGATCGTGCACAAATTGCGCAATCGGCCGCTGCCTACCGGAGCTGTGCACTGGGCAGCTCCGGCAGGAACCCACCTCTGGTAGTAGGATAGTAAAGAAACTTGCTAAGGATTTTGTCCAAACTATCAGGTTTGAGAAGTCCTGGAGTTGAAATACCAGATGACTAGAGGAAAATAAATACCAGCCCTATCTTCAATAAAAGAAAAAGCTTTTCCTGGCTTTTGTCTGTGGAATAGGTCTTGCACTTCCTTTTCTGTGATCACTAGGGGTTGTGAACCCAATGGTATGGGGTCAGTTGTAGGAGGCTTGGCTGTTGTTGGTGTGTCTGAAATGGGGGTTGTGGAGATAGGTGGCTGTAGTTTCCTTTCAAATCTGCAGTAAAACACATTCATGTCATCTGCCAGTTGTTGATTTCCTTCAGCCTGGGAAGGTGGTTTGCCATAACCAGTGATATTTTTAAGAGTTCTCCACTTGTTCGCTGGTTCATTTGTTGAGAATTGATTCTTTAGCTTTTCAGATTAGCTTCTTTTTGCTGCTTTGATCTCCCTTGTTAATAAATTTCTGGCCTGATTGTTCAGCATTTTATCACCTTTTCTATAGGCTTCCTCTTTGGAACTACGTAGCTGCTTAAGTTTAGCTGTGAACCAAGGTTTGTTGTTGCTGTATATTTGCAAGTTCCTGGTCGGTACACATAGGTCTTCACAGAAGCTGACATATGATGTTACAGTATCTGTGAGTTCATCCAGGTTTGCAGAGGTATCTTCAAAAATATTCCAATCAGTGCAGTTAAAGCAAGCCTGTAGCTTTAATTTGCCTCCTCAGTCCAAGTCTTCACTGATTTAATTGTTGGTTTTGTGGTTTTAAGTCTTTGCCTGTAAGCAGGTACAAGGTGAATCATGCAATGATCAGAGTGTCCCACAGCTGCTCATGGTAAAGACTGATAAGCATCTTTTAGTGTTGTGTAGCAATGGTCTAAAGTATTCTTGCCTCTAGTGGGACAATTGACATGCTGAAAGTATTTTGGTAGCTCTTTCCTTAAGTTTGCCTTGTTTAAATCTCCCAAAATAATGGCCAGTGAATCGGGGTATTTGGCTTCAGCTCCATAATTTGGTCAGCTAGAGTTATTAATGCCTTGTTTACACAGGCTTGTGGCGGGACATACACAGCAATAAGTAGAAATGATGAAAACTCACGTGGAGAATAAAATGGTTTACAGTTGATAAGTAAAGACTCTAAGTTTTCATAACAGAATTTATATATTATATTTATATCCTGAGACCAGCTGTTGTTAAAGAAGTATGTGAAAATAATTTGAGATTTAGTGGAGACAAATGGAAATTTTTTCACTTCGGGAAAGTAACTCTAGTGCATAGTATAAAATAGGGGATACTTGGCTTGGAAATAATACTAAAAAAAAATTTAGAATTGCAATTGATCATATACTGAACATAATAATGTACTGTGAGTAATGTAACATACCAGTTACAAAGAAAAATGCAATTTTATTCTGCATGAATAGAAGTAGTTTCCAAACTACAGGAAGATTTCTTTCCACTGTGTTCTGTATTGGTCAGGCCTCCACCTCAAGTTACCAAGTGCTTGAAATACTGAAATCTGAATCAGATGTAGAGCAGAATAAAGAGGCAGAGAAGGGAACTTATGAACAGAGGCTGAGGGATATTTGTTAAACTCTGAAAAAAAGATGATGGGGAGATACGATAGCTCTTTTCAAGAACCTGAAGAGCATGACAAAGAAGAGTGAGAGTATTCTCTTATCATTTCTGCGTGCATGTCAAGGGTAGTGGATCTTACATTCAGGTAGGAAAAATCCTATTGAATGTTATCAAAGAAGGTGACTTCTTCTTTACTGGATGACTTTAAACAAAGGTTGGACAAGAATTTATCCCATTAGATTGGGTGATCTCTTACATTCAGAGGTGGGTTTCAGCAGGTTCTGACCAGTTCTGGAGAACCGGTAGCGGAAATTTTGAGTAGTTCAGAGAACCGGTAAATACCACCTCTGACTGGCCCCGCCCCCATCTATTCTCTGCCTCCCGAGTCCCAGCTGATTGGGAGGAAATGGAGATTTTGCAGTAACCTTCCCCTGGAGTGTGGAGGGAATGGAGATTTTGCAGTAACCTTCCCCTGGAGTGTGGAGGGAATGGAGATTTTACAGTACCCTTCCCCTGCCACGCCCACCAAGCCACACCTACCAAGCCCTGCCACGCCCACCAAGCCACGCCCACAGAACCGGCAGTAAACAAATTTGAAACCCACCACTGGTTCCATTCCCATTATTCCAATGGAAAGAGCAGGAATGTTACATGGCCACTTTTAGCCATATACGTATGCTACATATTAATTAACTTTACAAATAAAAATCAGATGGTAATCCCTTGCTAATTTTGGGGGATTGAGGGAAGTAAATAGAGCAAAATATATTTTATGTCTTCTTGAGATATTGGAGGTGGGGGGAGAAGAATGGGCAAAAGACAGATGGTCCCTTTGTCGTAAAAGAAAACCAACAATGTTAAAATAAAACAAAAATGGGAGGTGTCTACTTTATCAGTACAGATTTACCTTCAAAGGCATCAACCATTCTAAAAAAGGCTAGTGAAAAAGATGACTTCCCACTGCCTGTTCTGCCACATATTCCAATCTGCAAATGAAGAAAAAAAAAACCTGAGCTAGGAATGATACAGGAGTTAGTATTAAAAGTACACAATAGAAACATAGATTGTCAGTGGCAGGTTAGATTCTTGTGAAGATGAGAAGTTATTAAAAAGTGACTTTGCACTTAGAAATACTACTATGTAAAAAGTGCACGTATACATATCACAGATCCTTTTCACAGTATTAATTAATATCACTTCAGTCTTTCTCTTTTAATTGCATAATTCCGGAGACAAACATTGGGAGATTTTATACATTATCTGTCCATGATTAGAATGACTCCAGTCCTGCTCTCATGCAAATTTGGAAAGCTGGCCCAAGAAGGAGAGGAAGAAAAAAACCTATTGCATGAGATATCATCCCAAAATGTGATCAGAATATACTGAAAATTTAAGAACAAAATATACTGTAAATGGTATATCGTGTGATTTTTTTTAAAAAAAGTTAATGAATGATTTGAAAGGTTTTTTAAAAAGGGAGAGATTGATGTTTAACTAATGTATTGGAAAAATAAAAACTTGAATGAAAAACCTTAAGTGAAAAACAAAGGTATATGTAATCTTGAGTGCTATATCTTGTGGGACTATAAATCTATGCATATTTACCTAAAACTAATTATGTAGCTGAATTTACTAGGGATTACATCCAAGTAAGAATACCAAAGATACACAACAGAAAATACATTAATTAGAACAATATCAAATCATTTTTTAATAGGAGGAGGGCTATCCTATGTAAGATTCATCAGTTACTTCCATTATGTTCAGTGGAGTTCATTACCTTCAGATAACTACACATTGTCATCTATGTAGGAGAGGTGAAATGCTCCCGGTTTGGGCATGCCTGCCAGTGGTCGGAGAGCCAGAAGCGATGGCTTCACGAGGCTTTGCCCACCCGCCCGGACGCCGCCATTTGGGTTCTTTTACCTTCTGTGCATGCGCAAAGCATTCTGCGCATGCACAGAGGGTAAAATAACCCAAATGGCGGCGTCCGGGCGGGTGGGTGAAGCCTCGAGCTGCCGTCGCTACCAGCTCTCTGACCACCATCAGGCACGCCTGAACCGGGAGCATTTCACCCCTGGTAGGATTACTTTATAATATTGATATAATATAATATTGTTATACTAATAAGAGCCAATTTGAAGGCTTAAGGCACCAGGCTAGAAAGTGAGAGACCATGAATTCTATTTTTGTTTTGAACATGAAGCCAAATGGGTGAGTTTGAGCCATTCACTCTCTCTATCAATCCTGAGAAGGAGGCAAATACTTAAGAATGTTGTCAAGAAAATTGTAGGCATTTGTCAGGAATCAAAATTAACTCAAGGGACAAAATTCTCTCTCTCTGTCATTATCCCCCTCCCTCCCCTGTGGGACTTCCAGATCCAGATCCAGATGCACAGCAGACATCAACTAGGCATTGTGGTAGAAGAAAGCTGTGGTGTTACATGTAGCAGTGCCAAATGATAGCAACATCAGAATGAAGGAGTATGAGGAGAAGTACAAGGGCCTGAAAGAGGAACTAGAGAGTAAAAGCCAAAGTGGTCCCAGTAGTAGTTAGAGTACTCAGGGCTGTGACTCTTAAGCTAGGAGAGTGGCTCCAATGGATCCCGGGAATGACATCAAGCTCGGTCCAGAACAGTGCAGGGCTAGGAACAGCTAAGGTACTCCCCACAAGGCATTGTTTTTATATTCACAGCTCTAATCTAAGGAATATGTTTCTGGAATAATTGCCTGTTTTTGTCTGCTGGATGTAGTTTTATTTCAATTGAGTTTAATTGTTCTATGGTTAGTGTACAACAGGGGTGTCAAACTCAAGGCCCAGGGGCCAGATCCGGCCCATGGAGTGCTTAGATGTGGCCTGCGGGGCCACCCTGGAAACAGCAAAGGACTGGCCCGCAGTGCCTCTGCCAGCGAAAACGGAGCTCAGGAGGGACGCTGGTAGAGAGTTGCAGGAGGCCATCACAGTTGATAATGGAGCCGAGGAGGGCTGCATTTGCCCCCCCCCAAACTCTGTTTTCTCTGGCATAGGGCTGCAGGAAGGCATCACAGCTGAAAATGGAGCTCGGGGGCCCATTTTCCCTGGCAGAGTGCTTGGGCCGCCACAGGCGCCCCTGACATGAGTGATGTGAAGCTGGACACACCTACCCTGGCCACGCCCCCCCCGCCCCCCCGAAGTCAAGCACAACGCTGATGCAACCCTCAATGAAATCAAGTTTGACACCCCTGGTGTACAAGATAAATATTTATATTACCTTTTGTCCTGGAGAGATATGGGCACTGACATGTTTTAGCACAGGCTTCAGAGTACTGTCATAGCGGACACTCAAATTCTGTATTTGAATCTCCCCTTGATCAGGCCAGTTCTGAGGAATCTGCGCCGGAGCTAAATCCAAAAGAAAATATCACACGTCTGTTTGCTTGTGTATATGTATATATTAACCATTGGAAGCAAACACATTTTTTTAAAAGAATCCAGCACTTCATTAAATATAACTAAACAGGTTCTTCTGTAAGTCATACAATATACTCACAAAGCAGCCCTTCATAATTTTCAGCCTCCGTTTTTATAAGGCCATTGAGTCTTTTCATAGCTCCCAGTTGAAGCTCCATATCAGCCAGGTTGCGGACCATCCAATTTAGGTAATTAGACACCTAAAATCAATACCTAAGTAAGATTAGTATTTGCAGTGTTCATTTAAAATAGAAGATGCTTTGAAAACTATTCACCACAATTATCTGTTCCCAAAAGAAAAGGAGGATTCTCCACGTGCCATGTGCCACCACGTGCGCATGCGCAGAAAAATAAAATAAAAATAAAAAAGCCGAAAACAAGATGGCGACGCATGCGCAGTGCCGGAAACTCAGCTTCTGCGCATGCGCAGAAGAAAAAAAACCCGGGGAAAAATCCCCCCCCAATTTTTTTTTTTAAAAATTCAAAACAAAATATGGCTGCGTCCACGGACCGGCACCGACAGAACCGGTTCTGTGACATCACCAGTGGTTTGCTACCGGTTCGGGTGAACCGGTGCAAACAGGGAGGAACCCACCTGTGCAGCATTGTTGACCAAATCACTTTACTCAAGTTAATTCAGCATGCAATGTACTACATGCTGTTCATTTGGGAGAAAATAAACATTGCATCACTTTGAATGGAAAGAACATTTTTTCTTTACCATTACCCACTTACCATTAGAGCATAGGTTAATCCTAAACCTACAAGTCCTGAAGAGAGATTATTCTCTGGAGAACTGGTAATGGATGTAACAGCTGCAATAAGCACCACACATGCTCCAATATATTCCTAAAGATATAAGAAATGTGTGAGTAATGCCAACATTCAAGAAAGTACTGCAGTTCTTATTCTTCATCACATTTTTACTTAGCCCTTCCACAAGAAGTTTTAAGTAGGGAACTCAGTTCTTTTCCTGTTTATTTTATCTTGCCACAACTTCTGAGTTAAGACAAGATAGAGAACAACTGAAGAAGTTAACCAATAACACTTGTGGTTGAATAAGGATTTGGACAAGTGCTTCCCCAATGCCAGTTGAACCCTATACCAATGGTTCCCATTACACTGAGAATACTATATACTGTATATTCTATTTGTGTCATTTGGCTTGCTGTCAGGAAATATAAGTTTATAAGTATTTAGATGTCCAGAGTATTCTATGCATATCATGATTTTTTTTAAAAAAATCATACTTAGTTTAACAACTAAAGGTTAAATAGTGTTTAGACTTTGAATTAAAGACTGAATGAAAGAAGTATGTCAAAACCAATTTCTATCAAAGTCTTATTTAATAAATATACCATATTAGGAATAGAGGATGATATAAAACACTATATTGATATTACACTGTTCAAAAATAGGCAGAAAGAACCAAAAGGATGTCTATTTTCTGATTAAATACGCAAAACAATATTAGTAAACATTTCCCCATTGAGTTCAGAATTAAATTAATAGCAATAGCAATAGCATTTAGACTTATATACCGCTTCACAGTGCTTTACAGCCCTCTCTAAGCGGTTTACAGAGTTAGCATATTGCCCCCTACAATCTGGGTCCTCATTTTACCCACCTCGGAAGGATGGAAGGCTGAGTCAACCTTGAGCCTGGTGAGATTTGAACTGCCAAATTGCAGTCAGCCGGCAGTCAGCAGAAGTAGCCTGCAGTACTGCACTCTAACCATTGCACCACCACGGCTCTTAAGAATTTAAGAATAAAGTTAAGAATTTACAGGAATGATGTGTAAACATATTAATTTTTTTTCTTTTTTTCATAGGAAAAGTTAAATCTTGACAAAAAATTTCTTTCTTTAATTTAATAAATTAAATCAGCTAAGAATTTCCTGGCTACAAAAACAATAATGAAATAACCTTTAGCTTCTGAATACTGGTGGGTGCAATTGCTAAAACATGGGCATCCCATTTAAAATCAATTGGCAATCCTAAATAAGATCATAAGAATGACCAATTTTGTGTAAAAAAAAGAAAAGCTTTGGGCAGGGGGTGTTTATATATCTTTATACAAGAGTAAGGTACTTGCCATGCGAACTTCCAGCCAACGATTGGCAGCTGTAAGGAAAAGGGAAGCGATGTTGTTAGAATCCGTATATTCAAGAAGCTTCTGCTTAAACCGGGATTCATACCTTTATATACATACAAAAAAGACAGATGAACACAATAGTTATTATAACAATTGTGGTATTTTAACTCTCTTGTGTTGAAAGTATTCAATCTTGAAAATAGGATACACTAGATCAGTGATGGCGAACCTTTTTTTCCTCAGGTGCCGAAAGTGCGTGCGCGCATGCTATCGCACATGCGTGAGTGCCCATACCCATAATTCAATGCCTGGGGAGGGTGAAAACGGCCTCCCCCACACCCCCAGAGGCTCTCTGAAGGCTGGAAACGGCCCATTTCTCAACTTCTGGTGGGCCCGGTAGGCCCATTTTTCGCCCTCTCCAGGCTCCAGAGGCTTCCCTGGAGCCTGGGGAGGGCAAAAATGCCCTCCCCCACCCCCCCGGAGGCCCTCCAGAAACCGAAAACATCTTACCAGAGCCTCTGTGCGAGCCAAAAATCAGCTGGCCGGCACGCACATGCGCACTGGAGCTGAGCTAGGCAATGGCTCGCGTGCCGGCAGATATGGCTCCGTGTGCCACCTGTGGCACGCGTGCCATAGGTTCGCCATCACTGCATTAGATAAAATAATTATTTGTTTCATATTTTTCTTCTACTGTCTATTCATTTCATCATAAATAAATTATTGCTGATTTTATGCAGCACCTACTGTTACACTACATTTATATGGAGAGGAAAGGAAAGAGGTTAGGGGTTTGATAATAACATGCAGAGTTGGTGAATTATTAGCCTATATTTGAAAACTGCAGCTATCAAAATCTATTGTTAGCATGAGGTTAAATAAAGCAAAGAGGTGCTAACTAGCTTTTTAACTTGTTTTTACTACTGAACTAATTTTAGAAACTCAAGATCTGAGTTCTTTGCTTAGTGATTAGAATCCAAACTTCAAATGTCACTTCTACAGCACATAAGGGAGCTGAAAAGAGTATCTAAATATAGCCGAGTTCCCCACAGAGGTTTGATGGTAAATAAAATACAGGAACTGATAAACGTCTAGTTCAATTTGGGTTAGAGGTGTATCAGCTTGTTTGAATTCCATTTACAAGAGTTTGCCTTGCCAGCAATTATTTTAGGCAAAATCTGAAATCTGGAGAGGACATTTTAACCCAATGATAGCATAACGGAGGTAGCACGAGGGAAATGACTTGTCCCAGCAAAGCTACATACAGAATTTCATTATTGGTTAGGGAATTTTTATCTTCTTCCTATAAGGGGAAAACTAGAAATTTAAAAGAGCAAGTAATCAACAATTTAAAAACATAATGGAACAGTAGGTTTAATTTGCTTGTCAACATACAAATGTAAAAAAATGCTAATTAGCAGGAAATGCTAATTAGCAGGAAAAATTTTCAACAGCCTAACAAATGTGTCATAATTATAGTAATTAAAACATAAATATAGAATTAATTTTGTTGTTGCTACTCAGAGAGTTCATAAAACTGAAAATAGTTCGCAGGCTATGGTGACTCAGTGCACATCAGCATAATTACCGATGCTACATGTAGGATATAGGATGCTACACTTTTGGAAACTGGAATTTTCTACTGGAGGCATACTGTGTTTTTTCTGATTCCCCCCCCCCAGTTGATGGACCAGTACTGGTCCATAGCCGTTGGGAACTGAGCCACGCAAGCAGTGGGCGGGCACGTGAAGCTCCATTTGCACATGGAGTTAGATTGGCATGCAAAACCATCTCCTCCACCGCCCACCTGCTGCAACCACCATTGCCGGTTTGCAGAGTTAGAAAGGTTGGGGACCACTGCTCCAGTTCCTAAATTTTAAATTTAACAGATTAACAGAGTTGGAAGGGACCTTGCAGGTCATCTAATCCAACTCCCTGCCCAAGCAGGAGACCCTACATCTGCCTCTACCTAGGATAAATTGAAGTAATACAACATACATTTCACAATCTGTTCAATTGCAGAAACAGGAAGCATCATCTATACAATTTAATGCGGATGTGAATTTAATGTGAATCAACATAGTGAAAGAAAATGTTTTCCCCAAAAAAATGTTGTCTCAGGTTAATGAAACAGAGGGAGTTCCAGAAAGAAGATGCTAAATATCTAACTAGATAGAAGCAACTTACATTTTTTCTTAACTCTGTTCTTGGTATCCCTAAAATCATAGTTAGTGTTCACATGGTAACCACAATTGGGAGTAGCAACTCCATCGCTAAGTGGACAAACATGTGACCCACAATGGATTTATGACATCACTTCCCATTCAGTCATTAAGTGAATCGTCATAATTCTTAAGCAAAACAGCACTTACTGCAAATTTTAATTTTACTTCTATATTCTCGATTAACTCTGCTTGTCACAAGCTAGTTTTAAAAATATGCAATGGTGATTATGTGACTCTGGGACATTGCAGTGGTCATAAATGTATGCCAGTTGTGAAGCACCCGAAGGGTGATCACGAAATGATCGCAAATGTGAGGGCTGGATGCAAAGTTATTTTTTTAAACACAATTTTAAGTCTGAGTAGTCGTTAAAGAAGTCAGTTGGAAAGCAAGGGCTATCTGTATTAAAAGCAGTGTGTGTCATGCTAAATTATCTGACATTTATAATTCAAATTTTGGCTGTTTTAAATGTAATGGAATTGTACTTTAATAAAAAAGGAGAAAGTTTTTTTTATCTCAGAGAATTATTCAAAGATAATACTTTGTTCTACATGCCAAAAGATTAACCTCTCAGCAAGTTTGACAATATTATTACGTGATGTTTAAAGTTTCAGGTTAACTGCTGAACTAATGGCTTAAATCCAACAGGAGTTTAATCTTGCATTATTACTCACATTGCTTCAGCCAATTGGTTCTATGATGACAAGAATTTATGCCAGTCATTAAAATTTGGGCACAACAGTGTATTTCTTGCAATATTAGAAGAATGCAGACTTTAAAAAAATACCTGAATGCTCGTATAGTTGTTAGTCCTTCCACTGTCTCTGAAAAGTGAGAAAGCAATGGAAGCTGTGTACTGTCCTCCAATTGCTGCAGATCCCTAAAGCAAACACAAACTAATTTGTGAGAAATATGTGAGAACATTTTCCCCTGTAATACTTGAAATTCAGAAGCGTTTCACTCTATTTTGCAAGCAAACATAAAATATATCTAACTCGGTAACCCAGAAATGTAATTCTACAATGAGACCTTGTTAAAATTGTAAAAATAATGCTATATGGTCCCAAGAGGGTATTATTCGGAACAGAATATTTATGACCTCAAAAGTGATTAGTTGTTAATTTTTTTTTCATTTCTGTTTCCAGAAGGATAGACACAGACACAGACACAGACACACACACAGACACACACATAGATACACACACACAGACACACACACACACACACTCTTAATAGCTTCATATTCTTCCCATACAGTAATATATTTTGAAATTCTTACCTTGATGCTACTCTAAAATATTTTTGGATGAAATAACACATGATGGCAAGAGGTACGAGTGCTATCATAAACATAGGTGTTACATATGAAATCACTGCAAGAGCTGATAAACACAGCAAAGTAGAACGACTCAGGCACTCCAGGGTGGCAGGGATATGCTAAATAGACAGGCACATACAAAAAATAAAAAATAAATGTTACCCGTGATGTGCTTGAATTAAGTCTTTGAAATCAGCAGTTCTATTTGATCTTCTCTATTTCAAAAGGAATTAACAAACACGTTATCTCTTCGCTGAGGTGGCGCAGTGGTTAGAGTGCAGTACTGCAGTTCAAATCTCACCGGCTCAAGGTTGAGTCAGCCTTCCATCCTTCCGAGGTGGGTAAAATGAGGACCCAGACTGTTGGGGGCAATATGCTGACTCTGTAAACCGCTTAGAGAGGGCTGTAAAAGCACTATGAAGTCTTATTGCTATTGCTATTACTACTTTGATTATTTGATTTTAGGTCTTTCAGCAAAATACATTCTATTGGCATTTTGCACTCTCTTTTACCTGGTGGGTTGCAGTAGATTTTGAAAATAAATGAATCTGGTGAAAAAAGGCAAGATTTCACCTGAAGAATTAAGAGAGTTATAATGGACACTAAGGATCTGTGCAAAGGTCTGGAAGAAGTCAGATGAGAAATGAGAACAAGGAAAAGATGAAATGGCTGCTTGTTAGACAGCTTAGAATTAGGAAGGAAATCAGAACTTAAGACTTCTAGGGAGGAAGTGGATTACCACAAAGAGTAGAGAGGAAGTAAATGAAACTTAGATAAGTTAGGTGTGGAGCTATGGGTACACCCAGAGACACAGGGATACACACACCTGCAGAGGGGAGGAAGGAGACGAGCAGAAGAATCTTAACCTTGGAGACATGGGCAAAGAAAAAGAGGGGAAAAGGGTAGGTTAAGCTAGCTAGAAAGCAGTAGCCTACGAGATAAATTTAATTGTGATTACATTTTTTAATTTAGTTATATTTAAATCTAAAATTAATTTACATTTAAAGATATTAAGAGCCAAAGGTTTAAGGTTATGGAAGAAAGATGACTACTGAACGATCAAGAGATAAAATCCGCAAGCTTTTCGCCTTCAGCCTTTGCCCTCCTGAGATTCTACTCTGTAGCTAACAAGAGAGAGGGACAAAGGATTCAGGAAGTATCCCCAGGCAGCTCAGCCAAGGGAGAGAGGGAGGGAGGGAGGGGGAGGGAGGGAGGGAGGGAGGGCAGGCAATGTCATCAGTGAATTGGCTGGGGGAGCTTTACAGCTAGAAGAGATGAAAAGAGAAGTGCATTGGAGACTAATCCAGGAAGAGAGATCAAGCAGTCAGAGAAAAAACACCACCACAGCTATTTGAGTTTATATACAGAAACAGCTTTTTGCCAAGGGAGTGGGAAAAATGATTTAAGTACTGTATATGTTGTGCGTTATGTGTTATTACATCTGTATTATGTACTGCAGCTTTCATGAGACTGTTCATCTGTTTATATATTAAACTACTAGCACTACTGAGCAAGCCTTGCAGGATGCAGAAAGATTCATCCTGTTCTCTGTTCATAAGTAGAGATTAGATATTTTTCTCAGTGGATTTCAGAGGTTGGAAATCACCCCATAGAGCTCCTGCCATGCTGGTTGGAAATTTGGTAGCAAAAGTGAAGGATAGGAAGCCTGCTTGCGAGATATTTGGGGAGACAGCTCCTTGAAGTCAGTACCAGCTATTCATTAAAACAGAAGCTGCACATAAGTAATGTCTGAAAAATTGAATTAAATTTTAAACGGGCATGGCCCTATTGCAGAATAAGCATACTTTGCCTAAGAGTCAGGCTATAAGAAGATAATCTAGGGATGAAGCAATTTTATTGGTCAATATTCAAAAGTCCTCCTCCAATAGTAGGAGCTTCTGGCTCCAAAGCTAGGGCAATCTTCGATTCACTGCATTCAATACATATTCACTTGTCATAGAAGTCAAAGGAGAATCTCTTGCCAGTTCCTGGGACACCTGATGGCATTAAAAACTACTGTGCAGTGTAACCAAAGGCAAGTCAACCACACAGTCTGTGCTTATCCTATCTTTAACCAGCTACAGATTTGGAAGCAGTGAAGGTGTTGCTATTTTATTTACATCTGTGACCTCACTTAGGAATGTTCTGCACTATTTACAACCTCTAAACATATTTTCGAGAAACAAGATCCACAACATTCAGCAGGATTGATTTCTGAATAGTATGATATTGTTGGGTTTTCATTTTAAGAATAAAAATGAAGATGTCCTCATGGAAATATTACATATCCATGTTTTGACAGGTGACATGATAGTAAATATGTGATATGACTTTACATGATTGTTATTTGTATGGTCCTAATATGATCTGAGTGTGGCATTCATTCTAATTATTGCTCGGGGGTTTTTTGTATTGAAACTCAGTACAGTACAAAATCCATTGTCTCTTAAGTACCTGATCAATAGTGTTACAATCTGCTGAAAATCTGTTCAAAATACTTCCCAGGGGTGTTGTTTCAAAAAATCTGTAATAAATAATAAAAGCAAAATTTGATATTGAAGATTAAAAACTGATTTGTATGTATTTCAGATTTTCTTGACTAGGCCTTTTAGAATTATTTTATTTAGCAATAGTTAATGAAGAAATACCCAATATTCAATACATTTTACAGAATTCCAAATAATTACATTATTCTAATATTCCTACATTTTGCAAGTACGAATCGTTGCTAGACCAAGGAAATGATTAGTAAATAGTTTGCATCAAGGAAAAAAAGAACAATAAAAATTAACATTAGGGATTAAGTAAAATAAAAGAATAAAAGCATGATTTTGCTTTTAATTAAATAATGATTCCAGGAAGCAGTCTAAATGTTCAAAATTATTTAAATTGTTTAGAGACTGGATTATTTTATCTTTAAATTCTCATTTATATCAAACATGAAAACAATTTAACAGAGAGAAGGCATGCTGGTTTAGAATTCTTCTCAATAACATTATAGCTACTCAGACCTTGACTGCAGTAATCTGTCTATTAGACAGTAGCAGAGGTTACAGAAAATTCAAATTCTTTGCAGCGAAATAGGAGTTACACGACCCAGTTCTGATTACCCTTCTGTCATGCTAACTTTCAATGAAGTCAGATCACTCAAGCTTCTAAACACCATAAATTCTGTAAGGACATGGCGATATGCTTCGTTTCAGTGCTTACATTATAATGGTATAACCAGCATAAATGGACTGTCTAATAATGGAATTTCGTGACATAACATATTATACAGTAAAATATAGGATTTGGAATATATTTCTAATTTTAACATTCACAAATACTACTTTATTGCCACATTATGTTTCTTCTTGAACATAACAATGAATATATGTACTGTATGTGTATATGTTTGTGTATGCATGTGTGTATGTACACACACACACACACACAAATATATATAATATACTGGTGAAAAAACTCTCTCTTTTAAATTCTATTTATTAAACTTGCTTCCGATCTCCATATATACAATTGGCTCTCTAGTTGTTTCTATTCAATTCCATGAAGAAAAATATTAAAAGAGAAAGGAATAGACTAAGATTTGCAAAACATATTGAGCTGGATTAAATTTACAGACTATTTGATTATGCTGATTACATTAACTTGATTAAATTAAGATTATATTAGATTAAGTGGTAAATAAGGAGCATATAAACAGGGTGCATTAAATTATGAGATCATTAGTGATAAGGGCTCCCCATGTCAGTTTGTTTAATAAAATGAGACCATTGAGACAAGAAAATGTATAATTTCCTAACACAATTCTACAGGATGCACAAAGAATGAAATTAAATGTACATAATTAAACATCATGGGTTATTTAAATATTGCACATAATTTTATTAAGATAGCATTCTGTTTTCTTGTTTCATATAATACAATACCTCATTGGGGCCAGAATAATTTTATTCAGCAGACTACAGTGAAGCTTCTTGGCAACTTTTAAGCCAGTCCATTCTATTGCTATGGATGTTACAAGGCATAATAGAATCCCAACACAACAGAGAATGCTGAAGATCTTTGAATAGGAAAAATGGCTAAACTTGGATTCCTAAAAAAAGGAAGGAGACAAAAAAAAAGACTATTGCAAAACTAAAGAATTAGTTAATTCTGTGACAGGTTTATTTTAATATGGTCAGACCAAGATAATCATTTACAGCCAAATTCATGTTTTCTTGACTATTGTGCTAAAAAGTCATCAGTATCTGGAACTCAATTTTCATAGAGCCGAGGTGGCGCAGTGGTTAAATGCAGCACTGCAGGCTACTGCTAGTTCAGCAGTTCAGCTGTTCAAATCTCACCGGCTCAAGGTTGACTCAGCCTTCCATCCTTCTGAGGTTGGTAAAATGAGGACCCAGATTGTTGGGGGCAATATGCTGAACTCTGTAAACCGCTTAGAGAGGGCTGTAAAGCACTATGAAGCGGTATATAAGTCTAAGTGCTATTGCTATAATGCAATGGACAGTTCCTGAGATTAAAAATTAGATAAATGTATGTTTTATCATTCTTAATAAAATAGGAAAATATAAAGTTTTCTTCATAGCCAGTTTTAAGACCTTATGACTTCACTGATATCTCCATGTTTTCTTGGCAACTATACCCAGGTGGTTTTGGATTGCCATCATTTTTCTTTCTTTCCAGTCTAGACTACAATTGTGATTTTTTAAAAATGTTTTTTTTATTTTTTTTCTCCACAGTTTCTATATATACATCAATACATATACCTTAAAAACATAATTGTGATATTTTTTTAATAGCCCGCCCTATAAGTATTAACCAAGTTTAGCTTGGTCACTAAGGTATACTAGTACCAGATTAAGTGAATCTAACTGGTGGAACAGAGGACGGGAATTCATCTTGATAAAGTCATGCTATGAGAAGTTACAATAAAAGATGATGGGAAAAACAAAAATGGAAAGGAGAGGTTTTTGAACCACAAGTACCTGACAAAAAGAGCAGTTTTTCCCCATCTCAGAAGAAATAGCATCAGATGTCCACAAGGCTAGCCAATAGTCAATGGACACCATGACTGAATGTTTTAGAAGTTGAGAAAAGATCAACAGAGGCAAGAAGAGAAGTCCTGCTGAGCTGAGGTACTTTCCACATGCTCGCCATGACATTTCTGTTCTTCGATGAAGGACAGAAGACAAGTTATCATCATCATCACTCTCAGGCATCTCATCTATAAATTGACAGGAAGAGCACTAATGAGTTGTAAGAAAATTTCCTGATTGTCTATCATCTAAATACTGACAAATAGTAAATGTTGTTAATGAAAATACATTTTTTTGTAAAACTAATCTACCGTCATCCTCTTCTTCATCCTGGAGTAGGACTTCTTGAGAATGCACCGTATTTTTAATATTCTTCTTATCTAATACAGCTTTTCTTTCAATCAGAGTCTCCTAAAAGGTAGGAAAAAACAAGAGAAAAATAAATCCATTATTTTTTTATTTATTTTTCTGTCAAACAATTATATTTCAAAATTGTTTGGATATTAAAAATTAAGTGAGCCAAATACATTCAGAGGCAATGAATTTATAATTCTAGTAAGAGGATCCCAGGACATATACTTCATCTATCGTTTGAGGCTAATAAAGATATAATATTGGCTCGGTCATTAAAAAGGATTACAAAATCAAACTATTATATGAGTTTCAGAAGCTGGATTGGAATATCATTACTTTTGTGTTACCAAGTTTAAAGGTGATGGACAGGGTTGAAACTGTGAGATGTAAATTGCATTTGTAAACATATGTAAACTGAACCATTCCAATCTTCTGAACTTTAGTTTATAGCTGAGTCACAATTTTGTATACTGTGTTCTAAGGGAAAAGAGTCACACTAGATAACAAGAGTTTAAGAACTATCCTAAGTGGAACTGGTAAGAAGAAACACAGTAGATTCATCATGACATCTAACATCCAAAGTGGTTTTCATTGTTTTTATTCTATCCACTATGGTTCAAGAATGTAAAAAAAAAAAATCCCAATTGCAATTTAAAAAGAAATCATCTCACTGTCTCTAAACCTAGAGTTGCTTTGGTCTATAAAACTCTGAATCCAGCAGAACCCAGTCATGAAATATGAGGACTTTCCATCAAGCTATGTGTAGTGGTTAACATCGTTGGTAGCAACTTTTCACTGTCAAAGATTTCTGCTGGTGGAAAACAGACACTGCATTGGAGAGTCTCTTGCAGCTGCAAAGAGGTCATCTTTGAAAAATGTAATCGCTTTCAGCAATCTTGTTCAAAAAGTTATGATTGCGTTGTTAGAACCCAAAGTTCCAATTTTCATTTTACTTCTGCATGATTTACTTCACTGACATTTTTAAAGTATTCACATGATAGAATTTTCCAACAGAAATATTAGCTTGTTGAAATGCATGAATGTAGGAATAATTGGAAGAAAAGGTCCAATTTTAAATATATATATAGTATTTTTGACTAGGATTAAGTTTCATTTTTTAAAATGACCATTGAACTATCACTACAACTGAAACTTGATGGCCATCATTCTTTATATGGAGTTTTTTATTATTATAAACCATTTTGTTATGGGAAGAATATCCTTTAATTTGAGTCACATTGTCTTTGTCAAGAAGAATATTTTTTCCTTTTAACTTCAAATACTGCTCTGTATTTTAAAATTATAAGTGTTTAATTCACATATGACATCTTTCCTGAACTGGTACATGCTAGATACTTTATGTTTCAATTCTCAGAATTCTCAATCAGTAAGGTAGTTGCCTAATGAGAATGGAAATCCTATGATTTTTTAATATTTTCCTAAGATAGTTTAGACCGCACTAAAATAACCATTTAAACTACAGGAGTAAATAAATTTCACTGCATAAATAATAACTGCACAAAATCCTCCAATGCAACATACTTGTTTAAAATATTAATATCTGTTAAAATATTCATGAACTGGGAGAGACATGGTAAGGTCAGCCAATGAATAGGCATAGCAACTAAGTCAGCCAATGGGAGCTTAAACACATCTGAGTCTGTGCAAAGAATCGAAACTGAAACTTAAGCTTGAAGGCTGGGCGTGGCTCAGCCCACTCTGTACTCTGTCTGCTCTGAACTCTGAACTAGAAACTGCTTGTAACTGCTGCTATGTTGAAGAAGAACTCTGCTACTGGTGTTGTAAAAACTCATGTGTTATTATGTATATAAAGAAGTTAATGAATCCAGCTGAATCAGTTTGTCTGTGTGTGCTTTCTGGATTTAATTTTGCAACAAACTCTGACAATATCTAATTATGTTAAAATATTAGGATAAACATTTTTGCCTATCACTACTGAGATTAAGAAAAACAAAGCAGAACAGGCCTTTTCTAGTTCTTGGTCCTGGCGATTCATTAGTGTTTTCCAATGTTCAAAGAGCTCAGATTCAGATTTCTGGATATCCTTCAGTGTGCCTTCTCGCTGAATGGTACCATCCTTCATTGCAATAATCTGGAAAAATCAACCTTTTATTCATCACAGAAATGTTTTCTTTTTTACATCATTAATTAATAGCTGCTTTGGGGATTTAAATAAATTTTAATTCTTCGAGAAGAAGTAGGATTAGAAAGATGGCATTAGAAAGATGGCATTAGTTCATCTATATCAGTCTTTCCCAATTTGACAAAATTAGAGCTCAAACTCTCAAAATTCCTAACCAATTACAGTACATCCTCTGCAACTGAAAAAAAAATCAAGCCAAACAATATCCTAATAGCTATCCTAATCAGGATAGATATTTTTAAAAATTGCACCTATTTAAAGTGAGTGTTCTTAAAATTTTGGGGGAAATTTTGCAAGAGGAAACAAAGGATTATTGCATCTTGACCAGACTATGGTGAAACTGCTGCATTATAAGGCAACACAAATTTGTATTCCTAAAGTAAGGCAAATATTGATTATGTGTATAACTTTTAAGTCAACTCAGGTCATCTGATTCATATTTAACACTTGTAGTTTGGAATACACATATGGATTTTAGAAAACAACAGATTAATATAACCCTAAGCATTTTACAACATCCTTCCTCTTGCTTTTCCTTTCCATTAAATACTTAGCAGGGCAACTCAGTTGAACCATAAATCATGGTAAGAAGTCTTTTCAATTGTTTGTGTTCAGCCATCAAAAATGCATTACAAGTGGAAGCTTAAGTGCTTTAATATGCTGGTCTATAATCGTAATAAAGATTTTATTTGATAAGTGGTTTAACTACAGAAAGAAATTGAAAAGACCAATGGGGTTGCATGTCTTGCAAATGATGCACCTTGCATTACAAGCTCTGCCTATTTTGGATAGGTATATGATTTGGGACACATCTACAACATTATGAGGCCTGCATCACAATTCTGCAATACTGCTGGCATTGTTCTGATCCTCCTTGCTACTACTGTGGGAACTATTGGAAATAATTTTTCGCTTTTAGCAAAATTCATTGGACTTGGGGAGATTGCAGTGGCTCACAACTAAATGTTTGTGACTGTTTTCATATAATTCCTTTTCAATCAATGAACTGTATACTGAAACCAAAATTTCTCCAAGATATGTGGTCAGTCTTTTTTCTTCAAAGACTTTAGGCTACCTCTAAATGGTCTCAAATTTCCCATGAAATGCTTGATTAGTTATAATTAGTTAGTTATAATTTGAAATGCTTCCCTTTTTGGACATTTATTTTAGATTCTTTAAAATTAAGCCATCTTTTGATAAAATGCTGAATTGCTTTCCTCCAACAATGTTTTATGGATAGGACCCAAATGCCAATAGTTCAATATTATTAGTGGAATTACTCCATCATTTACACACTACTTGTTCCTATTTAGTGCAAGAGAGTAAGCTCAGAAAGACTGAACAATACAAGACCATCTAGTGGAGTGGGATTTAGATTTTAATGATTGCACCACTGCATTGCACTGTTTAAATTACTGGCAAATTCATAAATGACAAGAAGAGAGATTGAAACACATTTCAGAAATCAAATAAATTGCTAGGTTTTGCTGCAGTAAAAAAACGTATTTACTTATTTATTACATACAACAAGAAACAAATCTGAAGGCCCAATAATTTAAATTAAATAAATTGCCCTGTCCATAAGTCTAAAGGTGAAAGTGAGCAATAGAGTTGTTGAGCAAGAGAGACAAGGTGATCTCAGAAAGGCATCATAACTTTTGTATCTTTCCCCCCACTGAGGTCTTAGTATTTTAACAGTTTTAATAGAGCTTTTCTGAAATACATTGTAATTTAATGATGCTCTCATTTATTTTTAATTATGCTTTTACATAGTTTGGGGCTGAGATAAATAGCAACAGCAATGGCACCTAGATTTTTTTACTGCCCCATAATGCTTTATAGCACTCTGGGCAGTTTACAATGTCAATATATTGCCCCCAACAATCTGGGTCCTCAGTTTATTGACTTCGGAAGGATGGAAAGCTGAATCAATCTTGAGCCCCTTAAGACAGTACTCCAGGCTGTGAGCAGAGTTTGCCTGCAATTCTTTAACCACTGTGTCACCAGGGCTCTTTATAAACAATTATGAACTTAGTTTAATTTTTATTATACATTTTATCTCTTATCACCATAGCAAAAAGGCAGTACCCTAAAAGGTAGACTATAAATAGATATAAATTTTGAAAAATAATTTAAATGTAATGGAAGAGATAGGGAAATGAAAACCTACTCCTTTCCAAATCATACTTCACTGTTTAATGCAAATAAATATGGTCCTAAACATGCAAATATACAAATGAGATATGTATTTTGCTGTTTATAATTGGTTGCATTATTTAATGGAAATTAATAAATAAAGCATGAGAGTCTTACAACATTATCTGGGGTAGGGTTACCAGGAACTGTAACAATTCCAAGTTACAAAGCAAATATCTACGAGGGGTGCAATGATATAACATCACCACTAACAGCAAGTGGAGGCATAAAAACCAAAGTTAAAACCAAAGTTAAACACACTTATGTAACAGGGCACACAATTTCCTGAGTTCATTGCCTTCACCCCCTCTCCCAAACCAGAACAGTTTAAAAGTACTCAATAGTATGTTTACAATTTAAAAGTACTTGCTGAATCACACCTACACACCATTTTGAATATTTATGAACATAATATGAAGATTAAGAAATCGCTTCATTACCCAGTCAGCATGGGGCAGATACTGTAGTTTGTGGGTAACCAAAACAATGGTTCTTTTGTCTGCTCTTAGCAAATTCAGAATTCCTTCTTGCATGAGATGATCACTCAAGTGGACATCTAATGCTGAAAATGGATCATCCTAAAAAAAAATAGATATTAACCAACTAAAGATATTCAGTACTACTGCACTATAGTTGTTCTGTTTTTAAAATATTTTAAGAGAGTTAAAATCAGTGCTTGCTGATAAGATGGGTTGAGATGGGATATAGGCACTAGAACTACCATAACCAATTTACAAAAACTAGGTACAATAAGAAAGAAAGAAGAGAATTCAAGCTACAATTCTCATTTTTTCAGCCCAAGGGAAAGGAGTTTGCCAACTTTGGCAACACATTATCCCTCTGTAGGATGGGTTTGACTATGCCATTATTGCCTTTGGGGAAAGGGCTCTGTCATCATTGGGCTGTGTAAGTGTAAAGATTAACACTAAGGGTTCAGAAGCAGTGAGCTAAGACTTTGAACTGCAAAAGCCAGATTATAAAGCTGGACTAGCTGGGAATGTTAATAAAGGCCACTTGAGACAGAGAGAACAAATAGCAATGGAAAATTATTTCTAGAATTCATCTGTCCATTGTGATCTTAGATGTGTCAGATGTTGGGAACTGGCATCATACTGGAGAAAATATTCTATTGACATTGTGGATCCAGAGTATGTATTCTCGATAGAATTGGTTGTTGTTTGTCAAGATGAGACATAAAATGTCTCCCAACCCTCTTACATTCCAGAGCTGCACATGAATTTGCCTGATATTGTAGAAGATATTCTAAAGTCACACGACACTACCAAGCTTGGTCATCTCACCCTTGAGGATTATCAGATCTGGAGTGTGCAGAGCGCCCTTGCCAACGAATTTCTGAATCTGCTTTTTCAGGTGTGCCATATAGTCTTAGGTTTAAGACCTGCCACTACAGGAGAAGTACATCCCTGCCCAGAGGAACAGTCTTCAGAGGCAGCAGAAGCAGAAGTGGCAGTCAACGTCGCCCAGGCCCAAGGCGCGACTCATAGGGCCCATATGCTACTCTTGCCATCACACAAGCTGTCCAGCCCTATCAGCAATATGATAGACATTTATTATGGACTTTGGACTCAGGTGCCTCAATTAGCATTACTTATCAAAGAAATGCATGAACCAGAACCAGAGCTTCGTGAACTTTATACATTCACCACCAAACGACCTTGCAAAGTCGAAGGAAAAGGAACTGTTTTTGGAATTTTGGAATGCTGGGTTTTTAGGTTGAAGAATGTCATTTATAGAGACAGGAAAGCCTTTTTGGTTTAGACGGTAGAATTAGTAACAATAAACCTACCAGAAATACCACATTTGTCTGTTGGTAAAGAGCTCTTGCTACACTGATCCTTTGGCGCTGACCTCCAGATAAATTAATACCCTTGGGGAAAATACAAAATAATTCAGTTAGAAACCTATACAATTTTGAGACATTATTATTCAAACTATGCTTTCCCAAACCTGACATTTCAAGGTATACTTAAAAGGTAAAGCAGTCAAAAGTATAAAAAGGTATTAATCAAGATAGTCAGAATTTTCATACTTATTCTAAACATACACTAATTATATCTGAATAATGTATGTATTATTTCTAAATTACAAAATGGTTCATCATTCAATTATTCATCCTATTAGCAGCTCCTGCAGTCAATGGTAATTATTCCCAGGCTACAGCTGGAAAAGTAAGACTGAGGTAACAACTTAGTCAGGATCATTGTGTTCATGACTTAGAAATTATATAAATCAATGCAAGTTAAAATACAATAGTTCATATAGCTGTCCTTTGACAATGCTATGAATTAACATTACAATTAACATATCAATGGTCAACCTCTGTGGCACAGCTTGGCTTCAATGTCTTCTATTGTTCCTTGGACATTCTCTAGCATTCTAATATTTTTCTTTACCTTTTAATATTGCATTTTAGCCATTATATGCTCTATTGATAGTACCATGTCCATGAAAGAACATCAACTACAAGTCTAGATCTACTGAAGCAATGAACAAAATGTCTAGATGAATAATGAATAACAAATCTAGATTATTGCTGCTAGATGACCCAAACTATTTGAATATCTGAACTCTTAGATTATGACAGAATTTTGATTGGTACCTAAGGCAGAGTAAGTTTCTTTTTTCATGATTTCAACCTTCAGTAAGAAAATATATTCCATGTTTATTAACAAATGCCTTTCTACTTCTTACTTTAATTGGACTATTCTAACATGACTTTCATAAATGCTTTCTAGATAATGAAAAAAATGCTTTGTTATACTTTCCCAATACAATATTTCAGTCAGTGCCAGGGACACCAGAGATACTAATTACTAATTGAGGTATGGCAGATAGAAGAAAAGCTGTAACGCTGTGTATTAAGTATAACATCTTCATCCTAAGGATCTGAAACTGAGTTTGCTGTACAAACAACTGTTTGTACAGCAAACTGGCATTTTCTCAAACACCAGTTATAGATTTAAGACCATGTGATAACATTTGGGTGCTTAATGTTTTCTAATTATACATAGCCACTAACCCTTTCTCCAATCTGTGTTTGGTCTCCATGAGGTAGTATGTCAATATCAGGTTGAAGACAGCAAGCATCAATGACTGCTTTATACCTGTGGAAACAAAAAGGGTAATTGTTAATTCATGTGGAGATTGCCTCACCAGCATATTTCATGTACTTAAAAGCAAGATTAATCAGCTGGAAAAGTCACACATTGGAAAATGCATGCTTGCTAAGCACTTATTTTTCCAATGGGAATCCCACCTGTTTCAGGCAAACAAATTATACTCTAACTAATAGCTCACGTCAAATATTTTGAAGCTAAAAAAAGTGTGCCTTGTCCTGTATTCCTTGGAGACTATCATCTATAACTGCCTATAGGGGCTTCAGGATCTAAATGATTTAAATCAGATTATTTGCAAGTTTAAACACTGTAGGTTAAGAGCATGACATTCATTTATTAGTACTGAGAAGTGTAGATTACTATAAAATAAATTGGAAAAAAATTAAAATGTGATGGTGGTATCTTAAAAAAATAAACATCAAAAAAGGGAAAAAGAAGGGCTTAGGAGAAGGTGATATAATGAGAACTGTGAGTTCTATGTTTAAACCAAGGGTCCCCAAACTTAGCAATTTTAAGACTTGTGGACTTCAAGTTATGCTGGCTGGAGAATTCTGGGAGTTGAAGTCCAGAAGTCTTAAAGTTGTCAAGTTTGAAGACCTCTGGTTTAAACTGTTATTTAATAAAGAGTGCTAAGACACTGTGTACGTTAGAATTATTCTTAAGAATAAGAATAATTGAGATCATCTTGCCATGGATCTATCATGATAATGATTCCATATTATTTCTGCAGAATCTGAGAGTATGACTTGTATTGCTTCATAATATTAATACAAACATGGTTGATGGAAAAATACATTATTTGAGATACTTTTCAGGAAAAGAGAGATCCCCGATCAATATGGATTGATGCTTCAGAACATTACATAGTTGAAAGGTAACTACATCCGATACAACAACTCAACATTTGCACCATGGAGCTAGGAAAATAACATTGTCAGCAACAGTAAAAATGTTTACAGAAAGGATGATAATGAGGACTGACTATAGTTAGTTTTTACATGGCTCTTAAATACATTACCTTTGTTTATTGAAGGGGCTTTCAAAAGTGATATTTTCTTCCACAGTAGCATTTAACAACCATGGTTTCTGAGAAGCATATGCCACTGGCCCTCTTTTTCTGAAAAAAGAAAAGAACTCATCCAAGTGTTTCTATATATGATACCTATTTACTTTCAAAGATATTGAAATGATTTTTCACTATAATGTTACTTTTATGTCTTCTTTCAAAGGCAAGTTAATATTTCCTATTGTTCATTAAAAAAGAAGGAATGAATGATGTGGTGGCTTAGTGGTGAAGATGCTCGCCTCCCACTTGGAAGGTTAAGAGTTTAATCCGGTAGATACTTCTCTCCTAGGGTGCAAGGAAAAAAATACTGAGAACTCTGCGTGGTGTCAGGAAGGGCCTCCTGCCAGTAAATGCTCAGCTCCACCCAGTAACCCTGACTCTACCCTGAATTAAAGGATTATAGGGTCGTAAAAAAAGTTCACAAAAAAGAAATATTGTCATTAACTGATAAGTGCATTGTCAGTTAAATTACTCTTTGTAAATTTGTTTGCCTCAACTATATGCAAGGTTATAGTGAGATAACTTTGAAGTCAACTTAGCTCCCAATTTGATATTCTTCACATACATAATTTTTAATTAAGAATTTTAATTATAATAGTAAAATCTTATACAAACTAAACTTAAAGGAAAAAAGAATAGGAAGAAGGAGTCAAAAGTGCAAGACAAAAAAGAGAAGAGAAAAGTAAGAATATAATAAATAAAAAAGAAATAGATGTGACTTCAAATCTTCATCACAGCAAATCTAAACCAATGTAGTGACTCTTCATCCCGTCTAAAGTTGCAAACATTTATCTCTTTATCCCATATCCCGTCTCTTATCTACAGTATAAATAAATCCACGAAACATCATCTTTTCAATTTTGGTGTCACTAGAACGTCCATAAAAGATTGCCAGAAGTAACAACCTTGATCCATTAAACCAACTTGTATTCCTTTCTTTTCCTTTAACAGCCTTAATCTTTAGTTCATTCAAATATTGATATAGGATTAATATCTCTTCATTTTTTCTTTATTCCATCACAGAGAGTACTTCAAGGCTTTAATAAGCCTTTTTTGTAAACCCAGCAGGAAATATTATCAAGATCACTTTCTTGATTTGTCATTTGCATTTCATTTTTAAATTTTAAATTCAGTCAGTTTCTTTTATATATCCAATGAAACATCTTTTTCTAAGTCATTATCTTGGCCTATTGAAAATCCACTTTTGATACCATCTCTAGCTTGCCAAATAAAATTTGTTCAACATTTGTCATTTCTTAAATAACATCTTTTTGATATAGTCTATCCATAGAAACAGACATTATTACTGACATTGATATTGTAGTTACTATTTTCTCATTCCACTCCTCAAAAGTTTCCTTCGGTATTTTTATTGTTATAATGTCTTGCAACATTTCAGAGTTATAATTCTTTACCTAAAATCTTTAGTTCCCCCTAGTGTCCAGTTTTTTAAATTATGAAATTGCTTATCTTTGTTTTGCCTTGTAAAAAACAAAATATAATTGATTTCCCATGAGAAGCTGTTTGTTCTTCAAAATTAATTCCAAAATATTATTATAAAAATTTCAACATTTCAATCTTATCTGGATGCTTAGTCCATTTATAACTTTCTAAGATCAAAATCTCATTTAGCTTTTTGTTGTTTCTTTGATCTTTGCTGTGGTCATTAGCTCCACTTTTGCAAAGCCATCTTTAGTTTGCCATACCTCCCTGGAAGACGTCCCAGTTTGGCATTTCAATAGTAAAAGAAACTTAATTTATTAATTCCTCTGAACAATTGTGTGGTGAGTCATTCTATATTATGTATCACCATATTAATTAAATATAAAAAGATGACATCTGTGGTCAGATTGTCTCAAATTTGGAAGAAAACCTTTTCTTTCAAAAAGTACTGTTAATGGACATTTTCAGTGGTTAAAAGCAGCACTGCAACCTATTTCAGCGACTGCTAGTTCAGCAGTTCAGCTGTTCAAATCTCACCGGCTCAAGGTTGACTCAGCCTTCCATCCTTCTGAGGTCGGTAAAATGAGGACCCAGATTGTTGGGGGCAATATGCTGAACTCTGTAAACCGCTTAGAGAGGGGTGTAAAGCACTATGAAGCGGTATATAAGTCTAAGTGCTATTGCTATTGCTATTCAATTCATGTGAATCATTATGAATGCTTATCTCCTTGACTTCTACTTATGACTTTCATTGATAATCATACAGATAAGGACTCAGACATCTAAATGAGCAGAAACATTTATTAGCTATGCCATTTTCCTGAATTATGCATAATTTAGCAATTATCCAAATTATGCACAATTTAGCAATTATGTTGTACCTTTAGTCATGATACAGTTCTTCCCTGATTTTACATATCTCAACCATTGAGAATATCGTTTAGTCAATAATGCCTTTTTGTCTTGATATATATTCTTTGTCTTTTTCTCCTTTTTCTAACTAGCTCCAGAGAAATGTCAGTCAACTGCAGCAAAATCTAAGTGATACTCAGTTTTAAATGTAAAACCTTAGCAGTGTAGACAAAAAGTATTTTTTCAAAGAAGCGTAGAAGCACCAGATAGTATTATTCCAGTAATATAGTATATGGGTTGTTCCAGTAGTGAAATCCAATTTTTTTTACTACTGGTACTGTGGACGTGGCTTGGTGGGCGTGGTGTGGCTTGGTGGGTGTGGCTTGGTGGGCATGACAGGGGAAGGATACTGCAAAATCTCCATTCCCACCCCACTCCAGGGGAAGGATACTGCAAAATCTCCATTCCCACTCCACTCCAGGGGAAGGATACTGTAAAATACCCATTCCCTCCCCACTCCTGGGGGAAGGATACTGCAAAATCTCCATTCCCACCCCATTCCAGGGGAAGGATACTGCAAAATCTCCATTCCTACTCCACTCTGGGGCCAGCCAGAGGTTGTATTTGCCGGTTCTCTGAACTACTCAAAATTTCCGCTACCGGTTCTCCAGAACCTGTCAGAACCTGCTGGATTTCACCTCTGGGTTATTCTGATTTTTGCATATCAGAGAATTATAATGATCAAATGTAGATTCTGTATAAAGCAGAATTTCTCAGTTTACAAAGTTAGTAGAAGTTATCTAGACATTTGCATAAACTTATTGGATATTTAGGAATTTCTCTCTCTTTTGATATAACACTATACAGAAAGCACATAAAAGATCTTACAGTCTTGACAGTTAATCTTACAATTATAGCATAATGAAACTGCTTTGTTGACAGAAATTTTTGCAAGTTTTTTTAATACTGTTTTTTAAGATACTGTACCTGGACTCCATTTCAACAGTTGTTTCCATGTCGGAGCTGCAAAACAGGTACACAGTAACTTAGTAGTTTTTCTAATGCAACTCATTAGAAATGCTTGAATTTTAAAAGTAAATGAATATGACCAACATTCATAAACTTGTGATATACAGCAATTCATTCTGGATTCAAGTCACTGTGGTAGGTCATCCAAAGCATCCCCAAAACATTCTCATCGAAATAGCCTGTACAATTTTTTCTGATAAAAAATACTATGATTCTTTTTTTTAAACCCTTCTATCATATTAGATGTTTTTCTTTCTTTGCGTTGTATGACAGAATCAAATGAATTATCATACCTGACATCTTCCCCCGTCTCACTGTCAGGAATGCTGCTGTAATATCAGAAATAACAGAGAAAAAAATATTATAACATTTCCTCCACAACATGATCTTATCCATTTTGTCTGACACACTGAAGCAACTTTATATATTTCGCAGTTTGAAGGCAAATGAATGTTCTTTTTCAATTAGACACAAAGTTACTGCAATGTGATCAATCTTCTCAATTACAAGTACAATGATACAAAAAGTGTGTAGCTGGTTGTGACCCACTCAGACACACGTTGAATCTACAGTAGCTGTTCATGTGGATTAATTAAATGAGGAAAGCGAAGATATTTAGCAACAATATGCAATATCAATACATTTCAGGATTCATTGCTATAGTAATATAATTCATATATATTAAAGACATGAAAGGCATGTACCTTAAACAAAAAGCTACACAGCAACTAAAAGAATAAACTAAAATTACCTGTTCCAGATCACATTCCCAGATATCTTCTGCATTTCTCCAAGTATTCCTAACAAGAGAGATGATTTACCACAGCCTACTTGTCCCACAATCATTGTTAACTGACCTGCAATAATAGAAAAAAATTCTATTAGTCTTGAAATGTTGACTTACATTTGCCCCAGTCCAGAGAGCAATTAGGCAACTGATTTTTTAATGGACCATTTTTTTCTCATGTACATTGTTAAGATCCTCATTCATAGTACAGTATGTATATATATTGTGTTGTAGATATGGATGTGCTCTTGTTTCTGTTTTGTGCTCAGGCATTTATTATTGCATAGTGCTTGATTGTGAACATTTGCAAATCCTAATTATTGTAATAGATGCATTAATACCTTGAGGAATTTGAATATCAACGCTGGATAAAGTTGGAACTCCTTCTGGTGTCCATGTGAAAAACCCATTCATGACCTATGGTCGCAACAGCAACAAGAACATAAATGATCTATGTTAGTGCAAAACATCATACACATTTTCCCTTTTAAATTTTATTTTTTAAAAAGTATTGATAATAGGCAAATGTCGTATGGGGTGGGGGGACTTGGTTTATAGACAATAGAGTACAGAACGTCCTTATCTGGTCTATGAGCTCCTTCCCTAGCTTTTCTAATTCAATCAAAAGAAGCAATTTTAAATTTCTATTGCAACATCATAGAATGCATGATACAACATACTAGATCAAATAAATATTTATCTGTTTCATCTGTTTCTTTCTGGATTAAGTCCATTGCATCTTTATTTTTACATTTAAAAAACAGATCTTCTATGAAAAAAGTAATAAACAACCAAAATCCCATAACTATTCCTTTCAGACTTTAGTGTTCCTTTCTTCTTCATATATAGAACGATCATGTTATAAGAATAATGTGTCATGTTATATATAATGATCATGTTATAAGAATAATAAATAGTATTTATTTATTTTTAACTAGAAGTAGGTTAAATTAACTCAGATTAGCTTTCTTCCCTGTAAAGTGTTTAGGTCTGAAAAACAATTCTGTATACTCCTGGGGATAAATTCCTTTGGAATAGAATAGAATAACAGAGTTGGAAGGGACCTTGGAGGTCTTCTAGTCCAACCCCCTACATCACTTCAGACAAATGGTTATCCAATATCTTCTTTAAAACTTCCAGTGTTGGAGCATTCACAACTTCTGGAGGCAAGTTGTTCCACTGATTAATTGTTCTGTCAGGAAATGTCTCCTTAGTTCTAAGTTGCTTCTCTCCTTGATTAGTTTCCATCCATTGCTTCTTGTCCTGCCCTGGAGAATAGCTTGACTCCCTCTTCTTTATGACAGCCCCTGAGATATTGGAACACTGCTATCATGTCACCCCAGTCCTTCTTTTCATTAAACTAGACATACCCAGTTCCTGCAACTGTTCATGTTTTAGCCTCCAGTCCCCTAATCATCTTTGTTGCTCTTCTCTGCACTCTTTCTAGAGTCTCCACATCCTTTTTACATCGTGATGACCAAAACTGGATGCAGTATTCCAAGTGTGGCCTTACCAAGGCATTATAAAGTGGTATTAATACTTCACATGATCTTGATTCTATCCCTCTGTTTATGCAGCCTAGAACTGTGTTGGCTTTTTTGGCAGCTGCAGTACATTGCTGGCTCATATTTAAATGGTTGTCCACTAGGACTCCAAGATCCATCTCCCAGTTACTACTATTGAGCAAAGTACCACATATACTGTATCTGTGCATTTTGTTTTTCTTGCCTAAATGTAGAACCTTTTTTCACCATTGAATTTCATTTTGTTACATAGCGCCCAATGTTCAAGTCTGTCAAGATCCTTCTGAATTTTAAGCCTATCTTCCGGAGTTGTTGGCTATTCCTGCTAGCTTGGTGTCGTCTGCAAATTTGATGAGTTCCCCATCTATCCCCTCATCCAAATCATTGATGAAGATGTTGAAGAGTACTGGGCCTAAAACAGAGCCTTGGGGTACCCCACTGCATACTCCTCTCCATGTAGATGCAGTTCCATTGAGGAGTACACATTGAATGTGGTTGGTCAGCCAGTTATGAATCCATCTGGTGGTGATGCTGTCTAACCCACATTTTTCTATTTTATCTAGTAGTAGGTTATGGTCTACTTTATCAAATGCCTTACTGAAGTCCAAATGAATTATATCAACAGCATTCCTTTGGTCCACTAATTTTGTCACTTTGTCAAAGAATGCAATAAGATTAGTCTGGCATGATCTGTTTTTGACAAAACCATGTTGGCTTTTGGTTATTACTTTGTTAACTTCTAAGTGTTCTCTGATTCGTTGCTTGATTATCTTTTCCAGAATCTTCCCTGGTGTTGAGGTCAGGCTGATAGGTCTACATCAGCTCTTTTCCAGTCCTCTGGAAGTTCCCTGGTGCTCCAGGATCTTTGAAAGATATAGTTCAGTGGTTCTGAGATCTCATCTGTCAGTTCCTTCAGAACCTTGGGGTGTAATCTAAAACTAAAACTAAAATCCTAAACTGTCTACCGTGGACCTCACTCCATTCCTAAGAGGTCTGTAAGGGGGCGTGCATAAGCGCAGCAGCATACCTACCATCCCTGTCCTACTGTTCCCATTATTTGTACTCATTTCTTAAGCATATACTTTACCTGTTTATATGTTAACATATGTTTATATGTTATGTTTATACTTATAATTGTTTTCTCATACATGCTTGACAAACTAACTAACTAAATAAATAATTCATCCGGTCCTAGTGATTTGAACTCGTCTAGGGTAGACAGGTGATCACTTACCATTTTCTTCCCTATTTTAATTTGTGTTCATAATCTGTTTTTTGTGGTGCTGTTTTTGATAGGTTGGACTGTTTTTTCCCTTTGTATAAAGACAGATGCAAAAAATGAGTTAAGTAGTTCTGCTTTCTCCTTGTTGCTTGTCACCTTCTTGCCACTTTCTCCCAGCAATGGACCAATTGTTTACTTGACTTTTTTCTTATTTTTAACATGTCAGAAGAAGCTTTTTTTGTTATTTTTTACTTTTGTCACAAGGCTTTGTTCATTATGAGCCTTAGCTTTCCTCCCTTCATCTTTGCAGGCTCGGGCTATTTGCTGATATTCTGCCTTAGTTATGTGCCCCTCTTTCCACTTTTTATACTTGTCCTTTTTGTCTTTTAATTTGTCAGAGAGTTCTTTATGCAGCCATTCTGATTTCTTTTGAGAGCTGTTATTTTTCTTCTTCATTGGTATTGTGCTAGACTGGGCTTTTATAATCTCACTTTTCAAAATTTCCTAAGCTTCTTGAGTTGTTTTCCCCTTGAGGATTCTCATCCATGGAATCCAGTAGTGGGTTGTAAATACCGTCGCTACCGGTTCGCTTGTGCGCGTGTGTGATGCTTCTGCGCATGTACAAAAGCGTCCCTGGTGGGTGGGCGGAGCCTCCCATCACCACCACCTGTTCGCCAAACCGGGCGCAACCCACCGCTGATGGAATCCTTCCCAAGCTCTAAGTTGATTGAAATTAGCTCTCTTAAAGTCCAAGACTCTAGTTTGACTTTGTTCTATTGCTTGTGCTTGCATAATGTTGAATTCCAATATTGCATGATCACTCGCCCCCAATCTTCAACACCTTCTATCATTTCATCTCTGTTAGTGAGAATTAAGCCAATATGGCTGATCACCTTGTTCCCTTCTCTACTTTTTGGGAAACAAAGTTGTCTGCTAGATTTGTTAGGAACTTGCTGGATTTTCCAGTTGGTGCAGTTTGTCTCCCAGTTGATGTCAGGGTAGTTAAAATCTCCCATTACTTTGTGTTGTGCTTCCTAAATATCTTAATTACCTGACTAGCAAAAAGTTCAATTATTTCCTCTGTTTGGTTGGGTGGCCTATAGTATACATCTATGGCAATGTCATCCCCCCCTTTAATATTTCTTCCCCAAACCCCAAAAACTTTAACCTTAGACTGACTACAGTCGACCTCTCCTCGTTTCTAAGAGGTCTGTAAGGGGCGTGCATAAGCGCACCAGCGTGCCTACCGTCCCTGTCCTACTGTCCAATTGTCCTCTTTTATCGTTACTTTTTACTTATGTTTATACAAATTACTACTATACATGTTTGACAAATAAAATAAATAAATAAATAAATAAAATAAATATTGATCCAAATGCATTCAGATAATTTCGGTCATTGCTGTGCTCTAATTCTGTAGAGATGTAGTTATTTCTTACATATAGTGCAACTCCATCTCCTCTTTTATTTGGTCTATTTCTTTTAAATAATTTAAATCCCTCTAGCTGTATGTTCCATTTGTGGGTTTCATCCCACCAAGTTTCTGTAATGTTCCGTAATTCATCTGAACTAACCATTGTTTATTTTTAACAGTTGATAAAAATTATGTACATAACTAAGAGCAATGCTAAACATCAAAATGCACATAGGCTGATTCAATATTGAGCACAGAATACAAATAATTATATATTTAACAATTAAATTATATTTCTACTTTCTATAGACAATTATCCTCATAATGTTGGAGAAATAAATTTTACAATTAGTCACATTTATTTTATTCATATGAAAATAAAACCAGATTAAGGAACAGAGATTAGTAAGTGGAGGTTCATACAAAAGGTAGAAGACATGTAACCCTATAATCCATCTTCCAGTTATCATACCAGATAGAGAACAACTTTGTGTTTATTTTTAAAAATTGGTTGAGATATGTCTGGAAACGCCATTGTTTCCATAGAAGTCTTTTATTCTAGTACGATACATGAGGATTCTCAGTACATTCTTAATGTGAGGAAGAATGCATAATGAATCTGCTCAGAGGCCTTTATTCATTCTTAATAAGATTGACATGAAGATTACTACAGATGCTACACCTGCCCTAGCATAATTTAAGGAGTGGAAACTTTAAGGAGTGGAAAGAGTAAATGGCTAGGTTCACACATTATGTTAAGCTATAATGTGATTTGCTTGATTTTAGTTATTGAGCCTCACTGTTTTATGGCATGGTGGGATATGTGAACATAAATTGTGATGTGATCAACAAATTATGGTTAACAAAGCTATGTGGAAACAACTATTTTATCTTTCCTAGCAATTAATCCATGCTCCTTTAAGAGACCTATCTTCCAATCTGATAATCATATTGCCAAAATTGTTGCCTATTTTCTGTGTTACCGAGAAAATGTTTGGTAGTCCTCTACTGCAGGAGATAAATATGGATTGCATTCTCAGTTTGGGACTATAGTACTAGAATTTTTATACTTATTAGAAACAACATAATGAGAAAGAGTGACCTTATTACCACCTTTACACAAAAATCATCTGCTTCTGTGCTGCTAACAGATCTTCTTACAGGAGAGCTGTAATTGTTCCAGTCCTCTCTGGCAGGCCTCTTACGGTTAACAACTTTGAGGGTCTGTGCAAGACCAGGAAGACAGAAACATGGTGAGTGGGGACATGAATGCAGATGTCAGCAATGGACAATGAGTTAATTTCCTAGTAGATGCACTCCTTCCCTAAGAGAAGAAAAGGTGGTTTCTACCACAAATGTTTGGTTTGAGTAAAGGCAGAGGTGTATGGACTTTTGTCCGTTTTGGGTGGTTTTACATACTGTACTAAGCCATAATGAGTTTTTCTTTATGATAGCGTAGTGCAAAATATCATCTCAAGTTTTTCTGGGTGCAAACCATGGCTCATGACTTAGCAAAATACCTGAAACAAGATAGTTTGGCTACTTAAACCCACCGCTTAATTCAGACTATGGTGCAGCATGATCCATGAAATCATTTTCTAAGTGTGCAGTTGTTGATTATCTTGGATCTCTTACTGCTGTTGGGTATTTAATCCAGTTCCAGGTGATTCTAACAAATCAGCAAACTGCATGTCTTTATACAGTGCTGTTGACTGAGATGCATCCCATCCATTCTGATAAGGAATGGATCCCCACCCCCTGCAATTGTTCCACAATGCAGCTGACAGTCCCTACCAGCAAACTGTCTCATCATCCACTGCTGACTTTAAACAAAGAGCAGTCACCATATAATCTACAATAAGTAGATGTTAAATTTTACTACTGTGGCTATTAATTAGAAGGAAAATGACAGTTATTGGCATTACTGTACAAGCAAAGATTTAAGAATGGGATGTTGCCAGTTTCACAATCAAATTAAAACGACACTTACAAGAATCTGATATTTGCTGTGGTTGTCTGGGCCTCTTGGCTCAGAACATTTATCGTGCTCTTCTGCAATTTCTTCACTTGAGAGAAATTCATTTAACTTTTGGACACTATGAAAAGAGAAGAATGGTAGTAAGCTAAATAAATCATACCACTGCTGCATGCAACAGCAGTGTTCGTTACTTTAGGAAACTGCAGTCCTTGATCCCATTTTGATGTCCAGCCCTTGGACAGACAAGGATTACATTTTGATTGGGTAAGGATATATAATAATCCACTGAAATGATCCAAAATACAAAATGCTTTTAGGAATCTGAATAAGAATATTAAGCTAACTTGCTATTAGGACTTTATATTTATACTTTGCATGTCAGTTTTTAGGGCTTTTATTACTGTTTATTATATTGCTTGATTATGGCATGTTTCAGTTTCTATGGAGAATAACTGAATCCACCAAATATATTCTGGAACAAAGCTGTGGGATTCTAATTATTGTCAAAATCATGAGCAGAAAAACTTCATTAGTTTATTATACTTGGAGTATAATCTTGACATTTTGATGGCTTCATGTCTGCTGTTGATTATTTATTAGAATATTTATAGCATGTATGTGCAAGATAGTAGACCAGTACTAGCTAGTATTGATAATGTTACCTAGTTTAGGAATGGAACATCTGCAAGAAAACCACCAAGCTCAGAGGTGGTATATACAGGGTCACCAAGGACCCTATATATAACAACAAAAAAGTACTGAAAAGTACACTATGCCCTCTGATAGTAGGAAGGATTAAAAAAACACACAAGAGGGCCACAAATGAGAGATAAGAGTTTCTGAACACATAATTAATTCAGGAAATATGGTGACTCCATGATAAAATGTTATATTGAAATCTCCATATTGCCTTGTCCATAGATAAAGGGTGCCTCTTTTTAAATAATCTGCATAGATCTTAAGGGTCTGGTCAAACTGGTTCTGAGCATGACAGAGAAAAGGTGCCTGAAAAGACACTAGTTACATCTAGTACGTACGTGCATATGGGTAGAGACATTTAAAAGTACATTAATACTGAGTGATCATTTTCAATCAAGTTTTTTGATGAAGGCACAGGATGAAGTACAAAAACAGCAGATTCTGCACACACATTATATCGTGGTAAGCAGTAAGGCACAAACTTCTAAAAGGATGCATATCCACAGTTTGAGCTGTAAAATTCTTATTGAATTAATGTGGATTTGCAGTAATCATATAAGAGTTATGAAACAGTAATGAGAGATGAATTGTGTAATAGAATGTAGTTGTGTGTGCAAATAGAGAGGGATGAAAAAATACAATTAAGATTTTATGATATATTATCACAAACACTTAACCTATTTTAAAATCTATGATAACACTATTATAGGAGCCGAGGTGGTGCAGTGGTTAAAGTGCAGCACTGCAGTTCAGCAGTTCAGCTGTTCAAATCTCACCGGCTCAAGGTTGACTCAGCCTTCCATCCTTCTGAGGTCGGTAAAGTGAGGACCCAGATTGTTGGGGGCAATATGCTGAACTCTGTAAACCGCTTAGAGAGGGCTGTAAAGCACTATGAAGCGGTATATAAGTCTAAGTGCTATTGCTATATAAATTGTAAATGTTTTATTGTGATTGACCATTCCTCATTATATATCACACACCTGTCCTAAATAGGCAGCATTAAATTCAAGTTAAAAAAACCCTCTTAAAAATAGGGATGTGCAAAATGTGTTGTTCTTGGAAAGGAATATTCCAACAAACAATAACACATTGTGTTCCTCTCTGTATCATGCTGTTTCAGGATAGTTTGAGGATTTCTGTAAAACAGTCCTTTAAACTAGAAGAAAATTAAGGTGTTCCAGATGAAACAAGTCTTTTTCAGAGTTACACTACTCCAGTGCAACCTTGAATTCCTTTCTTTATGGAGTATTTACTTCCAAAAACTGCTAAACATTTCCTGAAATAATGTGGTCCGGAAATGACATGCTATGGTTTGGTACAATATAGAATGACATGGAACATTCCACTTTCTTTAGACCATTATATTCCTTACTCAGCAAACATTGCATATCATTAATTGGTAGTGTCTCTTATAGGATTAGATTAACGTAGCATGTTTTGTATACAGTTCTGTACTCCTTCAGTCCATACGTAGTTTTCTAGTCCATTATCATATTCAAGGATGATACAGTTGTATAGAACCCAAATATATGATTAATCATAAATCCCATCAGCAATTATGCTTAGATTTAATTCTAAAATGACACCAGCTGTAATACTACTAGCAGGATTGAGAAGATATATTTCCTTAGTATTTCAGCAGAATCAATGTGATTCCCCCCAAACAATTAACAAATGTTCTATATCTCTACCTCTACCTCTACCTCTACCTCTACCTCTATATATTCTGTTTGATCGTGACTGATTCTTAGAGACTAAAAACAAGTATTTGCAGTTTTTAAAAAAAGGTTTTTCAGAAACAGTGTCTGTTTCCTAGAGCCAGCTAGCTTTATGCCTAAAGTGGGACTAGAACTCATGGTTTTCCAGTTTCTAGCTGGTGCCTTAACAACTACATCAAATTGATTCTCACATCCTAATATACATTTCCCACAAAAATCACAAGGCATACTACAGTGAATATTGGCAATAGAAGCTCTAGAGAAGCTGATAATATAATGTAGGGAAATTTGCCATGATTTACTATTCGCCATGATTTACTAACAACAAAGGACCTTTTGTAGGAAAACCCACAAAAATGATATCCTAAATAAATCTAAACTAAATTGTGACTCCTGCTGCAATGGAGGTGACTATTTTAAACCAAGTGTCTTAACTTTTGGGGGAGTTCACTCATGAAACCTTACCTTACAAGAGCTTTAACAGTGGATCTAACCACACTGGAGAGCAGGAACAGGGGCGTCACAAGGATGTGGAAAAGGGAGAGCGATGCAAAGGCCACCGAAGGAGAAAAGTCAGCGTTGACAAAGAGATGGGCATGGACAACAAACGTCTTATTAGAAAAACAAAAACAAAACGCATTACTTCAGACCATTTATGTATTAAAGACATATTTTCAGTCAGATTTTAACTGAACTTCAAATATCCAAAAGATCAGCAGAACTGTTATTCTTATAGAACTATGAATTATTACCAAGCATCATAATATATACAACTATAAATAGACCATTTATGTAAGAGTTTTCTTTTTTTAATTTATTTTATGGGTGTGCTTGCATATTCTTTTGTGGGGGTTATCACTTGGTGGTGTTTCTTTAATATGAGTTGCCCAGAACAATTTGGAATAGGTGCCATACAGATTAAGTAAATAAATAAAATAAATCAAAGAAGCTTCTCTGAATGTAGAGTAAGTCCATGAGTTGTGACTTGAAAAGTGCCTGAATTTGCCCCATCTAAGACAATTAATTGTATTTTATTACTGGACTACTTCCAAAAGAAAGTTCTACCCAAAGGAAGATGCCAATATGAATGGTCTGAAATCTGTCCTTTATGTAGCAGACAGAATCAGTTACTGTCAAGAGATTCAAGAATAACAAAACCAGACTTACTATATGATATGATTTTCTATAGCTTTTGAAATAATATAAAGTAGTTGCTACTCTTTTTCTTTTACCCATCCATCATTCTGTCAGCCAATGCATCGAGAATATAATTCATCCTAGCTCCAAACCAGTACTCTGTTTCTGGATGATGCTGAGTTTCACTTCAACATCGTCTTAAAATCCTGAGGTGATTTACACTGACCTTTTAAATTTATATTTCATCACTTATTGCAGTCCTTAGTATCATCTTTCATGTTGTTCCTGTGTTTCTTATCTCTCTGCAAAGCTTCCCCACCCCCAGTAGCTATTGGGAAGAGCAATTGCTGAAATGTGGTGCCTGCCTGCCTTCCCTTTCCCTTCCCTTCCCTTCCCTTCCCTTCCCTCCCTCCCTCCTTCCTTCTCATAGCATGAACAAACTTTATAGACCCAGATCTCCTCATAGTAATTATCTTTCTCTATTTTTAAAAAATAAAATTGCATTTTAATATAAATGTTTATACTTACTATAAGAACAGCTGCAATTGGTATTGCTGCATTCATGAAAACTGTAGGGAAAATGTTTTTTTTTCTTATTACATTTACAGACTTTTGTATCTAAATCTCTTTCATTCTCATGCATTTCATTTACTTTAGAAGAGTAGTAACTGCTATAACAAAGTGCAGTATAAGAAAAAAATATGCCAATAATTACAGACATTCCACCCAATATAAATGATGCTTAGCTTAACAAAGTATGCATTTGCAACCCCAACAGTGGGGTTCTTTTAGATTGCTTGTTTTTTAGCTGCAATACATTAATATTGTATTATTCAAAGAAAGACACATTGTGATTGGTCCAAGCAGATTTCTTTATTGATCCTCACCTACAGACAAAATCTTGCCAAACTAAAGCAGACTACCACCCCGGTAAAGCATATAGTCTGAAAACTCTTATGAAGAAGCTATTTTCACTCTCTTTATCTCACACAAATAATCTGAATTGAGTTGTCTCTTACTCCTCGGGAATGCATTCCTCCTTCCTGGGAATCCAGACTATATTCATTACAGTTCTGGTAGTGCTTCTTACCATGAATAATAAAATAATGATTAACAATTTTCAGGGACTTTCTGGGTAGATTTGATGTACAGTACTGGTTTCTTCTCTATGTCTAGGCGAATGGGTTCCCTATTGTTCTGGGTCTTCTTTGTATCTGGCCATTAAAATATAAATTATCTATTCTATTATAGTAATCGTTATGGTTTATTACTTATGTTGCCAAAATTTATTCCTAATTTGAACAAGTGATAACTGTCAAATTGTTCAATTTATTTCAGAAGTAGGATACTCTTATATTCCTTTCAGCTTCCTGGTTCACACTGCAATCTTACTGCAGCAGCCAAACAGGAAATATTTCAAATATTTCAAAATTGAATAAAAAACGCTACAGATAAACTTTCTGGGCTTAATTAAACATAAATTTGGAGGGAAGACAAAGAATTTTCATTATAAAATACATGTTTTAAGGCAAAAAACTGAGATTCATTTCTTGGCATCTGTAAGTCAACTTGATTTCTCCTCCAAGTTCTGGAATGATGGCTACAGTGTCAGCAATACATAACTACATGGATTAATGTGCTATTTCATTTCAGGCAGCTTTAGTATGTATGCTGTAGTGATGGGCACCAATCTTTGTAATTGTGTAGGGTGTCCATAAGCCTGTAAAAAGTACAAGATTCTTTGGCAGGATTCACATGTTGTGTTATTATGGTTTGCTTAACAATGGTTTGTTCAATAAACTGAATTAGCTAGGTTTACATACTGTATGCAAAGTCATAAAGCACTGTTCCTTAATGGAGATCTCTCTCTCTCTCTCTCTCTCTCTCTCTCTCTCTCTCTCTCTCTCTCTCTCTCTCTCTCTCTCTCTCTCTCTCTCTCTCTCTCTCTCTCCCTCCCTCCCTCCCTCCCTCCCTCCCTCCCTCCCTCCCGCCCGCAGGAACTTTTTTCTAACATAAATGCAAATACAAAGACTCTGGTGGTGTAGTGGTTACAATTCAGTATTACAGACAAACTCTGCCCACAGCCTGCAGTTCCATCCTAATGTGCCTTCCATCCTTCCAAGGTTTGTAAAATGAAGATCCAGATTGTTGGGGGCTATATGTTGACATTGTAAACTGCAAAGAGAGTGTTGTAAAGCACTATTGGGACATATATATAAGTCTAAGTGCTATTGCTATTGCTATTTTCATTAAGCTCAGAGCTGGAAGGTTAAATGTCCCACATTCTAGGTACCAATGACAATTCATTCTCTCTATTAATGCATTAAAAGATACCTTAAGAGTTATTTGGATGGATAATTCTAAGATTTAAAACAATTCATTATCATAGGATATTTTCAAATTTAATTTCTGGCTGGCTTCCCACATCATGTTAAGCCATAAAGTTTGTTTAGTTTCTAGGCATTTTCTTTTATGTCTTATGACTTAGCATAGTGGTCTCAAGATCTCAACTTATGGGCTCCCTTTTCTTCAAATTTCTCCCACTAGCCAAAAGCCAGCTCTTAGGATGGATCTGGTGGCAGGTAAACTGAATGAACTAGCACAGGTTAGTGAAAAAGAATCATGACTTGTCTGACTCAGTAGATGTACAGATCTGAGCTACAAAAATCAGGACAATCATTAGATGGCACCAAAAAGAGTATTGTGTATTATTTTGCTATCACCTAGAAGTTGTAGAGACTTTTGCATTCCACATTTGTTGAATCACAAGTAACGAAACAAGAGATGATGGATGGAAGGATGGGTGGATGAATATCCCTCCCTCATTTCCCATAGTGATATCTTAGGAAACCCTATTCTAAATAAGAAAATTTGTTCATGGTAATTCACAGACATCTGGAGGGAAGCAAGTGGGCGAACTCTGTTCTGAAGTAATGTTCTTCAAGCAGATTAATTTTGAAAGGAAAGCATCAAGATTGTTTATTCCCCAGAGAAAAGAAAATGAGTTAAAGTACTTATGATAATAAGTATTGCCAATATGCCATATGTTTTGTGCATTTGGTTGCTTATTATCATAGGCCAGTGTAGCACCATCTCAAGAGACTTCTTTCATGATGAACATTTAGCATGATAAATAAGATCTCGTAGGAGCTAAGGAAAACATAAGCAGCTTTCTAGTGCTAAAGGGTAAAGTTAATGTCTTAAGTACAGCCAAATTTGAAAAATTTCCCAGGGCCTTTTTCCTTGCCCCTGTGCTTACTGTTTTCAGCTGCTTAAAAACAGATCTGGGTGACATATTATTTATCCTTTTGGACATAATTAATGAAGAACTCCTATTTGTTATCAAATGTTTCACTTATAATTAGTTTTAATCATTTCAATCCACTGCATTTATTTACAGATGTCACAGTAATCATCTTTCTTATTATGAGACACTTGAAATGCTGCACTAGTATTAATTGCATAGTTACAATTAATATTGTTGTAAAAGTACTGTTTTATTTTACTTCTGATATAAATACACAGTTCAGAGACCAATTCTATATCAGGAATGGGTACCATTCAACAAAATGGAAGTTAATTCTTGGTAAATAAGCCTATAAAATCAGTATTAGTCTGATATTATATAACACAGCATTCCAGAAAATTTAACAATTGGCTCTCACAAGCCTCAGCAGGCCATTTATTTTATAATAAATTACTTTTTTACAATGAAATTATTACTTTATTAAAAATTAAGATTACAATACTACTGCAACACATCTATGTGCTTCCTTTTGTCTTTTCTACTGCTCAATTCACTATTCATACCAAACAACTGTTAAACAGTAACAGTCATTAGGTCTGAATTATAGGCAAGTAAATTTCATGGAGAAATGGTTGTATACCTACCTTTTTATGTCTGACATATATAATACATTATTTACTGTACCAGGGAGAAAAAATTCAGTTATAGACAGCTACTAGCATTTAAATTGTTCCTCAGAGGATCATCTGGAATTGCAAGTCAATTACTTCTTTATGCATTATTAAATGTTTGGTTTTTAGTTTTCACATTTGTCAAAAATCTAAAATTATTTCAGTCTTGGCTTCATTAATTTAAGTGGAATAAAAAATGCAAAACTACTGTAAATGTTTTATAACTACACACAATTCTTGTCTGTTTATAATCTTTAAAGATGGGAAGAAACCTAACAATTTGATCCTGAGCTGCACATATTCTCTACTATTGGCATAAAACAGCTGTCTGCAATGACAGTCCCAATTCAGATGTAAAATTGATTAAGCATGCTATCGGCCTAAAAGCTAGAAGTATTCCCAATAGGAAAATAAGAGAAATTGGTCATTTCATGACACAGGACTGGTAATTATAGTCACTTTATCCTTATCTTAGGATAGTCATTATGCAAAAGAAAGTCCATATATCTACAATTGTACATTTGATTATTCTGTTTTGACCACAGATAAGAAGATGTTATACCATATTGAAATTTGTTTTAGTTGGATTTAGAATGCTGTGTAAATTGAAGTTTTTAAATCATGATTTTCATATAAAGTCAATTTGAAAAGAGTAAAGAGTAGTTTAGCATAATCTGTGAACCAACTATTTATTGGAGATACAGCTTACTGTTTTGCTTTTACTTCATGCAAGCATATTAATTAATATTGATCTGGCTGCTTGAAAAGCATTTTAATTAAATCTTCAAGACTATTGACAAGATTTTCACATTTTGTCCATTTTTAAAAATATTGGAAAATGGATATTTATCTCAATATCAAGGTGTTGCACAAATAAATTTCTAACATTAAAAAGATAAACTCAAGTAAAACTCAAAAGACTGTGAAATCTTTTTCATATTTTTTTAAAAAGAAATAATGCTTGTGTGATGGGATCTAATCTCTCTTCCTTTTACCTTCAAGAAAATTTGCCCAGTCCATTGGACTGAATTTTTGAGGATTCATGGAGAATTCAAGGTGGAAGAGAACAAATGATTTGATGATGAACTAGCAGGAGAAATTCATTCTATTGGTTGTTTTGATTTACATTTTAAAAATAAATACAATTGGTCTTGCCTTTGAAAACCAATTTTCCAAAGATTATAGTGCAGGATTTGTTTAATGCCTTGGGAATTTTCTTGGTATGTAATTGAATCCTTTAAATATGCAGTAAACTAACTGAAAACTTATTTACATTATATAAACATTTAAACTGACTGGGGACAAAAAGAAGTGAATTACTTACTTGATATAGAGGTATAGAGAGCAAAAGACTTAAGACTTGTCATTTCCTTTTGCCGAGTTTCTTCCACGCTACTATGAAAAATGTGTTCCCAGGCATAGAGCTTAAGTAGTTTTATGCCTCGAAGCATTTCATTTGTTTTCTTCAATCTCTCATTGGAATATTCCTGGACCATTGACATAAAAAATAATTTTGGATTACAGTGAGATCATAATTTTTATTTAAATACTTCTTCCCCTCTTATTTATTTATAATATTTCTATTCCACTGTGATCAAAAGAGATTCTTGGTGGTGATTACAAATTTATAGTCTGAAACGGGTGAAATTCAGCAGGTTCGGACAGGTCCTATAGAACCGGTGGCAGCAATTATGCACAGTTCGGAGAACCGGTAAATCGTACCACTTACTGGCACCTCCCCGCCCACTCACTCCTTCTCGGGCTCATACACACAGAGCAAACATGAGAAAGAGGCGAGAAGCAGCCAGGTTGAACGCTGCAAGACGTGGCCGAGCTTTTCTGTCAGTTCTGTGGGCATGGCTTGGTGGGCATGGCTTGGTTGGGTGGTGCCACCCCACCTTGTGGTGAGTGATGTCAAGTTGGCCATGCCCACTCAGTCACATGATCCCACCAAGCCACGCCCACCAAACCGGTAGGGGGAAAAATTTGAATGTCACCCCTGGTCTGAAATTGTGAAATTGGATGGGTATACTAATCTTGGCAGAACTTACCAATGTGCTTCTTTGAGCTTGTGAAAGTTTTGTGGCTACAAAGTATTGGACAGGGGCTAGCACTATGATTACAGCTGCTCCAATTAATGCACTGATTCCAAGCAGGTAGTAGAGCAGAACAATTCCAACAATAATCTGCAATGATGAAAAGAGAGAGAACATTGATTTGTCTAATCGATGCAATTCTAAAACTGGATGGTAAGGGCATTTAGGAAAATGGGAGGATCCTAGACATGTCATCAATTGTTATTTTTGGAAGAGATGTAGGCTATCTTCCAAAAAAGGAAAGCATACTCCACCACAGGATAACTACAAAATTAGAGGAAAAAAAGCTATGAAGATTCAAGTAACTTAGATCTCATGATCCCATGGGAGAGTAGTAGTTAAACATTTTACATTGACCTCTGTTCCCCTGAGCTAATGTTAATTAATAATCCATTCATTTTCTTACCTGTACAGGCATAGCCCAGAGATTAGGACAGAGGAAGAAGAACCACATTAGCTGGTTTGTGTCTATTGCAACCAGGTTACAGATCTGAGCTGAGGTCATTTCCCCCATGGACATGTTGGAGGTTGATAGTCTCATGATCTTATTATAAATTTTTGTCTAGAATGAAAATGTTCAGTTTTAATTGAAAGAGAAAAAGCAAACTTCCATATTGATAATATCTTGTTCTATATTGATAACATCTATAACCAATCACAATGATAGCAAAACATTATGATTATAAGAATATTGAGAATGCTGACATTATATACTAGCATCAGGACATCTAATACAAATAGATATATTGCAGCATTTTTATATAATTAAGCTTATTTCATGCTATGAGAGTGTCTACGGAGATTCTCAGTCAACCTCAGTCATTCTCAGATTGGTGTTTAAAGGATTTTAAAGGAAATTTCACTAGAATGGATAGTTCCCCAAGGTTTTCAGAGCTTAGAACCATGATGGCGAACCTATGGCACGCATGTCAGAGGTGGCAAGCAGAGCCCTCTCTGTGGGCACGTGTGCCATTGCCAGCTGCTCTTCTGGTTTCCAGCATGTGCATGTGCCAGAAAACGGCCCGAAAAATGGCCTGAAAATGGCCCGAAAAACGGCCTGAAAACAGCCTAAAAAATAGCCTGAAAACGGCCAAAAAATGGCCAAAAAAACCAGGCATGCACGCGCTGGCCAGCTGGTCTTCGGGTTTCTGGCTCTTCAGCGTGCACACATGCACACACATGCACGCGCGTTCCGGTTTGGGCACTCCGTGCCAAAAAGGTTCGCCATCACTGGCTTAGAATTTAGAATAACAGTGAGGATTTCTTCATTTGACATAAGGGGATAATTATGAACAAGTCAATCTTTATTTCTCACTGTTATCCAACTGGGGCCCTCCTGTTAAAATTACAGCTCTTAAGACTTTCCAGATCAACTGTTTTCCAATATTTACTAGAGACCATGTTCGAGAAAACAGTGTATCATTTATTTAATAAATGATCTTAAAAGGAATAAGGTTCATTTAGAAAAAAATCAGTGAAAGCCTACATGGTATAATTAAATGAAATACTTTGATTCCATCCCTTTTTGGAATTGAAAGATTACATTCAACATGCATTAAAAAAAGGTGGTATCCTTTTTCTTTCACACACAAAATCACACATATAAAAACACTCCTATCCAACTAGAATCAGGATTGTATTTTCCAAGATCACATTTAAAGTAATACGAATATGACAAGATAGTGTGATAGAATAATTCAACTTTTTTATGCCCTTGGTCAGTTTTGACTCCTGGTGACAAGTCCCTGCAGTTTTCTTGGCAAGATTTTTTGGAAGTCTTTTGCCATTATGTTCTTTCTAGGACTGAGAGAAAGTGATTGGCCCAAGGTCACCCAGCTGACTTTGTGCCTAAAGCTGCACTGGAGCTCACAGTCTCGTGGTTTCTAGTCTGGTGGCTTAGCCACTACACCAGATTGACTTTCAATGTGAAAGTTATTGTTGGCAATTAATTATTGCTATTTCTGGTATTAGAGGTTCAATTTGCTTCATTTTTTCTTGTTTCTTTTTCTTTCTTAACAAAGAAACCCAAGCCATGATCTATTTGTGCTGAAATCAGATGAGCTATTAATTTCAGGAGCCATGTAGGACAGCTGCAGCTTATATAATAAAAGGCAAGGACATAAAAGTTTGTCACAGTAGAAAGAGTTTTTCCTTAACTCAAGAGCATCTGTAAACGTTACAAATTTTTAATGCTCTCACCATCACAGTAAAATGCATTTTAATGACATTAAGTATTTGAGTACCAAATACCTGACATTAAATACTTTGAACACTTAAGATGAAAATCAATAGATTTATTAAGGCATCAGCCTTTTTTTTATATATATTGTCACCTTCACTGGAAATTGTCATCTTCATTGACAGTCCCTTTTCTAATTCTGTTCTTTTTATTTTGAAGATATTTGAGGAAGTTCTTTTACTTATTCTCCAGATCCCTCATTAATATTAGCTCAATCTGAGCTTTAGCTTTCCTGATACCATACAAATATGTACCACCTGTGTGGGTTATACTTTATTAATAAAATGTTTTTTCCATTAAATTAGCTGTAAAATAGAAACTTTTCACAGCATGAATCTGTAGGATATTATTTGAAATACCTGTATTGCTCCTCTTAGATTAATTCCTGTTTCAATGGCCACGTAGTATGATGCCTGGAGAAAGGTTCTTTGCAATAGAAGTGCAAAAAAAAGGAGGACTGATAACACATAAGGATTAGCCAAGAATTCTTGAGATGAGATGAAGAAAACACCCATTATTTTAGTCTGTAGAAAAAAAATCCCAAAATAAAAAGCTTTAAAAAAACTTCTGTTTTTAAAGAATTCCTATAAATGCAATAGAACACAAATGCATAATGGAAACGGCAGAAATACTGGAATATATTTTAGCAAGCCATAGAACAATTGCTGAAATTACTCAACAAGGTCTTGCAAATGGAAAAGGTGGTAAATTTATAATCTAATTTTGATTTACATTAGAATGCCAGATTCTCTATAAAATAATTTTATGGTTAAAAATAACATTCATTGTATTTCCGATATTGAAGCCAATCTTATTTCTGTCAAAAAAATCCCACCCCCTCATGGATTATTTCTATTTTCTAAAACATAGCACTTCATTTTGTTGCTGAATTTTATTCAGGTATGTTAGCCATCAGAAGAAGAACAAAGTGATAAAATGAGGTCAGTTTTTAAATATATATTCTCAAGCTTTAAAGCATGTATTTTGAATCAGGGCAGACAATAAAATTGACAATGTGTCTCTTCAGATGCAGAAACTTATTCAGAAAACAAACAAAGATGCATTTAAAAAATCCCCCTTTGATCTATTTATGGAGTAAATAAGTACATTTTGCAACTAGCACATGCTGGAGATAATTTGGGCAATTTAGATAAAAAAAACAATTGTGTGTCATCTTTTTAATGGAACATATTATTTTGTATGATATGCTACATGATCATTTTAGTATTATTTATTTATTTTATTTATTTTGGCTTTCTTATATGCCGCCCAACTCCCGAGAGTAATATTAGGCACGTATCTGAATATGCCATTTTGCTATTTTCAGAATTATGCTGGCAATTAGAAATTATAATATCTTCAAGTGCTTCATTTTGCATATAAGATTATCACTTGTCTGTTCTAAATACTAATAAAAATCAAAGTTAAAAGCAAAGAGGCAATAGTAATGATTAAAACTTAGCATCTGAAGTTTGCTTGTCCACAATAATGCAAGTGCCCTTGGGTGAGGTTAAAGAGATTGTATGTATCTGGTGTTTTAGTTTTGTATTACAATTATAGGTCACGAATAACCTTGACTGGAAGCAAAAGCATCAGGAATGGGATTAAAGGAGAGATCTAGCAAGAAGTGGAATCTTTGAGGGACCGAAGGAAAATGGGTAAAAAAGAAAGGCGGATGGAAAGAAAGAAAATAAGAGCCATATTAATAGATTTAAGAAAACTGTATTAATATTGTTAATGGTGGATAGTTGAATAAATGGAAGGCTTATTGTAAAATGGTTTAGTTGTAATTAAGACATATATATCACTTATGGCAAAACAGATTTAGTGGAAAAAGTGGGACGAGGAACTTGATACATTTAACTGTGGATTGTTAATTAAACTAAGAGGTTTTTGATATAAGATTTGAGGGTGATGATGAATTCTGATTAGAGTAAAATAGAACAGTAGATGGAATTTGAAAAGGAAATTTGTTTTATTTTGAAAGATAATTTGAGATAAATTAAATTAATTAAAACATGGAGAGAAGTTGTAATAAAGAGAGATAGAAAATATGAGAAATGTATGTAGTAAATAAGATAATTAATTGATGTGAGTGAAAGGGACTAGGAATTTGGGCAATTAGTAAATTATGTATGTAACAAGAAGAAAATAAGTTAAGATAAAGAAATATGTATGGATAAAATTATGGGTTGGAATTGAAACAGAGATGATAATGGAATTGATTATGTATTAGAAAAACTATGTACTGTATGATAATCAAATGTGACCCGGACAACACTCTGTGCAGAAACTATGTATTGTTTGTTGAAAAAAAACCTTTCATATAAAGAAAAAGGAATGTATTTGAGAAACAGAAAGATGAAATGGAAGGAAGTTCTCAAGAGTCAGTTAAAGTGTTCAACTGGGCTATTAAAATGGAATCGCCGCCCTGAGTCCTGCGGGAGTTGGACAGCCTATAAGAACAATCAATCAATCAATCAATCAATCAATCAATCAATCAATCAATCAATCAATCAATCAATCAATCAATCTAAGGAATTGGTGCCTATCTTACCAACATCAGCTCTCCTTTTTGATTAGACATAAGCTAATTAGGTACTTTGAATATCTTATACTGTCTTCTTTTCACTCTGTTTTAAAACTTAAAAAAAGAGGAAACCCTCTTCCTCCATGACTGCTTTGTCTTTAGTATCTGCATTTGAGAGAGATTTTCTGAGGCTCCAGAGGCCCCGTGAGAACAAAGCTCTCTAGAATATCAAAGTAGCAAAGACTTCCAGAGTATCAGCAGAGGAGAGTCCAGAGAAAAGGAGAGTCCAGAGAGAAGGTCTGGAGAGGCCTCTCTTGTCCAGGGTGTGTGTGTATGATATACAACTAAATCAAGGTGCACATTTTTGGAATTTTTGACATGCCAAGCTTAAAATGTTCAACATCACTAGCTTTATTTCATTATGTTTTAATTTCCTTTGGGCAGATTCTGGAGAAAGTAGGAGGCTCTAGGAAATGCAATTCACAGTGACCGCTTCTGTTGGACTGAGGTTTAAATGAACTCATTGATAGTACAATGTATTATTTAACATAATATTTTCAGTTGTTTTCCAATGTTTGCAGGAGTTGTGGGTGCTCCATTTATTTATTATTTATTTATTTATTTGTTCAATCTTATAGGCCGCCCATCTCCCTGGGGACTCAGGGCAACGTACAACACAAAGATGAACAATTAATTTAAAAACAACAATAAAAAACAATTAAAATACATATAAAAGTTAAAAGCATTTCCCATCATTCATACGCCTGCCGGAAGAGCCAGGTTTTAATGGCTTTATGGAAGGCCAGTAGGGTGGGGATAATCCAGATCTCCAGTGGTAGTTGGTTCCAAAGAGAGGGAGCTCCCACAGAGAAAGCTCTCCCCCTTGGTCCCACCAACCGGCATTGCTTGGTTGATGGGACCTGGAAGAGACCAACTCTGTGGGACCTAACCGGTCGTAGGGAGGTATGTGGCAGGATGCGGTCCCGAAGGTAGTCTGGTCCTGAGCCATGTAGGGCTTTAAAGGTCATAACCAACACCTTAAATTGCGACCGGAGACTAATGGGCAACCTATGCAGCTGGTGAAGAACAGGTGTTACGTGGGTGTATCTTGGTACGCCCACCACGGCTCGCGCAGCTGCATTTTGTACCAATTGCAGTCTCCGGACACTCTTGAAGGGTAGCCCCATCACTGGAGAGAAGAGATTGTTCAGCCATTTGTCCGGAATGGTATTGGGCCTCCTGCTTGAGCAGGGGGCTGGATTAAAAGACTTCCACAGTCCCTTCCAATTTTATTATACTGTTACTTTTACTATTATAATTTGGGCTTCTCTTTAAACATCCTTTTGTCTTTACCTTATACTAGTATATTAGAATGTAATCCCTGGACAATTTCTAAGCAAATAACCCACAGTACTGCCTCTGAAATAGTGAAGGAGGGCATTTTTGTATTTCATGACTTTTGGGGGGGTTAAGAATGGGTTTATATAAGTCCTCATTTTTGTAGGTTTTACTTATTCTATCAGTCTTTAACAAATGTTTATTGCTGCAATTTTTCAGTGTATCATTGTTTTACTGCCCTTGTAGTACTGAAATTTAGTTGAAAGAATAAAACATTTACTTCTAAAAAAAAAGCTACCGGTAGTTAAATTAGAATTCTTCTACTTAAACAAATGTGGGTATCAGGCGTAAGAAACTGGAGCTGGGATAGAATTCAAAAGCATTGCAAGTTTATTCATGCAACCTATATACAAGAATCTGATCTACTAATTATCAATCTGAATTGACACCAGATAAGAGTCAACAGACTTCAAGGAGGGCTAGACTTAGGTCTCTTTCGATAGCATAGGGCCGTGGTGGCGAACCTATGGCACGCGTGCCACAGGTGGCACGCGGAGCCATAGCGGCCGGCACGCGAGGGTTCTCACTGGCAAACCGGAAGTGCGGAAAAACGCACTTCCGGTTTGCCGGTGAGCTGTTTTTTGCACTCCGGAGGGTTCAGGGAAGCTCCCTGAAGCTCCGGAATGCAAAAAACTACAAAACGGACAAACCAGAAGTGCACTTTTCCGCACTTCCGGTTTGTCCGTTTTGTAGTTTTTTGCATTCCGGAGCTTCAGGGAGCTTCCCTGAACCCTCCAGAGTGCAAAAAACAGCTCACCGGCAAACCAGAAGTGCGTTTTTCTGCACTTCCGGTTTGCCGGTTTCGTTGTCCCAGGCTCTGGTAAGGCCTTTGCGCGGGGGTGGGGGTGTGTGTGCATGCGCAGGGGGCAGCATGGGGGGGTGTTGTGCGCATGCGTGGGGGGAGGGAATGGGTGTGGGCATGCGAGCGCGTGCGCGCCCCCCTTTTTGGCATGCGAGCCTAAAAAGGTTCACCACCACTGGCATAGGGACACCAGCTTGATGATGTATTTGCCCCCACCCTCAGGCTCTGCTCTGTCATCTCCTACATCAGACTATTTAATATATCTTAATATATTTCTTACTACATGATCTGCTCTTCATTTTATTCTTACATCTAATCTTGGAAGCAAAGTATATTCAAAACAAGCTCCATTATTAGTGTATACTAGAACAAAAATAAATGATTAATGCTGCCTAAAGCTATTACTAAAGAAAACAGTATTGTTAGCATGACATAAATTCTAAAACAATATATGGTTGAATAATATATCATTGAAAATGTAAAGCATTATCTTATTTAAAAAATTAACTTTCAAAATCATGATAGTTCGATATTATTCTTTATAAGGCCGTTCTTTGTGGTTTTTTTAGAGAGGCTACCTCTATTAAATGGCAAAGTTAGCCACACTATATTAATAATGCTTATATAAAAGATAAAGCATTAAAAGGTTTTGTGTTACCACAAAAACCACTAAATTGTTCTATAAATCACTAAGGTGGTTACCCTTTAAATATGTTACATGAGCTAAAGCAGCATCTCTCTATAATAAATTATATTATTTCTTTTTTCTTCCTAATCATTTTAATCTATAGTCCAAAATACTATTATTGTTTCCTCTAACGTCTAACTAAATACTGAGTTGTTGAAGAAAACTTGAAAATATATTGTTTTAAAAGCTACAATTATAGAAATTATTCTATTTCCACTCTATTATACAAATGCCAACCTTTTATTATTGCATATCTGCAATCAGTTGTTTATGGAATCTTCAAGATAACAAACCTCATTAAATAGAAAAAAAATGTTCATTTCTTAACCCTTAACCCTTAAACCTTAAAAAAAGGTTTTGTTTGAATTTGTATTTATAAAAACTTTTTTTAAGGGAGGGGAAGCAGATTAGCTGGGAATATAAAAACAAAGGATATTTATTTTTAGTTTATTTTTCTTTGGATATTGGTATTGCAATATATGAAGAACGGTTGCAGGAACTGGGTATGTCTAGTTTAATGAAAAGAAGGACCAGGGGAGACATGATAGCAGTGTTCCAATATCTCAGGGGTTGCCACAAAGAAGAGGGAGTCAAACTATTCTCCAAAGCACCTGAGGGTAGAACAAGAAGCAATGGGTGGAAACTAATCAAGGAGAGAAGCAACTTAGAACTAAGGAGAAATTTCCTGACAGTTAGAACAATTAATCAGTGGAACAGCTTGCCTCCAGAAGTTATGAATGCTCCAACACTGGAAGTTTTTAAGAAGATGTTGGATAACCATTTGTCTGAAGTAGTGTAGGGTTTCCTGCCTCAGCATTATATATATATATATATATATATATAAACAGTGTGTGTGTGTGTGTGTGTGTGTGTGTGTGTGTGTGTGTGTGTATGTATATTATATATGTTATATATATGTTATATATATATGTTATATATCTATATCTATATCTATAACATATATATATATATATATATATATATATATATATATATATATATATACACACACATATATAACATACATATATACATATATACATATATACACACACATATATACAGTATATATATACAGTATATACAGTGTATGTATGTGTATATATATGTGTGTGTGTGTGTGTGTGTGTGTGTGTGTGTGTGTAGGATTTTTTTGCTGATAAATGAAAATAAAGGGAGACTATTATAGATCTATTTCGAGCTTATTTTGCTCTCGTCAGATAGCCATACCCTTAGTGGGATTTGAACCCGGGCCGGCTGCCTTGCAGTGCAGCAACTTATCCATTAGGCCATAGGCTCTGTTCCCAATCAGCTCTTTCACCAGGAAAGGGTTATATATGTTTTTCTGTCGTGTTATCCTGGTGTACCCAAATATGGGAGAGAAAGCATCACAGCTTCCTTTTTGCCTTTCAGCCCCGTCACAGGGACCATCCAGGCTGATTTTAATATAGCCGATACACTAATCTATATGTGTAGGATTTTTTTGCTGATAAATGAAAATAAATGATAAATGATTATATTATATATATAATCTGTGGAGAGGGAGCAAAAGAGCGAGAGCAAGAGAGAGTGAGAGAGCCCCAATTATCTGGAAGATCTGCAGCTTCTTTGTTATAGGAAAATGATAATCCTGGGAATGGGAAAATGTAACTGTTGGTATAAATACTGTATTTTATTTTTTGACAGCCTTTTTGGTTATTTCTTGTGGCTTGGTGCCAGTTGGAACAGTGTCAAGGCCACAACTGTGTGACTCATTCACTCACATTCATTCACTCACGCACGCAAAAAGGAAAAGGAATCAGTTACCCCAAGGCTCGTCCAGAGAGCAAGAGTGAATTTGAAACGCCCACAGGCCCTCATATAATTAGGCCAGAGACCATGAGTTCTACAGCTTGAAGTTTAGAAAAAGTGACTTTAACAAGATTAGAACCAAGAAAAATTTAGCAGACATTTTAAAAATGATTCAAAGGAAGTACCTGGGCATGCAGAGAGCTGTTTTCTTTCCTTACATGAACAATCCCAGAGATACAAAGTGGACCAGCAAATCCAAGCAAATCTGCCAGAATACGGAAAATACTGCTTATAGCCAAAGGCCTTCCAAAGCCATGACAAAGGGCAGACCAAATACCTCTGGATCCTTGTGGGTATGGAGTGTCTTTATTCTGCCCGGTAATAAAAAAAATTGTTAAATTCAGGCAGGGGGTGAAATTTTAAAAATGACATGTTCTAAAATACATAACACATAAATATTGTTTTATAAATCTTGACCTTTACTAGAAGAAATAACTGTTTTCTTTTCTTGGCCATGGAAGAAGGGGTTAAAGAATTAAAGTTACCATCCCAAGCCATGTCTTACCATTCAACTATAGATCTAGCTATGTCTAACAATTAACTCATAATTACTCTATTTTGTATTACTTTATGTTAGAAAAACATTCTTATAGCAATAGCAATAGCACTTAGTCTTAGCCCTCTCTTTGGGTTTACAATGTCGGCATATTGCCCCCAATATGTTGACCCGAGGTGGCGCAGCGGTTAGAGGCAGTACTGCAGGCCACGTTAGCTGACTGTGATCCGCAGGTCAGCGGTTCAAATCTCACCGGCTCAAGGTTGACTCAGCCTTCCATCCTTCCGAGGTAGGTAAAATGAGGACCCAGACTGTTGGGGGCAATATAAATATACATTGCTTACTGGTGTAAACCGCTTAGAGAGTGCTTGCACTGTGAGGCGGTATATAAATCTTACAAATAAATCAATCAATAAATAATATGTATCCTCATTTTACCGACTCTGGAAAGATGGAAGGCTGAGTCAACTTTGAACCTTCCAGGATCGAACTTCTGGCTGTGGGCAGGGTCAGCCCGCAATATTGCATTCTAACCACTGTGCCATAGGGGCTGTAAAATAGATTTAATTTACAGTAGACTCGTTTTGATTTTAAATATTGACATACTTTCTACTCAACTGGCAATAAAGAAATCTTTGAACTGTTTTTTTAAAAAATGCCATTCAGAGGTGTATAAAGTGGCTTGTCTGTTTTAAAAAGAGGACTCTCTCTTTATACAATATGAAATCTGTTTGTTTTATAGTCATACCTTTTGTGCTTGAAAAGCTTCATTAAGGCGCATGTAATTGGTCAGAGCTCTCATTGCAATAGGCAGTTTGCCTATAGCTTTCAAATCTATGGATTTCTTATGGGCAGTTTTAATAAAGGTATTCATCCACCAATATGTTCCTTTGGACAGGAGGTTGACAAAAGGTTGCAGGAATCTGACTCCAAGATCCTGAAGATCCTCAGGAGGTTTTACTTCTTTCGTTTTTTTGAAGAAAATATATTTCTAAATTTCATAAAGTCAAAAAGAATCAGCAAATTAATGCGAAGGCAGATAAAATTACAATTATTCTGTAATTAGTCCCCTGCTCAAGGTGACCAAATAAATCATGAATTTTAGAGTTTGCATTTTTCAAGAGGTTCTTTATTTTCCAGTATTTAAGTGGAAAAATTATTCAATCAGCAAAATGCGTATTCTCTAAAACCAAAGTGAAATAACATGATTTTTTTTTTAAAAAATGCTTTGGCTAAACTACTTTTACAATGTCAAATATTTTTCAAAAACATAATAACTAGAATTAATTTACAATAGTTTCATGACTGAGAAAACAGTAAATATTTGTCAGATTAGTGCTATGTTTCTATTAGATGCTATTCAACCTAGCAGTCAAAAGTTAAGCTCAATTTGGACAGATAAGCATCTTTAAATTCCAATAATCCCAGAGTATTGAATTATAATTTCTATCATAGTAAGATTAATACCTGGAAGAAGAGAGAAATTTAAGCATTTTGCCTCCTATTTTGAATAAATAATATGAATTATAATAAATTGATTTAAGGCTAGACTTACACAGTTTTACAACTTGATAACTTGCCAGCCCAAAACACATTTTCTTCAGAAGGCATAACAAATATACAATTTAAATATAACTAGTTGGATATTACATGACATCCTATCTTTCCATTTAAGAAAATAGGTATATGAAAATCTCAGGAAAATATTCATAGAGCTTTAGAACTTTTGATGGCGAGTCTATGGCACGCGTGCCACAGGTGGCACGCGGAGCCATATCTGAGGGCATGCAAGGCGTTGCCCTATGTCAGCTCCAGCGCGCGTGCTGGCCAGCTGATTTTTGACCTTCTTTTCGTCCATTTTCGCTCTCCCCACAGCAAAAATGGCCCAACGGGCCAACCGGAAATTCACTTGTGTGCTCACCCTCAGCCTCCTTTCCTTTGTCAGAGGTCTTGAGGAACTTCTTCGGCTTTGGACAGTTGCAGCCAGATCGATCCGGAACTCTGTTATCAGCTGCAGAGGCCTTTCTTAAAGGCCTTTCCTGAAGGCCTGTGTAGCCGATAACATAGCTCCGGATCGATCTGGAGCTCTGTTATCAGTTGCAGAGGCCTTTCCTAAAGGTCTTTCCTGAAGGCCTCTGCAGTCGATAACAGAGCTCCAGATCGATCCAGAGCTCTGTTATCGGCTATACAGCTCTGTTATCCTTCAGGAAAGCCTTCCCGGCTGCAGAAGAAATGGGCCGAGGCCTGGTTGCAACTATCTGAAGGTAAGTAGTAGGGCAGCTCCACTTCCTTTCATTTCCGAACTTCCAATTGGCCCGTTGGGCCATTTTTCGCTGTCCCCAGGCTTCAGGCGGCTTTCCTGAATCCTGGGGAGAGCGAAAAACAGCCCAACGTGCCTACTGGAAATCCAGAGGATTCAGTGAGGCCTGTGCGCATGTGGGGGGCAGCATGTGGGGGTTGTGCGCATGCACAGGGCATTGCATTATGGGCGTGGGCACGCATGCGCAAGCTATCACGCTCGCACGTACCCTTTTGGCACCCGAGCCGAAAAAGATTTGCCATCACTGAACTAGGGAATTGTTCTGGAAGTAACTGATGGTAAACAGCATTAATTCTCACTAATATGAATCATTTATCTAATCTGATTCCAGATGTATTTTTGAAGAATGAGTGCCAGGCTGTTTGGCACCATCTTATGGAACAAGCTAATTTTATAAATCTTGCTTCACAATGATTTCAGCTGGCTAAAGTTCTGGCCAGCAGAAGGCCAAAGTAGAAATAACCCAGCTCTTTAGTTTTTTCTCCTGTTGTTCTTCCCTGAGTTATCATGCACATACAATTAACTCTTACCCTCATTCGGATTACGTTAATTTCTACAATTAGCAGCATTCCATAAAGTACAACCAAGAGTGCTGTGAGGCAGAATCGAAGCTGGCGTGGTCCAATATTATTATCACAAAACTTGACAAACTTGATAGTTTTGGTTATAAAAGCCAAAGTCCAATAAAATAGCAAGGCTGTTGAAAATAAAAAATGGTAATTGAGATGCTGATAAATTACCGAAGACACACACAATTATATTATTTTTAAAAGGATCTACACTCCAAAGATCATTATAAATATAAATAAATTAGATTACAGTGGTTACTAGAAAACCTGCATTGTTAACCAATGTAACTAACCGTACCCCTTTCCCACCTCTTCCAACATTATCAGATTTTTGGTTGCATCGGTCTACAAAACTGGTGGAGGCTTCATAGTACAGGGATCGCCACTGGGCTCTGTCAGTAGCTGCAGCTCTAGTTCCCTTGGCTGGAGTCACAATGGCATAAGATTTCCTTCACGGCATCTTTGTTGTGCTTGCATGGACATCCTTGACATCTCTTCCCAGTCTCCAATACACCATAGAGCAGCTTGCAAAGCATATGGTAATTATCCATTCTGATTATGTGTCCCACCTACCACTTCTGAACTTTCATTATCAGGGAATCAGTGCTGTTGGACTTTACATGATCCAAGACCTTCATGTTGGAGACATGGTCTTGCCAATGAGTGTGAATGTGATATTTCTCCAGTTGTTTGTTGTTGGTATGTGAGTTCAGGACTCATATCCATATAGGAGAGAATGGATAACCATAGTTCTATAGACTTTCAGCTTTGTGAAAATACGGACATTGTGCTGGTTGTGCCTAGTACACAGGTGCCTCATAGCCTAATTTTTCTTGTGATTCTGAAGTCAATTTCTTTGCACAGGGGCAGCCCCATTCAATTGGCAGAAGAAACTTAAATCCGATGGCATGAACAAGAGAGGCTGGTGACCTTTCCTGCTGCATCAAGATCAATATCTATTCTAAGTGTCTTTTTGTGCTCTTAGTGTTCCAAAACACCTGCTGAGCCTGTCTTCTTGATCAATGATCAGTTTTGTCTCTTCAATCTGCCAGGTCAGACTACGCACACTGGGATAGACAAATTGAAATTGGCTACTCTTCCCTGGTTTGGCCCATCTGCTGAGATGGTTTACCAGGGTGTGACTGCTGTGTGTGTTAAAGCTACTTGGAGATACAGGTGAGAGCTGAGAGCCAAGTGGAGCCCAAGGGTGAAGGAACAATCCTAAAAAGGCACAGCTGGATGTGCAGAAATGAAGAGAAGCTCAACTCCAGCAAGTACATTCATGAATCATCCTATTCTGAGGATATTATAACTTTAACTGTAGAAGAGATTACATTTCCCCAGATAGATTACAGATGTGCAATCTGGATTTCTTTTACCTGCATTCACAGCTCTCCTTAAAGTGTGGACAACTGGTAGTTGTGGCCAGAAATGTACAGATTCATCTGCTGTGCCACTTGTGTCCTTTTCTGGAGTGAAATGCATTATTCATAGTCAATCACATCTTAGTTAGAGCACTTCATTGAATTTTACATGGGATTTCCTTTGAAAAGGCTACTTAGAAGACCTGGCAACTTAATATTGATTGCTCTTTAATTGTTATGTCCTTCCCATGGTCTTGCTACTTTTTGTCATTTTAATTTATTAGATTGTAGATTTTAATCTTTGTAAGAATCATAGAAATTGAAGTAGGAAATAAATTCTCAATCTGTTCCACCATAGATTCATTACTGGTAACATATAGTAGACTGAGTCAGATTGTTATGATTGAATCCAAAATAATTCTATTCCATGAATATTTAACTTAATAGTGCCATCTTTAAATACAATTCTTTCCAAAGAATAGTGAATTGCAGGAGGTGGAAGTTTGACTAGAAGAATTAAAAGGTCAGTGAGATAGTTGAGGCACCTTTGAAGGATTGATCCAGTTTTGAATTTGTCAAGCACTTTTGAAAGCTTTTTCGAGCTACCTAGGGGTACATCTTGTGGATTCCATTAAATCAATCCATTGCTACAAGATGTTCTGCTGGGTACATCTAAATTAAAGATACAGGACATATTTTCTGATTTTACTTTTTGGATTTACTTTCTCCATATATATGGTGTATGTGTTTTGTTATTGTGTATGTGTATGTTCTGCTTTATTATTATTTAGTTACTCTTTTACCTTTTCTAGCTCTACAGGATATCTTTTTTGCAACAGAAGAACAAAACTGTAGAGTTTTCTGAAAGTAGATATAGCATAGATTTATACAAATGCATTTTAACTTGTTTTCATCTAATGTATCACATATTAAGAAATGTGCGTTATTCATCACCATTGGACTATGAATTAACAGAAGGGCTGAGCTTGTTGATCAGAAAGGGCTGTTCGGCGGTTCGAATCCCTAGCACCGCGTAACGGAGTGGGCTCCCATTACTTGTCTCAGCTTCTGCCAACCTAGCAGTTTGAAAGCATGTAAAAATGCAAGTAGAAAAATAGGGACCATCTTGGTGGGAAGGTAACAGCGTTCCGTGCGCCTTTGGCCTTTAGTCATGCCGGCCACATGACCACGGAGACATCTTTGTACAGCACTGGCTCTTTGGCTTTGAAACAGAGATGAGTACCGCCCCCTAGAGTCGGGAACGACTAGCACATATGTGCTAGGGGAACCTTTACCTTTTACCTTACTGCCTACCTCTTTTTATTATTTTCATTACAATAATAAACATCAGGTTATTAATCCAAATAGATTTTACATTGCATATTTGGGCTGCAGTATAATAAAAATCTTCCATTAAATATATAGCTAGATTTAACATATTATCATTATTGGAAAAAAACCTTATTAAATAATGTCTCAAAAAAATCTCATTTTGAGAAGATAAAAGAAGCAAAATCAAACAGGGATATAATATTATGTTTAAAAATGCCCTAAAACAAACAACAGGGACTTTGAGAGAATCTGAGGAACTGCATTATATAATGTTATCAGAAGTCTTCCTGATACATTTCTGGTTAATGAAATCTTCATCTTTTATTCCAAGATATAACTAACAACACATGAAATTTAGATAACTATATGCTTGCAATGTTGAAAAGAGTGCTTTATGTAACAGTGAAAATATATAAACTATTATTTTTGTTATACATTATCTTGTACATTGTCTAGAATTCATTGAAATGACAGCAAAACCCCATAAATAAATAAATAAATGTCATACAGCACTATTAACAAAAATGGAGATGCATAAACATAATGAATGGTTCATGTTTTAACATCAAACTATATTACAAGAAAAGTATGGGAAATATTAGATATGATAGGAAATGCTATCTTGGAGAAGTAGACACTTACTTTCAATTAAACCTGGAAGGCAAGAACATTTCTCGGAAAGCTAGGAAACTATTCTAAATTCTTGCAATATTGCAATATGTATTTTTGTCTATAATACAGGCAATTTCATAAGAGCTTTTGAAGATCAAAGGCTTATCTAATCAAGCATTATGTTCCCAAGCTTGTTACCCACATTCCTTATGGCTGATACATACCTATCAATAATTTTGGAAAATTGGATGTTTCAATGTTGTGATAATAAACAATGGATGTGATGGCTGCCAAAAATGCCATCCCTGGTGGCATATATAGGTGCAAATGACCAGATTTTGAAAGCCTAAGTAAAGTGAAACATGTATTATTAAATAGATTCATTCTTTCAAAGAGAAATATTAATATTCATACATAAAAGAATTCGTGTACCTCCAACTCTCTCCAGAGGGAGCATTTTCATATGCATACATAAGGAAGCATATCAGAGTTATAATAGTAGCTAAGATAAATATTATATAGCCCCACTTTTTTCCTTCATTATTCAGAGTAAGGATGCAGAAAAAAGGGGAATTGTTCTGAGGTATATTAAATACATACAGCAACTGAGAGCATCTGTGTGACCTCATCTGGGTTTAGAAGTTAATCAGTTAGTAAGTCAGCACTGATGTTGTTACCTAGTTAGGGTAATGACACGTCTGCAAGAAAACAAGCAAGCTCAGAGAACACCAAGGATCCCTTACCTAGGTAGTACTTCAATGGAAGACTGCCAAGGAACAGCAACATTTCAAAACTGTGGATGAATGCACTAAGTATTTCCATACTGCTACCAAGAAAATTGCATGGCCATGGGGATTAATTCATCAAAAATTAAGCTCACTTCAAAGAAGGCTATTTTTAAAAAGGGGCGGGGGCAGGGGTGGGTTCCTCCCAGTTCGGACCGGTTCGCCTAAACCGGTAGTGACCCACTGGTGACATCACAATGACATCACCGACCCGGTTCGGTTGGTGCCAGTCCGTGGACGCCGCCATCTTTTTTTTGAATTTTTTTTGATTTTTTTTTAATTAAAATTTTTTCTTCTTCTGAGCATGCACAGAAGCCGAGTTTCTAGCACTGTGCATGTGGTCACCATCTTGTTTTTGGGTTTTTTTTCCCCAAAAATTTTTCCCGAATTTTTTTTTTTTATTTTTTGCTGAGCATGCGCAGAAGCCAAGTTTCCGGCACTGTGCATGCAGTCACCATCTTGTCTTTGGCTTTTTATTAAAATTTTTTTTAGATTTTTCAGCACTGCGCATGCGCGCACCCACAAGGCACACCCACGCAGCGCGGGAGGAAGCGAACCGGCAGCGAGGTAAGTTAGAACCCACCCCTGGGCGGGGGGGGGGTGGTGGTAAAAATTTTTTAGTCCAGAGATCATAAGTTGCCCATTAATGTCTTGTTTGTGAACCTCAGATCTCTCACTGAGTAGGACCCAAATGTAGTTCTTTTGTTATATTCCTGAGTTTGAGGGGTCCTTGATGCTCTCTGAGCTTGGTTGCTTTCTTGAAGACATTTCATTACCCAAAACTAGGTAACATTTGATGTGATGTGCCGGTGCCTGGACAAAGTTAGGACCTGGATGGTGAGGAACAGACTACGACTCAACCCCGACAAGACTGAATGGCTCTGGATATTGCCTCCGAAGGACTATATCGACTGTCCCTCCTTGGTTCTTGAGGGAGAAAAATTAACTCCCTCAGAACGGGTTCGCAATTTGGGAGTCCTCCTAGATCCACAGCTAAAATTAGACCAACATCTTGCAGCTGTGGCTAGGGGGGCTTTTGCACAGGTTCGCCTGGTGCACCAATTGCGACCATACTTGGAGAAGGAGGCTCTACTCACGGTCACTCATGCCCTTGTCATCTCTCGATTGGACTACTGCAATGCACTCTACATGGGGCTGCACTTGAAGAGTATTCGGAGACTTCAACTGGTGCAAAATGCAGCTGCACGTGCTGTGGTGGGTGTTTCAAGGTACACCCACGTAACACCTATACTCCGCCAGCTGCATTGGCTGCCCATTGGTCTCTGGGTACAATTCAAGGTGCTGATCATCATCTTTAAAGCCCTACATGGCTTAGGACCAGGCTATCTCTGGGACCGCATCCTACCTCATACTTCCCTTCGACCGGTTAGGTCCCACAGAGTGGGTCTCCTCCAGGTCCCGTCAGCCAAACAATGCCGACTGGCGGGGCCTAGGGGGAGGGCCTTCTCTGTAGGGGCCCCTGCTCTCTGGAACCAACTTCCCCCAGAGATCCGAATAATCCCCAGCTTGCTGGCCTTCCGAAAAGCCAGTAAGACATGGCTCTTCCTGCAGGCGGGGTGAGTTTTGAGACGATTTATATCTGATGTCTCCCCCATGTATGTATGGTGTGTGTGTGTGTGTGTGTGTGTGTGTGTGTGTGTGTGTGTGTGTGTGTGTGTGTGTGTGTGTGTGTGTGTGTGTGTGTATATATATATATATATATATATATATATATATATATATATATATATATATATATATATATATATATAAACTGTTTTAAATTGTCTTTTTAAATTTGTTTGGAGTTTTTATAAAATGTTGTACGCCGTCTGAGTCCTCAGGGAGTAGGGCGGCTTAGAAAAACTGCCAAATAAATAAATAAATAAATAAATAAACATTATCACTGCTAGGTAGATTTCTGAGTTTTGGAAACAAAATAAGCTTAAGAAATTTAGCGCACTTTCTAACTTTTGAAATCCATTCCAGATTGGCCATTGGCCTTACCCTCTTTTTGAATGTGATCTTCCCACATGCTGTACAAGTAAGTCCTCAGCTTCTAAAGTCAAATAGACTGTTACTAAGAGAAAATGCTTGGTCTTTCAAAGTTGATAGATATTTGAACTATAAAAAAAATCAATGTCATCCTTTCCACATTTCACTCCTGAGATGCATGTGCATACTACTATTCCTAAGTAATGTTAAATACAATAAGGATTTGGAATTACTGTAGATCTTGGCTTCAGTCTTAAGTGAACTTTCGTTCTGTGAGAAGAATGGAGTTAATATTTATGTAATGAGTCTTTTCTCCTTTTTTCTGCAGCTCTTGCTTTCTCACACTGCTCTTAGATATTGGGGGAAATTAGGCAACAAGAGGTTCAGATTTAACTAAATTTTTCTGCTGTTTTCAACAATTTTTCTATTGGCTTATGCACCTCCCATCTTTAATTATACGTGTTACACTTAAAACAATAGTTAAAAAGAAACTGTTATATTCAGTTTTAGTGAAGAATTACAAAAAGATAACGTATAATTTAGAAAATCAATAAAAAGCAGTTTGTGCAAACCAGACTGCTTAGATAATCCTTCAGCATGGTGTGATATTTGGTGTAAAAACAATGCCAATGGAAGAAATCATTAGTAAAAATACATCTCCCTGCCCCCAATGTGGATGGGAGGATTCTTTAGGAGACTAACCAATGAATAATAATCAGAGGAGAGCCATGTTAATCTATGATAGCACAAAATGAGAAAGAGTGTGGTAGCAAATTTGCAAATTAGCACATTTTATTAAATAAAATAACATAACTGTTCCATACTCATAGAATATCAAGTGTTTGTTTCTTCAGAATTACAATTAAAAAGTTGGTAACCTTTGCCTTTTTAGCAGTGTGGTCTCATCATATTTTAAAGTGAAGATCACCTTAGGTTGAAGTTACTTATTAGAAAAAAAAACCTTGTTATCACATCCCCTTTTAAATAGTTTGGATTCAGATTTATACATGTTGAGAAAAGTGCATTTCCCCCTCTCTATTTGGATATTATGAATTTTTATAGGTATGGAAATCACAAACTATAGAAAACATGTCCACAACAAAGTGACAAGCAAAATAAAATCATCTGGTTAACTAAAAACAATTGTGCATGTATATATACAACATCAGTTATTATTTATTTTTTTGGAATAGATGTCACAAGCTAATCACAGTGAAATTAAGATTCAATTCCTAACAAACAGAATAGTCCAACAAGTTATATTAGAATAAAATAATACCTATTATGTATTCTTACCCATCTGACACGATCCCTTCAGCTATTTCACAGACCAGCACAAACAAAAGGATAAAAGTCAAAATCCACCGTAAATTATGGCCAGGAAAATGAAGCCAAGTGCTATGATGGATATGAACTTTGGAACTTTGACTTCCCCATCCTAATAAAAAAAAACACACCAAATGATCACCTATATCTTAACATTTTTGTGCAAACAACAGATCTAGTTTCCTGTCCTAAACTCGGAAATAAATATATTAATCTTTTCTGTTTTTTTTTAGAAAATAAATTAAAAGAGATTAATAAAAACACAGAAGTCGGAAATACTGGATTAAAGACAAGCTTTGGCACTGATACTGCACTGGTACTTTTCTTTGTAGAACCCCCCCCCCATAAAGCAACTTTTAATTGCTTTATAATTCATCCAGAAAACTCATTGGGCAGATTAAAATAATAAATAAACATACATCATGAATATGAAGAACACTCTCTCTACAAACAAAAAAACCTATTATGCGGAGATGCTATAAGCCAGGAGTGTCAAACTCATGGCGTTACGTTGTCGTTACATGACGTATCGTGATTCCCCCCTTTGCTAAACCGGGGCTGGGCATGGCCAGAGTGTTACGCATCCATGGGCCGCGAGTTTGACACCCCTGCTATAAACGATCAGTGAACCACTAAGGGGGAAAATGCATCATCAAAGAAAGTTAGCATTTGGTGCTCTTTATGATTCACATAAAAAGTCAGAAAAATACATCTTGTCAAAATAATTTGTCAGTGATTATGGATTCATTAGCTTAGGAATCTAATTCAAAGTATTTTATTAAAAGTTCTAACACTTCAAGGGCTTCCCTGAATTATTTTGTTAGATACTCACAGCAGAAATTATTATTGTACTAACTGCAAAAATGTTTACTTTTATTGTATTTATTAAACAAATTTAGATAGCTGCCCATCTACCAAAAGGAACACTGGATACTTGTACAAATAGTTTAAAACTAAGAAATGCTAAGGAAAATATCTGTCTTCAGATAGAAAACTCTTTTTTACTAATTAAAACTCTCTCTCTCTCTCTCTCTCTCTCTCTCTCACACACACACACACACACACACACACACACACACACACACACACACACACGAGTTGGAAGAGGTGGGAAAATATAAGGGAGCAAGCAGAAAAAATTATCACCTGGAAGATCCTATCATCTCTCACATATTGAGGAATATATTCTCATGTATTCATTACAGTGAGTTTATTTTCTGTTATTTTCCTCTACTCATATGCTTTGGATTCTCCCCTTTAAAAGTCACCATAACCTTGTGCTCCATTTCATTTCACACTGCGGGTCATTCCATTCCATTTATGATAGGTGACAATACTTGCGGTATTTGATTCCACGGAACCTATTGGAGACACAGGGGAAGACTGGATAGAACCCACATCTTATCCACGCCATCAGCTGCCAAAGAAGAATTGCTTGGTGAAGAGGAGAAAAGTAAAAGAAGAAAGCAGGTCAGTGGAGTCAGTAATCCAGGTCATAGTTGTCTCAAAAGTAGTTTTCTTTTCCTTTCTCAAAAGACTGTTTTTCCTGGAGGAAGAACAACAAAACGTTTGGATGAGAAACAAAACATTTTGTTCTTCTTCCTCAAGGAAAAACAGTCCAGATGCCTTTTGAGAAAGAAAAAAAAAACCCAACTACTTTTGAGACAACTATGACCTGGATTACTGACTCCACTGACCTGCTTTCTTCTTTCGCTTTTCTCCTCTTCCCCAAGCAATTCTTCTTTGGCAGCCAATGGCATGGATAGGATGTGGGTTCCATCCAGTCTTTCGCTGGGTCTCCAATAGGTTCAGTGGAATCAAATGTGGTTCTTTGCAAATACTGCAAGCATGGTCGGGTATCATTAAATAAATAAATAAAAACCCAGCCCACTTTTTTTTTTTTTGGAGGGGGAAAAAACCACTTTTGAGGCAAGAAAGCAGGTCAGCTTCGTTCAACCCACGGCGATTCGCTTATTTCAATTCGCTCGTTCCTTGGAACTCTGCGAATAAGCAGCCGGTCCTCTTGCTTCCTGCGCCCCGCTGGAGATAGGCGACGCCAAGGAAGGTGACCCAGAAACGCAGCCCAGCAGGGTGGACGGTCCTCCGGACAGCAAGAGGACCGGGAATCTGCTGGGAACTGGGGAATGTGGGCGCTGCAAACGGCGAGAAGGAGACACACTAAAAAAGCATTTGCACCCAAACACACCCACACACCCTTCCCTCCCTCCCTCCCTCCTCCCAGAGCTGCACTCACCTATGAAGAGAATGGGGAACGTGATGAAAAGCAGGAAAACGTGGGGCACCACGTTCAGGGCGTCCACGAAACAACCGTTGTTGAGCACCCCGTCGGTCACCTTGTAGGCAGTCGAGTTTTGCTCGCTGCCACAGAAAGCCAATGGCATGGTGGAAGAGGAGGAGGCGGCGAGGTGGGCGGGTGGGAATGAAGACGAGGCCAGACCGGACAGGCACAAAGTGCGGCTGAAGAGCTCCTGGCTTTCCTGCCTTGGCGGCGCTCTTCTCGCGCCTTTACTTGAGGGAAGCGGCGGCCAGCCCGGCCCATTCGCGCGTGGAGAAAGCCACTCGGAAGGCGGCCGGATGGCGCTCCCTCGGGAGAACCCGCCCGCGCGCCCGCGCCCGCGCGCGCCCTGGGTAGTTTGCTTACGAGGACGCGCGCCGGACCTGCCTTTCGGGGGCCGGCAGGTGAGGTGCAGAAAGGAGAGATGCGCTGACCGGAGGCGCGAAGGTTCCAGATGGCAAAAGCGGCGCGCGCCTGCGCTTTCCCCCCAAACAATGGACCGGCCGCTTTCGCCTCGCCGCAGCTCCGGGAGCAGCTGAGGGAAAGAGGAGGCGCAGCCCGGTACTTAAAGGAGCCGTTTCCTCACGTCGGCCGACGACTGGCCTCCCCTCCTTTTTTTAGGGTCAAGCGCCCGTGCATGGGAAAGCCCGCGTCCTCTGTTTGTAAATAGTTTCAGTGCAGACAGGCGTTAGAATTTGACCCTTTTGGAACCTCGACTGCCTGGGGAAAACATAGCGCTTTGCAGAGAGGAAAAACAGCTTGCATAGTAAAATTGGAAGGGAACCGCAAAGTGTAGTGAGCGTCAATTGTTCTTATTCTGGGCGGAATTTGGTCTGATGTCAGTGAAGTCCAGAAACAGAGTGGTAAATGCCTGGAACTCACTACCTGACTCAGTGGTTTTTTCACCAAACCCCCAAAACTTTACCCTAAGACTGTCCACTGTTGACCTCACCCGATTCCTAAGAGGTCAGTAAGGGGCGTGCATAAGTGCACCAGCGTGCCTATCGTCCCTGTCCTAATGTTCCCTCTTATCAGTACCTATCTTATGTATATAAACAATGTTATATCTATGTATATTACTAACACCTACTTGACAAAAATAAATAAATAAAATAAAATAAATAAATGCACCCACCCACCGGTTCATTCTCTCACATGCACCTTCAAGGCCTTGGCTGAGACACTACGATTGGCAGCACAATGAAACCCCGCCATCGTATTTATTACTTGATCGTTTTCTTGAGCTTAGACTTTATATACTGCTTTACAGTGCTTTACAGCCCTCTCTAAGCGGTTTACAGAGTCAGTAAATTGCCCCCAACAATTTGGGTCCTCATTTTACCAACCTTGGAAGGATGGAAGTCTGAGTCAACCTTGAGCCTGGTGAGATTTGAACTGCCAAATTGCAGTCAGCCGGCAGTCAGCAGAAGTAGCCTGCAGTACTGCACTCTAACCACCGCAGTTCAGTTAGGGCTAAATCAGGTTGAATGTTGTTTGAAGAAAGTTTACTTTCAAAGCTTTAAGAAAATATAGCTGATTTTAATGCCAGAAATAATCTGATTTCAGATTTAAGCAACTCATGAATATTAAATGTGAAATGCTCTCTTTTGGAATATTTATTTGATTATTTGGAAGGCCAATGGAGAAGAATGAATAAAATTCTGTGTTAGAGTAGGTTCTAGTCCATCTTCAGTCATGGAAGCTCATTGGGCTACTTTGGGTTAGTCATTTTCACTCAGCCCAACTTATCATACAGGGGTTGTTGTGGGGGAAAATAGGAGGGAGTATTTGGTACTGTATGTGATCTTGAGCATTGAATGAAAGGCAAGATATTAAATAAAGTTATGGTTAAAAGATTATAGAGGTTCTAGATTCACACTAAATTACTACACCTGAATATTCTAATAATATAGACAACGTGCATGGTACAGTCTTTCAAAAACTGAAGTCATAATTTTTCTTTTTGTCAAAATTTCATATTGTGTTTTTGTTTTGCAAATGATTTTTCCCCTTAACGACTGAAGAGATATATCATTGATGATGTATGGCTAATGCTGAAAACTCAGAAGCCATCGAAGCATTGATAAGATCCTCAGTGGTTATGGCAGCTCTTCAATGTTTCTGGGTGTCCTAAGACTAGCAGTGCTTAACTTGACAGCTGACACTGCATATTCCTATCTCTGTTGTCAGTTGTCATCAAATGTTTCCCTGCATACCTGAAGTCTTGTTCCTTTAGCTCAGTGTTTCTCATCTTCAACAACTGTAAGATGTATGGACTTTTTCCAGAATTCCACAGAATACCGCATTCTCTATATGAGGACACTGAGATTGCAAAGGCTTTATGACTTTTTTAGCCTTTTACATCAGTATGTATGAGAATATGATTCTATCCTATTAAAATAAAAAAATAAATCCACTTCCTTACAGGTTTGGATTAAATGTTATGGATCTTAGCAAATTCATCTGATTAAATATCTGGTAAAAAATTCAGCACAAAGGTCAGCTCCTTTCAGACATCTTCATACTTTCTCATTTCTCTGATTAACCCCCATCAGTATCTTAATTCTTACCCAATACAAATATCTAAATCCTAACATTTTTTTAGAAAGAAATCAGATTTTTGTTGAATAAAACATGAGATTCTTAAATTCCTTTAAGCAGAACAAAATAGCTTTTGCTAGTGAAGATATGAAAGAAACGGAAAAGATTTTATACTGTGACATTATACAGTATCACACTTCTCAATCCTTTTGTTCTTACAATCCGCTTCTGAACTTGGGAGTCCTGATATAATTGCATAATTGTGTCTCTTACTTCCAGAAAGCCTGTTATTCACAGAAGGAAAAATCAAATTATAAAGCTATATCACTTTCAATACAGCAAAAATAGTCTGTGGATAGTCTTGGCATAGTCGACCTTAATGGCCATCCTGCTCCAACTAACTGTTTAAAAATATAATTTTATTAAAAGTTTAATTAAACACTAAAAGGTAATACAAACTAGAAAAGAAAGGGAAAAAAGGTGCAAGATAAAAAAGAAGAAAAAAATAGAAATAAAAAAAATTACGAAAGCATCTTCCCATCCTCACCACAACAAGCATAGCCATCATCTCTGTAAGTCTGCTAAATAAATCCAAGATGTTTGGTTTCACCTACTTCTTGTCAGGGTTCCAGGTAACACTCCCAACGAAAGAAAACTCCGAGGCTTGGATTTCCTCAAAGTTACATGTTATTAGAGATGTCATATTGGCACATCTGGAGAAGCCCGAATCTAAAAGCTTCCAGGGTTTCCCCCACCCAAAAGAAAGTTCAAGTCCCTGTCCAACACCCACAAGTTCATCACATGGTCCAATCAGAGCACCGTCCCAACTGGAGTTGCCTCCCAGCTCCAGCCTCCCAGGTGCAGGGCAAGATGTCCTTGAACCTCTGAGAAAGGAATGTTATTATGACTATATATCTCCTATGCTCTACACAATCCCTCCTCCCAATTTTCCACAGTAGTAAATGTGGCAGGTCTGAAGGCCCAATACAAAAGATGGCTTCCAGGCCTGACACTTCTATGACATCACTGGTTACAAACCCTTTTAGTTTCAAGCATAACACATTCACTGCTGTCTTAGAGTGAATTTATTAAATGATGTCAAGGATTAGATTGCTGATCAGATCTGGTCCTCTTCTGAAGCCACTGGGAGTAAACCAAGCTAACCAGGACAATCTTTTCTGGAGTGGGAGAGCCGCGGTGGCGCAGTGGTTAGAGTGCAGTACTGCAGGCTACTTCTGCTGATCACTGGCTGCCAGCAGTTTGGCAGATCGAATCTCACCAGGCTCAAGGTTGATGCAGCCTTCCATCCTTCCAAGGTAGGTAAAATGAGGACCCAAATTGTTGGGGGCAATATGCTGACTCTGTAAACCGCTTAGAGAGGGCTGTAAAGCACTATGAAGCGGTATATAAGTCTAAGTGCTATCTGATTAGCAAACAAAGGCACCATGATTATGTTACCTATTCTGCATCAGGGGTGTCAAACTCACGTCATCACATTGTCATCACATGACGTATCACAACTTTTCCCCCTTCACTAAACTGGGGATGGGCATGGCCAGCGCATGATGCATCCAGCCCGCGGACTGCGAGTTTGACACCCCTGTTCTGCATGATGTTTCCTAAAAAAGCAAGCTGTGTTTTTTAATAATAACTTCCCTTCAGCCCCCAGTGCTTTTCCAGTGCTGATGAAAATGTTTCTGAAAATAATTTCCTTTTCTGTTTAATATTTTTGAAATATATTTTTAAGTCATAATATCATTTCTGTTTTAACTATTTTGTATATGTATTTTAAAAATTGTAATTAACCTACTGTATATAAAGAGCCCTAGTGGTGCAGTCGTTAAAGTGCAGTATTGCAGGCTAACTTTGCCCACAGCCTGGAGTTCAATCAAGATGGGCTAGAGTTGACTCAGCCTTCCATCCTTCCAAGATCGGTAAAATGAGGACTCAGATTGTTGGGGGCAATATGCTGAAATTGTAAACTGCCCAGAGAGTGCTGTAAAGCACTATGGCAGAGGTATTCAAACTTGGCAACTTTAAGACTTGTGGACTTCAACTCCCAGAATTCTCCAGCCAGCATAGCTGGCTGGAGAATTCTGAGAGTTGAAGTCCACAAATCTTAAAGTTGCCAAGTTTGGGGACCCCTGCACTATGGGGTGGTATATAAATCTAAGTTCTATTGCTATTGCTGTAAAAAAACATAAATTGGAGCACAGCTTAAATATTTTTCTCAGTTGTTATTATTCTGATTCTACAAGTATACTGTAGTTTTAAGACATTCCCATCACGCCAAGCATGTTGTCTAACTTTCTTGTAACAAAATACTTAATGGTCCTTAATTAGGATGCAGGAAAATGATTATCCAGAACAAACTACAGTCTTTTCACTTGTGGAAAATTTCTAGGAAGTTCCAGAGCTTGGACAGAATAGCCTTCATTTATAAAGTTAACAAGGCACTGACCTTGCAAAAGAGCAGGATTTCTGATAGCAATGTGATAACTCAAGAGTCAGTGGAAATTTTCTGCAGTACCTTATTTAGAAACATATGTATATAAAAGATGCCGTGTCTGCTGGGGAGTGAGCTTGGCTTGCATATTGACTCTGGTCTGCTTTTCATTTCTGCTGTCATTTCAAGGAGGTGTAAATAAGCTGAATCACATTGTATCCAGATGGAGACCAACGTCTGCGTGATTACCTTATGACATGTGAGCCAACAGCATTCTTAATATAAGTTAAGCGTATTTTGTTTTCCTTTGGTGCTACAGTGTTTTTGTGCATTTAGTCTGGTTATGAAAAAGACAAGTAAAATATTAAAATCCAAGTTTTTAATAATCTGGCTTATTGTCTTCTCTCTTGCTGCTGCTACAAAACATGTTCCCTTATTTGAAGCTTTTTGCCAGCCAGCTTCTTTGTCTCTTTTGTACTTTGTTCCTTCCTGCATATTTTTTTGCCTCCAGGTTCAAACATGGGCTTCCAGAATACATTTTACCCCAAATGAATGTATGATTACAATTTCTAGGGCTGTTCATGATTTAAAAATTATTTGGTTCTCACATGCATGTCTTTACTATTTTTACCTGCCTGAGATAGATGTCTTGCTTGGGAAAGGTATGAAGTATTTTTGAATCATTTTCAAAATGCATAGTCCCAATAAGTTGGTTATCCTTACATTCCTGTCTTCTATGACCAGCTTATAAACATACACATACTTAAATAAGGCCTCTAGAGGTAGCTTTGAAACATTAAATAAATAGTGGTAAATGCCCAGTAACTCTTATCTGACGTTTGTAATCGAGTTAACATTCTTGGAACCATGAGTTTTTAATCACAGTCCAAAAGAAAGAGGTGGGGTGGTGTGCCCTATAAATATTCTCTGCCTCTTTTACATTTTTAAAACTTGTGTGTAAAATTGCTGGCCTAAAAAGCATTTCATTCTAATGCAACCAGAACAGAGACAGCTGCTCTGTATGATAGTTTTGCCCTTTTATTATGTCAGCTATGTTTCTTAGCACCCATCACCAATCCCAAGGAAGGAAAAACATTATGAATAATAAAATAAATATAAAAACTCAACACACTTCAAGTTTTTATGTATTAAAATTATTTTATTTTTCCACCCCAAATCATGTCAGTTTAATTGTCAGATTTGTCTCACATAAAAAAAAATTTTTTTGAATGGTCCTTGGTGCTCTCTGAGCTTGGAAAAAAACTTTTCTTTCTTTAGTTTCCTCTTAAGCAACGAGTAAACAAAAATATATGGAAGCTAAGAGAGAATGAGTTCAGTGACCTGCATCCTGGAAAAGAGACAAGACTGGAAAAGAAAAAAGAAAAAAGTCTGAAATCCAAACATTGTTTAGTACATCTCCTCTCCATGTGATACGTTTCCATAACTACTGGAGAAGAATTAAGATTACTTTATGAAATAGTTTGTGCATTAGGAAAATGACTCTAAGCATAGAAAAATTGTATTTAGAACAGCAGTGGTATATTGCTTTGCAACAATTTTCACAACTTTATTTTTTTAATCATATTTCTCAGTCACACAATGAGAAGTCTGTTAGCTTGTTCAAAAGCAGCATCAACAGGCATTCTCCTTCCATTCATGATTCTTTGGATACAAGTTTAAGAGTTTGGCTGGTCTGGCATTGGGAGAGAAGGGGTAATCTGTTCTATTATTTTTATTGACTGTTCTGAGGCCATCTAGGATCACTAAGATAGGCAGCTATATAAGAATTACATAAATTAATAAATAATACTGCTCACATTTTAAAGTGATTAAGAATATCACTTTTCTACTGTATGACAGTATGATTTCATTGGGAATAATTATAATTTATAAAATATGTGAACATTATTTCTCTGTGGTGCAATCTAGCTGTCTAATTAATAGAGGAAAACAAAAATTTCTAGGATTGCTTATTCTTACAGATATCTGTGGCATTTTACACACTGTGTTGCAATCAACATCTCAGGGTCATTTCAATAAATTTACCTACATCTGGGCAAATATGGTGAGAGAGAACTTAAAAACTCAGTCTCAAATGTGTCCCTGTCTATATGTGTGAAGACATTTAAAATTTCTACATTTCTGTCTAAATACTAAGGTAGCCTTTTGTCTATAGAATTCTTGCCAAAATAAGTTACTTAGCATTTACAGTGGCATATCATTCTTGACTGTTTTCTGCAATTCCCATTTCCTTTCAGAGTTTAGTGAGGACATGTTGGAAAATGTGTAATGCTTCTAGCATGGCCAAGAAATTCCTAAGAGACAATGACTGCCTTTTAATTATTGTGAGAAAGTTTTTCCTCTAGATTATTGTCTCAAATACAGATGTCAAGGCTTTTAAAAAAATAAATAAATAAAAGGTTAAATTAAATAAACTATCCTGAGAAACTTGAAACATTGCTTCAAAAGAAATAAGCCTATATAGACCAATAACAAACTCTTTCTCTAAGAGTGCTACTGTTTTGGCTACCTATCTTTAAGTAGCCAAAACAGTACCTCTAATTAAGAGGAAGAGAGATAATTAGTTAATAACATATAAGGAATTCAACTTTTATAGAAAAGAATCAATCCTAAAAATTGCAGAAAAAAAATCTTCTGGGAAAAAGAACTGAGAAATCAAACAATTAATGCCAAGTAATAGTCATGGAATCTCCATAAACCACATATCTGAGAATTTGGAGGTGCAAATGATGAACTGGAATATTCTGAAAAAGGGTGGAGGCTGATTGCACATGACCATTCCATGTTGTAATAACTTGTGCACATCATATCATACATATAATACCAACAGCAGCACAATGGTTATACAACACAGTGACCCAAAAAGCTTTGTTTTCCAATCCAGATTTGGGGTTTATTGCACCACGTAAGCCTGAAGTCTGCATTATTGGTTTGCACAAGCCAATTTAAGCTTCATGTTCCAGTTTCCATTAATTCACTAGTAGCTGCTCTGGATTTGGATTATCAATAAGACCACTGTTAGCTAAGTAACAATACATGACCAAGGGCTATTTGTTAACTACATTATGTGAACAACCTATGTAAATGCTTGTAATGCTGTAAAATGTCCTGTAGTTGCTTTTAGAATGTCCATACTATCAAGAAAAGTTTCATGTGTTAGTTTACTGTGAGTCCCATTGTTTTTGTCAGTTTTCTATTTCTCTGCTCTCTAAGGTCCTGTATCACATAGAACTGCATTTGTCTATGGAGAGTCTCAGTCATCCAGGTCATGGTTGTCCCAAAGGAGCTTTTTTCAAGAGGCAACTGGACTTTCTGGTTTTTCTTTGAAGACATTTCGCTTCTCATCCAAGAAGCTGCTTCAGCTCTGGGAAGCTGAAGAAGCTTCTTGGATGAGAAGTGAAATACTGTATCTTCAAAGAAAAACCAAAGTCCAGTTGCATCTTGAAAAAAATACCTTTGGATATAACTGTGTTTCTCTCTTTTTTCTGCTCCTCCTGCTCCTCCTCCAGTTGGGGGGACTCAGTGGTCCTTTGCTTATGAAAATCTTTATATTATTATTCCCATCTATTATCTGCTGCAATATGGAAAAGATGAGCTCTGAATCTAGGAATGAAACAATGCAGAAACTAAGATACTTAATCATTTTGTCAAGACAGCTTACTCTGTTGGACTAATATTCTATTATAGTTTGGGTAAAAAAATATAGGGCAGAGATCTTTAGTTGAATCATCTGAAATACCAAGAACTGAATCTGGAAACTTCTATATCTGGATGCTTTTCCATGACTGATTCACCACTAGGAATTATATAAGGTTGCAAGTTCAGACAGAAGTTCCTGAGAAGCAGGAAGTGGTGGCAAAGCACTGGGAGATAGAGGCGGAGTTGCCATTTTACTTACCCTAAATGTCCTAGCTGAGTGCAATGGAGAATGTTCATCCTACTACAGGGGTGCCACTCAGTGGTGGGATTCAAATTTTTTTACTACTGGTTCTGTGAGCGTGGCTTGGTGGGCATGACATGGCTTGGTGGGCATGGCTTGGTGGGCATAGCAGGGGAAGGATACTGTAAAATCTCCATTCCTACCCCACTCCAGGGGAAGGTTACTGCAAAATCCCCATTTCCTCCTGATCAGCTGGGACTCAGGAGGAAGAGAATAGATGGGGGCAGGGCCAGTCAGAGGTGGTATTTACCGGTTCTACAAACTACTCTAAATTTCCGCTACCGGTTCTCCAGAACTGATCAGAACCTGCTGAATCCCACCTCTAGGGCCACTGGTAGTCCTGTCTCCGTAGCAGAGACTCTGAGAGATGGCAGGCTTGTTGTCACAATAGAAGCCCACTCCTTTTGTACATGTAGTGACACTGCACCCTTTACGTTGCAGATTTTGAGGCCACCCTGTGGATGCTCATGTGTTCAACTGCTAGTCAGTTGGGTTTTTATATGGAAAGGTGAGAGGGGTAGATATCATGTCCTTCGCTTCAGATATCAAAATACCTTAAAATTAATTTCAATGTTTCTAAATATCACTACTCTACAATACCAACCAACCAAACAAACACATAAATGTGTAAGTCTTTCTTAATTGCGCTCTCAAAGGTTTTTGACTGTTTGATATATCAGTAATGTGAGTGGTCTTTCACTAATAACTATCAGAGTGCTATTAAAATTTAGAATAGTTCATATATTTGGCAATACATATTTTATCTCAAAATTTTGCCTTAAAATACAGTTTAAGAAATTTTTATCCATATCTTGTCACATTGCTTTAGAGTACCTAGTTATTTAACAATTAGATTCAAAATAGAGTTCAAAAGCATAATCTTTACAAAATCTATATTTTTGCAACTGCTTTATAATACATTTTTTAAATACAAGTAAATTAGAAAAGAACACTAAAGGCAACATAATATTTACAATAAAATTGAAATAGAACTGCAAATACTAAAATTTTATTCAGAATAAATTTGTATGATTCTTTTAATGAAAAATTGTTTTGATTGACAATATAGGACTTTGATTCCAAAATGCCTATATAGTACACAATTTCATGAATATAAACTTTGATACATGTGGTTCACATTAAAATTAAATATTTATATTTAAATATTGATCAAAATTAAATATTGATACCTGAATATTATAAAATAATCATCTACAATAAAGTACACACAATTTATAATGTTATCTATTCAGTATTTATACCAGTATGGAAATTATTATTTTTTGGCTCAGTGTTATATGAAAAACTACTATGCAAGTAATCCATAATGTCACAAACTGATCTATATAAAGAGAAAATTGTTTCCATGTGTGGCAATTATTTGATTAAACCAGAGCAATGGCTTTTGCAGCAAAGTGTGAATATGTCAAAATGATGATACATGCATAGTGTTATCATCAAACAAATGCTTCTTTAACTACTTAAATTAATTCAGTCACCTGATGACACAACATAAAATATGGCAAATACTTGATGGTAGCATCTTGTATCCCAAACTCTGCAGATGCCCTTGTCTGAACCAATAGAATTTCACTAGTATAATTTATCTGACACATGAATTGTATAATTGATTTTACCAGAACTTGGATTGCCAAGTTAGCCGAATATAGGAACAGTGTATTATTTAATCACTTTAAAATTGCCTTTCCAGCAATGAACAGCTTTAACTTTGATCAAAAGGAAATCTGCTGAAAACTAGTGTATAGAAATGCAATTTAGGAATTATAGTTAGTTATGTGCTGACTGACTTAAAACCAGCATAATTTTAAAATAAAGCAATTCTGCAAGTGGAATTGCTGGAGTGAAATATAGCATACTACTCTGTTCAAATTATATTTTCTAATTTTCTAACTCAGAACTGAAGCTAATCTTCCTGCAATTTTTCTTCCTATTCAACAACAGACTGATATTTTTCTACTCCACTCCATTTTTATTATTCCTCTCCTTTTATTCCTGCCATTCCTTTCATCATTCCTATAATGGCAACTGCAATCTCTTTTGACTGGAACAAATATGTTCAGTACAATGCCAAGTTTATTATTTCTGATAAATAGGTGTTGTGATAAAAGTTGAATAGGAATCTGTGGGTTTTGCTGCTACAGGATTCTTGGTTGATCTAATTAATTGAAATGTCATCAAACAATCACTAAGATAACACTATATAATGTTAATTTCTTAACAGAGATGAGTTATTTTTTAAATTAAAATCAGAAAATGGGAATTCAGTTACAATTTGCATAGGGAAAAAATCCCACTACATTTCTTGGTAATTTTGCAATAGTATATTTCTATATATACTTTCTGGAAAATAAGTCTCACTGATTTCACTTCATTTCTGTTCAGTTATGTATGGGACAATAAATATATTACTTATGGAAAAAATGACTCTTTCCATTGTAATGATGACAGTTACTACAATATTTCGTATGAATTGCACTTCGTTTTAAAATTAGCATTTGTCTTTTTTTATTACCTACAGTGAATTTTTACCTATACGCTGTTATTGTATAACTGGGCAACACTAATAGTTTATGGGAGGAAATGACATGATATATTGTTGTAAAACCATATTGTGTCACTTGAATTATCTTGTGTTCTTCTTGTTTGTACTTCTTTTGTACTTTTTTGTACCAAGATTTGTAGCTGGGTAAGAATGATGATTCATTGGTAGCTTTCTTCAAAAGATGTATTTGGTATCTCTCATTTTGTTAAAAAAATGTCCTGAAATAGAACAAAGTACAAAAAGTACAAATAATGCCCATCTAGTCAAGCAATGATAACATAAAAAGCATGTATATAACAGAAATGAAAAACAAAAGGGGAAAATACTGTAAAATTTAAAAGGTTTTAACAACACGAAACTGTTGTAAAAAAGGAAATTGCATACATTTCCATGTTTGTTTTTAATGTAAAAAATGTTCAATAAAATTATTTATAAAAAAAGATAACATAAAAAGCAAACTGTGAACCCTCCCAAAAAAACCCTTCCTTTACTTCATTCTGAAAACAGGAAAACTTAAGAATAGCCTTTTTTCTAGACTTTTCTAGAAAAATCTAGTACATGCCAGGGGTGGGTTCTAACTTACCTCACTGCAGGTTCGCTTCCTCCTGCGCCACATGGGCGCGCCGTGTGGGCGCGTGTGCACTTTGCGTGCACATGCATGTGCAGTACCCCAAAATAATTTTTTTTAAAGCCAAAAACAAGATGGCGACGCATGCACTGTGCCGGAATCTCAGCTTCTGCGCATGCTCAGAAGAATTTTTTTTTAAAATTCCCCAAAAACTTTTTTTCAAAAAAAATTCAAAAAAAAATATGGCAGGGCCCATGGACCGGCACCAACCGAACCGGTTCTGTGACATCATTGTGACATCACCAGTGGGTCGCTACCAGTTCGGATGACCTGGTCCCAACCGGGAGGAACCCACCTCTGGTACATGCATAACAGAACAACACATTTGTTGATGTGTGATGGAGATGCATCCAATCCTGAGAAGTACTTGTTTGGGGGAGACACATTAAATAATAACCTAGATGGAAAAGATCTGGAAGTGGAAAAATTCACATCAAACTTGAACAGCTAAAGAAAATGCCACTATTTATATTTTATAAATATTTCATACAGTAATATAGGATTATTCTTAGTACAGGATTATGGTTAGTACAAATTAGGAAAATGTAATCTATTTTGTTTTTATAGGGATGTTTCAACAGAAAGAACATTTTGATGGGCTTATTATTGGCATGCAAAATGTAAGCAGATATATGTTTTGCAAAGAGTTTGAAAAAGAGTTTAGGTCCATTATCACCCATGGGAAAATGTTGCATTGTTTACAGAAGCAGGAAAAGCCATGCTCTGCACACAAATGCATGCCCTCCAAAGCCTTTCCATTTGGCTTGGGATTGATGGATTATTAAGCATCAGCAGCACTAAACACACAAAATGTGAAATATTAAATAAAGATGGAAGCTATTTTTTTTCAGGTCTCTAAGCCTAAACTTACTTTCAGGATTGCAGTGGCTTTTAAAAGAAGGAGCATTTAGATTTGATTTTAAAAAATCTGTAATAGCATCCCTCCCCCCCCCATTGTTACATGAAATGTATATAAAATTAATGCCAATGTTTAACAGCCAGTCCCATTTATGATACCAAGGAGACATCTTCTACTTTTATTGATACTGCGAATCAATATTTGAGATGAGTTTGGGCTTCAGTAGATAAAAATAAACCACAGAGATCTACTGTTAAAGTACAGATGTATAATTGCCCTTTAAGTTAAAGGCTTCTCTAATTGTTATCTTGATAGTTAATTTTTTCCTACAGTATTCCATTACTAGCTTGTCTTGTACATTTTTATTGATACATTCCTCTCAACCTATTTCTTCAGATTTTTCTATCTTCCAAATGGATTAGTAGCTAATTTTCCTTTGTCAAAAATATATGGTATCCAGTTTGACTACATTTTGCTTAACCGTTAACAACTAGAGGTGCACTTAAGGACTTCAATTGAAACTGAATAAAAGGATAATCTAGTTTATGTCTGTGAATACAGAAGTCTTACATTTCATCATCATAATCCTTGGGAGGGGACACTGCAATGACCAAGTCAATCCAATCCTGTGGAAGAAATGCTTAATCAATCAGGGTATGAAAAGTATGGTTTCATTATACAACACATTAAAAGGTTGCTTGTTATGAAAACGTGGTATGGAAAACAGTGAGCATACCCCATCACTTTTCCCCTTTTGTAATAAGCAACATTATGGAAAGTACAGAAAGATTAACTGTGCCAGATTAATTCAGTTATGAGGCAATAAAAATAAAAGGGAATAATATAGATAATTCTTCTCTTCAGTCCATCCATCCATCCATCCATCCATCCATCCATTCATATCCCGCTTTTGTTATTTTTAAAAATAACTCAAGGCAGCGAACACATCCAACACATCTTCCTTCTCCTATTTTCCCACAACAACAACCTGTGAAGTACAGTAATTTGGGCTGAGAGAGAGTAACTGGGCCAAAGTTACCAGCTGGCTTTCATGGCTAAGATGGGACTTGAATTCACGGTCTCTTGCTTTCTAGCCTGGTGCTTTAACCATTAGACCAAACTGGCTCTCAAACTGGCTTTTTTTAACCACATAGCTTCATACATTGCCTTTTCTTTTTTCAAGTTCTCACCTCTTTCTTCTGAGGTTTCATCAATTCCATTCAAGTATAGCTTTCTTAGTCTTCTCTCTTAATTCACTCTTTCTGATCTATGTGTTTTGAAATGAATCATTATTCATTTCCTTTCTGTTGCCAAAGCAACTCAAAATACTTCTTTTATGCTTTTGTATTCAACCTACATTAATTAAAATACTCACTAATTCTTGACCTTATCTCTTGTTTTACTACAAATACTTCTTAAGAATCCCTATTTCCACTGGATTAAGTTACCTTACATTCTTCACGACTTTCAACTTTCACTTCTATATAACAAAATGGACAGAAGTATGAGCTTACACACATTTTTATTTTTTTATAAGCATTCATTCTTCACAACAGGCCAATGGCCATAAACAAATAAATATTTCTTTCTTCGTCCTAACCCTAACTCTAAAACCCTCCCAGTACAAAGCAGTGCTTTGCACTTCTGAAATTTTGCTCATTTTGTCACATTCATACCCTTCTCAGAATTCTGCCAAACATTTTCACAGGCAGATTTAACAAACTATTCCACCAGTAGTTTTTGCCTTTAATCTTAGTACTTCCCTTCCACCTTTGTGTAGGGAAATGATAACAGCATTCTTCCAAACTTTAGCAGCTTTCATATGCACATTATAAGCCTGTCACGATTATGTGATTTTCTGGTTAGTCACCATGGTACGGTGTTGTTGGTCCTAAATTGCATCACCACCATTTCTATACAAATCTCTAACCTGCTCTTAACATTCCCTCCCTCACACAAAACTCTAAAATACTCTTTACATTCTCTCATCCCAATTTCATAGCTCTTATTTGCACTTCCCACTGGAGGCTCCTTATTTAGTCCACTTTGCCAATTTCAGTACAATTTATTTCCTCCAATAAAGAAGTAATTTATTATCTCTACTTCATTTAATCTAAGTCAGGGGTGTCAAACTCGTGTCATCACAGCGTCATTACGTGACGCATTGTGACTTCCCGCCCTTTGCTAAATCGGGCATAGGCATGGCCAGTGCGTGACGCATCCGGCCCGCGGGCTGCGTGTTTGACAGCCCTAATCTAAGTTGTTCCTTGCTGTCTGGCTATTACTTTTTATCTACCTAATATCTTTTCTACTATCCAAGATCCTTCTCTCACTCATTCCCTAATACATATTTTTCTCAAACTGAGCCCCTTTTGCTTTTTATTTCCACCAAGCATCCTTTTCCTATTTCCCATCATGTTCCAAACAGCTTTCACATCTTCTTTCCTTATATCCCTTTTCCATTCCACTTGGGAGATTAATCATTTTGCCAGTAGGATTTATAAGTTTTCTTCTAGCGGTGACTCCAGTTTCTTTCATTTTCTTCCATGCTCATTTCCCCCCCAAGATCCATTTTCAATGCTACTAAAAATGCCTTGTCCCACATTCAGAAGCTTTCATCTCTCTTGCATTGTTCGCTAATCCCCTCAGTCTTTCATCATAAGAATATCCCACCACGTCAGAAGAGCATGCAATGTACTGACACACATTCAGGAATACTAAAAGAATGGATTGTATGCCTGAAGCATTTTGGTTAAACAGAAATGAAGAAATTTAGAATCTCTCTCTCTCTCTCTCTCTCTCTCTCTCTCTCTCTCTCTCTCTCTCTCTCTCCCTCTCTCCCTCTCTCTCTCTCTCTCTCTCTCTCTCTCTCTCTCTCTCTCTCCCTCTCTCTCTCCCTCCCTCCTTTGCCAAGAGCAATTTCTATTCTATTCTCAAATAAGAGTCTTATTTGAGAAATAATATATGAATATATGTAAAAGATGAGCCACATGGCTATCATTGGGAATTTCTTCTGAAGCATAGATGGGATGGAAATAATGCTGAATTATTCTGCATATATTATAGCTTTCATGTTTAAATAAATCAATTCTTAACTGGTCATGTGAACTTTTTGTTCTTCATTGAAAAAGGGAATTTGACTGCTTTGCATATAATTACATTTTTTGCACACCATCAATTATTTTGTTATTTATCCAATCTTAGTTTCTTCCAATTTGGTTAGAATATTTATTTATTTATTTATTTATTTATTTATTTATTTATTTATTTATTTATTTATTTATTTATTTATTACTTACTTACTTACTTACTTACTTACTTACTTACTTACTTACTTATTTATTTATTTATTTATTTATTTATTTATTTATTTATTTATTTATTTGTGAGACTTATATCCGCCTCATAGTGCAAGCACCTTCTAAGCTGTTTACACCAGTAAGCAATGTATATTTATATTGCCCCCAACAATCTGGGTCCTCATTTTACCTACATCGGAAGGATGGAAGGCTGAGTCAACCTTGAGCCGGTGAGATCTGAACCGCTGACCTGCAGATCACAGTCAGCTAAAGTAGCCTGCAGTACTGCACTCTAACTGCTGCACCACTTCGGCTCTCTTTTATTTTGATAAATAATTAAAAGGACCAGTTTTTAATAAAATGTGATGACTGCTAATAATATCCATGCTTACTTAGAAAAGTCGTGTTTCATATTTCATTGTTTCATTACAGGGTTTTAAGATGATAATAAAAAAAAATTGCCCTGAACAGTCATGTGCAACTCTAAGGAGTGGTGCTCATCTCCGTTTCTTAGTCAAGGCAGCCAGCATTGTCCGAAGATGCTTCTGTGGTCATGTGGCCAGCATGACTATATGCACAAGATGCACAGAATGCTGTTACCTAGTACCTATTTATCTACTTGCATTTGCATGCTTTCGAACTGCTTGGTTTGCAGGAGTTGGATTGTCCTTACGTTTGTTACCATTCCTGTATACTGTTCCCGGAGCTATCCTGTATAATATCTATAAGAGTTATTAATTTTTAATATAAATTTATCAGTAAGCTAGAAATTATTCATTGCCACTTCTTGGGGGAAAATGGATATCCGATATGTAATTTTGAGATGAGACTCATCCCTTCCAACTTACTCCTCCCACGTTCCATGCTTTCGCAAGAGCTGCCCGAGCTTCATCCAGCTTAGCATCCAACAAAATCTTGCCATTTACAGCCATTATTTCATCTCCTTTCACAATACCTCCTGATAAAGGAAATAAAGGGCAAAGGGATAAGCAAATCCATATTATCTTTCTTCTATTGAAATTGTTATTGAAAATGAGAATCTGAATGGTAAGATCTGGGTCATACCAAGCAAGATTATTATATACTGTATAATATCTATCTATCTATCTATCTATCTATCTATCTATCTATCTATCTATCTATCTATCTATCTATCTATCTATCTATCTATCTATCTATCTGTATATATATATATCTGTATATATATATATATATATATATATATATATATATATATATATATATATATATATATATATATATATATATATATATATATATATATATATATATATATATATATATATATATATATATATATATTTGTTTTCTGAGGTTTTCGCGGGTGTTTGTATGTAGGTCTTTGGGTATTCGGGTTTTCTCCCGCGTGAAATTGGAAGTGTCTTCGCAACGTTTCGATGAAGTCTCATTCATCATCTTCAGGCTGGTGTCTTCTGCTTCCTGCTTCTAGGAGCAATGTGAGATTGCTGCTGTTTCTTCCTTTTAACTGCCAGTGGAGGTTTGAACTGATAGGATGGGAGCTTGGCTGTGTTCTGATTGGTTGGAGGTGTGTTCTGATTGGTTGGGGGCTTGGCTGTGCTCTGATTGGCTGGGGGGTTAGCTGTGCTCTGGTTGGCTGGGGGTGTTCTTAGGTTAGTCTGACTTGCAGGGGCATTTGAGCTGGTGAGCTGCATTGCTGCTGTTTGGCTTCTGGTTCTTGGTCCTGCCACATCTTCATGGAGGGTGTCAGTTTGCTTCCTGTATGGATTGGAGGGGTTTAAAGTGGCTGATGATGCAGCTGTAGTATGGCTTCTTGTTTGTGGTCGTGCCTCATTGGTGTGGGTTTGGGTTTGCTTATTGCGTGGATGTGTGGTGGTGACATCCTGTGTGGTTTTCGTGAGTGTGGGTCTGGTGTCAACAGCCTACACCCCAAAATACAGTTCACCATGGAAACAGAAGCTAACAACCAACTTCCCTTCCTGGATGTCTTAGTCTACAAGAAATCCAATGGCTCCCTAGGACACACCATCCACCAGAAGAAAACCCACACTAACCGCTATCTGCATGCACTCTCACATCACCACCCAGCACAGATCAACTCCGTAGCCAAGACACTCATCTCCAGAACAAAACGCCTAGCTGACGAACAACACCTAAAAACTGAACTAAATACTCTCACTAACGTACTAGCATCCAATGGATTCCAAAGAAAGAAGATCACCAACCTAATCCAAAAAGAAACCCCCACTAAAATCCAAGACAGAGAACAAGAAAACGGCAAAGCCCTCCTCCCATACATAAAAGGCACCACAGACAGAATCAGCAAGATCCTCCACAAACACAACATCAAGACAGCATTCTGCACAAACCGAAAAATATCCACCATCCTAAGAAACCCCAAAGACAAAATTGAGTTAGAAAATCAAGGAGTATATGAAATTCCATGCACCGCCTGCCCCACCACATACATTGGACAAACCAACAGAAGAATAAGTGCACGCATTGAAGAACACAAGAACACAGTCAAAAAAGAGGAACCAACTTCTTCCCTGGTCCAACATTTCAAAGCCACAGGACATGAAATCGACTTTAAAAAGACCAGAACTATCGCCAAAACTGAACACTTTAACAACAGAATAATCAGAGAAGCCATCGAGATAGAAAAACGCCCACACAGCATGAATAAACGAGATGACACCTCCCGCCTACCAGCCATTTGGAAACCCGCCCTTATTGACAAACGAGTCCCTAACACAAAGAAGGACACCAGACCCACACTCACGAAAACCACACAGGATGTCACCACCACACATCCACGCAATAAGCAAACCCAAACCCACACCAATGAGGCACGACCACAAACAAGAAGCCATACTACAGCTGCATCATCAGCCACTTTAAACCCCTCCAATCCATACAGGAAGCAAACTGACACCCTCCATGAAGATGTGGCAGGACCAAGAACCAGAAGCCAAACAGCAGCAATGCAGCTCACCAGCTCAAATGCCCCTGCAAGTCAGACTAACCTAAGAACACCCCCAGCCAATCAGAGCACAGCTAACCCCCCAGCCAATCAGAGCACAGCCAAGCCCCCAACCAATCAGAACACACCTCCAACCAATCAGAACACAGCCAAGCTCCCATCCTATCAGTTCAAACCTCCACTGGCAGTTAAAAGGAAGAAACAGCAGCAATCTCACATTGCTCCTAGAAGCAGGAAGCAGAAGACACCAGCCTGAAGATGATGAATGAGACTTCATCGAAACGTTGCGAAGACACTTCCAATTTCACGCGGGAGAAAAACCCGAATACCCAAAGACCTACATATATATATATATATATATATATATATATATATATATATATATATATATATATATATATATATATATATATATATATATATATATATATATATATATATATATATATATATATATATATATATATATATATATATATATAATATTGTGTATAATATATATTATGTATTGAATATATATTACATTCAAACCCTCCTCCAAACAAGATTATATTTTTCATACCTGAGAGGTAGGCTAGGATGAGATACCATAATTGGCCCCTAATCTTCCAATGAATGTCATGGCTGGTTAGGGATTTCAACCTCACTCTCCACCATCACTGTCTGATACTTTAACCACTAAAACACTTTTCAGAACAAATGTAATAATAAAAATAGAGATAACTAATATCTGCATGCAAAGTAACATTTATTACTTCTAACCCTCCTATATTTCAGTTTTGTTCTCCTCTGATTTTTTTCTTCTTCCACAAAAAAGAAGATAAAAAAGCTGTACAAGGTATTTTGTTTGGCTACACAAGAAATGTTTTCCTGTAAGCTGTCATTTTTTCTACTAGAAGCTTCTAAAATTGAATTATCACAATGTTAAATTATGACATATGACACTACCCTTATTTAATTATACCATTTATTATATGTGGTTCTTGTTTATCTTCATTCTGAATTAATAATGAACATTAAAACATGTTGGTGTTCCAATCTCATTTATTTTACCAGACACCACAATAGCAATATTGTTGAAGGTATTTAAGGAACAGATGAAGGTAGGGTCACTGGTGTTATGTTCTAAAATAGCACATTTTATTTTTTAAACTTTAATATTAGAGCCTATCTCAAACACACACACACACACACACACAAACACACACACACATTATTGAGACATCTAAATTTTATTAAACATTTTTGTATTTGAGCAGTTAGAAGAACACATGACAGGAAGAATTAATCATTTCCCAATGCACCAACAAATTAGAACATGCAACTTTGTTCTCACCATAATTTTTCCCAGAGCATTCAGAAAATTGGAGAAAACTGTAAATACTTAGTCTTAATTTAAGTGTAAATGTTTTAGAAATAAGTTTATGCCAATCTGACGATATAATTTGAACTTCTGGAAAATGCCTAGTTAAACCTAACTTTATTTAACAAGTGTCAAGATGCCTTATATTCCAGCTTTTTTCTTAGCAGATACTCACCATGCTTGTCTGCAGCACCATCCTCATAAATAGCAGACACCACTAGTTTTCCAATTGGGGAATCAATGCCACCTTCTACTGCAAGGTCTAATGATCCTTCCTATTAAAGAATTAGAAAAAAATGAATATACAGTATTTGTCAACCACTCTTTCTTGAATTAAACGTTATATACTTTCCTAGTTAATTCTCTGTTATGAACTTACAAAATCAGTCCCCCTTCTTGCTCTAAACCAGATTTGGAATTAAAGGTTTGTAGGTAAAGGGAGAACTGGTTTACCATAGTTCCACTGGTGGATAGACCAATGGGTATAATCTGTATGTATTACTTTTCTATCAAAATGATATCAAGCTTTACAATGGAAATTATAATATAAAAACACTAGATAGAATAAATGAAAATAGCACAGACAGCAGTGTTAACCAAAGAAAATATTTAAAATCTTATTAAGTCAGAAGGAACAAGTAGGCACAGCAACAAGATGCGATTAAAAGCTTCAGAGGGGAAAAAAAAAGAATCTTAGCTAATTGTCCAAAAACTAAAGAATGGTTGTCCATTCTTATGCCATTCTTATGCCATCTGAGAAAGATACTCTACAAATGACGCATCATCACTGAAAAGACTTTATTGCACACTGTATCTATCCATTTTTCAAAAGACAGAAGTATTGGAAAGTGAACATGTAAAGAATTTCCTAAGATCAGACAGCTTCATTTAAAAGGTTCTTCCAGTGTTCTCAACCTCAGTGAAGTGTCAACGAATGAGTGTTAAATTGTGGAATTACAGACATGTATTCATGTGTTTATCTGTCACCCACGTACTGCATGTTTGGGCAATTTTTCTGTGCTTGCCCACTCACCTCATAGGTTTTGTTTGCTTGTCCTTTCAATGGCATAATATTCCATGCCAACAAGCTGGTCTATGGCCGTAATAAAGATTTGATTTGACTCAAAGCCAATGAGTGAAGAAACAACAAAGCTGAAAAATGAAGCTGTCCTTCATAATACAAGAATAAATGTATCACAGCTGCAGCTGAGATCAGAGCTTAATTTTCAGTGTTTATCTTTTCAGTGGGAAGGCTCATCTCTGAATTTTGTGAAATGGAATTCTCTACTGAATGTAGTAATTACAGTACAATATCTTTCTTCCATCATAAACAGTACCTTTTTAATATGAAGGAGTCGTACATCTTTCCCCATAATCTGTTCTGGTGAAAACTAAACACAATTAAACAAATGTCAGTAAGCAATCTCTATTACAAAAAGAGAAATACATAGATCCTGCCTTATACTGAGATCATTCATTAGTCCATGTATCTCAGTATTGATATTCAAGGGTTTGTCCACCCCACTTGAACCAAAATTACTGAATCAAAATCATCTTCTTATGAGGAAATATTACAATTTGGTGGCATTTTTACCTCAGAAGATGAATAAAGGGGAATCTTACAGAATAGTATAAAAATATGGATGATGTGGAAAATGTGTTAAATATGAGGATAAATGGTAAAAGGAAGTGAATCAAAGGGAATATGTTTTAATAACAATTGCTAGACAGCAATGCTGAAAAAGTATACATTTTGTATCCTATTAGGTAGCTTCCTGGGTACATTTGGATAGCCACTATGTCACCCAGCTGGATCAGCAGGTTTTTCCAGCTGGATCGGCAGGATTTTCATCTAATCAAGCAAGGCTTTTCTTGGGTAGATACCACGTACTGGATGTAGGATGCTCAGCATGCATTTGAGTTACCACTAAGCCATAGGCCCTTCCCCCTTGGTCACTTACAATTTACACTTCTTACCATGGTGTAGGGATCAAAGTCCTCCACATATTTTTGGAAGCCCTGAAAATAAGGTTGGCAATCAAATACATGCATAGTAGGTTCTCAATAAAAATAGTGATCAAATGAAAGAAGTAAAGAAAGAAAAGCCAGAAAGAAAAAGATAAATTGTATGTTCCTCCTGACATTAAATCACGCAAGCTTTTAAGGTTAGATCTATCTTTTAGAACACAAGAGTTAGATAATTTAATCTGAAGGTTTCCTGAATTTAGTCTTCACATTTAGATTGACTATTTATTTTAATCCATCCAACATGAAGGTCATGGGCTAGATAAATGTTGATTAAGACCTTTGTACTCCTCTAGCATAATTAGAGTAGAACATGTGGGAATTAAAAGCAGGACATTGGACTGCTGACTGTCACGAGAAACACAAAGTAGAAAGCATTTGTAAACAATATTTATTTAACTCATCAACAACCTTCTGTAGCAAACAAACATTTTAAAATCTGTGAAACATAAAACATCCTGTTTCACAGTTCAGCTGCTTTGCTCCACTGAACTTCTTAGGCAAGGAATTTGTTAAGATATTCATGAACTGAGAGAGCCATGTTAGCAAGGTCAGCCAATGAATAGGCATAGCAACTAAGTCAGCCAATGGGAGCTAAACACTTCTGAGTCTATGCAGAGAATCGAAACTGAAAATTTAAGCTTAAGGCTGGGCGTGGCTCAGTCCACTCTGTACTCTCTGTCCCACTCTGTGCTTGTCTGCTCCTGGAAATGAAACTGCTTGTAACTGTTGCTACAAGAAGAACTCTACTTGCGGTATTGTAAATATGTAAATATATATATATATATAATTATAATTATTATGTTTATGTTTATAAAGAAGTTAATGAATCCAGCTGAATCAGTCATCTGTGTGTGCTTCTGAAAATTGATTTTTCTGCAACAAACTCTGATAGAATTAAACTATGTACATAACTGACTGGAATCCTTGTGCTAAAATTTCAGGCCACTGCTATATTTAAAAGACTGCAATTACAGATACCATAACTGAGCTTCCTATTTACAATAAAATCAGTGGGGCACAAGATGATAGATAGATAGATAGATAGATAGATAGATAGATAGATAGATAGATAGATAGATAGATAGATAGATAGATAGATAGATTGATTGATTGATTGATTGATTGATTGATTGATTGACTGTCATTTTTTACTGTGGGCACACTGCCTGCTCTCAAAAGTGTACACATACATAACACACATATACACATGCTATATACATACATATAAATCTGTGATGGCGAACCTATGGCACACGTGCCTGAAGTGGCATGCGGAGCCATGTCGCCTGGCATGCGTGGCATTGCCCATTCCTCTTCCGGGTTTCTGGCGCACATGCGCTCACGATGATCAGCTGGCCTTTGTGTGTGCGGCAATGCTGGAAACTGGAAGAGCTGGTCTTCTGTTTTCGGGCATGAGCATGCGCACCGGCTAGCTGACGGGCATGTGCGCTTGCGTGCCAGAAACCGGAAGACTTGCTGGCCAGCGCGCATGTGTGCGCCGGAAACCAGAAATTCATTTTTTTGCGCACGCATGCCCCTTGGGCAGCCCGTCTTCCTGGTCGCGGCCCAGACGAACCTGTGCGCAAAGTGCTCCCTCTTTGGCACCTGGTGCTGCGTGCACACGTGGTAAAGACAAGAGAAGGAAGATGTACTTTTCTCATGCAACACAGAAAATGCAGGTGCTGCTGTGCCCGCTTCACCAGTGTCTCGCTGTTGAGTGACAAAGCCAGCCTACTCATTAGCTGCACACCCAGAAACTTGATGCTGCTAACCACTTCCACAGGTGAATCATTAATCCTCAGACATGTGTGGCTGTGCCTGCCTTTTCTAAAATCAACAATAATCTCTAGTTTTTCCAACGTTTAAAACAAGGCTGTTTTTATTACACCAGTTCACCAAACCCTCTACCTCCTGGTGGTAAACATCCTCATTGTTGTCCTGAATAAGGCCCACTACTGTTGTATCATCTGCATACTTCACATATAGTTGGTGACAAACCTAGCGCAACAGTAAACCTTTGACAGTCTTTGGAAAAAACAATCTAAGCATCCTTTGACAATTAACTAAGAATACTAGAAAAGCTAAGATTAAAACAGAATATACTCTTTTACAAAATCCAACCTTAATTACAACTACTGGCAAAGACAGCTGCAACAAATTTACTAATTTGAGAACTCATTTATGCCACCTTGGCCATTCTGTGTGGATTCACGCAATACATCATTTTCCTCATTTATTACCAAACCACATTTTCTGAATGATATCAATTAATTTCAACAAAGGATCCAGTAGAAATAAGATAGAATTGAATGGAAAAAATATCCGTATTCCTTATGTTATGTTATATTTGAATGAAAAGGTCTAAGAGTCATTCGTAATATCAAATGACTGAAGAATTTACAGCATCAGATTTTTTTGTATTCATAGCCAGTTTCTTCATAATCTAGCTAGCAGAACTGCATGAATTTACTGGGGGGAAAAACAAAGATGCTATTTGCATCTTTATCTTATTATTATGAGACAGAAACAAAAGATAAAACTGTGATAGCTCACTAATATCACATGCATATGCAAAAAGGAAATAGGATTTTACTTGTTTTTTGTTAGTTTTAAATGATGAATTGTAAACCACCATCCTTTTAAACATCTCTTGAGGCTGAAAAGTAAGAAAAACAACTCACTGAATTGTTCATTAGATATGCATCACTTCACTCCTTCATGCTCACATGCATTTAAATATTCTTCAGTTTTGCATATTATTTTTATCTATTCAAAGTTAATTGGAATTACTGGGAAAAACAATCCAGTAGGATGTACATGGTTTTTAGAACTGTGGACAGGCAAATAGATGATGGTTACAAAAGCTGAGGCTACTTCAGCTGACTGCTAGCTGCAGTTCAGCTGTTCAAATCTCACCGGCTTAAGGTTGACTCAGCCTTCCATCCTTCTGAGGTCGGTAAAATGAGGACCCAGATTGTTGGGGGCAATATGCTGAACTCTGTAAACCGCTTAGAGAGGGCTGTAAAGCACTATGAAGCGGTATATAAATCTAAGTGCTAAGTGCTATAGCCTGCTCTTCTGGACTATTCCAACTTTTCTTGGGAAAAGCCCTAGAAAGGAAAGCTAAGAAGCTGGGTGACAACCATCAATGTTTAACTGAATTCTTCCTCTACCATTAATATCAGGTTGTCCCAAAAGAAGAATCTCTAAAGGAAGAAGCCAGAAATAAGGCTAACTCAAAGGCATATATAAGCTTGGACAAATCACTGCAGTTTTCTTTGCCATCTTTTCAGAAATAGTTTGCCACTGCCTGGGTCTGAGAGAAAATGGTTGGATCAAAGTTATTCAGGGACCTTCCATACCTAATGGAGAATAAGAACTTACAGTCTTTAGGCTTCTAATCCAGCACCTTTAACCCACTACACCAAACTTCCACACACTCCCAAATTAAGTATTTTATTTAAGCACTTCTTGAAATTGTATTTTTACCATCCAATCAAAATTTGCCAAATACTGCCATCACAGAATTTATTCTAATGCATATCCAACTATTTATTACAGAAGGATAAGCATTTAATTATATCCTTTTCAGAAGACAGAAGCACAGAAGTCCTTCCGACCCTAGTTTCAGCAACTTTGCTGATTTTTGAACACCCATCTAATGAGTATTAACCTTCTGTGTCTCCATAGGACATATACTGGCATAATGTGTATGAGGTATAAACTAAAGAATAACAGTGGCCAAAGCTGTTGCTGACAGCATATACACCAGCTAAAAAAATTGTCCAGTTAAAAACAATTATATTATTTGGAAATATTTCACAATGGCTTATAGAAAATAAATTGTAGCTGTGTTTTCAGAAGCTCATTTTGAATAACTGGATGCATTTTTCATTTTATGCCTTGCATAAAATAGGCTAGAGTTTCATTTCATTAATGTGAGACTGTAATAGAGCCAATCATTTCATAAAATGAGTCCGGAGGATGCTATGGCCAGGGAACTTTAAATTCAGAATCCCCTGATGGTAAAGAAGTGAGGCTGGATAACAGTCTCTCAGCAGATTTGTTAGAATAGTAACTTAAGTTAAATGTGCTGATGAAGCTATACCTACATTGAAACAGTAGCTCATTTTCCTGCTTTAAGCTATTTGAAGAGCTGTAAGTAAAATCAGGGGGAAAAAACTATTTAAATTGCAGATTAAGCTCTTTTGATACTGTTTTCATCAGCAAAAATATTAAAGAGGTTAGAATGTGATATTCTGAGAAAACTACAAGATCTCCAATAATCTGACTGAAGTTATTACTGACTTATTACTTTCATTCTCTGGAGCCTCTGCTTTGACCAGCATAAAGAGTCTAAGTCTAGCTAATGTGTTCCTTTTGTCCAGGTCCCCTGAAGCATTTGGGAAATTAAAACAATGGCCATCAGTCACCTAATGCAGGGGTGTCAAACTCGCGGCCCATGGGCCGGATGCATCACGCGCTGGCCACGGCCATTTTAGCAAAGGGGGGGGAAGTTGCGATATGCCACGTGACGACGTGTCATCGAGAGTTTGACACCTTTGACCTAGTGAGTTTCCTGCGGGAAGTCTCAGCTAAAGGTCAGGTAAGCTCACAAGGGCTGACCAGCAAAGGAATAGGCCCAGGATCTGGTACATTATTCAAGAACTTATGAAATTTGTAATAGCAATAGCACTAGCACTTCGACTTATATACCATTTCACAGTGCTTTACAGCCCTCTACTAGATTATTATTGAAATGTTCATGATAAAAATATCTATTTTAAGAAAAGAAGTACTCTTTACATTCCCAATTTAGTTTTTAGCTTTTCATCCTAAATATGCATAAGGACATTTATGGAGTCTGGGAAAGAAAAATGAAGTTTTCCAACATGGCAAGAGCCAAATGGAGTTTTCTCTTACAAATCAGGCATGGATCCATCTATGAGGAACTCTATCAGAGGAGCAAACAGTTTATAGAGAGTCTACTTTGATTATTCATGGATAAATTGCCCAGTCATTGGGAATTGGGTAGCATATCAATTATTAATATACATTAATTTAATTATTATTTTATTTATTTAATAAAGGCCAACACCAGCTAAGGAACTGGCAGCTGTAACTACACATTGTTGTGAACTGATTATAATATAAGTATTTAATAATATAATTAATTATTATATATAATTTATATTATATACAATCAATTTTATATAAATATAATTATGTACAGCATTATATTGTACATATATTATATAAATGTAATATTGTTTTTTGGTAGGCGCTCAGTGTGTTGATAACTACTGGTAGTGCCAGTGGTTATCAACACTCTAGGTGCCAAACCAAAGCTTTGGATGACACTTTGAAAAGCTGCCCATTTACAAAATTTCCATTTGTCAGTTGCAAAAGATCATATTGCTTGCATCTACATGTATACACTACAACCTCCTAGGTACTCGGGAAGAATTTGAATGATGACAGAATAAAAACAAAATAGCAAAATTGACTTCCTGTGTACTAATAAACATGTATAGAGATTAGATAGATTAGAGTCTCCAAATAGAGGGTAGATAGTCATCTCTCAGAGATTCAGTAGTAGATATTGCATCAAGCAGGATGTTGAACTAAAGACCTCTATGATCTATGGTAACCAAGCAAGCGCATGCACAATGAGAATTTGATATACATTTGAGCTGCCTGGAGAAGCACTGCCTGCCACCCCTGGTAACATTTTACAAGATTAAGTAAAATCCACAATTTTCTCAAGTCTTTTCTCTATTATTTCCAAGTCCAGGAGGAAAAATATCATCATCTTATGAAATTAAGCTTAGGAGGACAAAAACCAGTTGGCATCAATGAAAGACTGTTCCCTCCAAGCTTGTCGTGTTTATCAAAGAACTGTGAAAGGCAGCAGGTGAAGAACAGATGGTGTATTTTTTCCTCCCCAGTTATGATCCTTAGAAGCAGTGTTTCTCAACCTTGGCAGTTTGAAGATGTGTGGACTTCAACTCCCAGAATTCCACAGCCAGCAACGCTGGCTGGGGAATTCTGGGAGTTGAAGTCCACACATCTTCAAACTGCCAAGGTTGAGAAACACTGCTTAGAAGCAATCTACTACAAAGCTAAACCTAGAAGAAAGCTTCCATTGACCTCAATCAATATCCAAAAACTGGAAAATAAATTCAGAATTTATTGCTCCATCATGGAGCCTCCATGAGGCCAGATCTTGTAATATCCATCTTGACAAAGCAAAATATTTCTGATTACAACTGGCAATTGAAAAATGCAAACCAAATATTTGCTAACTATAGTAACCTTAAGATGATATTTCATTAATAATTGAAAGCATTCAAATTACTTTAGCTGTGCTGCTAATTATAACTGAGTGAACTGAATAAAAACAATCTGAAAGTCTACACTTAGAAATGGTAAACCACAATCTGATAAATAGGGTGATAATGCTCATTTTTGCAAATTAAAATGACAATGAGAAGTATTTAAGCTGGGGAACTTTGGTCAATTCATGCTTATTTTTTAGGCAGTTCTCGTTGCACATTGGTTTTATGCTAGAATAAATTCTTTAAATGTTGGTTCATTTTAAATATGTTTTCAAATATTTTGCTTTAGAACCGATTTCATGGAAATTGAATTTCTCTTTAATTCATTTTTAAATTAGTCTACACAGGTGAAAAAATGATCCCTATTTCATTACAAAAGGGACGGTAATTTGTCTTTTCAGCTCTGGAAACAGAAGCCAAAAGATAATATACTTAGTGCTACATCACAAGGATAATTGCCTTTTTTTTAGTTTACTGGTAGGATAGCCTTAAATCAGGGATGTCAAACTCACGTAGTTACAGTGGCGTCACGTGACGTATTTGGACTTTCCCCCCCTTCGCTAAAACGGGCATGGGCATGTTATGACCACTGCGTGATGCATCCGGTCCGCGGGCTGAGAGTTTGACAGCCCTGCCTTAAATGGTATAAAAATGATCCTTCAGCTGTTTATGGAAAGAACAGGTCTAATTAATAAATATAGAAAACTTTTCATTCTATTTTTATTTTCTATGTTATTTCTACATTCTATTTTATTTTCATTCTACTTTTCTGCTTGCCTAATTCTACATAGATATCAATACTTAATGCTAAATTTTACAATATAGAAAGCTTAGTTTATTCAGTTTGTATCCTAAGTAAAACTCCAAATGTCTATGCTATCTTTTATTCTTACTATACTATTTTTCCAAGAAAACTGGAGGGAATTGTATGGATGTGATTGAATGGAAAAAACATTCTTATTATTAGTCCTGCATTTTAAACTTTTGCTTTATAATCTATTTTGCTTGTAGTAACCACAGGGGAGATGATAGGAAGTGATCTCATATTATGTGTTAGTGGACACATGGAGCTTTTGTTGTTAAAGATTTTGTTATGATTGGGTGGTAGAAGAGACAATAAAAGATGGCAACGCTGGGCACCTTGGGTGGCAACAGGAAGAGAGACCTAAAGGATTTGGGAAGGCCAGGTGGAAGGCCAAGTCTGCCAGAGGCCTTGGTTCCAAGCCTGGAATCTAAAAATGCCAATAATTTCATGGCTACAATAGGCTGGTAAGGGGACAAATGAAAATCCATTTGTCCCCTTGTTCCTATGCTAAGCAAGTGTCTGTTCTGTTGCTTCACCCTACCCAGATGCATTACTTTATAGACTTAAAGCAGTGGTTCCCAACCTTGGCCACTTGAAGATGTCTGGACTTCAATTCCCAGAATTCCCCAGCCAGCATTCGCTGGGTGGGGAATTCTGGGAGTTGAAGTCCAGACATCTTCAAGTGGCCAAGGTTGGGAAACACTGACTTAAAGGATTTCTGAACCTTTCAAGTGATTTAATATAGAGCAAAAGGATAGTAAAACAACAACAACAACAACCACCACCATAAAGAGATTACGAAACAAATTCAACCAAATGCTCATTGTGCAAAAGAAAGTGTTTAACATATTTTAATTTTAAAATACCTCTGAATGATTCAGTGTACATTCAAGCTAGAACCACAGCAAGCGATAGTGGGAAAGCTGGTCTCCTATACATTCAAAGCATGCAGAATGTATCAGCACAGACTTACCAGAGCTTCTGATTTGGTTGTTGATCTGACTACAATATTGTGGTCAGGATGCATCATAACAGGCTTGGACACTATAGGTACAGCTGGATGACGCTGGGCAGGGGTGCCCGGAGTAAATTGCTACAGGGGTTCCAATGTAAGAATGTTACAGGAAGAATGTGTATATTTTATGCAGACCAAACACTCTTTCTGGGTCCTACTAGATGACACACTTAATAAGACGCTCTGTCCAATCTCACCAGAAGTGGATACCTCAAATAAGTAGATCCTATGCCATAACACAGGTGTAACCAGCATCTTGAATTGCCCTCGAAAGCTAATAATCAGTGCTGTTTGCTCTGGGTTTGGCAATACAGTACTTTCTTTTCTACCCTCTAAATCACATCTGCCAATAAACAACACTGTTCACCCTGAATCTTGGACTACACTTAAGACATTATCTAGCTCATCAGTAATATATAGACAAGGGGTGGGGTGGGGGAATTAATACAATTTATAAAAATGCTTCCATGCAGCATAGCGGGGGGGGGGGGGATGATGACATGACATAACAAAGTAATTAAAATGCATTTATGGAAAGTTATAAAAATGAGAAATACTACAGAACAGTATCATATTTAGATAAAAGACACAGTGGAAAATATTTTCATATCTTGATAATGTGAAGCAGCAGCAGCAGCAGCAGCAGAATTGTGAGTGCCACAAAATATATATTCTATATCATACCTTTGGACTGGAAAGGTAGGTCTGTTTGCTGCTTTGTGCATTAACTGGACTAATCTTTCTTTCTTTGTAGTTTTTCACTTCCCAGTCATCCAGGGAATCTTCTGCCCCGCCAGGCTGAAAATTGTGGCAGCCAGTTTTTTCATCCAAATGAGAGAACACTGGATGATGGAGAGTGCCAACAGTTTGTATGGAAGGATGAATGGGTGGTGGGGATGGTGGCGGCAAAGGAGGTGGTGGGACATGTGCCCAAGAAGATGGAGAGGACGATGGAATCCATGAAGGTGAATTAGGTATTGGCGCTGATCCCTTAGTAGCTGGAATATTTGGTGGATAAAGTGGGTAAGCTACTGAGGCTACAGACACTGTATGGGGTAATGGAGGCAGAGGTGCTGGGCGTTTTGAAAGCTTGCCAGTATCATTTAAGTTGATATCATCAAGGTCAGTGGTATGGAGCTGCAAGCCGCCAGCAAACCTTCGCACAGATGTAGCAGAAGCAGAAACAGCAGGACGTACACCTGTTTTCTAGTATGACAGATTTGTTTTAATGCAGCACTTGCTTGAAATGGCTGAATACAACTCCACTAACAATAACTAGGCTCAAAAACCCAAATGCTGTCAATTACTATAAAACAATCCTTATTATGGGAGACATTTTGCCTAGTTGCTCCACACCAATAAATAAGAATTTGTATTAAAGGAAACCGTTATGTATAAGACAACTCCTATAGCCCAAGAAACTTTTTAACAAGCAAAGGCAAACAAAGGTGGTATGGGAAATGAAAATATAGCCTATTGATCTATTAGAATCAATAAGGCCTAAGTGGAAAAAGCAGGCCCTAAAAAGCTACATGAACCAATGTTTTAGATAGAAAGATTTCAAAGTGTATCAGAACTATTTGTAATCCTGCTGAGCCATTGCTGTGAAATGTGATTTTGCAAAGCACGTAGTTTTGAAATATATTTGGACATAAAAGGATGAAACCGTGAGAAATAAGGAACTGAAAGTAGCCGGCGGACAGAGGTTTGAGATGTACACGTGTATATAGAATAGAATTCTTTATAGAATAGAATTCTTTATTGGCCAAGTGTCTTTGTCTTTGATGCATATGCTCTCATGTACATAAAAGAAAAGATACATTTGTCAAGAATGGTTGTCATAGGGTTCAAGTAAGCAACCAGGAAACAATCAATATTAATATAAATCATAAGGATACAAGCAACAAGTTACAGTCATACAGTCATAAGTATATGTGGAGATTGTCCGTCAGTAAGAAAGAACAAGGAAGTAAATTGTGAAATGCATGCAGAAAAGTATAAAAAGAATGTCTTGGGATGAGTTCAGGGCCACTGGCCATAGCTACTCCTTGCTGGACTCAGATATGTCAGTGGACCTCATTGCAATGGGTTATTGATGTAAGTAATGTTATGATTGCTGTTCATGTTCCAAATTGTTCATGAAATAAACCTCTGAATCTTAAAGTAAGAATTATTATTTGTGTTGCTGTCTTCTGTTTCTTTTATTGGAATATTTTTACGGCAAAATGGAAAGAAAGTTGGAGCTTCCCATAGGATAGGATGCAGCCTTCCTTAATCTACCCTGAGGGAAAAGCTGGGCTCTGCTTTCTTGCCAGCTAAGAGTTATCTTGTCCACCACCACCCACCATCCTGGTAGGTATACAAGGTACAAAATGGATGGCCACATGCATCCCATGAGCCACACATTTGAAACCTTTGATCTAGGTCATTCCTAACAACACGATGTGGGTCTTTACTGAATTAAAATGTATTTCTACATAAGATCTGAAACAATTTTTTCATTATAATAGCCTGATAAAACACCACTGCCACCGCTTTACAGCAATTTACTACAGATCATATTGCAAACTACATCTTAAAAAACGATTTGTAAGATTACAAAACAAATATTTTACTGGGTGGGTGAGAATCTTATTTTACCTCAGGAGAATCATTCTCCACCGAGGAGATTTGTTCTAAACGCGTTTGACAGAGCTTTTCCACCCAATGCTGAGTCTTTTCTGATTCTTCTAAATCTTCTCGTTCAGTCTCAGACACCTGAGAGTTATAGCGTAATTTTAGAAGAAAAGTTAAGTTTACATTTATAGATTTATATTCAAAGGCACACTTGAAATATATTTTGGCAATAAAATGTGTGCAGATCTAAATATTTTTTATAATTCATCTATTGCAATCTCAGCAAATTCCTGAACACATGTTCACCCCATATTAAAATTGGCTGATTGTTAGATTCGAATTAATACATTTATCTCAACAAGGCTTGCTGAAATAAATGGGGTTATATCTAAGAGTTGCACAATCAACTTCTTATCATTCAGTGATTTACAACTGAATGTCTGTAAGAATCTGGCACTTTCTGGAACTCTTCCAGTCACATGTCATTAATTATCGTTGGGGCAGATTAGAACACAATAGAAACCCCAAATATATGACAGATACCTGGTTGATTGATATAAGCAGCTGTTCAAATAAACCACTATTTTAGAGGTGATATTAAAGTGCTCTGTCTATATCACACATATAAAACATCCTTTGATCACATTTATCAAATATTGATCATATATGAGTATGGTCTCCACTGACCATTCTACTAATTCCTGTGGTAAGCAAAAAGAGACAGTGCAACATACTTCATAGTCCAAGTAACAAACACAAGAACAACTCCAATTCTCCAAGCATTTATTCCTAGGGAACATAAACATATGACTACTTATGTCTGCCAAGCACTTATTCTTCTCGTTTGGTGAGAATTACATGGGGAAAAAGCAGCATTACTTTTGAAATATGTAAGGAAGTCACAGGGGAATCCATTTTCAGAATAGAATATATATAGGGGCCATGTTCACACAATATGGCTGACCTATTTAATGAGCTGTCCATTAAATTAACGGTCTTGGGTTCATTCATACACTGGACTAATGAATGGTTGTTTGGAGAAGGCCAGGAGATTGTCACTACATTTTTCTTGGCTGAACAAACCAAAACCTCTGGAATAGTACAATCACATTTGGTGGCAACATGTCAAATATGGAGGGACTTGCTATTCTACTCTTTGTACCTCTTTTTATCCCAAATAGCAAAAGTTATGTGTGTATGTGTGTGTGTGTGAAAACTGAAATGGTAATAGTGAGTTCCTATAGCAGCCCTGATTTTCACTAAGTCTCTCCTACATTCAGATGGACAAAGGATAACTGTTAGAAAGAGGGAAAAGCTTGCTGATTTTCCTATATCATTTTAACATCTGGAAAGGGAGAGTTTTACTCCATTGCCATGGAATCTCTCCACTTTACTGAAGTCTTTTGATATACAACACCAAAGAAATTATAGCATGGTATTCAACACATCCACTCATAAGCAGGGGTCTGCTACCAGTTCGCTTTGCACGTGCTTTGCATGTGCATACGCCCTGCACACACAGGCACACCGCAGGCACTACCGTGCAGCGCTGAAAAAGGAGCATTTTGAAGCCATCAGAGTCTGCAAAGGTAAGTAGAACAGTGAGGGGGGATCAGCTGTGCCGCGCGATTTAGATTATCTAGAAAGCAGGAAATCCTGCTTTCTAGCTAATCTAGATCGCGTGGCACAACTGATCGTCGCATAGCTGATTGTCGGATATACCAGTTCGCCCGAACCGGTTAGCATTTCACCTCTGCTCATAAGTATGGAAAGATTTGTTGGTCTTCCAATGAATCTAAATGCCAAATTAAATACATTTCAGAACCACATTATTTTAATCATCTAAGGAACTAGTTCACTTTTACTGTACATATATAGTTTGAATTATACTGTGACATTATGTTATAATCTACAGCTTTTAACTCATATTCTCCATGCTTTGATAGCTAAGTCAGGTTAGTTAATATTCAACCTCAATAATGCATTTAAGTATACACATGTTCAAATATAAGTCCATATCTAAATACCCAGTGGCATGCATGTTTTTTAGTCTTTTCATACAGGAAACAAAGGTATACAGATCACAAAGAACATACCTCTTGAACCAATCGGCTGATTTTCAACTGTTTTTCTCTTTCCAATGTCTCTTCTTTTTCCTTGAGAAGTTTTAGCTCAAACTCCAGCTGCATTTTGCTTTTTTTCTGTTCACTAAGACTGTCACTTTTTGCTTTCTTTCTTTCTTTACCTTTCTGGATTGTTGTTATATTAATATTAATTATACATGTATACTACTAATGCACCAGAGTTTCTCCTAGATAACTGTGACACAATCATCCAGTTATTAAAAGCAGCAAGACATAAAAACCAGCCTCATAATGAGTAAGATGGGCATGAAGTCCTCAGGTTTTGAGGGAAATCTAGAGATAACAAGGTTCATGCATACTTGTTTTAAATTTCCCACTATACTCATCTGACAAAAATATCCCCAAAATCTATAGTTTTGCATGCTTTTAAAGAATAGGTTCCCATATAAGTAATGGAACCATTTTATCAGGCAATATAATGCATAATGCCCAAATAATAAAGCCACAAATTGCACAAAGATCAAAACCAAAACTAAACAACACAACAAAACCCTTCAATGGATAACAAATCACTTATTTGGAATTTCACTGAACAGCTTAAATGTCTCTGTTTGATAACCTTAATATGAGTTAATAGAAGCCATTGTGTTTAATGGACTTAACCGAATTAGCTTTCTGGAAAGCAATGTCTATTATCTCAAAAAGAAAAAAAATATTTGCAGAGATAAGCCGCTTAGAGTCAGATGACTGAAATGGCATAAACCAATAGGCTTTACTTCCAAATAAGAGTATTTGCATTATTTACAGTTCTGCACACCACAAAGGAGAATATATTTGTGTAGATATAAAGTATACTAGATAGTCAGATACTGCATTTTTATTCACACAGAGGACAGCTCCAGCCTGCCTTCCTTTAACATCCCCTTGCATTATTAAAAACATATTCTTGAAGACTAAGGTTCTGCCAATTATGTGGGAGAAAGAAAGGGAAGGCACTGTTATGGGACAATTGGCTCAATTTGGGATAGGCAAGGACTGGAATGCTTTTCTACAAAACAGGTTTGGATATAAATCATTATAACTTGCATGCAGACCTTTCCTTCCTTTCATGATTATCAAAATAACCCTAACTACAGGAAAATGCACACGGGTTCAAATGCGATGATCACAGCAAACTTTTCAAAATGTTCAATATTTTTCTACCTTGCGAATAGTAGGGAATTTTCCCTCATACCGATAAAACCATCCAAAAGCTATAAGTATGCAAAAGAGAACAATGCATTATAGATATTTATATCAGCAGATTAGAACATATAAGGATGAAAATTATAGCAATGAAATGAGTACATTTTTATCTTAACTTTGAAACAGCCATAAATAATAGGCAGACATCTCTTCTTCAGATCACGAGAGTTTGAGCTACTTCACTTTCATAATCACTTTGTACACAGGTAACTTTCATTTTTATTCACTTTCATGACTAGTTTGATACATGTGCTTTAATACAAGTATTATAACTTAATTTTTCAGAAACATATTGCATGATACTCTCTAACGAAAAGTTTTACTAGTTATATTGATACCAAGCATCTGTTTCAGAGGTGGGTTCCTCCTGGTTCGCACCGGTTCTAAACCGGTGGTGACATCATGGAGCCGGTTCTGTTGGTGCTGGTCAGTGGACTCCGCCATCTTTTTTTGGATTTTTTTGGGATTTTTTATTTATTTATTTTGTTTCTGCACATGCGCAGAAGCCAAGCTTCCAGCACTGCGCATGCGCCGCCATCTTGTTTTTGGCTTTTTATTTTTATTTTTGGTATTTTTTGCTTGTTTTCGGTACTGCACATGCGCCCGCATGGTGCAGCCACATGGCGCACAATGCGTGTGAAGCCACATGGCACGGGAGGAAGCAAACCGGCGGCGAGGTAAGTTAGAACCCACCCATGATCTGTTTGGAGTTGCTATTAGCTGGTGTGCACAGAAATCATACCTACTCTGTTCCCAACAATATACAAAATACTAATTTTGAAAATTAAAAGAAATACGATCTCAGAATGGGATGATAACTCAACATACTTCTTTCTATCAATAGCAGGAAAAATTCAGCTGTTATTTTTCCACACAAAATTGCATTGAATATTCATTTGGTTTTTTTAATGGAAAAATACATTAGCTGAACTTGTAATATCATTGCTGATATGGAAAATAATTACTATTTATCCTAAAGGTATATTAAGGTTATTGGTATTTTGCCAGATGTATATCAGCTCAATACAATAATGTTACTCTTTTCAAGCTTTAAATGGTATTTATACAATATAAAGCATGGGTATAATTTAGTAAGACATCTCCATGTGTTCAAATATCTTCCATCCCTTTAAAGATCACATTATATATCTTCAGTTCTATATATTCAGCTTATAATGAAATTGCAGTTTCATACTTGGCTAGTCACCTGGATATTTAAAAAGGCTAGTATTTATTCCTTGGATACCAGGTCCAAAATCAAACTTGTTAATTAAGAAGAGATATATTTAATTTTTGTTTCTTGCCCAGAAATCTTTTTGATAGCACTCAAAACCTCACTTTTAAGTGGAATTAGTTGAAGAAAATCTTTCATTTTTGCTAGTTCTTCCTAGCTTCTGTAGGTCTTTTCTATTATGATTTATAGTAATTATTAAAGGAAATTAAGCAGGAGGATACAGACAAACGGCACTGTCTTAGTTTTCTAATGACAGAAACCACTTAATTTGAACTATTCCTTGATCCCAGCTCCGTTTTCAATGGTAATGAGACAGAACATACAAAGATCCCATGCAGGGCCATTTCATGTTTTCCTCTTTAGTTGAAAAATCATACAAAGTTATATTGGCTAGCACAGCAAATAAATATTAATGCTTTCCTTAATGTGAGAATTACAGGAAATCACAGAGACTGTAGTGCAGTCCAATTTTAAGAGCGACTGTCAGCAAGAGGGACAGTGCAGGCAGTAAGAAAGTCAAGAGACGTCCAGGTGCTACAGCAAACCTGTTGGCTTTCCTTCAGCTTCAATCCAGTTGCATCATTTGATGTAGACTGATCAAATGCAGTTTCCTCTAAATCTACTTGAGAGAGAAAGGAAGAACGAAATAAAGAAAGAAGAAATGACAATTCTTTGGCAAGAGGATGGTTCTCATGAAAGAATTAAAATCAAAAAGTCTGTGAAAAAAGTAGGCACATCTAGGAATAAGATGAGTTCTGTCTTCTTTCATGTTTTAGTACTATAAACTGATGCTCTGTTCTGGAGTGCCATGCAGTGCCACTATAAATTGATCTGAAATGCCAACCATTTATGTGTCCCAAGAATCACACAATAGCAGTTAAAATGAGTGTATGTACTTGGACCCAGAAATATGGATTTCCAGAAATTATTTCCTATTGAAAACCAAAAGAAGGAGCACTCATTCTCCCTTAGTTTGTTGTATTTTTTTTCCCTCCGGAAAAGCCTTCACAATGCACAGCATTTAATCGAAGTAACAGAGAGTGAGACAGAAGAAAAATCAATAACTGCCCTAGAGATTTACAGCTCAAATCTCTGGCTTCTCCCCATGCTTACAAATGCATTGGGCTGTAATTAATGAAACATATTTCTTACACATAAGAATACAACTTCTTACTTACATCGATGTTTAGGACGAGGTGGAGAATGTACTTCTGCAATTACAGTTTTGGCAGCATTTAGTGATTCTTTATGACCCCAGTCTTCCTCCCACTGCTTTTTGGACTTCTCTTCCTCTGCCTTTATCCTGGAAAAGAGGAAAATATTGCTCCTTTAGAGAGTCTAGGGTGAAAGGACATGATAAAGCCACCTTAGTCTAGACTTAAACTAAATATAGTCTAGACTTAAATATTAGTCAGTCTCTGGACATAAACCAAACAGAAGCATTCCTTGTTTTATTGTAAACTACCAGGAGACTTAGAAAGTTGGTAATTAAAAACATTAACAACTCAATCAATATATAAAGCAACTAACTATTCTGAGCTTGATGATAGAAGAAAGTTGTGCTATAAACATACCAAGCAAGGCTGAGTTTATTTACGTTATTATTTCTCACTTGTAGCTAACAAAAATGTCAAATGCATATCAAAATAAATTGCATAACGCAGCCAAAATTAAACATCCCCATCCTTCTGATTTCAGATTATGCTATTTAAGTAGGTACTTAACTTTTCAGTTCAAAAGCTTTAACTCTAGCTAGGTCTATGATAGAAAATACCAAGTTGCTTTGGCTAGTTTTTGGTCAGTTTTTGGTCAGAACAAGAAAGTGAATCTGCAATTGTTTTTTTTTTTTACGTAACTTATATTGTTATGGTCTTTAATGTTTATATATTTCTATACTGCTTCCCATAGAAATGCATCCCAAAGTAATTTATCAATAAAGGAGAATATTTGTAGTTTAGGGTTGAAATGAGGGGTTCCTGGTGCTCTCTGAGCTTAGTTGTTTTCTTGCAGACATTTCATTACCCAAAGTAGGTAACGTCCTCAGTGTTCGTCATCATCACTAGCGCTAATGATGTTACCTAGTTTGAGTAATGAAATGTCTGCAAAAAACAACAACCAAGTTCGGATAGCACCAAGGACCTCTCAAAGTAATGTATACAAATGTATAAAATAAAATAATGAAAACAAAATTTAAACAACGTAAAAATATATCGAGTAAATTAAAGGAAAAACAAAAATGAATAGCTATTCTAAAGCAGTGTCTTTCCAGCCAATGCTTTTGCAGAATTTGGTCTGGCCTAAGTCTTAAAGTGTTACATACTTCCCCTGCAGAAATTTCTCACTCTTATTTTTCAATAGGTATAATGAGTTCAATAATCTCAAGTGAGAAGCAGCAGAGAAATAGATTCCAGGCAATCCAGTATTTATTACTGCATAATAATTAAGTGAAAATTGCATTTGTTAAAATAAAATTGAAATTGACCTGCAGAGAAAGAATACATATAATGGGCAGTTTCATCATACTGATCCCAGTGGGCACTGAGAATATTGAGAACTTCCTCACTTCCATCTTAGATCCAATCTTGGTAACGTTGCTCTACCAAAATAAATTCCCACAGATTCTTAGAAGAGGATCTCCGCAGTGGAGAATCAGACTGCAGTGAAAATCACAGTCCTGCAATTTGAGATGAAAAATGATCCCATATGTCCCTTTACAGAGCAGCTTAGGATCTGTAGAAGTGGCCAAAGGTAGATATTTCCTAAGCCAGGATCCCAATGTGGATCAAACATACTCCTGAGACTAATTTATGAAAAGAGAAAAAATGTGTGTGGTTGACATTTTCCTCCTGAAAACTAATCATTACTGTAAAACCTTTGGCACACTAATGCCACAATTCTGCAGGGGGCATTTTTGGACGGATTACAGTGTCTAAGAAAGAAAACTTCACCCTTCTCCTATCTCCTTACAACAATTCTTATACCTATTTACTCCATTTTACTCCATTTTAATTAATTTATTTTGAAAAGCGTCACTTCACGCCATTATTAATCTGTTGGGAAATTCAACAGATATAACTGAGGTGGGGATCATGAGCCAAAACTGACTTGTGGGCTGGAATTATCCCTTTCCTGCTATACTGCATCATTTGAGAAGAGGTAGAGGGCATGGATGATAATCTGGTCTTTAACCAAACCATTCTTGACCTATCAGAATTATTATAGCTCATTCAAACAGATGTTTCTACCACTGCTGATTTGATATGAGGCCTGATTCTTGTATATCTGTACTTTAAGGAAAAGGTTTTAGAAATGAGCAAATAAACTTGAATGAATCCTAGATGCTTTTTTGTCATTCCCAAAGTCACTGTACCATTTTAAAAACCAAATATAGGCATGTGGATAACATAACACAAGAGGAAAAGACAGGCATGGAAGAATGACTTAACTGTTCAATTTCTTTACGATATCGTTCTTCTTCCTCAGTAGCCTTCTGTGCAATCTCCATTTTCCGCCTAGAAATATATACCCCAAATGAATGATACTTAATGCATAGAAGTCACAATTTGTAGACAACTTGTTCTATTGTTTGATGGATCATAACATCATACCCTGAGATAGATAGCTTTATGAAAAATGCAACACTTTCCTACCTACTAAGAAGCTTAAGCTTTTTATTCCTTCTTATTTTTTCTGATTAACAAAGATAACTAGTAGGATTGATAAACATTTGAACTTGGGCATTATTTACCAACATCCTTTTATGATTTGAAAGTGACTGAAGGTGATGACTGAACTATGGAAGCCTAATGTTTAATATGGCTATTTTGAGGCTATTTCCTGGCCTTTTCAACAGGTTTGAGCATGAACAGAAGACATTTCTTCTGAGGCTGTCTCAAAGTATTTTTAAAAAATGCTCACTTTGTTTTAATGTTCCACTCAGGTGCTATTCCAGGAGTGCAATATTTAATGTACCATTTGTTAGTTAATCTTTCACTCTTAGGTCTGTTATAATCTCAGTGCTTTTCTTTGTGTTAGATTAACAGAAAAAGACATAACTATTTACAAGCACAATTTCAGTTTATTTATTTTTTGCCGTGCATATGGTAATTGATTCCAAAAATGCTTTCCTGGTTTTGTCATGCTTCTCTTCAAGAGTACTTAATGATGAAAGGTGACCATGTCATACATGAAAGCTAAAGCTTCCCCTCACACATACGTGCTAGTCGTTCCTGACTCTAGGGGGCGGTGCTCATCTCCGTTCTAAGCCGAAGTGCCAGCGCTGTCTGATGACAATTCCATGGTCATGTGGCTGGCATGACTAAATGCCTAAGGCTCATGGAATGCTGTTACCTTCCCACCAAAGGTGGTCCCTATTTTTCTACTTGCATTTTTTACATGCTTTCGAACTGCTAGGTTGGCAGAAGCTGGGGCAAGTAATGGGAGCTCACTCCATTATGCGGCGCTAGGGATTCAAACCGCCGAACTGCCAATCTTTCTGATTGACAAGCTCAGTGTCTTAGCCACTGAGTCACCGCATCCCCGACATACATTGGATTCTGACAAATAGCAAGTTAAATTTCTGAATTGGTCAACATTTCACTTCATTAATGGTGGATAAGCATGTAATTTAATGGCACAGAAAGAACATGTTATTGCACCATTTTGAATGCCCTACCTTCTTAAATCAGAATTCTACTTCTACTATCAATATAATATATTTTGAATAATGAAATGTAACTTTGTTTTGTTGGTCCTTCATTGGTCAATTCCACATTATTTTTATGCTCTTCTAGCAGCATCCAGCCATTATACTGGCAATATATCAGTAGGGAAGATAGAAGATTTATAATAGCTGCTGTAGCTATAGGATATTATAAATCCCTAGTGTGGAAACTCAGAAGACAGGTAAAAATCATACTCTTTTATTAATAATTATTTACACTTGATTTGTATTATGGTATTGCCTTTTGACAAGAAAATGCTTCTATTAAAAATTAGGCTTCATATCTAAGAAACAGTAATGTTAAATTATCATGCTATATAATTACTGAAAAGCTCTGAAGCTTTCAGAAAAGAAATCAAATTAACTACTGTATTTTTCGGAGTATAAGACGCACCTAGATTTTAGAAGAGGAAAACAAGGAAACCAAATGGTATAATAATATATTATTTAATAAAATACCAGTGTAGCAGAATACTTTTTACAACCATGTATACTTTTTACAACCATGTACACTTTTTACAATCATGTACACTTTTTACAAACTTCAAACTTGACAGCTTTAAGACTTGTGGACTTCAACTCCCAGAATTCCTCCTCCAGTCATGCTAGCTCAGGAATGGGAGTTGAAGTCCACAAGTCTTAAACTTGCCAAGACGCTTGCACCCCTAACCCCTAATCCTGGGGTCTTCAAACTTGACAGCTTTAAGACTACTGGACTTCAACTCCCAGAATTCCTCCTCCAGTCATGCTAGATGGGGTAATTAGAAGGCAAAAACACCCTCGTTTTTGCAAAAAACGGCCCATTTTTCGCTCTTTTTTTTTGCAAAAACAGGGCATGCAGAGGGTTTTGAAAGCCTGCACAGGACTCCTAGGGGGTGGGGGAAGACGAAAACACCCCCATTTTTGCAAAAAACGGCCCATTTTTCACTCTTTCTTTGCAAAAACAGGGCATGCAGAGGGTTTGGGAAGCCTGCAGAGCACTCCTAGGGGGTGGAGGAAGGCAAAAACGTCCTCATTTTTCAAAAAAAACAGCCTGTTTTTCACTCATTTTTTTTTTTTTTGCAAAAACAGGGCATGCAGAGGGTTTGGGAAGCCTGCAGAGCACTCCTAGGGGGTGGGGGAAGGCAAAAACACCCCAGTTTTTGCAAAAAATGGCCCGTTTTTCGCAAAAATGGCTTGTTTTTCGCAAAAATGGGATGCGGGGGCGGGGCTTTGGGAGGCCACAAAATATGGCTGTATTCGGTGAATAAGACATTTCCACCCTCTTTTGGGGGGCAAAAAGGTGCGTCTTATACTCCGAAAAATACGGTAAGTCTTGATGGTTACACAAATCAACAGTTACACATGATGTGAATTCATTAATTGATGAGACCCCTTCTTTCCCAAACTCTTACAGTTTTTCTTTTTCTTGCTGTTCTTTCAAGATTTTGTTGGTTTCCAGGGCAAGCCACTTCTGACGCATTAACTCTTGGCGCTCAATTTCATGGTTATATTCTTCCCTTTGCCTCTCTTCCTCAGTCATAAACAGTTCCTTTCCCTAAACGTTATTTTAAACCCGTTAATCAACTTAGTCAGTCAATCATCATTGTAATTAACTTGAATGTTTGAGAAATAACATCTTTTGCAATATTTTCCACAGGGAGAACCTGAAGAAAACTTCTTTCTGAAAAATTTGAAGACTAGTGCTACCTTGTATGTTTATTTTGGGAATAAAGAAACAACATTTAAATTTGGGAATCTTGATAGAACAGAAATAATTTTAAACAAATAGCTGTAACAAATGTAAAAAGGAAAACACTGGAAGCATGTTACGGTGTAGTTGTCCGAATTCTGTTCTTATTTTTATGTGTGCCATTGGGGCCTAGGCGCAGAGGTGGGTTCCTACTGGTTCTAACCAGTTTAGAACCGTTAGTAACTCGGCGATTATGTCACGGAGCCGGTTCTATCGGTATCTCCGTGGGCGCCGCCATCTTGGATTTTGCTTCTTCGCATACGCAGAAGCTAATTTTTGCTTATGCGCATGCGCAGATGTTTTTTTATTGCTGCGTGTGTGCACACGGCGCAACCCTGAGCAAACCGCCAGCAAAAGGATCCAGAACCCACCCCTGCCTAGGCCCTATGTATTTTTGGATCTCATTTGTAGAAATTTGCATTTGAGAACCTTGAAATCCATTTTAAATCTGTTTTAGAAACATGAATGTCTCATAAATTTAAACCTGTATGCTTTTTCATTTTAGTGCTGTTTATTGTGGTTGATTACCTTTGAGTTATATTCCCACTTCTATTTTCTGGTAACTGTATATCTTTACACTGAAGGGTGTGAACACAGCATCAGAGGTGTTATACATAGCTAGTGATACAAGCAGTCTCTGTGGCTGAGCAGTGATCCAAAACAAATGTGAATGTATGTCTAGAATTAGGGCAGGCATGCTGTTGTTTGGTTTGCTTTTATCTTTTTGAAATGGATGATAAATTGTAGCAGAAGCTATTCAATTTCTACAAGCATTCTCCTTGCATTGTCCCTAGACTGAGCTTCTACTACAATGTATCATGTTTCAAAATGATAAAAGCAGATTGAACAACACTGTGCCTGTCATAATTCTAGAAATGCATAATACAATGAAACACGCAGAGAAAATAATATTGAATTTGCAAAGATGATTGAAGGTAATATTATGACGTTTATAACTTAGCCAGGCTGTAATCCTATATCGATTTAGCCTTTCTGTAAGCCTCCTTACATTTTAATGAGACTTACTCTTAAATAGATACATAATTACAGTAGTGGGTTCCTACCGGTGCGCTTTCCGCTGTTCTTCGCTGCCGAGCCGAAGACGCTGGCGGCGTTTGTGGCGCGGGGCTTCCCCCGCCCGCTTTCCCGGGACGCCGGGATGCCGCCATTTGCGTTCTTCTGCCCTCTGTGCAAGCATCCCGGCGTCCCGGGAAAGCGGGCGGGGGAAGCCCCGCGCCGCAAACGCCGCCAGCATCTTCGGCTCGGCGGCGAAGAAAAGCGGAAAGCGCACCGGTAGGAACCCACTACTGTACATAAAGGTTTGTAATGTTAAATTACTTAAGCCCAGGTAAAATCATTTAGGATTTTAACTACATGAACTTGAAAGTTAGGGTGTATCTTCCACCCACTTTTTCTGCTTTTGGGATCCCAATGATATGTGCTTTGAGTGTGTTTCATTTCTTACTGCTGTATACAGCCTTTTGACTTTTCACAAGTCTTTTGTTGATTGCTATGACATTAATACTTACAGCTCCAGTTACAACAGTGATTGTCAGGGTTTGACTGCTTTTCAACACCTTTACAGCCTGGAGAGAAAAAAAGGAAAGAAAAGGGAGGTGATGACAGAAAAACTAAACTAAAATCCAAATATTGTAAACGTCTACAGGACTAACAGTGCAGTTAGAATGCAGTTAGAATGGCTTTTTATTCTTCTCAATATAGTAATTTTTCAGTTATTATTCTAGAAAATAAGGGAACCTAATTTTAATTCCAGCCATTTGTCATAAACACTGTTGCAAAAGAATTTTTTTGAACATTTTCTTCAAGCAACATGATACTTTAGGAACTTCAAACAAAAAATAAAATTTTGTTATTTTAACCACCTAGAGATGGTTTTTCAGTTTTGGAATGAGTACTGAGTTTTATGCAATTTTGTGCAGAATACAAAGGGAGTAATTCCCAAGTAAATATGTTAGTATTGCAAGTGTATAGAATTTTTGACAAAGCTGACATGTCTTTTTTTAAAATGAATTAAAATCAATTTCTCTAGTTCAATATCTTTGATTAATTTTTATCAGATAAAATTCTAAATGGTAGCTATAGTGATGTGGCAATCAATGGGCTTGAATCAATCAGTTGTATATTTATATTATATTTTATTCAAAAGAACATTTAATAATTTATTAAGTTTATATGCCATCTGACTCTCAGTTACCCTGGACAGTTTACAATAGTTAAACATTTTAAAAACAAAGATAGTAAACATAACATCAGGCCCAGAAATGATACAGTGAAATCAATTGAGTCCAATCTTTTATTTGCTTGCAACTAAGGGACAGAATCTCACAAACTAAAGTTATAATAGCACTTAGCACTAGCGCTTAGACTTAAATACCACTTCACAGTGCTTTACAGCCTTCTCTAAGCGGTTTACAGAGTCAACATATTGCCCCCAACAATTTGGGTCCTTATTTTACCCACCTCAGAAGGATGGAAGGCTAAGTCAACCTTGAGGCTGATGAGATCTGAACTGCCAAATTGCAGTCAGTTTGCAGTCAGCAGAAGTAGCCTGCAGTAGTGCATTCCAACCACTGCGTTACCATGGCTCTTATATATAATCTTATACAATCTCTATAATCTTCTAATCTATTAGAGATATTAATCTACATGAGAGATTCTAAGCTATGGCTATCCTAAACCTCTTCCCTAATCTTCTTCCAGCTTGGGACTGTGCAGTCTCTTACTCTGGGCCTCTCTCTGGGAAAGTTCTGCTTTACCAAAACTGCCCCCATTGTTCCTGCAGGTGCACATTCCACTACACATAAAATAGTACAACACAAAGGGACATCAAGTCCAGAGGGGAATAGAAACAAAGAAATCATCCTCTCCAAAGGCCTGAGTGAAGGTCTTTTAGGCACTTTGAAATCTTACTAGCAATAGCAATAGCATTTACTGTAGACTTATATACTGCTTTACAGTGCTTTACAGCCCTCTCTAAGCGGTTTTACAGAGTCAGCATATTTCCCCCAACAATCTGGGTCCTCATTTTACCCACCTCGGAAGGATGGAAGGCTGAGTCAACCTTGAGCCTGGTGAGATATGAACTGCCAAATTGCAGTCAGCCGGCAGTCAGCAGAAGTAGCCTGCAGTACTGCACTCTAACTACTGCGCCACCATGGCTACTAGGTGGGAGCTTGAATTTTGGAGGAACTTCATGTCTCCACCCCTGAGAGCAGGTACTGCTACAGAGAAGGTGAGCTTCCAGAGTCCTGATAGCTGCCAGAATGAACTGCTTGGGCAGATGCAATGGGAAACAGGAACAGTCCCTCAAGTAACCAGATGCCATGTCATGTAGGGTCACTTGGGTTTTAATTACCTCCTTATGATCCATATTAGAGAAGTCTATACCATCTACTTCAACAATCTGATCACCAACCTAAAAAAAACAATCAACAAAAGTATTGAATATTTTTTGTATACTTCTTAGTGTAGTAAATGGTGCCCATTCCTTGCTTTGGAAAACTCTTGAAATAAGAGATTCTTAAAGCTCTACTCTTCACTGTCCTTTCTCCCGTTAAAACATGTATGTGCATGCACAGATGCACATACCCACACAGTTTTCATGCAAGAAGGTTAATACTGGAATATTCAGCTTCTCAGGAGCTACCTAATTTATCTTTGATTATCTTATTTAGTGTCACAATTCAATATTTAAGAGATGAACACTGCAGAATTTTCTATTCAATGAAATCTGATAATAGATCTCCTTGCTTTCAAATTGTGGTGTTGGAGAAAACTCTTTGAGAGTCCCTTGGACTCCACAAAGATCAAATCGGTCAATCCTAAAGGAAATCAATCCTGACTGTTCCTTGGGAAGGACAGATACTGAAGCTCAAATACTTTGGCCACCAAATAAGAACAAAGCATTCACTAGAAAAGATCCTGATGTTGGATGAGATTGAAGGCAAAAGGAGAAGGGGACAGCAGAGGATGAGGTGGTTAGATACTGTGATTGACACAATGAATATGAATTTGGACAAACTCCAGGGACAGGGAGCCTGGCATACTATGGTCCATATTGTTCAGATTTAGTGACTGAACAACAACCAACAAAATAGATTTCCTCCTTTGAGACTGGATCTTTTCCCCTTGTGTGAAAAATGTTTTTATTTATCCTGGCAGATCAAATGAAAGGCATGAAATGCACCCTTTGCTTGGAAAAATGTTTGCTTGCATTGGCGGTGGGGGGGAGACCTCATCCTTTTTCTCCTTCTTCTCCTTCTTCTCCTTCTTCTTCTTCTTCTTCTCTTGAGTTCTTTGCAACTTGTCTGCAGAGCATTAGAGACTTAAAAATTTCAAAATCATACAGCTCCAGGAAAGGTAAGTGAATTGCTGAATCTAATCCATGAGATTAGATCATTTCAATGCAACAAGATAGATGTATACAATTATCAGAATTTTCTTAAGCTGCTCATTATTTACGTTAACTTCTGGGACAGGTGACTGAATTCTCCTCCACCCTTATTTAATTAACTGATAATCTGTATTTACACTATGGTATAAAATATACTACATTCACCTGCAAGTTAAAAATCAATTTCACAAACCAAACTTTTTATGATTAGAGAAAAACCATTAGAACTTCTTCCAAATTAAACATTTCCATGTAATTAGATTTCGTATGGTTTATATTCACCTCCAACCCTACTTCAGCAGACAAAGAATTTGGTTTAACGTTGCTTATGAAAATGCCAGGTTTTTGTGTAGGGCCACTGGAAATACTGGAACAAAACATGAAAGAAATAAAATCACTAATTAATGGCAATCATATCAAGAATAGACTAATCACATTCCCCTCTCCGCAATTTTCCGATATACCAAATCTAATCTGGTAGGTTGGAATTTTTCTGAAAAAGGATAAGAAAGCAAAATATTCACTTTCTTCATTTTTTAATACATTAAAATAAAATGAAGAACTTTATTGTGAAATGTGTGTGTTTAAATAAGGACTGTATCACACAAATGTTTTGTTTGGATCTATATCTATGAATAGATATAAATTCAGTGAAGAGAATTAAAGTGTTCTAATCCATATGAAAAGAAAACTATTTTTACAATGAAGTGACTCTTTTACCTCTTTTAGAATAGAATAGAATAGAATAGAATAGAATAGAATAGAATAGAATAGAATAGAATAGAATATCTATAGCACTCTATCCTGGTGCTACTTGACCTCTCAGCGGCTTTCGATACCATCGACCATGGTATCCTTCTGCATCGTCTCGGTGAGTTGGGAGTGGGAGGCACCGTTTTACGGTGGTTCTCCTCTTATCTCGCCGATAGGATGCAGTCGGTGTTAACAGGAGGGCAGAGATCCTCCCCTAGGCCCCTGTTATGCGGGGTGCCTCAGGGGTCGGTTCTCTCGCCCATCCTATTTAACATTTACATGAAACCGCTGGGTGAGATCATCCGCAGACATGGGGTGCGTTACCACCAGTACGCTGATGACACCCAGCTGTACATCACCACCCCGTCTGACTTCAGTGTGGCAGTTGATGTAATGTGCCGGTGCCTGGACGACGTTAGGATCTGGATGGGGAGGAACAGACTCAGACTCAACCCCGACAAGACTGAGTGGCTTTGGGTATTGCCTCCTAAGGACTACGACAACTGTCCCTCCTTGGTTTTAGAGGGAATGAAACTGATTCCCTCGGACCAGGTCCGCAACTTGGGGGTCCTCCTAGATCCACAGCTAAAATTGGAGCATCATCTTACTGCTGTGGCTAGGGGGGCCTTTGCACAGGTTCGCCTTGTGCACCAGTTGCGGCCATACTTGGAGAAGGAGGCTCTACTCACGGTCACTCACGCCCTTGTCACCTCCTGTTTGGACTACTGCAATGCGCTCTACATGGGGCTACCCTTGAAGAGTATCCGGAGACTCCAACTGGTACAAAATGCGGCTGCGCGTGCTGTGGTGGGTGTACCAAGGTACACTCACGTGACACCTTTACTCCGCCAGCTGCATTGGTTACCCATTTGTCTCCGGGTCCAATTCAAGGTGTTGATCACCATCTTTAAAGCCCTTCATGGCTTAGGGCCGGGTTATCTCCGGGACCGCATTCTGCCTCATACTTCCCTTCGACCGGTTAGGGCCCACAGAGTTGGCCTCCTCCAGGTCCCATCGGCTAAGCAATGCCGGCTGGCGGGTCCTAGGGGGAGGGCCTTCTCTGTGGCAGGCCCCGCGCTCTGGAACCAACTTCCTCCAGAGACCCGAACCATCCCCACCCTGCTGGCCTTCCGAAAAGCCGTTAAGACGTGGCTTTTCCTGCAGGCAGGGGGCAGAGCTTAACTCCAACTGAACTCTCCCCCGGGTATGCTTGGTTGTTGCATGGTTGTTTTTATATTACATTTTTAATTTTTATATTATGTTTTTAAATTTTGTTTATTGGTTTCTTGTATTTTCCTATGCTGTACGCCGCCCTGAGTCCTTCGGGAGTTGGGCGGCATATAAGAAAGCCAAATAAATAAATAAATAAATAGAATAGAATAGACTTCTTTATTGGCCAAGTGTGATTGGACACACAAGGAATTTGTCTTTGCCTTTTCAAGTCATATATCAGTAATTAATAAAAATGTCCACAATGATTCACATGAGTCAAAGCTAAAGAACTGAAATGCCAATCCAAAAGGCAGACATGGTATTTGTAGTTTGCTTTAGGGCGTAATAATTTGTACCAACATTTTGAACAATAAAAATGCCAAAATCAATCCTTTTAATACTTAATGATTTATATGTGAAAGCAAAATACATGTTTAACAGGACTGTGCAGCACTTCTTATTCTGATCCCAAAAATATTTTGAAGTACTGGACCAGGCCTATCAAACTGGCAGCCTGCAGGCCGGATACGTCTCACGCAGGCCACACCCATCCCGGTTCCGCAAAGACAAAACAATGTCACCATACGTCATGATCCAGCCCGTCACGCTATTGAGTTTGACATCCGTTGTACTAGACTATGAACACAGATCTCTTCTGTAACTCCTTGCTTCTTTTCCCAGAGCCACTTCAAAGCATCTTTTTGGAATCAAATCCAAAGCTCTGCATGCGTATCAGGTTTCATTGAAATTGAATGAAATTAATGGCTCATTCCCACTAACTACGTTTTCTTGGAGAAACAAGTGACAAGAAAACGCTGTAGCTCACCTGCATCCCATGCCCTTTGTACCAATTAGGCTAATGAAAACCTTCTTTTCTTTATGATGTTTTCCTCCGGATGATGCAAGACCTGCAATGCTGTTTTGACCATCCTAAGATAAAGAGAGAACAGGCTTTCTGAAACTGCAATTAGTTAAATAGAGAAGTTATCCCACTGCCTCTCTCTCCCAATTCAAATGGAATCTAAGTTTAATGAACATTTGTATTTGTATTTGTTTATTTGTCAAGCATATATGATTATAAGCAAAGTTTAAACAGTAAAACATGATTGAATACAGAGGTGGATTCCTGCCGGTGCAGTTAATAGCTGTTGTTCGGCGCAGAGCTGAAGACACTGCTGCCGTTCGCGGCGCGGGGGCTTTCCCCGGGCGCTGCCGCCGCCCGCATGACCGCCGCCGTTTGCGTTCTTTTGCCCTCTGCGCATGCGCAAAGCGTTCTGCATGCGCAGAGGGCAAAAGAACGCAAATGGTGGCGTCCATGCGGGTGGCGGCAGCGCCTGGGGAAAGCCCCCGCGCCGCAAACGGCAGCAGCGTCTTCGGCTCTGCGCCGAACAACAGCTATTAACCGCACCGGCAAAAACAGGCAGGAACCCACCTCTGATTGAATATATATGTGATATTACAAGCATGAATAAGAGTAAAAGAGGTATGAATACAGTATATGGGTACATTAGGACAGGAATGGTAGGCACGATTGTGCACTTATGCAATCTGCAATCCAGGATGAAACACAAGCGCTAGATGATCTGTTTACTCATATTGGAAAAATTAGGTCTGAGATTAGGAGAATGGGGCAGTTGCCTAAGAAGATAGCACAGAGAGGCAGTAATAACAACTCCATATCTGTTCACCTCTGCTGGAGAACAGATGTGCATGTTCCAGATAATCTGCTTTGTATTACAAGGGGAAGTTTTTATCCCATCTTCTTGCCAGAACCTATATTCAGCGGCAGCCAAGTTGGTATGGGGGCACATCCTTTTCACCTCAACCATCAAAATGCCTTAGGTTGACCCTTTTTTTTGCCATTATCTCATATGTTAAATATATTCAAATCCTAAAGCACCTCTCTTAATGGAACTGAATTAAGCATTTATAAAATGGAGAAATCAGCAGATTTTGGAGTACCTTTTTTTTGAAAACAGAAAACAATAGGGGGAAAACTATTTAAAAAAAACCCCAAAAACCCACAACTCTAGGGAAGTCTGAGACTATCAGGGAGGATGGAATGCTACCTGGGATGGAGTTGGGGGTATGGACAAACAAACAAACTATGAATGGAATTTGGAATGGATAAATGGAGTAAAGAAAAGCTGATTAAGGTCATTCAGCAGAGCATAATTTGTTGAAACTCCCGTATATTACACATATTACATCAATAACAATATGTTGTGATATGATGCTTTTCAGACTAGCATGGTTATCTCTCATTCAGTTATCAAAGTATGTCTATAGTCTTAGCCTTTCTAAATCTCAGAAGTGGCTACGTTAAGCATTTTGGAAGCATCTTCAAAAATCAAAACACAAATTAATACATATTGTCATAGAAGTAATTGCTTCCACAAAAAAATGATATTATTATTATTATTGTTGTTGTTGTTATTATTATTGTTGTTGTTATCATCATCATCATCATCATCATCATCATCATCATCATCATCATCATCATCATCATCTATTTATTTATTTATTTATTTATTTATTTATTTATTTATTTATTTATTTATTATTTATTTATTTATTTATTTATTTAAATAGATTTGTATGCCGCCCAACTCCCAGGGGACTCTTAATAACTCTTATTATTAATTGTTGTTGTAGTTGTTGTTGTTATCTCATTTATTCATTAAACATGAATCTCAGTCAACTGAACATTTAAAAAAGTGTCACAAATACCACTGACTGGTGCTAATAGTTGATATGGGTTTCTGCCAGCATTATTATTATTATTATTATTATTATTATTATTATTATTATTATTATTATTATTATTATTATTATTATTATTATTATTATTATTATTATTATTATTATTATTATTATTATTATTATTATTATTATTATTATTCCCGTAAAAGTGAAACCTGAATACTCTAAGGTTCTTTATTCTGTTCCATCTTATCACTTTAACTGTGTTATCAATCCTCTGGGTTGTAATAGTCAGCTTTGCATGCCCACTGCCAAACTCAGTTCTCATCAGGTTATATTTGTGGGAAAGGATGAATCTTAAGGGTTTCTACTACCTAATCTTTATTTTAGTGTGCATTTTAGCTAATAAAACTAAATTTAATGGAGGTTTCTTTCTCACTCTTTATCATACAAAGTTTGTTCCATCATATTCTCAGAACACATTACAGTGAGAAAGACTGGTTGGTCAAAAATTACTTTAAAGCCACATCTTCCCAATCAGGCTTTTAGCCATTATATCCAATCTGCTTTTAAAAAGACCATTTAATTTTTGGAGGCTATTTAGTAAGCCTTTTCTTCAGCCAGTTCTAAGTTCTCCTGTCTGGGCACCCTCCAGATAGTTGACCTTTAAGTCATATAAAGATTGAAGTCCACATACTTGGATAGCATCCAGATTTGAACGGCTACAACAGACTAGGTGACAAATTAGTTACTTAGCAACAGACATTTTATCAGGCTATCTTTATAGGTTTCATCCCAATTAGTTATTCTTGTAATACTCTCACATTTTTTAAAACATTAAGAGTTAGTTGCAGAATTTTCATTGCCCCTTCTAGTATTTTAATCATGTAGATTTCAATATGAGGGTAGGCACTATTTCTATGAAGCTGTTAATTGCACCATCAAAAAGGTAAGCTGTGTCAGAGTTACGCAATAAATCAGAAGCTTCAGAAGATAACTGCATTTTGCTGATTCAAATAACTTCTTTATAAGTAGAATAAAACATTAACAATACCACACTTTGTTTCAGATCGCATGTTGAGATGTTTTCATACTGGAGTATAATGGTGGACAGACTAAACCACACCCTTCTTCTTGCTAAGTTTCTGGACATGCTCAATTAACACTTCAGCCCGATTGGCTGACTCAATCACATGGCTCTCCCAGTCATGAATATTCCAACACTCCTCCCTTCATTACTGGGAGAGACATCAGACCTATTGGATTTAAACATTTCCTATAATGGATGCCACCCAATGGTTTGGTCATCATGTCTGCTAAATTATCCTCTGAAGAACAATGATGTAAACGTATCAATTTTTCTTTTACAGCTTCCCTGACATTACAATACTTAATGTCCACATGTTTACTTCTGTTCTTCACTCTGTCACCTGTTGCCATTTTTATACAAGCAGCATTATCTTCATAAACAGTTACAGCTTCATTTACATTTACATTTAAATCTTGTAACAACTGTACATACCAAACTACTTCAGAACATAACTCAGACAATGCAATAAACTCTGCTTCAGCAGTTGAAATAGCAACCGTTGTTTGTTTTCTGGACTTCCAACCAATTAAAGCCCCTCCAAACATTATTACAATTCCAGAATTAGACTTTCTGGTTTTTACATCATTTGCATAATCACTATCAACATAACATTTCAATTTTAATTCTTCAGTGACCTTTATTTGAAGATCCAAATTCACAGTTCCCTTCAAATACCTGAGAATTCTTTTCACACCCATCCAATGCAACTTTGTAGGTGTAGCAGTAAAGCGACTTAAGATGCTCACTGCACAAGCTATGTCTGGTCTGGACCACTGTGACAGATATAACAAACTCCCTATTGCAGAGTGATATATCTCCTGATCACAGGCTTCACTTTTGTCCTCACCCAAACTATTGTAAAAATCTGTGCTCATAGGTGTAGGAGCAATATTACAATCTTTCATGTTATACTTCTCTAATAATTGTTCAATTTTTCTCCTTTGACTGAGAATGTAACCCTTTTCAGTTTTTTGTATCTCTACACCGAGATAATTCTTTATTTCTCCCAAATTCTTTAATTCAAATTTCTTTTCTAACTTATTAGCAAATTCTTTAACTTGTGATGCATCCTTTGCAATGAAACAAAGATCATCCACAAATGCTAATAGTAGACAATTCCCACCTTGTAACTTTCCAGTGTATATGCAACCATCAGCTTTGCAACTCTTGAACCCAAGACCTTTCAATGCAGTATCTAGACAGATATTCCAATTTCTGGCTGACTGCTTCAGCCCATAAATGGCCTTGTTCAATTTATACACCATGTTAGGCTTTTTACTTTCATACCCTGGCGCTTGAACCATATAAATTTCTTCCTCTAATTCAGCATTGAGAAATGCAGTGGTTATATCAAAATGCCAAATTCTATGCCTGTATGCTGATGCTAATGCCAGTGCTAGTCTTATGCTCTCACCTTTTACAGTTGGCGCGAACACCTCATCATAGTGCACATTCTTTAATTGAGAAAAACCTTGTGCCACCAACCTTGCCTTATACTGTACTTCATTATTGGGTAATACCTTTTTCTTATATACCCACTTACATCCTACAGCTTTCGTACCCTGTGGCAAAGTCATAGATGTGAACACTTCATGATCGCCCATGGATTTCATCTCTTTATCCATGGCTTCCTTCCACTTTTCTTGTTCAACTTTTGGTAATGCCAATACTTCCTTATAGTTTCTTGGCTCATACCACACATTACACACTTTAACTTTACTGGCAGAATACCTGTCTGGCGGAACCCCTCTGTTCCTACGCTCTGACCTACGTGGCATTGCCTGTACTTGTGTTTCAAGCTTTTCTGGCTTCATATCTTGTTCAGACTCTCCTCCCTGAACATTGACACCTTCAGTAAATGATTCACCATCATTACATGAGTTATTGTCACTAAGTGGATCACCGTCGCTAAGTGGATCACCGTCACTAAGTGAGACATTTTCAGAATTTGCATCAATTCTGTTCCAATTTTGTTCTGCAAAACTAGCAGACCTTGAAATCACTATCCTTTTACTTCCATCGCTAAAGCGATACCCTTTTGAGCCTGGCTCATAGCCCACAAATCTGAGCTTTCTAGCCTTTTGTTGTCCCTTTCTTCTGATTGCCTTTGGAATATGTACCCAAGCAGTACTTCCAAATATTTTTAAATGTGCTAGAGAAGGCTTTCTCCCATATAGCATTGCATATGGAGTATTATTGATGGATGAACTCCACAACCTATTTACTAAATAATTGGCAGTCAGTATGGCTTCACCCCAATATGACCTGTTCATACCAGAATCCTCCAGTAATGAGTCTTTCATTGTTTGCAAAACACCATTCCTCCTTTCAGCTATTCCGTTCTCCCCCGGTGTGTAAGGATTTGTGCGCCTGTGTCTTATTCCCAATTGTCTCAACCATTGTTGAAAATTTGTTGACATAAATTCAGAACCTCTGTCAGTTTGCAACTGACATACCTGTTGTTTGTACCTTCTCTCTACAAAACTTAACCATTGCTTAAATTGCTGTAGCACCTCTGTTTTACTCTTAAGTAAGTAGCAAAACCCAAACCTGCTGTAGTCATCCACAATGACTAGCGCATACTTTGCTCCTCCCAAACTGGCTTGCATAGGCCCAATTAAATCAGCATGCACCAGTTCTAGAGCTCTTGTGGTTTGTCTTGTGCTAAACTTGCTTACTGGGAATGCTTTGGATTTCGATGCTTTGCATACTGCACAATCCAAATATGCCTTACATCCCTTCAAATCTAATCCTTCTGCAAATTCTTTCATTTGTTGAACAACCTTAAAATTAGCATGACCAAGTCGTCTGTGCAGAAGATGAACACATGAATTATGTTCTGCTACATTTTTAAATATCTGGGAACAATGTGGCACCTTTTCTCCCTGCAATACATAAAGATTATCCTCTTTTATGCCCTGTGCACAAACATTCCCATTTCTTTGGATGATACACTTCCCATTAACAAATGTGGTTTCATAACCTTGCTTGTCTAAACTAGACACACTTAACAAATTATGTTCCATTTCAGGTACACATAACACATCAGTAAACCTGGATTCCAAATATGGAATTTGCACATCACCTCTTCCAAAGATTTTAGCCTTTTGACCATTGGCTAAGGCTACTTCTTCATGGTTTCCTGGGAAAAATCTGGAAAATAAGTCAGAATTATTAACAATTGTTTGACTAGCCCCACTGTCAATCAACCATTTGTCTCTATTGTTATTATAACAAACTTTTGCAACTGCAATCTGTCCTTGCAAATAATGTCTCTTGTCTTGCATATTTCTTCTCTGTGCACAGCTTTTCTGCAGATGATTTGTCTCTCCACAAATGAAACATGCTTTCTTATCTTGCTTGCAGAATTGTTGCTGTGTAACTTGATCTCTCCTGCCTCTGCTCTCCTCTTGTCTGCAGACATCTCGGCTGTTGCTAGAGATAGGCAGCCTGTGGAAAATTTTGCTGGAGACTTGCTGTAAATTTCCACTGTACTCCTTGTTGGGGCCCCGCCTGTGGAATTTTCCATCAGCATGGCTGAAAAGCCTTTTCTCATATTCATTCAATAAACACGATTTCAAAGCCTCCAAATTCAAATCTGCTTCTGGCTTACTTTCAAAAATAGCTGATACAGTCTCCCAGCTTTGATCCAAACTATTTAACACTAATAAAACTTTCTGGGACTCTGGAAACTTTACTCCACGTTGCTCCAATTCTAGAAAATTAGACTGCATTTTCATTAAATGATCTTCCATAGAATCTCCTGGCTGCATACTGGCTCTAAAAAGCTTTCTCGAAAGTTGGACCACATTACACGCAGAAACATTGACATGTACTGCTTTCAATTTCTGCCATATTTCTTTTGCAGACTTTAATTCAGCTACATTTAAGAATTGATCATCCCCCAGACTTAACAGAAGATAAGCCATAGCTTTGTCATGAGCCTTTTGATCTGCTGCTCCAAGCACTTGTGGGGGGTCTGCTACGATGTCCCATAATTCTTTTGCTTTCAAAAAACATTCCATTTTTGCAGCCCAAATTAAATAATTTTTCTTCCCCAATTTAGGTATTGGACTGTCTTTAAATTCCATAGCAGCAGCCATCCTGCTTTATTTTTCTTGTCTGCCTGTTCCTTTAACAACACAGACAGCTTCTTATCAGCTTTAAATTACAATGCAGTTTTTATTTTACTTCTTGAGCGATTCCTGGGCCCATAACCTGTCAGAGTTACGCAATAAATCAGAAGCTTCAGAAGATAACTGCATTTTGCTGATTCAAATAACTTCTTTATAAGTAGAATAAAACATTAACAATACCACACTTTGTTTCAGATCACATGTTGAGATGTTTTCATACTGGAGTATAATGGTGGACAGACTAAACCACACCCTTCTTCTTGCTAAGTTTCTGGACATGCTCAATTAACACTTCAGCCCGATTGGCTGACTCAATCACATGGCTCTCCCAGTCATGAATATTCCAACAAGCTGTCACTCAGTAAAAACTATAGGTGTATATCTGCATCATCCCATTAAATAACCCAGCAGTTTCCAGACATTTTTGATATCAACTTTTGTCAGTCCCAATCAGTGAGTCCAGTGGCAAGGAACATGAGTGCAGAGCATCTGTAATGAGGACAGGTGTTTTAAAAAGATTTTTAAGATATAATTTGTGATAGCTGAATGGGCACCTTACCCCAGGGTCAGATACAAACTGATCTACATATTGCCACTTGAGAGGCTCATCTGGGGAACTAAAAGAAAAGATATGCAGATGACAAGATGTAAGACTGATATGTATCAAAATCAAATCAATGCCTACTATGTAACTTACTACTTATCTCTGATATCTGTATTACAGCATGTATCAAGCCATGCAGTTATTTTAGTTTTTTGTAGGTGAACTTTTTTTTAACAAACTGAAAAATACAGTGGAAAATGACTACAGTATGTACAATCTATACTGTACATACAGTAAAATATATGTTTTCAGAAAAAAAGCATTACCTTTTGACGGGTATCATTCCAACATCTGCAATGAAATCATATTTAAAGGTGATTAACAAAATGTTCAGATTTATCTTATCTAATTAACATAAAATCATGACAAGTATATCACATATCAGTTTGATCTATTGGTTACGGCACCAGGCTAGAAACCAGGAGACTCTGAGTTCTAGTCCCGCCTTAGCCATGAAAGCTGGCTAGTTGACTATCCCTGAGACCAATCTACCCCACAGGGTTGTTGTTGTGGAGAAAATAGGAGGAGGAAGGAGTATTAGATATATTTGTCACTTTGAGTTACCTATAAAGTAAGAAAGGTGGAATAAAAAATCTCAAAGCAAAGGTGTACTTACGTCGCACTTTTATAGATACTGTTTTCTTTGTGCGTATAAGATTGATGACTTCTTCATGAGTGCATGAAGAAATAGAGTAACCATTTATTCGAACGATCTCATCTCCAAGCTTAAATAAAAAGCAATCAACCAATCAAAACTCAATAGCATATTTTAGCAGAAATATACAGTTGCAAATCAACATTGGAAAGAAATTTCTTTTGGTACAGAGGGAGACACTTTCCATTATGAAATGGATAGAATGCATAAGAAAAAAAATTGCAAGCCACATAAAGTCCCTTAAACATGTCGTAGCTGACTATGTTTGCTGAGGAATAACTAACGGGCTCTACAAGCCTAACCTTCATTCAATTTCTTTACAGTACATTGGCTGGATCCTGGATGTAAATGGAATTTTCAGAACATAAAATGGCTGCCATAGCAGGGCCTACTCTTCTCAATATGTCTGCCATTGTGGTTGTGCCTTATAAGTTATCTAGCTTTTTATTACTTTTGTTACCATACAAAATATGAAGGTAACATGAAGGCAAGAGTCAGGGAAGAAATTCCTAATCCTTGAAAAAAGTGAACACTATCAATTAGATACTATTACTAATAACTCAATTATGATTTTACAAAATCTAAAAAGTGCTATTATTGACAGATGTTGCTGGTGAAATGATATCTATCAGGTCATAAAGAAATGAACGTGACTGAGTGAATAAAGTTAGTAAATACATTTATCTACTAACACACATTGAGCTGAGTTTACTCATGGACAATTCCATAGGAAGCTACTAATTCCATCTTATCTCTTCCAGCTCCTCTCCTCCCATCACCATACCATTAGCCAAATTTGTTCAGAAGAATACCATGGGTGACAGACCAAGGACTGTAAGTGTAAATCAGTGAAAATCACCAACCCCACATTTCTAATAACAGAAGTACTGACTGTGTCAAAATGGCTCCCATATATGGAAGGTACCCTTCTATTACAGAAGGATAACTCTAGAACCCTGCCACAGATTCGTATATTTAATTATAATATAGGTTTCTTTTTTTTTTATGAAAGAGCAATATTTTTCTAGGAAAAAAAACATTTTCTTTGGAAAATAGTGAACAGTACTCTCAACACAGCATTTCCAAGAAAAGTGGACCCTATTGAATGGAGACAATCTACAACAGCACAACCCATCCCTTTATATTAATGAATATCTACATAATAAGCACGGATTGCAAAGGAGCACGTATGCTCCACTAATTTCCTGCTGCTGGGGAAAAGCTTCTGAAGAGTGGACCTTTGTCTTCGCATTCCATGCAGTAAAAAGTTGGATCTCTTCTCCCATACATTAGTTGGGATCACTTCTTCCATACATTAGTTAAAAGATACTTGCGTTAATACACTATTGGCAATGAATAAAACTATAACAACTTTTCAGTATCTTGAGCATCACATGGAACTTCACATGAAAGCTGTGATGCAGCTGACTTAGGAATTGAATTATACAGAGTAATTTTGTAAATTATCCTGATGCTAGGTAATGTATTATTGCCCCTGACTCTGCAAATATCATTTCCCCATGCCTACTTTTATCTCAGGAAACAATTATTGGTCTCTTTTTATTTTATTTGTTCCTCTTCCCTATTATCTGACCTTCTTGTCACCCTTAGACTTACTATAGCCATTTTTTCCCACCAAAGCTCGAAACCTACCCTGTTTCCCCCAAAATAAGACATCCCCTGATAATAAACCCAATCAGGCTTTTGAGTGCATAGCAATAAGGCCAAGTGCTTATTTCAGGGTTCAAAAAAATATAAGACAGGGTCTTATTTTGGGGGAAACACGGTACCTCACAAGCATTATAAAAGTTTTGCATCAGAGTTAGCATACATATTATTTAGAGTTGCTTATTTATAAAATCCTGAACATGCTTGTGCTTGGAAATAAGCTGAAAGACAAGGAATTGTGAAAATGTCAATAATATATAATCCTTTAAAAAATGGGGAAGGTTACAAAGTGCTAAAAGGAAATGAGAGAAAAGGAGATCATCAACAGAAGATCACTACAGGTTTTACAAATTCTTTTACAAATTACAATTACTATATATTCTCTCAGGCATGACTTTTACAGTTATGCAACCGATAATTTGGAAGACCTATCTTCTTGTTCATTGCTCATTTATTCATGTTATACAGTTATTTAAACCCAAAGGAATCTGCTAGAATGAATTAGGTAGCAACTATGTAGGGCATAGAATATTTTAGTTTAGATTCAAAGTATTATTTGTGGACCAGGCTGAAATAATGGAATGAACAATTGGCTCCATAAACGTTACAATTATATGATTGCTCCATCTACTGGGCAAAATTCTTATTGCTATTAAGCCTCTCTCCCCCCCCCCCCATCCCTTCTTCTTTTAAGCGCAAATCTCTAACAGGGAAATGTGATGCTGTTATTAATTAATTGATTTTTAAGACAACTGTAAGCTGCCCAAATTCACGTCAATTAATTCAGATTCAATTGAATTAATAAATTAATAAGCCCATGGTTACAATGATGTAAGGCAGAGCAAAGAGACATTGCACTTGCTAAATGAATACAAGTAGTCCTAGACTTAACAATAGTTCACTTAGTGACCGTTCAAAGTTACAACGGCACTGAAAAAGTGATTTATGACCCTTTTTCACACTTTTGACCTTTGTAGCATTCTCATGACCATGTGATCAAAATTCAGATGCTTGGCAACTGGTTCATACTAAGGACCGTTGTTACGTCCCAAGCAGTGGTGGGATTAATTTTTTTTACTACTGGTTCTGTGGCCATGGCTTGGTGGGCGTGGCAAGGGAAGGATACTGTAAAATCTCCATTCCCACCCCACTCCAGGGGAAGGATACTGCAAAATCCCCATTTCCTCCCGATCAGCTGGGACTCGGGAGGCAAAGAATAGATGGAGGTGGGGCCAGTCAGATTGGTATTTACCAGTTCTCCGAACTACTCAAAATTTCTGCTACCGGTTCTCCAGAACTGGTCAGAACCTGCTGAATCCAACCTCTGGTCCCATGGTCATGTGATCTTCTGACAAGCAAAGTCAATGGGGAAGCCAGATTCACTTAACAACCGTGTTACTAACTTGTCAGCTGCGGCGATTCATTTAACAACTGTGGCGAGCAAGTTCGTAAAATGGGGCAACACTCACTTAACAAATATCTCACTTAACAGAAGAAATGTTGGGCTGAATTATGGTCGTAAATCGAGGACTACCTGTATCCTGTTGATCAACAATGTAATCATTTAATAAAGACAGACAAACTAAGAATAATCTGTCCTTGTTATATTTGGATAATAATTTTGCTACCTTTTTTGGGGGGGGGGTAATTTTATTTATGGTTTTTTCTTTAACATATATGAACAGTGTATTGTCTGGTTCAATTTACTTTATACACAATACTAAAACAATGATAATACTGTTTAGGTATACATAATAATAATATTTCAACTTCTAATATTTACGTATACATTGTAATTATAATGTATTACATTATGTAGCAGTATACATAGTAATATTTTCCCAATTTCTACTTTCTACCTCTTTTTTTCTAACCCCTAATAAAGCAATAAAGGTTTTAAAGATTTTGAAAAGCTCCAACTCCACACTTCGACAACTCTTTCCCATGACTATAATCTCTACAGGTTTCCGTTTTTTTTTTAAAGAGAGGACATTGGTGATGATGGTTATGATGGTTAAATTGCTATTGCTATCATTACCGTAAAAGAAACAATGAATAAGCTTGAGTTCTCAGGTGTTTTAGAATGGAGGGAATTATAAGGTAGAACATGCTTTCTCTATGTACAAAATTCTATGTCCAAGGAAATACTTTTAGGAAACGTTTTATGTCTTGCATTTTCAGCATGTATTAAGCTGCTTGTATTATTACTGAAGAACTATGGGGCTAAAAGGAAAAGTATCAAACAGATAATGCTTTGTTTTGGCTTTTGAAAACAGTCTCTTTACTAGCTGGACTATAGGAAGCAGAATTGTGGTTTCAAATTTTCTATTTTCTCATTTTGCTGTACTTCTATTATCCATAATAACTTCCAGCTCCTTTTAGCCCACAACATCCTCAAAGATATCTGTATCTGGGAGAATAGCTAAAAGAATTTTTGAAAAGGTGAATGGCATGAAAAGGCTAAACACTATCTATTCAGGAAAAAAATGAAGACATCACAGGAAAATAGGTCAGAGCTAGAAATGTTCCTCAGTTACAGATACATATGCGGGCAGTTTTAGCGGTATAGAAAATTTTTAATTTCTCATAGATGAATCAAAATAGTATGGAAAAAAAGGAGAAGAAACTGATATCTTGACTACTCATTACTTTTCTCAGACCACATTTTTTCCAGCTTAGAAAATGTGGGGAGATTTAATGAAATAATGCAGATGGATGAAATTTCAGAAGCATTTGGCATTATCATGAGACAGCAATTTAGAACAATGGGCCTCCTGTCAACTTCTCTTATTTACTTGTTTTCAGAAAGTTTCAGATATGTCCCTCAGAGATTATTATGAACACAGTTTATGTTAATACTTAAACTCACATATCAACAGAGTCAGGTCAGCAGCTATGTTTGCTGCAGATTCCTAACAGCTTTTTAGAAATTGTTGATTATAATACAAGGAAAATTTAATATTTGTTAACATACTTTCGATTTAAACATGGATTTGTTCGTTTTGGGGAGGCTTTTCTTGACTTAGTTTATGAGTTAATATATAATATTCATGGTTTCCTAAACTATTCGTAACATAAATGTGCGTAAGTGTATAAGCCGTTGCTTTCATGTTATAAACAACATTTTGGGTGTGCTTCTCTTTCCCTCTTTGTGTAATAGAAAGTCAAATTCTTTCCCAGCATATAGAAGATATTCAAAGAGATATAAAGTTGCAAGTACAAATGGTAACTTTTGTGTTTGCTGACTCAGGGGTGGGTTCTAACTTACCTCGCTGCCGGTTTGCTTCCTCCTGTGGCGTGTGGGCGCGCCTCATGGGCGCGCGCATGCGCAGTGCCGAAAAATCAGAAAAAAAGAAATAATAAAAGCCGAAAACAAGATGGTGACCGGCTTCTGTACATGCTCAGAAGAAAAAATAAATTAAAAATAATTGCACGAACTGGTAGTAAAGGGTTTTAGAACCCACTACTGGATAGTGCCCAATTTGTTAAGTATCCATTCTTTTTTATTGGTATGTAGTGTGACCTCTTCCAATTTGTTGGCCAGTGTGTCGTTCTCCAGATTTGCTGGCATAGTTTGATTACAATCTTTACAAATTTTTCTTCTGATAAGGATTTTCCCCCCTAAAATGCATTTTAGTTATGGTACCTGCAAGACTTTTAGCTACATACATTTTTCCCCCTCACCTGAAGTCCAACATTGTCTGCTTGTCCTCCTTTTATTAGCTGTGAAATAAACAGGCCACAAGCAAATTCAGCACCTCCTCGCACACTTATTCCAAGGCCTTCAGGATGCAGACGATCCAATCTCACTTCCTTCAGTTTCCTGTAAAAGTTGTAATATCAAATAATTTACAGTTGCAACATAAAAGTTCCTATAAGTCAAACACATCCATCTTTCCTTTGTAATTATGTTCTAGGCTTTCAAAGAGTATGAGATATATGACTCAAATTTCATTATTCAGGCTTTCAATTTATTTTATTTTATTTTATTTTTGGGAGTTTCTATGCTAGTCCAATCTCATTAATTTGTGGCAAGGATACAGAAAGTTATCAACAACTGTTTCAGCTCTTGTGCTGCTACAGAAAATTTATTTAGCAAACATGTATATTGCAAAATGCTTTCTTCTTCATGTTCATTAATCTTTGGCTATTGATTTCAATATTGGATGATATTTTAAAACACACACACATTTTCCAATGCGGTCTAGTCATTGCTCTTCACCAGCTCTCTAAAAGACAAAACATATTTCATTTAACTGGGTTTTCTAAGGGAGCGGGAATAGATTTGAAGGAGAGAAACTCCTTGGTTGAATTGTTAATGCGTTTTTCATAATAGGAGCTTAATGATAAGAATTTCAGCCTGAGTATGGATTTTGGTAGGGTTTAATCTGACGATGTTTTGCAATTTTTTTGTGAAGTAAATGGTTAGCAGGGAGAAGAGGAAGCTAGATCTGTCGTCATATTTTATGATCAGGAAAAGAGAAGGAGGAAAGGTCCTCTTAGTGGGTCTATGGTTTATAATAAAAAATAATTAGTTATTTGAAAAGTGTGCTTTTATATTAAATGAAGTTATACGGAACACTGTTCAGAATGACCATATAGAGTGTGCTCTCAGGTTTTATATAAGAAGTAGCTTTTATAAGCTTTTTTCCCATAGTCAAAAATATTGTGCAAATTTACCTTGTTCTCCTAGGTGTCAACTGATCATATTCCACTTGATGTTTTAATGGGATAAGAGGACAAATGGCCTCAAACAATGGTAGTCGGCTTGGTTCATTGATTACATACTTCAGATCACCAACAAGCACTGGAAGATTCATTGATCTACAGAATTTGGGAAACTTGTGTTAGTCTGTCATAATAAAGAGCTCCCCTATGCACTTATAACAAGTGACAAAATGTCAAAGAGCTCCCCTATGCACATTATAACATGTGACAAAATGTCAAAGCAGGTGATTACTACTTTTAATAACATTTGTTACTTGGAAAAAGGGCTACCAGACTCCTTCTGATTTTTGGATCTACAGAATGAAATTGTGGAAAGTTATAAAACAAATCTATAATTGGCAACTACTGATAATGTATTTAGCACAGAATGTAGTATTGGTTGGTAACCTAATATACACCTTTTCTATTTTACTAAAAAAATATAGGAAAGCCTTAAGTGACCAAGTTACTGATGAGCAGCAGAATTTATCATCTATCAGTTTATCTTATAACAACTATAGTATGCAGAATATCAAGTTTTAAATTATAAGTAGAGTAAATGGTCAGAATTAACAAATGAAAGAAATGAAAGAAAAATAGATATGTTATATGAAATGTAATAGATCTCATTGAATTGGTCTATGGATTCAGTGGAAACATGGATGATTTGCAAGATTAGTACGGTATAGAGAAGTACTATGAACAGCATTGCTGTAAAATTGAACTACTGTGTATTTCTGTTTCCTTATCTCATGACTTTTTTGTTTAGCAGTTAATACTTTTTACTCCTTTTCTGCACCTTGCACAACTGCTTACTCAAAAAGAAATATATTTATTTATTGTATGGTACACTCAAAGAAGACTAGCAGAATAGCTATGGGTATAGTATTGGTGCATATTCATATATATACAGTATATATACGGTATGTGTGTATCTGTGCATGTATGAATAGTGAAAACTAAGTAAAATGGAAAATAATGTAAATAAGGAAAAAAGGTAATGTGTAATTTTAATTTCACTTATTCTAATGCAAAATAAATGCAAGCAACTTTCTTTGGATCCAATCACTTATGTAATTATATGGTTAAACTAGAAAGATATTTACCAAATTTTCTGGAAGGAATATCCTGATCATGATAGCTGGAAATCCTTAAAGGTATAGTCTTAACCATGTTTGGAAAGGTTAAATTCATTCTGTATTGCCTATTCATCTATGTAAAATGTATGTACAATGCATGACGGTACAATTATATTATCATAGATATTGAACAACCTAATAGGATTGCTTGATATACAAGCAGTACCTTATTAATAGTGATCAAATACTTCCAAATAGTCAATTAAAAAATTCAATAGAACCTTCAATGGAACAGCAAATAAAATTGAGTTTTCTGAAATTTTAAAACCAGCAAATGCATGGATGTTCTAAGCACTGTTTTCATCAAGGACAATAGCCATCTATTTCTTTTTAAATAAAAATATTTCCTCGTTTAATAAGCATTGTAGGGATAAACCATGCTCATTTGTGATGCAATAATAAGGAAACAGTATTGGAGTACTTTAAAAATTCATACAATTCTAGTGGCATATATTTTTGAGGATTAGAGTTTAGAGCCCATCATGGGGTAGGAATCTAAGATTCATTTGCCTTGGTATTATGTCTCTAAGTATCCCTTATGTAAAGCATAAATTAAAACAGAATCCAATATAGATCCAATCCTGATCCAAGTAATAAAATAAAAAGTATTAGTTTTAAAAGCCTTGGCAAAGAGATCTCCTTTGGGAAGAACCAAATAGGATAAGGCTAGAAGCAAAAAACAATGGGGACTAATATTGTCAAAGGAGTTACAAATACTGAAGTTTCTCTGTAGGAAGCAAAGTACAGCCTCTTGCAGAAAGAATGAATTCTCTCCCACCTTTTGTGATAGTATATATTTATTTATCAATAACAGTTCCCAGTATAGGATACATAAGGATTCAGCAAAGAAAATATGTTTCTACCTTCCAGCCACATTTTAAACAATTAACTCATCAGAATTCTTTCTTTAAACAGCTGCAGACAAGACTTTATGAATGGAGAAACAATTACGCAGTCTCAAGGGAAACCAAAATGAGTTAATAGCCAAAACCATGCCAAGCTATATCTTTGGAGAAAAATCACAAAGAAAACCAGCCAAATATCATTCTGCTGAGATGGTACAAATTAAACTGTAAACTTCACTCACCTTTGAAATCTGGAGAAATACATTTCCATTTATTCTATGCAAAACAAAATGGGCTCACACCTATGTCAATTATTAATGAGTAGAAAATGAAACTATAATTGCATCTTATTTGTGTTTGAGAAAATAAGGAAACAGAGCAAAAATGGAATACATATTTTTTTGCTGAAGAGGATCTGCGGCACTATTATTTAAGTTATATGGCACTTTAAGGATAAAATTATTGTTTACGTATGCATGTATAGGTATACATCTAAACACCATCAGCATAATCATTTTATATATTTCATTTAATTCCTCTGATTGCAACACTCACACTATTTGAAACCCTTCTTATACTGCTACATTTCCATGTCCATATCTATCTGCTACTTCAAAACACCATTCCATAGATCCTATGAAATTAGCTCTGCGAACATGAGCTCATGTTTTAATGCATTTGTATGTTTTTACGGAGCCACAATTCCTATTGAAATATACTGGTGACTTTGTTATAAATGCATAAATTCAATACATTTAGATCTACTAAAATCTATATACCATAAAGCAAAGTTAACAAATGGATTATTATTTTTCCAAATTACCATTTGCCTTTTATTTAATAAAACAATTGTTCAAGGGAGGTGTTTGATGTTCCTATTAAATACTTTTACGATTTTACTAGTTTACTATGAGTTAAAATAGAGGGATTTTTTTCCAATTTACCTATTATCTCCAGCCATGTGCAAAGACATCACAAAAATAAAAGCACTAACTATAACACAAAGACTTACTGGTGGTACATGCGCAGCACATCATACAGATAATCTTTCTCTGCTTCATTATCGATTAAGAGGTCAACCTGAAAAATGAATGATTTCATTACAATTCTGTTCATAAATAGGAAATGTTGAAGATTTCCCCTCTGCCATTAATCCTGAAGCCATGACAGTATCTGATTCCCTTACCTGATATTGACTAAATACCTGCATAAATATTTTCAAAAACCGTTTAGGCCATTCACTAATATAGCCCATGATTGCAAATGCAACTATGAAGGACTGGGCCGAAACCAGCTATTCACCGGCTTCTCTGAATGCGACCATCTTCCTGACGATGTGCAATCAAGTAAATTATTCCACCCCGCTTTGATATTGTGTCTGAGCTTGCTGTTAAATAGTTATCCTTTCTTCACTCTCTGAAACAGCAGGTTCAATTAACGTCGTGTCAGGTTGCAAGAGTTTCACTCTACTAACTGTTTCTAAAATAAATAAATAAAAACCTGACAGAATGACTCGCTTCTCTGGGTACTTTTCTGAAACCGGGAATCTCCACAGTCTATTCGTTTCTATTAACAGTAAAAGTGAATTGTTTGTGCATTTTGCTGAGAGTTAAGTGGCTATAATATAATTTAAATCCACTTAAGAGAGGAACATACTAAACTGCTTTGTGCTAAATCACAGCATGGGTTCATGCTAAGTAATGGAAGACAGCTATTACAGTATCACTCCATTGTTTTTCGTGTCCCGGAATGTGGTAAGTTATTTTCCAATACAGCCTCGTCTTACAACCATTCATTAAGTGACTCTTCAAAGTCATGGCCCTGAAAAAAGTGATGTACGACCAGTTTTCACACACAAGACTGCTGCAGCATCCCAATGGTCATGTGATCAAAATGCAGGCACTTGGCAACTGGCATGTATTTATGACAGTTGTATTGCCCTGGGATCCTGGGATCACCATTTGTAGCCTTCCCAGCCTGCTTCTGAAAAGCAAAGTCAATGGGGAAAGCCAGATTTGCTCAATAACCTCATTATTCACTTAGCAACTAAAGTAATTCACTTAACAACTATGGCAAAAAGGTTGTCAAATGAGGTTAAATTTACTCAACAACTGTCTTGCTTAGCAATGAAAATTTAGCATGCAATTGTGGTCATAAGTCAAAGACCACCAGTATTTGACCTCCTCTTTTGAGTCAGCTGGCCTGTTTCCATCAGTCTTTTGTTGTTATTACCCTTATTTGGGTTATCGTGGTGTTTTTCAGACTGTGAGAACTAACTTTCACATCCAGATTAACGTCGCTTCAATGGGCAGTCTAACAGTCTTTGGTGTAATACATTTTAATTAATATTCATACCTGTTCAGGTCACCTGAAGACCCCAAGGTATGTGGTTATAGCCATAAGTATTTGCAATAGCAGCAGTCCAAAAAAAGCAAATGGGTTGCATACAAAAGTATTGTAAGAAATGTCAACCTAAAGAAAAGTAATCTGCAATGTATACTTACTCTCTACTGTACTGATATTTTTTTATTATTTGTCTTGACAGGGTGCCAATAAATTACGAACAAACAAATAATTAAGAATCACTTGTCAGTGTTTCATACAGTATATTATGAACAGAATGTTGTCATGATGAAGGCAACACATTCCTATATATTAATAAAATATTTACAGGAGTCTGAATATATTCAGTGTCTTCTGAATATGCAATAGTAAATAGAACATAAATTTACAAGAGACGTTAGTATTCCCTACTGCATCGTTTTACCTTTCTAAGACATTAAAGTACATAAAATAAAAACATAAATAATGATGAATTCCACACTTGGAATCTAAAGTTGTTCCTTTAGAATAATATCAGCCAATAAAGTTTGTTTAAAAAAAAGAATCATATCACCTTTTCCATCTATGACCTTAGAATCCACAGTGGCACAAAATAATTACAAATAATTACTTCAAATAACTTGTCTAAATTTCAATATGAAATGTAATAACATTTATTATGTAATAAAAAATATTTAGCCTGAATAATACTAGACTTTTAATTTTTTATATTGAATTCTTTGTTTTAAATAAAAAGATTCCTTATAGAGTCAGTTACTGAAAATATTAATTTTATTTAGTCCTGACAAGTGTTCTAGGTACCTGAATGATAATGCTAATAAAGTAAGATTCTGAACAGATATGGACTGTGTTTATAGAAGAAGTTTAAATAAGCAAATTCAATTTCAGAGTGATGTATGATGAGTATTATCAGCACAAAAGGTCACAAGTACAAAGTACATGATCATAAATATATTTAACTGCAGATGGTTGAAATGTGTCTGTTGCTCCCCAGCTAAATGTTAATAGCTCTGAGATACAGACATAATAGTAATTAACTGGTATCTTTGGGAAAGAGCTGCACAAAGCATCTTAACATTTTTTACTTCAAGGTACTCTGAAAATTTGGCCTAATTCTATACTGGATATATAGTGTAGTGTAGCATACCATAGTGTAGTGTAATACAGTACAGTGTAGAAATACTATACTGGATGGGCAGCATGGTGGCTCAGTGGTTAAGATATTGAATTGAGATGCTCAGCACTTAAAATGCAGGTTCAAGACCCAAGTGCAATGCGACAGGGTAAGCTGCCATCCTCACTCCAGCTCCTGACAACCTAGCAGTTCAAAAGCATGCAAATGCGACTAGATAAATAGGTACCACTACAGTGGGAAGGTAACAGTGCTCTCTATCATCATTGTGACCACATGACTGTAGAAATGTCTTTGGACAGCACTGGCTCAATGGCCTAGAGATGAGCACCATCCTCTATAGCAGGTGTCCCCAAACTTGGCAACTTTAAGACTTGTGGTCTTCAACTTCCAGAATTCTCCAGCCAGCTATGCTGGCTGGAGAATTCTGGGAGTTGAAGTCCACAAGTCTTAAAATTGCCAAGTTTGAAGACCTCTGCTCTATAGTCAGCAATGACTAGCAGAGAAAAATCCACAGGGATTCCTTTACTTTTTTTTTACTATATTGGACAATTTTAATTCTTAGGTATAAAAGAGAAATGATGGAGAAATGTTTTGTTGTACACGAGGAACAATCCTAAATAATTTTTACTGTAACCAAGTTCGCTGAAAGATTTATTTTGATTTTTCCCTCTAGAAATGTTTTATGCCTAGGAAAAGGAGGAAATCCATGAAAAGAAATTATGCCATACAACTTGCATTTTAAAATAAACAAGTACAACTTAAAACCATAGCATGGATATCTTCTGAACCTTTTCTAGACGAAAGCAGTACTAAGTATGGCTTGAAGCAGTGTTTTTCAAACTTAGCAACTTTATGATACGTGGACATCTTAAAGTTGCCAACTTTTGAAAAACTCTGGCTTAGAGATTGTATGTGTTCTGACTGAAAAGTAAAGGGGGCCAAAAAACTACAGCCCCCCACTTTTTTTTTCGGTGTTGGAATTTGGTAGCTTAAAGGACAAAACATTTTTTTTGTAACTTAAATTATGTAAACTTCCAAGGATAGCTTATTGGAGTTAGGGGCTAAACAGAAAAGCCCAAAATGTTTATTTGTTGTTGTGTATATCACTGTTGTATTGTTGTATAGTTTTGTGTATTTAATTTAAAAAAAATTAAAAAATTAAAAAAAGGACAAAACATAAGATCTGCTAATGACATAAAAATGTTTTTTGCCATCCATTTCACCATGAAACATTCCTGAGCCTCCCCTAAATAGGCTTTAGCCCTACTTACTTAGGGAGAATTTTAGCCCCTAGCATGCCACACAGAGCATGATTTGACTCTTCAGCCAATGCAAGAGCCAAACCCCTATTCTAGACTGCAACCACAACCTTTTTAAGAGGAAAAAGGAAGAAATGTAAAGTGGAGCTGTTTTGAATAATATTCATGATTTGTACCCTGCAAAAGAAGGACAGCTGCATCTGAAACATACTTGTTGGGAAAGAAGGCAACTGTAGGCCAACACATCAAAAAGGTAGGCTACAAAAGGCTCCTTTTGGGGAGACCTCTTAGAGGTAGCAACATACATGACGTGTGAACAAAACTGGAAATTTCAATTAGTCATCCCTTCTGCACTCCATCATTCTCCCACTAATGAAATAGCATAGTATATTTGAAAAAAGCTAATGAATAAACCTAATTTTGTTTTTCACCCACACGGGCTTTATGTATTCAAGCAATGTTTAGACACGTCTGTACGGCAAGCTGTGTTAACTTGCCATTATTGGCACTCCTTTTCTTATTCTTCTGAGAGAATAAAAAACAAAATGTAATGCAACTGGGCTTTGGCAAAGACGTCCTACAAGGAGAAAGGAAGGCAAAAAAGAAGAAGAAGGAAAAACTGTTTGAAGTCTTTTCCTTTTGAGCGAAGGTAAGAGGCACCTTTTAAAAATAAAGATGCCTCCCGTAAACTCATTTCCTCAACTTTACGCTGCCTAAACTAGTTCCCCTACTTCGACAGGTGTATGCAAAGGGGATCCCCAGGTTTGGCTGCAGTGCGTGGATTTCGCAAAGCAACCCGCGGCACGAGCAGGGGTTTCTCCTCTCTCCTCCCTTCTGAACCCCAATCCCCCAAATTTCGGCCCCCAGGTAGACAGACCCCCCCCTCTAGTTCTGCTGAAATAAAGTTTCCATCTCTCCCTCCTTCTCCTCAGCCCTCCCCGCCAAGCCCGAGTTAATCGATACCAAGAGTCCAGAGTTCCAGCAAAATGTCTCTTCCTCTCTGCTCCGTCAACCGCCGCCGCTGCCGCTCCCATCCCGCGCAAGGCCAAACCTTGGAAAAACCCGACACATCCCCCCAACGCCGCGGGGATCGTTTGGCGTGGAGCTCAGAGCGCTTCCAGCTCACCTTGTGCCTGAATTCCCGGGCCAGCTTCCTTTCCATGACAAAGGGAGAGCGACCTTCCCGTGGCGCTTGCTTTCGCCCAACCTGCCTCTTGGAGCGCCCGCTGCGGATGCGTTTCCCTCCGGGTGCTGGAGATCAATGAGCAAAACTCTGGACCACCGCTAGAGGGCGCGGCATAGCACCGTGAGAAAAGCCGGCGGACGTCAAGGAAGGTCAAGAGGGAAAGTAGGCGTTTCCCTCGTTCACCTCCTTCCTCTGTGCCGACTTTTTTTTTCTTCCAAGCGCTCTAACTTCGCTTTAGTTTCCGAGGCTAGAGAACAACAGACAGCGGAGTCTTTTTGCACCAGCCCTTCTCCGTTTCCCTTGTTTATGTTGTTTAACACATGGTAACTCAGCTTTTTCAAGGCTAAATTTCGGCCATCGGTTGATGATGCCCATCGGAACTGTGACTTGTAGGAAATGTTTTACTTTTTTACGTTAAAAAGCCAGGCAATAAAATTTCACTGACACTTTTAAGGCGCACAGCGGAAGGGGGCTGACTCCTATCTGAAAGTAATTTTATTTAGATGGTGAGAGTAGAACATGTGAAAGTGCAGAGTTTTTGCAAAGATTTTGCATGGGGGGAGGGAAGAGACTCGGTTGCAGGATTTGGGTTTGGCTAGTCTAGAGAAAAGAAGAATTAGGGGGTGACATGATAGCAGTATTCCAATACTTGAGGGGCTGCCACAAAGAACAGGGGTGGGTGGGTTTCAAATCATTTTCCAAAGTACCAGAGGACAGGACAAGAAACAATCTTTGGGCACTAATCAAAGAGAGAAGCTAGCTGGAATTAAGGAGAAACTTCCTAACAATGAGGACAATTAACCAGTAGAACAGGTTGCCTTCAGAAATCGGGGTGCTTCCTCACTGGAGGTTTTTAAGAAGAGACTGGACAGCCACTTGTCTGAAATGGTATAGGCCAGGGTCTCCTGCCAGAGCAGGGGGCTGGATTAGAAGACCTCCAAGGTCCCTTCCAGCTCTATTCTATTCTATTCTATTCTATTCTATTCTATTCTATTCTATTCTATTCTATTCTATTCTATTCTATTCTATTCTATTCTATTCTATTCTATTCTATTCTCAGCTCTTCCCACGAATACAACAATCTTCAGTGTAAGCTGATATTGGATCCATAGATTTTTTATCTTACTGTCACATAAGCGTCATGGGTCTTCAGGATTTTTGAAACTCTTCTGATATTCTTTGGGTCTGTAAAAATGTTTCAGAATGATAGGATCTGGAGGGGACATTTGAGACTATTGATTCCAACCCGTGCTCAGTGCAGGAAGCCATTCAAAGCATCTCGTGGTCTAATATCTCTGACAGCTGGCATAGTATAGAAATCATCATTCACAATAGCCTCTTCCTCGATGGAGTTATTTTTAAGGTTACAGTAACGTCACACTGCACAATCAACCAAGTAAGGCAAAAAATAATATTTGCATTCCCACAACATTCTAGAAACAAATTGTACTCCAAAGGCTTCAAATATTTTCAGCCTTCCCAGAAAGCATGCTCTTAGTCCATAAAAGCCAGTGGAGTATAATAATTAAAGAACTGGACTAGAACTAGTGAGAGAGATCCAGGTTTGAGTCTCCACTTGGTCTTGGAATTGACCAGGTAGGCTATACAAAATACTGTGCTAAAATAGCATAGCATTGGTTAGTTTGTGAATCAATATGTAGAAATCCAGCCATTGCCTGCATTGCCATTCAATTTAAAGTTTTAAGCAGCGAAAATAGATATCCCCAAATGTTTAAAATTTCTTGGCTATCCAGAAAACTGAAAGAGTCCATTTGAGACCAATTCAGTTATTAGATTAAATTAGATTAAATAAAAGAAAGTGTTAGCTCTGTTTGCATGTTTTAAAATAGTGTATTTCTTCCAATTTATTCTTTTGTTAATCTTTTTAGTGGTATTCTGAGACCCACATGTGGAATCTCACTATTCTTATAGCAAACACGTCTGTCTGGATTCACACAGAATGGCAAACTAACCAAAATACTGGCTAGCAATTCTGGGAGTTGAAGTCCACATATCCAACACTTGAGACTTTCAAAAGGAGATTGGACTGCCATTTGTCTGAAACGGTGTAGGGACTCCTGCTTGAGCAGGGGGTTGGACTAGATGACCTACAAGGTCCCTTCCAACTCTAGTAATCTGTAATATCTTAAAGTTGTCAAGTTTGAAAAATATTGCTTTAGCCTATTAGGTGAATCCAGATTGTATGATCAGTTTATATTTCAGTCTGTTCAACTCCCCCCACCCCCAAAATAGAATTAATCAAACTATTGCTCAGTTACCCATTGGCAAGCATGCTTTTTCATTATAGGTATATAATGATTAATTGGATTCTGACTAAATATATGAACCCAGTCAGCTGAATAAACCACAATTCAGCAAACTATAGCTTAGCACCATATGCATACCTAATGTTTTTTTAAAGATATGAGACTAAAAAGCCTAAGGAATCATTGTTAATCCTGGCTGCTGTTAAAAAGCATAAGAGGATACGGCTTGGTTAATCATTGGATGAGAGATGATCCAGGAAGTGCCAGAGCTATAGATAAGATGAATTTGGGGAACAAAAGAAGTTAGAAATGGCAAACCATTTCTTATTGTTAAGAAAACTACAGGTGTATGTCCATTATACTTCTAGAAATCTGACTTGAAGGAAGAATTAGAATAGATTCTTATGAAAGAGCCCTGGTGGTGCAGTGGTTAAAATGCAGTATTGCAGGCTAATTCTGCTGACTGCCAGCAGTATGATCCTGACCAGTTCAAGGTTGCCTCAGCCTTTCATCCTTCCAAGGCTGGTAAAATGAGGCCCCAGATTGTTGGGGGCAATATGCTGACTCTGTAAACTGCTTAGAGAAGGGCTGTAAAGCACTCTGAATTGGTATATAAGTCTAAGTGCTATTGCTACTGCTTATGAAAATTCTTTTTGAGATGCTAAACTGCCTTGTAGTTAGACATACCATGTAGTTAGACATACCATATCAATAATAGTTTATAGTTGGTTTACTCATCTACATCATGGCTCATTATGTCACCCAGATCCAGCTGTAGCATTATCATTATCCCGCTTTTTAGGCTTCTGAGTTAAAAAAACAACCTTGAAATATGGCAATATTGGACCAATTTAGCCACACCAGTTCCACACCAGGCCCATTGGGCAAAAAATGGCCATCTGAAGTCTATGGGGAATTTTAATGAAACAATAACACACACACAGCAAGTGGTATCAGCCAACCAACTTTCTCCAGGGAAAGAAAAAATGGCCGAAATGGAGGTAAATCAAAACTAGCCATAATCAGTAACTGGACTATGAATACTGGCACCAGATTTAATTTAGAGCTTCTTTTGTGTGAATGTGCGCCATCACACTTGATATCTCAGTTCCTGTTTCAGAGAAGCTACCATATTTTTCGGAGTATAAGACGCACCTTTTTCCTCCCTAAAAGAGGCTGAAAATTTGGGTGCGTCTTATACTTCGAATGTAGCTTTTCTGAAGCTTTTTTTCCCAGCCCTAACAAGGTGCTAATGATCTTCCTGGCTTCCTATTCTCTCTGAAGAAGGTTTTTTTCCAGCCCTAAGTCTTTGCAGGCTTGTTTTCATTCCTACTTCCTCTGAAAACGGCTTTTTCAGCCCTAACCAGAATATAAAATAATGTGCTGAAACTGAACAGACTAAGGACACTAGGCAGATGAATACCTGGTAGGTAGATTCCCCCCCCCCATTTTCCTCCCCCAAAACTAAGCTGCGTCTTATACTCCGGTGCGTCTTATACTCCGAAAAATGCGGTATGTATAAATTTAATATGTATTTTTTTTACAACTAACGGATCAATTGAAGAAATTAAAATTGTTTCTTTTTCAGGTAACACTTCTATTCCAGAAAACAAAACAAAACAAAACAGTGCTTTCCTTATAGTCAGTCTGTGACTCTTTGCTCTCTTACCTTCTTGTTGGTTAGCTGTAGCACTTATGTAAAATAGCTGTTTTTCTTCCCTGCACGGGGACCGAGAGTTTTGACTATTAAGAGAGAATTAGATAATCTAAGATTTAAAAGCAGGTCTTATCCTGAGTATCTTCCAAAGGTTGTTTACAGTGTGTGAAAACAGTCTAAATTGTGTAATAGTTTGGTTTAGTGGTTACGATACCAGGCTAGAAAGTGGGAGTTGGTGAGTTCTAGTCCTTCCTTAACTATGAAAGTCAGTTGGGTGACTTTGGGCCAGTCACTCTTTCTCAGCCAATTCACCTCACAGGGTTGTTGTTATGGGAAAAATAGAAGAAAGATGTGTTGGATATGTTCGCCACCCTGAGTTATTCGTAAAAATAATAAAGGTGGGAAATAAATAAATAAAATAATGAAAACTGCCGTCTCCTCTAATTATGATTTTCCCATTGGCACATACAACAGAATAAAGTTCTTGCTGAAGATGTCAGTCCCGTTTCATCATTTGTAATAAAATGAACCATTTGTTACAACTGGAAATATAATATACGGGGACTAATTACAAAGAGGGAATGAGATCTTTTTAATTTCTTACTGTTAACAGACTTCCTGGTAACTTTTTTAAAAAAATCCTTTTTATCTGAGACAATTTCTCACCTGACATTGGCAGCTTTTAAAGCTTCTTTTATTTGAGAGTTGAAGGATAAAGTAAGAGAGATGAGGTGAGAGAAAGGATGGCAGATGGCAGAGGGAGGAGAGAGAAAAGGAAAAAGTAGATAAAAGGGCCAAAAAAATTAAAAAAGAAAAAGTGCACATAGAATGGTAGCAAGCAAGTAAAAAGTCATTCAAAGTATTTCTTCAAACAGGGGTAAGAGAGTTCTGAAATCTCTCAGGATTATACTTAAAAAAAACAATTTAATTTAATTTAATTTAATTTAATTTAATTTATTGTACAAGCTATGGGTGAAAGCTAATATTGACATAGCTCTGAATATTTAGCACATTCAGAACTCTTCAACCAAAACCATTAACTTTTAAACACATTTTAATGAATAATTAATAGTTGCAGCTTCCTTGAAGGATAAGTTTTGAATGTGATTGAAAAATTAGGACCTGTTGTAACGATCGCAAGGGAAACTAAATATGTTTGCTCAGAATAAATAGAATAGATAATAAATGACAACATTCAGAACAGGTGCATAGTATGAAAATTCTTAGAAATATTTGCAGTGGAAGTTTTCCGTTACCGAAATATATCATGGGAAATATATTTATTTATTTCCAACCTTTATTATTTTTATGAATAACTCAAGGTAGGAACATACCTAATATTCTTTCCTCCCCACAACATCAACTCTGTAACGTGATTTGGGCTGAGTAAGAGTGACTGGCTCAAAGTCACCACGCTGGATTTCAACCCTAAGGTGGGACTAGAACTCACAGCCTCCTGGTTTCTAGCCTGGTGCCAAGGCATCCAGTAAGTTTTTTAAAAAAAATCTGTGGGGCTAAATAAAGAGGTATGCATGATGCCTATTAGAAGTTAATAGTCCCTATTTGCCTACTTAGGGTTTTTGCCTGCTACAAATGAGAACTAGAGAATTGGAGAAGCGGAGGGAGGCTGAATGGGATGTAGTTCTTTCATTAGGTTTTATTAGGAACCGTGGCTCAGCAGATGACATCTAATTTATATAGCTTGGCCTACCTGTTTTTGTATTTTAAAAGTACAAAAAAATATGAAGACTTCTGCCTGGCATTGCTACCCTGTGTTTCCATAGTGCCAGTGTCTAGTGAAGCTGAGCTAATTAATTTTAATTAAGCTAATAAATGATTAATGGTTGGCTGAGCTCTTGCAGGAGGAGTGCAAACAGAACTTTGTGATATTTTTTGTAGAGCTGAAGGTTTTTCCCATTCTATTTTGACCTACCTCCTGAGATTTCCCTCTCTTTCTCTCCTGCCAGCAAAGCTCTGGGCTGCCTTGCTATCATTCCCACAATTATTCCTGTTCGTGTTGCTTCAAGGGTAGCTTTTCTTCATTGTAAAAACAAATGCAACGACAAGGATGACAGAAGAATTATTATTTTTTTCTGGGGCTTATTCTGCTCCCCCTTTGAGCAACTGGATGAAGCACTGGAAGATAGTGTACAGCAGTGAAGAAAGCAACAGGGCATGGACAACTCGCTGTGGACAATTCGCCATGGCCAACTCGGTGTTGGGACAACTCGCCATGGCCAACTCACCGCGGACAACTTGCTGCAGTCAACTTGCTGTGGGACAGCTCACCAAAGCCAACTTGCAACAGGACAAGAGTTACACTAATATCAAAGAAATGATGGAATAAAATCATTAAAATCATTAAATCATTAAAGAAAGGATGCAAAAGCAGGGACAAAATGATATGTGAATGACAAAAATTTAAAAACAATTTTTACATTATTTTAAATACTTGAATTGGTGAATTGTCCTGCAGCGAGCACTCCATGGTAAGTTGGCCACAGCGAGTTGTCTGGTGGTGGGTTATCCCATTCTGAGGTGGCAAGTGCCTTTTAGACTGACTCAAGGCACAAAAAAAGGAGAGGTCCTGGCTGTGTTGATGAAATGATCAAATAAACTAATCTGATCAGCAAGTGGATCAAAATATTATTATGATCAAAGACACTTGCAGGCTATTTTCTCAACAGGGTTATCTTCAAATGCTCCCAGTGAAGGAAGCTGAAGCCGCCAATTGATTGCTATTGTGGGAGGGCAAAAAAATAAATTCAGTGGGATTTTGTTAAGCACAAAGCCAAACTGGGTGACCTAGGGCCGGTCACCCTCTCTCAGCCCTAGGAAAGAAACAATGGCAAACCACTTCGAAAGATGAATGAAAAACAATGCTTCTACTGAATCCAGTTACTGTACTTAACTAAGAGAATGTTATTTTTTTGTTTGTTTTATTTCTCTTCTCCTAACTGTAAAAAAGTTTCTCAAGTAGAAATCTCCTTAGTTGATGAGTTCCCGTTTGAAGACCAGGCGTGCTCTCTGCAAATATGACCGGGGCAGGGGGAAGGGACTTCCAGAGAGGGCAAAATTATGCTAATTAGAGTGGCGTCCCCAAGCGCCCAGTCTGGCGGTTGCTGCTGCCGTCACCTTCACCTTCAAGCGGAGAACAGAAGTTCTGGAAGAAGGTGAAGCGAGGCAGGCAGCGGGCCCGCCCCTCGCCTTCCCCCGCCCAGCAGCCGAATGCACTCCCGGGCGCGGAGACCTTCTCTGGCCGTGGGAAAGGGGACCAAGCGCGCTCCTCCTCCTCCTCCTCCTCCCAGGCTCCAGCAGCCGTTTCTGAAGCTTCCCGCCGCGACGCCCAGATGGAGCCGCGCTCCGGGCGTCTCAGGGCGCTTCTTCGCACGTTGCTTCTTCACGGTGAGTTGCAGAAATCTTGGGCTTTCGGGCAGGCGTGATTTCTGCTCCGAGCGATCTGGGGTGGGTGGGATGATGAGCTAGATAGAAGAGCCGGAGGGCCGATTACCTGGGTAGCAGGTGAAGGAACCCCCTGCGAAGGCACTTTCCACTTGGTTCACGTCGATTCTTCTTTTGCAGGATTGATCTGGCGAGGCGTGGAAGCGCAACTGACCCCGCGTGCGGTTTCCGGGCTCTCAAGGTAAGAAATGTGGGCCGTGCGTGTGCGTTTCTCAGCCGGTACTGTACTCTTTTTCGCAGCTGGCGGCCCACTCGCCGAAATTCTCCTGCCGTCTCTGGACCAGAAGGCACCCTTCTTTGCTTCCTTTTAAGAGTTGCATTGCAAGAGGGCAGTTCCGTGGAGGGAAGAGTCTCTGGCATCCTCACCATCCTTGTGATGGGTAAAGTGATACCTGATGAGATTCTCCTCCCGCGCTTTGAAATGCTCAGGACAGGCCTGGTCCATCGTGTATGTGCTGTGGTTTTTCCAGGAATGTGGTTCTGATTTGGAAAGTTTATCAAGCCTTGTCACAACTAATGGAATAGAATAGAATAACAGAGTTGGAAGGGACCTTGGAGGTCTTCTAGTCCAACCCCCTGCTTAGGCAGGAAACCCTACACCACTTCAGACAAATGGTTATCCAACATCTTCTTAAAAACTTCCAGTGTTGGAGCACCCACAACTTCTGGAGTCACGTTGTTCCATTGATTAATTGTTCTAACTGTCAGGAAATTTCTCCTTAGTTCTAAGTTGCTTCTCTCCTTGATTTGTTTCCACCCATTGCTTCTTGTGCTACCCTCTGGTACTTTGGAGAATAGCTTGACTCCCTCTTCTTTATGGCAACCCTTGAGATATTGGAACACTGCTATCATGTCTCCCCTAGTCCTTCTTTTCATTAAACTAGACATACCCAGTTCCTGCAACCGTTCTTCATATGTTTTAGCCTCCAGTCCCCTAATCATTTTTGTTGCTCTTCTCTTAACTCTTTCTAGAGTCTCAACATCCTTTTTACATCGTGGTGACCAAAACTGAATGCAGTATTCCAAGTGTGGCCTTACCAAGGCATTATAAAGTGGTATTAACTCTATTAAGACTTTCTACAGGTGTTAAACTATGACTTCAATAATTCTCTGCCTATGCTAGGAATTATGAAAGTTGAGGGCCCAGTCAGGGAACATCATTTTGTGTTGTGCTAAAATTTTCAGAGATGTATTTAAGGTAAAAGAGGGGCAACAGTCAAAATCTATACAAAGGAAGCTATGAACCAACCCAGTGCAGAAAATCCATAAAGCATTTTCTGCAAGCTTTGAAGTCCAAGGGTGAATATGATTTAATATGGACCACAATACACTTTTCCTGCAATGTTTGGGGGAAAAAGTCCCATTGAATTCTTCATGTCTAAGCAACAATGTAGGCTGGTTCATCTGATTCATGTTGTGTGAATCAATCAAGAAGGCTTATATAGAAAACAATATTTACATAAATAGTTACTTAAAATTGCATAAACTAGTCACAGATTGAGCATTTCTAAAGCAATGTGTTCTGATCTATGAAATAAAAAATATTCTTGAGAATCACAAGGTTTAAAATATCCGATAATCATAGGCTAATAATATATCATAATTATATGTATATATATTTTGCAGGCTAAGAAAGGGAATTTAAAATAACTTTCATAACATTTTAGCATCTTGTAGAATTTCATAGATGAGCCATTGAGCTTGAAAATTTTTTTGGTGTGCTAAATATTGAAAAATATGGAATGCTTTGGAAAATATATGAAAATGAAAGAAAATGAATATAAATATAGGTCAGTAAAAGCATTTTTCTGCAGAAGTAATTTGGGTAGAAGGATTTTTTTTTAATTCCCAAGAAATGATTTGGTAGTTGGAATACGGGGTACTCAATCTGCCAGGAAAGTTTTCACAAAGGTATAAACACAGCATTTCTACCAATAAAATTTAAAATGTATTAAAATACTCAACATCAACTTCAGAAGAAAAGGATACTCTTATTTCCTTTAAAAGTAAGTTAAAGTTCCTTAGGTAATATAAAGAAAAAACAGAATTACTAAAAAGACTAAAAAAAAGTAAAGGAATTTGTTATTGCTGACTGAACAGTAGCAATCAAAGCTCTCAAAGGTAAGGGCTTTATTTTCTGCAGCATCAATAATTAAGGGGCACCCCTTAAATTCCATTTTTTTTTGTCTACTGATTCAGTCAGGAGGCCTCAAATTGAGTGGAGGTGCAGCTTTCCTGAGTTCTGCATGAGTAGGAAAGGTGCAGATTACCTCTGCTCAACAAATCCAGCCTTGTTCTTTTCTTCCTTAGGAATGACAGCAGCGCGGTTCCTCAGAAACGAGATCCTAGTGTCCTCAGCGATCAGGTAAGGCACCAACTCTGCAGCTGTTTTTAGAATTTTAAAAGTTAGTGTGATAGAATGAACAATTCCCAGACTAGCTTATCCTGTATGTAACTTTACGATCCTATGATTATTTTCCTTCAGTCTTTTGACACTGAGTTTTTGAACTCCTGATCTGAATATCTTTATTATTTGCATTTGTGGCAGGATTGAGGAAAAAAACTTGAGTTATAGATAGCTTTGCAATTCAAAAAGGGTTTAACTTTACTTTCATCAATAGATGTATTTGCTAAGAAAGCCTTGACCTCTGTTCTTTTATTGGAATGGTATGGCCGGATCATTTATGCATTCAGCATTAAGCAAAATGCTTCCTCTTTGTATATTTTGAATGGAAGAAATGTATTAAAATATAGGAATATGTCATACAACTGATTTAACAGATTCAAGAAAAAATGACTTTGTCATTTTAGAAGCAATTATTACCACATATATTTAATAATACATCATACTTAAAATGCATTTTTCTTCAAAAGTCTAGCTGTTCTGAAATTAATAAAAAATTACAAAGGATAAGTAGGGTTGAATTTTTGTTTCATTTTATAAATTTACAATTATAACAATGAATTAGATTCAATAAACTTCATTTTATAAGAGCTATAACAAAATGCATAATGTGAATGACATGATAATAATTTTTTCAATCACATTCCCAATAATTCAAAGCATATGGCCTTAGGTGCTTTTCTTGCTTCGCCAGACTTTGATTATTAAATTTTAAAATGGAATAAAATACCATCAGTTTTATTACAAGCAAGAATAAGAAAATAAACATCAGGATCAGTTATTGGAAATGATTCAATATTACCATTTCATAGTTTGTCTAAAAATAATCACTAAAATATATTTCTTGTTTTTAATTGAGAGAAGGCTTGTTTAGCATTTAGGCCTCATTCAGAAGTTTAGGAGTGGTATTTGACAGTAGACAATATGTATTTTACTTTCTTTCCATTAATTCCCAGTTAGTGAATGCTTATTAAACGAAATTCCTAATTGTTTGGCTTCATTTAATAAAAGTGCATTTATTATTTAATGTACAGTATTTCTACATTGCTTCCCTTGCTATTAAATCTTGCAGCTTTTACAGTAAGAATAAAAATAATAAAAATACATTGCTTTAATTTATTGTACTTTATTAGTTTAAATATATTCATTGAAAGTGAGAAGAAAATAAGTAAACAAAATAAAACTAAACTATTCATCCATAACATTTGCACAAAAATGCAGTCTATTCAGCTTTTTATTTTGTACAGCCTATTTAACTCCTCTAAATTCAGATTCTGTCTTTTGTTTCTCTCCAATTTTTTTGTTATTGAAAAGTTCAGTAGACAGAAAAAATATACATAATACACACAGGAAATTAAATCAACTAGCAGTAAATCTGTGTTTTTTTAAAAAAGAGTCCAAGAACTGGAAGTAACTTCTTTTGTTGTCTTATCTTCAGGCTGTTGATCTTAATTAAGTTGCTCAGAATATATATAAAATATTTGACAGGTATAAAAGAAACGTTCTGAATATTATTAAAGCCATGTTATTGCGATTAAATGTCTATGAACATTAAGAGTAATGAATAATCCTTTCAATATTTTAGAAAGGTAGGAAATCTCAGACAAATATACAACCAATAAGGGCTGAATTGACTATAGGGTTAGAGTCAGTAATTCAATATCACAACCTTCCCACTCCATTATTCTCATTATTGCACGTTTTTTTCATGGGGCCCACAGGTACTGTTTTGTAGAACATCACAAATAAAACAATGCAAGAATATTCATACATAGCTTGCTCAGTGAGAATCTTGCAGGGACATATATAGACTTCTTTTAGGAGAACATTTCCTGACTGGATCAGTGGACATCCTTCACAATTAAGAGGAACCACATTAGAGAAGCTTCCAAAGGACACTGCAGAAATCATAGTGGAATGTAACACATTCATGTTTGAGTTACAGCACTGCACCTCTATTTGTATATCTGGCTTAAATTAGTCATAGTAAGGCCAGATAAAAAACACTTCCTTGGATTCGGATTGATACTATCACACTATAGAGCAGTTCCTCACTCATCCTGAATAAGTTAGAAGAGTGTTGCAAGCATAATAGTTCTAAAATGGGCGTATCCATCCTTTTTGTCCACTCTTTCTTTGGCAGTGATGATGACTGATCCACTTTCTCCTGTGTTAATAGACCAGATCTGTTAGGGAGCATCTCAGCAGCTTCACCATTTCATGTCTTTGTACTGATGTCAACCCTCCCAGGTAAACCAGACAGGAAACAGGACTAGATAAATTAATTCTACTTTATTGTAAGGCTACAGTAACATCATCATGCAAGTCTGAAACTACAAAACTTCCTGCTGCCATTTTTAACTGCTTGATCCATTAGGGCAGATCCCTTCAAAACATCTTTCTCTGACCCTTAAGCCACTGAGGGTTGACTTCTCTTGTCTGAACGTTTATGAGGCAGCTTCTCTTCATCTCATTCCCCCAAAGTCATCCACATAGGACACTTCAATTGATCTTCTTGTGATTCTTTCAGTCTCATTGCATTAAGTATAGCTTACATCCTGGCAGCAGCATCCATTCCATGTGGGTAAGGACCTGTACTCTCATAGCCATTTCTTCTGGACCTGAGCCTGAGAAAAAGTTCCTCTTTCTTCTACGCAGCTTTATGTGAGGATATGGAGTGGGGACAATGTTGCATCAGAGATTGGTAACCAGAAGTTGAATTCTGTCCAATTTCAGTCTCTCTAGGAAAAAAAAATCATGAGATTGCCCACAGCTGCAGACAGCTGCTCCTCAGGAATCAAGGTTTATGCAGTCAACTCATGGCTGAAAGTACCATCAAGCTCACAGTCATTAAAATAATCTATATGGACATAAAGCAGAGCCTTATTTCTTAATAACTTTTGGAACTGCACATTAATTACTTATTTTTAACTATTATGAATTTTCAGATTGGCCAGTTTTGTAACATTCACTGGGTGAGCTTCTTTCTATCATTGGAGAAAGAAGTTTTTAAGTACAAGATTAGGGACTTTAAAAATAAAATGGGATTGGAATAAACAGCAACAGGGTGCTTAGAATTTTTATTTCAGAAAGCTATAAATGGATTAAAAATCTAGAGGGATTCAAAATAATTTTGAAATTAATTATAAGAAATCTTTCTATGTGAAAATATTGTTTGGAGAAAAAACATGATAAGATGATATTCCTATGTGTGGACACTAGAGGGAATCAGAAAGAGCTAAAGATTAATTAATTAAAGGAGAAGAAAACTTAAATGTGACTTCTGAATATAAAATGAAGTGAAATACTTTAACTTTGGATGAATATTTGGAAGCACTGGACTAAGAAGTTAATCTTAAGATTGTCTGCTATTGTAGATAAACCAGATTTAAAAGAGGTTATAGAAGACAAGTTTTATTGGATGAGACTGAGGCTGATTTGAGTGTGGATTTAAAAAATGCAACCCTACTTGGATCAGGAAGCTCTTCTCACAGTCACTCACGCCCTTATCACCTCACGGCTGGATTATTGCAATGCGCTCTTCATGGGGCTACCCCTGAAGAGTGTTCAAAGACTACAGCTGGTCCGAATGCATCTGCGCGAGCTGTTGTGGGTGTGCCTAGATACACACACATTACATCAATTCTTCGCGAGCTGCACTGGCTTCCTATCGGTCTCCGGACATAATTCAAGGTGTTGGTCATTACCTTTAAAGCCATTCATGGCTCAGGGCTAGACTATCTTCGAGACTGCCTTCTACCACATACCTCCCAGCGACCGGTAAGATCCCACAGAGTTGGTCTTCTTCGGGTCCCGTCAGCTAAACAATGTCGGCTGGCGGGTCCACGGGGAAGAGGCTTCTCTGTGGCTGCCCTGGCTCTCTGGAATCAGTTACCTCCTGAGATCCGCACTACCCCCACCTTATTGGCCTTCTGGAAAGCCGTAAAGACCTGGCTCTTCCGACAGGCCTGGGGCCACTGACCCTTGGGGATGACTAGTGAGGTCGGGCCATGAATGTACGGATGGCTGACACTGTTTTTAAATTGTAATGTGTTTTTTAAATTGCTTTTAGATGTCTTTATATTGATTTGATGGTTGTTCTTCTGTTGTGAGCCGCCCAGAGTCCCTAGGGAGTTGGGCGGCATAGAAATGGAATAAATAAATAAATAAATAAACAAATAAATAAATAAATAAATAAATAAATAATCACGGTTGTTAAGTGAATTACACAGTCATTAAGCAAATCCAGTTTTCCCCAATGACTTTGTTGTTTGGGAAGGTTCTAAATGCTAATTAGATGATCCCAGAATGCTGCCACCATCATAAATCCATTCTGGTTGCCAAGTGCCTGAATTTTGATCACATGAATATAGGGATACTACAATAGTTGTAAATGCAAGTACCAGTCATCAGTCACTTTTTTCAGTACTGCCCTAACTGTGAATGGTAATTAAAAATGGTTATAAGTTGAGGAATATTTGTATTAGTTTTTTTATCTTTATAACTGCAAGCGTTAATGAAATTATTATATATATAAAACTGAAAGTCCCTCTTCCTTCCTTCCGAATCCTTTTGTAAGGCCAGGTTAGATTAGGGCAGTGATGGCGAACCTATGGCACGGGTGCCACAGGTGGCACACGGAGCCATATCTGCCGGCACGCGAGCCGTTGCCCTAGCTCAGCTCCAGCGCGCATGTGCGTGCACGCCAGCTGATTTTTGGCTCACGCGGAGGCTCTGGGACGACGATTTTGGCCTCTGGAGGGCCTCCGGGGTGGCAGGGGGGAGCATTTTCGCCGTCCCCAAGTTCCAAGAAAGCCCCTGGAGCCTGGGGAGGGCAAAAAACAGGCTTACTGGGCCCACTGGAAGTTGGGAAATGGGGGAGTGGGGGGGTCACGCACTCATGCACAGGGGGGTGGGGCAAGTGGGGGGCTTTGAATTATGGGTGTGGGCACGCACAAGCATGCGATAGCGCGCGCGCGCACTATTTTGGCACCCGAGGAAAAAAAGGTTCGCCATCACTGGATTAGGGGATGCAAGAGGGATTCCTGTTACTAAAGAAAATAAACCCACAAACCCCCCAATTTTTGAATTTTTTTTAAAAATTGAAATTAAGTGAGTGGTACCAAACAGATTCTAATGCAGATAAATACCATTAGACGGGGACAAGAGTGAAGAAATAACTCCAGTGACATAGATGGCACCATGATTGTGCAACTACAGTAAATATGTTCTGTAAAGGTTCAATAAAGCATATTTTTGAGGACTTAAGCTTCTGCATTGTACTATACTGCAATATTTTAATTTGCAACAAAATAATATTATATCACAGCTTTCTTAATCACTGTACATTTTTCTAACCAATTTACACATATGAATAATGGACAATTATATGTTATTTCAAATTAATAGATTTTTTTATTGCAGGTATCTGGATTTTCATCTTATAGTTCTTCCTCTACCACAATATCTTCATACAGGGAAAGAAGATTCCATAACATATTCTGTGATTCATCAAGTAAGCTTCCCAAACTATTTGTAAATTTTTAAAATCACTATGATGAACCTTACTGCAGTGAATTAAATCTAATTTCCTTACCAAAAATTATTTGAACATTTTCCAAAGTTGAACTTGCAAGGTACAACATTCAGCAGCAAAATGGCTGATAGGGCTATGCCATCCTTGTAGAACACAAATTTCGAAGCCTTATTGGTTACCGGTAGGCTTCCTGACTTAATTTGAAGTGTTGATTATTACCTACATTATAAAACATTTCATCAATTTGTGTGTTGATGGCCTGTTGAGGTTCTCCAGCGCTTTCTGAGGTTTATAGAATGTATACTAGGTAACACATTTTTCCAGTGGTGGTCCCTAGCTTATATGGGCATTTGTGGGTGGCCTGTTGAGAGTGGTCCCCAGCTCTTCCTGAGGTTCATGAAGAATGTACCAAGTGACAGACCTTTTCAGTGGTGGCTCCAACTTATGAAACAGAATTACAAATGCACCAATGCACTGTAGAAGCAAGTTAAATTGATACTATTAAATCAAGGTTTTGTTCTGGCAATTGTCTTAGATACTTAGTTTATTATTTTGACTGCAGTTAGATATTTAAAAATATTGTTAATTGCCCTGAGTCTATAAGGTTTGAGGAGGTTTATAAATATTGTTAAAAAAGATATAAATAAATAAAGAATTGCAGAATTAGTGTAATATCTCCAAATGATTATTGTGATTAAGTAGAGTAGCATGCCAGTTTACTTATAATTAAGGGGGGAAATATCCTGGATTTAAAATAGAATATTCCATCAAGTTATTTAATTGGCCATATAGTATTTCATTTCCAAAGAAGAAATAAATAATGGTGTATTTTAATTTATGTATTAGTCTTTGACCATGGGGATATAGTACTTTTTTGTTGCAAATGCTGTTTGTTTCTTTACAAAAATGAAAATTCTCAGCTTGCAAGGAATATACCCTGCAATCTGACTCCTTTCGTATTTCTTAGTTAAAAGAATTCTCCCCTTCAAATTTGGGAAGTGCAGGATCTTGGCAAGCACTAAGAATGTATAAAAATGGATTGTATGAAGCTAAGTAAAGCTACCTCAAATAGGAAAAAGGGTGAAAAAAGAGCTACTTTATTTCCTGAAGAAGCCTATCCATTTTTACTTTGTTCAGAATTACAAAAAAACTATGTTGTATGATGTTATGCCCACAATAGCAGAGCAGGAGATTTTGCTCCTGTTGCTTTATAAAAATAATAATTGTATACCAGAGGAAGGAAAAGGGGAAGGGAAGAATTTTTTTTATAAAAGCCCAAAGATGAAAAGGAAGGGAAAAAAGGGGGTGAGAGGTATATAAAGACCTTCAAGGTAATGGAATGCATGGATAACCTTGAGGAAAGGGAAGAGGAGATGCTACCTAGGAAACCATCAGACAAAAGAGGCAGGAGCCTGCAATTGTTTAATAGTCAAAGAAAGAAACTTAGGAAGGATCTAATGGGTCTAGCAGCTAAAAGTGGTGGGTGGGAACTTTGTATTTTCAGATTTGAAGGATTCTGTTAATGTAGCCTTACAGTAAAGTAGACTTAGCTCATCTATTCATGTTTCCATTCTTTACCTGGAAAGACTGACATTCAGTCTAGCTGGAGACTGCTAGTTGGAGGAATTATTTAATCAAGAATACTATTTTTATTAAAATTCTGCAGAGCTGACATCATAAGCTAGGCTCCTGTAGAAACAGGTGTTGAGTCAAAACAGGGAACAAAACCATTAATAAAACATTACAAGAAAAAACGATATGGAAAATAGCCTGTAATTGGCTATTGAACTGCTGTCCTCAAAGTATAGTAAATGGCTTTGACAATTGCTGAATGTTATTTTTATTTGGTTATGGAATTTAGCAGGTGTTAATGGGAGCTGACCCTTCCCAAGAACACAGAATAGGAATCTCAGTTTTATTAAGTTTAACATCAAATGTTCAAAGAACTGTGTCTCATCTAAATCAATAGCAGGTCAATAAATGAAGGTCACTTGAAAGAATTCTGGGGATGACTTCAATGTAACTTGATCCAAGATAGTTTCTACTTTGATGGAATATTACTGCAATGTTTATCCAAAGTATACTAATTTAAAGTCATTAAGCCTTTTTAATGTCTATGAAGATTCTCACTCATGGCTGATCATGGCTGTCCCAAAGGTGCTTTTTCAAGAGGCAACTGGACTTTCTGGTTTTTCTTTGAAGACGTTTCACTTCTCATCCAAGAAGCTTCTTCAGCTCTTGGATGAAACATCTTCAAAGAAAAAAACAGAAAATCAAGTTGCCTCTTGAAAAAACACCTTTGGGACCAGCCCTCTTAATGTATAATCAGAAATCATTGTCATATAGAATATGAATAATAAAGTATAATTATTAGCTGAGAAGATTTCTAACATTAGTTGAAAAGGTATGGTCCATTCTAATGATCTGTTTTCATGTAACTACCCAGTTAGAATGTATGTAACTTGTAACAAAATTATTGCATATTATTTTTTTAAAAAAACAGATTTAGGTTTATTTGCATGCTTCAATGGAGGTGAATGTGTACACTGGAAAATGTGCAACTGTAGTCGATATAACGCAACTGGATCAAGATGTCAGATAGGTAAGGAGACGATATCATTTTATGTTACCTGTTTTACTTAGAATGTTTTAAGATGCAGAAATATCCTTTAGTACGATTGATGGACTTATTCTCAGAATCAACACAATTCCCCCAAAGGCACAAATCTGTATTTTGTAGCTTTCAGGTCAGATTCTGAAGAAGAAATGGAATCTCAACAACCATAAGTGCTATATATCACGATGTGTGAGAAGTATGAATTTATTATTGTAAATAAGAGCCATAGCACAACCATTTTGAATCTATTTGTAATGACAAATCATATTGTGTAACAAAATGTATTTTATGTATGTCAGCTCTTTTCCACTGTCCTCATACACAGGATATGTTTGTACCAAAATTATGCTGAGGGAAGCTGGGAATGTACAAAAAGACCTGTTTACAGGATATAAGCTTATGGGAAAGCACAAGTTCACACAGAGAGAGGAAGTGTGCAGCTGTCAGGATGATGGATAGGTTCTAGGATTTTTCCTAGCTAGAAAACACTGTGTTAGGATGTTACATAATGGGAGGTTGGACGATATGATGTGAGGAGAATGGGAGGAGTAAGGTGGAGCCATGTTCTGTATATAAACCATGGGCCTGGATAATGGCCTTGCCTCTATTTGTGTCAGAAGTTCTGTCTTCTGTCCAAATTTGGGGGACCTTTGCGCAAAGTATGTAATAAATCTGTTTATATTATTAATCTGGACTCCTGCCTAATTAATTTTTCTCACACAATGCATATTGTGAAAATAAATATTTTCCCCCTTCTGGCTATATGTTTACAGTCATCACTTTCTTGGATCCAAGTTAAACCAAGAGTAGTATTGCTTCTGAATGATTCTTTCCCTCTTCTTTTGCTATAGTACATAACATGGGAACAGAACGAGACAACATTTGTCGAACATGGGGACAATATCATTATGAAACCTTTGATGGACTTTACTATTTTTTCTCTGGGAAATCTACATATGTTCTTGTCAGGCAGAATGAATTAGATGAACAGAGTTTTTCTATACAAGTAAGTGAAAATAAGAATGAAGGGGTATTGTGTAGTAAAGTTGTTTTCCTCGACTCTGGGCTTTATGAATTAACTAGTTAATCTAGGTTGGGTTACTTGCATAATATGACACTTCTGACACTATCTGTTTCAGAGAATGTCAGAAAGAATAGGGGTGTATGATGGATGATTCTGTTTTTTTGTATTGTTGCTTGATTGAGATTTCATGAACCCATATGAAATGTTTTTCTGTGCATGAGGGTGAAAAAAGTTGATGCCTCTTACTCTTATAACTCCTTATGCATCATGATTTGTGGTCATGGGAATCTTTCTAAATTTGGCAGAGATTTGGGAGCAGGTTCAATTAGAGATTAATTAAACATGTTTCATGCAAATGTTGAAGGCTGCAGAGATCCCAGCTTAGTAGAGTTCCAAAGAATGTGGATCTTGACTGAACCTAAATATTCCAAGCTTCACTTATATGTACTGTTTTGTATTTGGGAGAATAGAGTTGTTACCAAATGTGGTATCAAGCTAATAATCAATTCAGCAATAATTAAGATACAGGCATTGAGCTAATGTTTATAATTTCAATGTTATTTAGGATCCTGTATCTGGAGTTGTATGCAAATTGTAATCAAATTTTTCTTAAAATTATTCTCTCACTTTTTTTTTTGCAGATCCATAATGATCCAGAATGCAGTTCTTTTCCATATTCCTGTAAACGATCTGTTAGTTTATATTTTTCTGGAGAAGAAGAAATCAGATTAAGTAGTGAGGTTACTTACAAAGGCATTGTGTAAGTTAAACAAATGTACCTGTATGTTATCATGTTCCTTGGTATTTTTACCTATGCTATTATATTAATGTTGCAGATTTAAGTATTCTCTGCAATTTCTAAATATAGACCAGTTTCATTCCTCTGGACAATATATAGTGAATACTTTATAATTCATTATGCAATTGAGAGCAATATTTTTTAAAAATAAAAAACGTCCTATAACTTTCTGCTGACTATCAGGTGTTTCTGGAATTACAGGGATATTTTCACCTGATCTGTTAAAAGCTACACAGCTGACCAACTTAAGAAAGGGTTTCAGAAAGGCACCTTTAATGCCAACGGGGGATAAAAACAATCTAGAAAAGTGTAAACTTATATTTCCAAGCAGACTGTAGCAATTGCAACGTGGTCTCTTTGAAATATTTCCATTCCATTCCATTCCATTTCCATTCTATGGGTCCCAGGCATATCTCTGGCCCATGCTGCCTTTTCTCACACCAACTGAAGTCCTCTGCTTACTTTCCACACTTTTTCACAAAGCCCTACTTCTCACAAGAAACATAGCTATTCAAAACCAGTTAAGATTGTTCTCCAAGCCATGTTAAGAATATTGTTACTAACAAATTCATCACAAAATGGTGTCTCTATTCTCCTTTAATAGGAAAATGACTCAATAATAAGATCTGTGCAGTCGAATGCAGTAATTTTGTTTGATTTTCATTGGTTGTTATAAAACTACAAAGCTGAAAATGGGACTTTAGTAGCATTTGAAAAGAAAACTATGTTCCTTTCTTTATGGCGATGTTTTTTTCCCCCTAGAATACAATTACCGTATACCATAGGAAAATTACATATTCAAAAAGTAGCTGGATATGTCATTGTTAGACATCAGTATGCATTCTCTTTAGCTTGGGATGGAGTATCTGCTGTTTATATTAAGATGGCTCCTGATTACTTAGGCAAAACTCATGGACTGTGTGGTAATAACAATGCCATTCTACAAGATGAGCTTTCTACAAGTTACGGTGAGTATTTACTTGAATTCTAATGTTTGCTCTCAGTATATATTTATGCTATGTGCAGTCCTTTATAAATATGTCCAAGGAAATGAAATGTAAATAAAATACAGATTAGAATTAATAAATGGGTTAAGTGAAATCTAAACATTTAAGGATAATTTTACTTTGGGCAGCTCGGTATGAGATATTCCAATATGAAACTGAACGTAGAAAAAAAAGATATATCTATAAGATTGTTCTAGTTTTATATTCACGGAATATTTAAGACACAGGAACATTAGAACTAAACTATTTTAATGTAGTTTAGGAGTTAAGTAAAGGCAATATTGTAAACAGCAAGATATTTTTGATTGAATAGTCTGACCTTCTATTTTGGGTCATAAATACAGATTTCATTATATTGAAGAATGGATGGGAACTGGAAGGTCAGGGCTCTTGTAATTAGTCAAATAAGGGAGAAAAATCATGATACCCTCTATTATACTAAAAAAAACCTTCCTTCCAAAGTATATGCAGAAAATTTCTCATGCCACCCTTCCCTGCAGCCTGTACAGGCAAATTGCTTGTGTTATGGGATCATAAGTAGTTGTCAGGGTTCTGACCGATGCCCTAATTAAATCATGAGCCTTGAGCCAAGCTTCAAAAGAAATCCAGTTATTTATTAGGAGTTTCATGTTGGCACGTTCCAAGTGAAGCCAACTCTGACCTCACTTAATTCACGCCTCGGGTCTGACCCTGTTCCACCCCTCTCCCCAAGGTGTGTCATCAGTCACATTCCCCAACGAAGCAATTTTGCGGGTTGTAGAAGTCCCTCCCTCTGGCCACTGTGGGTCTCCGTGGAGATGGCCTTGACATAGAGAATGTGTCCAAAAGCTGGAATGTGCTTTTGTTTTGACCAAAGTTCAATTCCCTCACTGCAGCTGCGAGGCTCAGTTCCCCATCCCCCTGCCTATGGCAACTCAAGAGCAGGTCAGGAATGCTTCGCGAGTTTCGGCTTCCCTCACTTTCCAAAGGCGACCTGTGTAAAAAGCAAAAATAGTTATGAGTACAGGTATTGATTTCAGGGGTACGACCCTCCCCTAGGTTTTGTTGGGCTGTCTTCATGGAATTTAGCTATGAGGCGGTCAGCTTGGATGTTTCTGCTCTTTACCCAAGATACCACTGATAGGGGGTAGCCCTTTCACTTGATTAGGTATTGGAGATGTCTCCTGTGCCACCTCGAGTCGAGGATGCATTGCACTTCATAATGGGTTTGGCCCCCTATGACCACTGGGTCTGGGGGCTCATGGGATAGTGGTCTCACGGGGTAGTGGTCTCAAAAACCGACCACGGGTTTTAAGAGGCTGCTATGGAATACCGGGTGTACCTTCCCTAGCAGTTAATTGCACCGTGACCGGGTTGATAATCATCACTATGGGGAATGGCCCCATGAACATGGGTCCCAGGTTCTTGCTGGGAAGTTTTAACCTCAAGTACTTTGTGAAGAGGTAGACCTTTTCCCCCAGCTGGAACAGCCATTATGTGGCTCAGTGTTTCTCTGACTGTTTCTTATAGGTCTGCGCCGCTTTAGCTAGCGCTTTCTTGACATTTTCCCATGCTGCTTTCAGCATTGACAGTAGTACTGTATGTCCTACATTATGCATTTTCTATGTATTTGCATGTATATACTTTGTTGTTTAGAGACTCATCCCATGATTGTTAAATGCCCACACAGTATGGTTGAAAATCTCTAGAGCGGACTAATGCAAAAAGAAATTTTAAAATCCATACAAGAAACATCATAAACGCCAACATTATTCTCAGTGAAGATTTCCAGTGTATGTTACAATACTGTTCTATCAATAGCAGTGAAAGCATTTGAACTGGCTTCACTGCACCTGGTTAGTATATGTACAATGACTCCATTAGAAAGCAGGGTGTTACTGGCTAGATGGCTGAAGATTGACTCATTTCAGAACTAATTAGAACTAATTTAACATTACTTGAGAAGCTAGATGGAAATTGTGAAAGAAAACCATGATGATAAAGCGAACTTCCTGCCTTTATGCAATGCATTTGTGTATTTCCGCCCCGTAGGAATAATTACAGAAGACATTGAAGAATTTGTGGAAAGCTGGAGAGAAAATCCTCCCCAGGAGAACATCCGTTCCTGGGGCACGTCATTTAGCTATGAACCACCCTGTTTGACTCGAACTGATCCATTTTTGCAGGTAGGTATTCAACACACCACACAAACTAAGATTTAGTTCTAAATGTGAAACTTTTTGGTCTATTCAGCCATAATCATTGCCCTTTTATTATATAAGTCTGCCGTACTGACTTACATATTTTTTTCATAGTTGACTTAGTGTTGATAAACCCTGTGGTCTAGAACAGGGGTAGGCAAAGTTGGCTCTTCTATGACTCGTGGACTTCAACTCCCAGACTTTCTGAGCCAATCATGCTAGCTCAGGAATTCTGGGAGTTGAAGTCCATGAGTCATAGAAGAGCCAACTTTGCCTACCCCTGATCTAGAAGACTCTATAAATGCTGAAAGTGTCCTAGGAGCAATCAGTGAAGTATGGTGAAGTGGTTATTGGATTTTGACAAAGAAAACCCAAGTTTTAGACTATGTTCAGCAGATTGATGACACGAGGGGGGAAAATGTCTCTGTGTCTAGTAGTTTTGGCATGCTGTCCTGAGGGGAGGAGTTGGAACAGTTTATGTCCAGGATGTGAGGGGTCTATAGATATTTTCTCAGCCCTCTTTCTGGCTTGTGCCTGGAACTCACTACCTGACTCTGTGGTTTCGTCACCAAACCCCCAAAACTTTACCCTTAGACTGTCCACTGTTGACCTCACCCGATTCCTAAGAGGTCAGTAAGGGGCGTGCATAAGCGCACCAGCGTGCGTACCGTCCCTGTCCAAATGTTCCCTCTTATCAGTACCCATCTTATGTATATAAACAATGTTATATCTATGTATATTACGAGTACGTACTTGACAAATAAAAATAAATAAAAAATAAAATAAAATAAATAAAAAATATACGGGTTTTCTATAGAAGGCAGGCTGTTGCAATTGTTCGTTCTGCAGTCTTAACTGTCCGTTGGAGTCAGTATCTGTCCTGTTTGGTTGCTATATCAAACCAGACAGTTACAGAGGTACAAACGACTGACTCAGTAATTCCTCCGTAAAACTGTATCAACAAGCTCCCCGGGCAGTCTGAACTTCCCGAATTGCTTTTCTGTTTTTTATTTTGGTACTGTTTAAAACAACTTTTCTCTACATTTTTCTCTCTTTTCAGAGGACATACACATTATGCAGTGTATTGCTCTGGTCCCCCTTTAAAGAATGTCATGAATTTGTGAGCCCATTTCCTTTCATGGCCAGTTGCACAAATGATTTATGCATGTAAGTATCCATTTTTTGAAGTCTAGAGTTAGGAGTGGGTAGCCTAAGATCCAAAAATGCTCATGAATTCACATGGGTCTATTTATTATATTATTATCTCCAGTTCTTACACTATTCATATCTCACATATCATGATCAGCGGTGGGTTGCTCCCAGTTCGGACCGGTTCTTAGAACCAGTAGCGCCGGCAGCGGGAGGCTCCACCCACCCACCCGGGACGCTTCTGAGCATGTGCGTGCGTGCGAACCGGTGGCAAAATTATTTAGAACCCACCACTGATCACGATCTCTAGAAGCAAGTTCTCAACATGTTCAAGATGACATAGTATGTATACATAGCAGGATTCATCTTGGCCAAGTATTTAATTCCCACCTGGTTCTTTTCCAATTGTTTTAGAGTGGTATTCATTTGTTCATTCCCATAGAATTGAGTGAAAATGGAACAACTTGATACAATTGTTGATCTAAATTTATGTATTTTGAATTCTCGTTATCTGATTACATTCTGATTTAAAATCAAATCACGGTTTAGTTCTATAATAATGAGCTTAAGCTGCCAGAAGTAGTTGTTACTCACATCTTTGTCTCTAAGTTTTACTTCAGACCAGATCTGAAATTTCTGTTTTAAGTTACCTGCAGTTTAGTGTGCCATTTTGAACTGTGAATTTAGATTAATCTATTTTAATTTTATTATTTTAAAGCCACAAGAGGGAGGCTGTGGCTCAGCAGTTAAAGATGCTGAGCTTGTCAGCTTGAGTTCAAGATGCGAGCGCCATGTGATGGGGTGAGCTCCTGTTACTTGCTTCAGCTCCTACCAACCTAGCAGTTCAAAAGCATGCAGATGCGAGTAGATAAATAGGTACCACTTTGGTGGGAAGATAACAGTGTTCCATGAACCTTGGTGTATAGCAGGGGTCTTCAAACTTGGGAACTTTAAGACTTGTGGACTTCAACTCCCAGAATTCTGGGAGTTGAAGTCCACAAATCTTAAAGTTTTCAAGTTTGAAGACCTCTGGTGTATAGTCATGCTGGCCACATGACCACAGAAAGGCTCTTTGGATAACGCTGGCTCCCTTGGCTAAGAAATGGAGATGAGCACTGCTCTAGAGTTGGACACGACTAGATAGGGGAAACCTTTACCTTTACTTTTAAAGACACTTTATCTAAATTTAGGTGGCGTGAATTATTCTGAATATCTTTCCCCAAACACTACAACATTGCTTTTATAATATATTGCTTTCATTTTGTGCATTGCTCAAAATAATAATAAAAAAATAAAATAATGCATACTATTATCAATAATATCTCTGGATTGTTAATAATAATATTATTAATATTATCATACCGCTCTTGTATAAAAATAGAGATAGTGATGTTATGTTAATTTTAATGTTTTTAAGGTCAGGCATTGATAATACCACTTGGTGTCGTGCATTAACCGAATACGCAAGGACTTGTGCTCAAGCAGGAAAACCACTCCATGAATGGCGGGCTCATTTTGAGCAATGTGGTAGGCATTGGAGATTTTCAGAATATTTTCCAGTCTCTGTAGTTTTCTATGTTTTTCTCCCCCGCCCCCCGCAATTTGTTTTCATAGTCTTAATCAGTTCAGCTTTCACTAAGTTTATAATATTTAAATCCTGACTTTTAAATTGCTACATTTACTAACAGAGAATGGTAATGATTAGATAAATTAGTAGCATATAAAACCAGCAAGAACCACATTTCTGCATGTATTGTTATAATAGAGAAATAAATAAAATTTGTATACCGGATCAGAAACTTTATACAATATTTCATAATACAATAATCAAGTTAGGAATAAGAACATTTAGCATTGATCCTGTCTGATAATAGCAATAGCACTTAGACTTATATACCGCTTCATAGTGCTTTACAACCCTCTCTAAGCGGTTTAAAGTGTCAGCATATTGCCCCCAACAATCTGGGTCCTCATTTTACTGGCCTTGGAAAAGATGGAAGGCTGATCAACCTTGAGCCACTCAGAATTGAATGATTTTCATTCCCCAAAAAAGTAGGAAATCAATGTTCTGATGAAGTGTTCAGTGCTTATATATCATATATATCTTATCTATTTCCTCCCATCATATCAGCTTTCCAGAAGCAGTGCACAAGGACATGTGGGGAAGTCAGCCTCTTGTATCTATTATCCTTAGCTCCATTCAACAATCCTCCTTCTTGCACATCCAGACTTTAAGATTACAAATAATTTAAACCAGGGGTCTCCAACCTTGGCAACTTTAAGACTTGTGGACTTCAACTCCCAGAATACCTCAAGGTTGGAGACCCCTGATTTAAACTATGGGATTATAGGAGGCACATAGAAGGAAGATACAACTACTGTGTGTTGTGCACCAAAATGAGGGCAGTGAGAAAAGAAAAGTCTTATGGACTTATTTTTGCACAAGTCTGTAGTATCTTGCAGACATTGTTTCAAATGTTAGGCAAATGATTTTATATTTGGTTCAGCCGTAGTTTTGGAAAGCATTTTAGATACAAAATAAAATCTACATCTATGATTGCTTGCAGGGATGGAAAAGGAAAATAACATCATTTTTAAAACCAAAAATGCATTCAATATTTTTTTAAAAAAACTCAAGAGACATTAAAGCCTTAATGGATTTATAGAGGCATAAACCTTTGAACATAACTCTTTTCTTAAGAGCTGAAGTGGTGCAGTGGTTAAATGCTGCGACTGCAGGCTGACTGCTAGTTCAGCAGTTCAGCTGTTCAAATCTCACTAGGCTCAAGGTTGACTCAGCCTTCCATCCTTCTGAGGTGGGTAAAATGAGGACCCAGATTGTTGGGGGCAATATGCTGAACTCTGTAAACCGCTTAGAGAGGGCTGTAAAGCACTATGAAGCGGTATATAAGTAAAGTGCTATTGCTATTGCTATTGCTATTTTCTTAAATGAAACTGAAACAATTGCATAAATCAGGTAACGTTCCCTATGTCTTCTGTTTTGCAGGTGTTAAATGCGAGGAACATCTTGTCTACAATGAATGCATTGACTGTTGCCCATTTTCCTGTCGCCAAAAAACTCACTGTGTTGACAGTGAACTTCCCTGTGTTGATGGATGCTATTGCCCAGATGGTAATATGGCTATTGTGTGGGTGGCATTCTTGCAAATCTACAGCAGAATAGCTAAAAAGCTATATTTCAAGAGCTTGCCACCCAAGTTAATGTTGTTAGTGAAATTGTAAATTGTTATGGGGATCAACCTAAGGGAATTCTAGGTATAATCTAATGCCCTGGTGTGTTTCAAATTGCATTTTCCTCTATGAATCTGAATATTGTTACAGTCCTATTTGTTTGTAACGCATTTTTACGCTTGTCCTTTATGATAGGAAATAAGTAGTAACTTGCAGTATAAAACACTTCAGATTTGAATTGTTTTGAATCTGAAATTTCTTCTTCTAAATGTGAATCAGGTTGTTTTAATCATTTTATATGATCTGAAGAGAAACCAGAGTATAATCATTTTCAAAGTGCTTCAAACTTAAAACCAATGTTTTGCTTTAAAAAATGACTTTTTAAATCTCAAAACTTCCCCATCAAGCAAAACAGTTTTGCAGCCTAAAAATCTTTTTTTGCATTTGAAACAGGACATTTCACACTTAAACGAGGGCTTTCAAATTTGAAATTGTTCGTATTTAAAACATTTTGCAAAACCTTAGTGCTAAATAATAATATTGTGCATTGTGAACGATCTTTTTTAAATACTATGCAGTCAAAAATATGTTGTTACCAATCACATGACTCGATAATTTTCTGCCTACTATTGAATATACATTCTAGGCCTTATTTATGAAGACAGATTATGTGTGAGGCCAATTGACTGCCCTTGTGATTACCATGGAACTATCCACAGAACTGGTGCAGTTGTTCAAGAGGAATGCAATAACTGGTAAATAACTTCCTGAAAAATTTATGCATGTTTTGCTACCTTCATACAATGAAATATATTACTATTAGACAAATAGTTGTTAAAGTCATATGAGTTTGTAAATTACATTTCCAAGGTAAGGGAGTTTCTTCCCATAAACATTTAGCAGAATTCCAGAACATTGGAAGTTCTAGCTTACCCTGACTCTCAAAAAATTATTCTCTTTGGGAAAAGCTTGAAAGTAACATTTACAACAAAACCAGGGATGTTTTTCACTATAGCATCTTAGGGTAACTTTCCTGTATTGTGCTTCCATTTCCTCAATTGTTCTTAAAAAGTATTTTAAGAAGCCAAAATGGAATGCCTCCACTTTTGGAATGATAGCACTTGGAGTCCTCTGTATAGAAACATATGAAGTTCACTAAGTGGTACATTCTCCTTTCAAGAATGTAGAAAGTTTTTGAATTTGATGGAAGTCAAGCTCCTTAGTACGTTTATACAGATACATACTAAGAATGTATCTTAAAGCATAGGGTCATTTGGATATTTTCTTTCATCCAAGAGAAAGTTGTTGAATTTATTATTATGAACAGAAGAGAAGCAGCCACATCTCTGAGTATAGAAAAATATGCAAGAGTGCTTCGTAACCAGGAACAAGATTGGTAATGCCACCAATTGTCTCAGCTAAAAATTGGGTAATACTTTTTAATTTTTAATAATATACACTACAGAAAATCACCAGTTCTGAGCATTTTTATGTTGCAACATACAAAGCGAGTTTTTACAGACTGTAGGGTCTGCTGTGGAAATGTTCAAAATTGCTTGGCAGATTATGTTATAAATAATTGTATTCTATATGCATGCATTTAAAATTGTATTTTTCTTATATCTATATATATTTATCTAGATATCATGATTTGTTACTTATATTGTTATTGAGTTTGATGCCTAGATTGCACACTTGAAGAGTAGTCTTTGAAAGAAACTTTATCTTTCATTAAAAAAAGCATATTAACATGTCTATGATGTAATATGCTTTATTTTGAACACTTTGTGACAAAAGAAGTTCATTCTTGTTCTTGTCCCAAGCATGTGTAACTTCCTTCTTTAATAGGATTGCAAACAAGGAACCCATAGATACCACAACATATTTGGTGAATATGAAAAGATGTATTTATTTCCATTAGTGTTTCCCTAGTGTAAATTGCTTTCTGAGATTTATAGCATAAACTCAACTAGAAATCCTGGTTCAGCTTTGGTTTCTGCCTTTTTATGGCTCAATTCAGTATATAGTTCAGTATATGAGGCTTTCAGTATATAGTTTAGTATTATACAATGGCTACTTTCTCAAGTCTCAAATCTTTTTCTCTTTCAGTACATGTTCTGGAGGAAAATGGATTTGCACTAATCTTACCTGTCCAGGTACATCAGTTTTTCGATAATTCATGCAAACCTTTCTAGCTTGGAATATTAGTGGCAACATTTTTCTCAGCTGTCACCCTATTATTGTAAATTAGAATTTGTTTCTGACTGCCTGTCTTTTATAAGCTGTAGCTATCTACTTATGAACATTATGTCTAAGTTTGCAGTTTAGCTCCACTCAATTTCCATTCATTTCATGTACCATGTACCATTCATTTCATTGCTCAGTAAGAATATGCAGAGCCCAATGACAGAATACCCATGATCAGATCTTCCAACTTAAAAACAAACCAATCAAGCCTTTTAAAACCTATTTAACCTTTTCTTTGTGCATTATTTCTGAATGCCTCATTTCCCAAATATAAGTCATATTCTGTCCCCTCAACGTCTATGAGCTTTCACTTGGTACCATAATTGTGCTGTGGATTTTAAAAAATCCCTTCAATTTAATGCTTTAATTCTGGAAAACTGCCAAGGAATGGGCTTAGATCATTCCCCTAAAAGAAGATCCAACACTCTTATTAAAAATCTAGACATAGATATCTTTCACACAGACTAAATAATGAACCATGAATATCTCCCACTCAGAAATTCAGCATAAAAATAATATGTATGCATGCATGTATTATTTCATTCAATCATCTCATTGTTTGGACAAGCCCCTGCAGTTTTCTTGGCAAGTTTTTCAAAAATGGTTTGCCATTGCCTCCTTCCTAGGGCTGAAAGAGAGTGACTGATCTAAAGCCACTCAGCTGCCTTTGTGCCTAATGGGGAATTAGAACTCATAGCCTCCTTCTCATTTCTAGCCTCATGTGTTCATCACTGCACCAAACTGGTTCCTTAAGATTTATTTTACTCATATAATAAATAGGGATAGACTATTGCTTTTTTGCATGTTTGTTTCTTAGGCCAGGTCAGGGGTGGGTTCTACTTACCTTCCCCACCGATTCGCATCGCGACGGAAGTGCACGTTTTGCGCGCGTGCATGCTTTGCTTGTGCACGCACATGCATCACTTCCCAGAAATGACCCTCTGCACATGCGCATTACTAAAATGCTTCTGCACATGCGCAGAAGCAAAAAACAAGATGGCAGTGCCTATGGCGCCGCCAAGAGAACCGTCTCGGGGGCGTGGCAGGCCTGGGTCGCTGCCGGTTCCAGCAACCCAGGCCGCCATGTTACTACCGGTTCTATAGAACCGGTCCGAACCAGGACAAACCCACCTCTGGGCCAGGTGAGGGAGGATGAGATCTCTTCAGATGTGTGCTATGACCCTGAAACAGGTTCTTAAAGGAAATAATCATTTTTAAAAAGATGAAAGGGCTGTAGCATAAGCAAGACAGTTGTTTTATTTATCTTTGTAATCCTTGTATGGTTGTCTTAATATCATTCAGCATTTAATATCAAATACAACATCACAAAACATTCTTGTAGCATATTGGGGAAAAAAATCCTTTTTTTTTCATTCTTTGTTGCCAGCTCAGTGCTCAGTTTCAGGAGATATTCACTTCATGACATTTGATGGGCGCAAGTTTACTTTTCAAGCACCCTGCCAGTATATCTTGGCAAAAAGTCGGGTCTCTGACAAATTTGCTGTGACTCTACGAAATGCTCCTTGTGGACAGGTGAGCTGATAAAAGCAAGCATGCTGATGGCTTAGAAATTAAGTCACCTTTCTGAGAAATACATCTCTTGCTGCTTTCTGATTGAATGTTGATCTTTGGATCCAATACAGAGGTTCCATTCTAAAGACTCAGGCATGACTCACCTCATTCCTAAGCGGTCTGTAAGGGGTGTGCATAAGCGCACCATTGTGCCTACTGTCCCTGTCTTACTGTCCTATTGTCCAAATTTACCTGTATCTACTTTGCTTTTGTTTATGTTTATACCATACCTGCTATCTTGTATATGTTTTGACAAATAAAATAAATAAAAAATAAATAAATGACGTGCCGTATGGATTAGTGCAGGACAAATTAAAGAAAGAAGTGGTGGATTTCTCTGACTTTGATTCACCTTCTACCAAACATCACTTGCTAGTGGGAAAAATAAACACTATTTGCCCTTCTTAGCCTGGAAGGCAGGAGTGAGCAAGTAGAGGCAGGTATTTAAAATAGTTTTAGCTGCTGATTATGTTGCCAGGTTGCAGATATGGAGATCTGCTCAGGGTCGCCTCAAATCACAAGATGAGTGGCATAAAAATTCGATAAACAACTCAATAAAGGAGTGTGAAACATGTCTGAAACAAGCTCAGCTGAGAATTCACTTATGAAGAAAAAAGGATGCAGAGTGAAATGGGGAAAAACAATAATGAGCAAGCCCTCTCTGTGCAAGAGAATAGCAATACCAGCAGCTGCTGCCATAGATCATTGTACCTGGAAGTGGCCTATGAAGAAGCAAAATAGTATAAGAATAGGTAATATGGATCCCCCTCCCCACATAATAGAAATACCTTAAAGCAGCGCCCCCCAACCTTTGGGGCACCAAGGACTGGTTCCATGGAGAGAGGTTTTTCTGCGGACCAGAGGGGGTATGGTTTCACATGCTGCAGATGGTGCTTTGCTTGATTGTGTAGCCTGGTTTCTGGCATGCCGCGGTCCGGTGCTGATTCATGGACTGGGGATTGGGGACCCCTACTTTAAAGTATAGCCCTGAGAAATTACTTATTGTCAGGAGAACCAGAAAATTTATACTACATTTATTGGTAACAGAACCAGCAACACAATGGTGTGGTAGAATCCATTTCTCCTTCCCACTTTAAACATTTGAAATGTCAAGCCTGTTCCTCAAAATAAAACAGCGGAATTATCTTGACTTCCAAAAATGAAACAGAACACGGCTTTCTTCTTGTTAGGTTTCGATAGTATTGGTTTTCATTTAGCTTCTCTTATTTACTTGAAGTGGGTGGTTTAATCATATTGTGCTGCTCCTTTATGTTCATCTGGTTTCTTAGATTCCACTTTTTATTGAACAGTTTTAAAGTGTTTTATAGACTGTCATGTGATTTCCAGATAAAACTATTTGGTCTATCTACAGTGGTTTCCTTTCATCATTTGACTGTGTATTTCAGATTGAGGATATGTAATAAAGCAGACTGTCTTCCAGTGGAAGTATGTCTATCACCACTTTCTAACTAGTTGACCAAAAAGGTATAAAAATGGAATGATAAGATCTGGAGGCAGTAATTACCTGAGGTAGCTTAAATTATTCTGGGAAAAAGGAGTTTTTACAATAGAAACTCAACATGCTGAATTTAAAAGCTAAAACAAGCTGTAATTTCAAATATTTGGCTTCAAGTTATTTACGAAAAATGATACTTAAAAAAAACCTTAATAACAGCATAATTTCAACTAGAGATTGTTTTTGAAAAAGAGGACTCAAAATGATTCCAATCCTTTCATAGAGTTGTGAGACTAAAATATTTTTTTGAAATTAAATTAATTTGTAAAAGTACATTGCCAGGAAATCTAAAAAGCAAGTTCGGATGTACAAAGTTCATACATTTTCTAAACCTGGGGGAAAAAGGAAGTGGAACTTTTTGTGTTTTGTTGGTTAACATGACTAAAATTATTTTATATTTAAGGTATTTGCATCTAGAAAGCACTCCATAGTTCTCAGTAATGCTACAGTATGTCCATTATTACATTCATGGCTTGTTTTGAATTACTCAAACATTACTTTGAGATGGCAGCAACCTTTATAACTAAGTATAACACTGAAATACGATTCCCATGTTTATTAAAGAGGGAATTTGCTGGTGGCCTATGACTCCTCTGACTGGCCTTACTTACCCCAGGCATGCAGGCCTTATTCTAGGTTTGCACTTCCCCATTCAGGAGTGATGTGGAATCTAGGGGTCCTCGTAGACTCATAGGTCCTGTTCAAAGAACAGGTGGCAGCTATGGTCAAGCGGGCCTTAGCACAGTACCATCTGACATACTAGTTGCACTTCTTCGTGGATCAGGCAGCTCTCTAAATATTAACTCACATTCTTGTCACCTCATGGTTCAGCTATTGGAATGTATTTTACATGGCAATGCCTTGAAGACTCCTCAGCAGCTTTAACTGCTGTAGAATGTAGCAGCACGAGCAGTGGTTGGGTTTGCCTTGGCCTGCCCAGAACCACTTTTGCCTCAAGAACTGCATTGATGGACAGTTTTTTTAAAAAATATGGTTCTATTGCTATTTATTATCTATAAAGCCACTTGTCTAAGGAGGTGCCTGTCTCCTGTACAGGTAAAACTTGACTTACAACCTCAGTTGAGCCCCCAAACATTTGTTGCTAAGTGAGACATTTGTTAAGTGAATTTTACGACCTTTCTTGCCACAGTTGCTAAGTGAATCACTGCAGTTTTTGACTTAGTAACATGGTTGTTAAGTGAATCTGGCTTTGCTTGTCTTTATCTATTAGAAAGTTGCAAAAACGTGATCACGTGGCCCTGGGACACTGCAACTGTCACAAATATGAGTCAATCTGAATTTTAATCATGTGACCATGGGGATCCTGCAATAAGTGTGAAAAATGGTCACAAGTCACTTTTTTCAGCGCTGTTATAACTTTGAACAGTCACTAAATGAACTGTTGTAAGTTGAGGACTACCTGTAGTTTTGCCAACCATTATAAGTGGACAGAGTGGACGTGCTCTGGGTCCCTTCGATTAAATAATGCCATATTTTGGGACACAGGAAGCACTCCTTCTCTGTCTTCTAGAATAAGATCCTTCCTGAAGGCTGGACAATTCCTAGTCAGAAGACATTGCAGAAGTCCTTAAAGACTTGACTGTTTCCCAAACCTTAGGATAGTATGGATGGATGGTACCATTTGTTAGGTGAGTTTGACAAATGCTTCATCGGCCAAATGTCTGGATTTTCCATCATGTAATTTCTTTTACTGTACTTATTTAACTTATTGTAAATGCCATGTGGTTATATTGTATTCATGTTTTGTTTTTTATATTGTGAGCCGCTTTGAGTCAGAGTCGGGCAGTATCAAAATCGAATTAAATAAATAAAGTGAAGCAGCAACTATCTATGAGGTCATAATTCATCTCATATTTATTTACAACTTTTTTTCCCCAATGAGAATTATTACACTTTACACCTTGATCCATTATAGATTCCACTTTATTTTAAGGCATTGTTTGTTTTCATCATCTTTCTAGAATCATGATGGAACTTGTATCCAATCAATCAGTCTTATTTTCAGTCAAGATTTTAGGAGGCAAGTAACTCTGACCCATTCAGGAGATGTTTTGGTACATGATCAATATAAAGTTAATCTTCCATATATTGATGGTAAGTTAGAACAAATTGTAATAAAAATAACATTAAAAATATGGACATGTTACTGTATGATTTTAGTTATATATTGTTTGCTATGGAAGTCACAGGTTTCATGGTCCTCTGGTGCAGTTTAGATCCCTTCTTTCTATTTTTATGCTAAAATCTCTATTTGGTCGGAATCAGGGATGAGAAGTGAAGAAATTGACCAATATATTGCAGCAGAATAAGTCAGTAATAGACCATCATTCAGATAGAAAAAGTGATATTGTATATACTCACAAATAAACTGAGAATTTTAGGTTCCAAAATTCATCACCCAAATTGGGTTCAGCTTATCCATGCATGGCCTTATTCGCAAGTGTTATGATAATTCAGTCTATGTCATCTATATTACATTCCCTTATTTGGTATCCCAGCTAAAAACCGCAAATGGAATATTTTATTTTTTATTGGTGGAAGAAGTGGCTTCAGCTCAAATCTGAAGGCGCTTGTGTAAAATGAATTATTTTGGGAAACGTTCTATATAGCTTCAACATAAATATTGTAAAGTCAGTCCTACAGTAAATGATTCCATCCCTTCATCATAAAAAAGTATATAACATATTTGAAGAGGCATCCAAGGTTTACGTTTAAGGCCATCGTTACCATGAACAATCAGTGCCATCAACTTGGAAATGAACTTAGAGTCTGTGTAAACTTGAATTGGGGTGAACTTTCTGAAATGTAGAGATCCATCTCTAACAAGCTTTAAGCAAAGGGTAAAATAAAATGAGTTTTTCAATAGTATTTGAGGTTACTATTGACATATCTTCTATTTTTGTCTTTTAGATTCCTTTGAAATTAGGAAACTTTCCTCTGTATTTTTACAAATTAAATCATACATTGGATTACAAATACTTTATGACTGGAAAGGTTTAAGACTCTATCTTGAAGCTGACGCTCAATGGAAAGATGACACTATTGGCCTCTGTGGAACTTTCAATGGAAATACTCAGGATGATTTTTTGTATGTACAATCTAGAAATACATTTTCATAAATACTAAAAAAAAGTTTTTAACCACTGCAGTTTTTTAATAAGTAAAAAATAATATTGAACAAGTTCATTATTAGAAGACATGAAATAGTCACATTTGTAAGCCACTTATTTGAAGTGATTTTGGGTGGTGGTCTTGGGCGACAAGAAAGTTAAAATGGTGCTGGACATACTATCTGACAACCTATTGCAGATCCAAGCAGTATGGCCTTTTGTAATTGGCAAATGGAAATTTTGTAAGCGCACAGATTTTGTAAGTGCTATTCAAGATTTGTTAGCATGGCACCCAGTGTGCCAATAACCACTGTGACCAGCATAGTGATTATTGGCACACTGGGTGCCTTGCCAAAAATTTATGGTTTATGCCATAATCTTTCAATTCTGATTTTCAGTTCTTGATACTTTGTGATCTTCTCCAATTCTTTGTCTTCTACTATCCCCACATGTTCTTCTTTCAGCCACAGCTATATTTGGTGTGTCATGAGACAAGACTTTGTCAGTCTGTATTTGGAAATCCCACAATATTTTAACCTGATCATTTTTTTACTATTTTTTTCAACTATACTTTCAAACATTCACTTTAAGTAGCCCTTCTTTTTTGTTCCAATTTACAATAGCAGGCCACAATGATGTGATTTTTCAGTATACTTATTATTATGGTTCATTGCACAGTCAGTCAGATATTTAAACTGGATTGACATTTTTATTCACTTATCAAATCCTTCCTATGGGCCTGGGATAGGCAGATGATGTTGTTTTAATTATTAAAGGTATTAAAGGTATAGTCACAGGATGTAAGCTGTTCCAAGTAAAGCTGCCTTTGGCAATTGACGTTGAAATGATGTTCAAGTAGTGCTCCCATTTTTAGATTGCACTCTAGGTGCCTATTATTATTGGTTCTAGCTTCTTTTTCTTTTGCTGAGTCATTCTACTTCTGTTTGCAGGTCTTTGTATTTTGTTATTTTCTCCAGTTCTTTCTCTTCAATTCTGCTATCTCCAGGTACTGCCACATTCACTATCCAGACTTTTTTTTTGTCTTATCCATACTTGGTATTATGTGGCAGGTGCCTGTCTGCTTGAATTCTAAAGTCCCAGAGCACTTTAGCTTCTTCATTATTGTTATGGTTCATTGAACAAACAGCCAGATGTTTAGACTGGCTTTAACATTTTAATCCATGTATCAAATATTATTATTATTATTATTATTATTATTATTATTATTATTATTATTATTATTATTATTATTATTATTATTATTATTAATCTTGTGTCTCACAAAGCTCTGTTGCTTAGAAAAAAATTATTATCTTGCATGTTTTCTCAAATGCTCTAAATATTCTCCATTTCTAGTATTAATTTGTTTTAATCCCATTGTCACAATGCTATGGGCACTGAATAGGAGATATACAGTACTGCCAAACTAAAGCAAAGTATAGAGCATATTTTATATGCTATCAGTAGGTATACTGTAGCATAGTTAATAATTGTTTTGCAGGGAAGGTGAAACAGTTCCCCAACTCACGGATGGCAGGCATTACTTAGCTTATACTTTGTTATTGTCAGCAATAATTTGGCAAATCTGGGGTTTATCATGCAGCATGTGGCAATGAAGAAGGGTCCTACACGTGGCTTTTTTTAATAAATTCTAAATATTTGAGCCATTGTTCATATTCAGAGTTCTGAACATTTCTAAATATTTGACTCACCTCTTCATCAAATACAGAGTTGTTTTTTGTTTTGATAACCTCCTGATCAAGAGTTTCAAATGTTCAGGTGACAGAACTTGTTAGTCACCCGCCCCCCCCAACCTCCAAAAAAATCTCTCAACTCCTGATTAAGAGACAAAATTCTGGTGACAGAAAATTGGCTGTATTTGAATGAACTTTTTCTCTAACAGAACTCATCACGTTTTCATAGAATACTAGAATGCTAGGATTCTATGTGGAACATAGTTTGAAAAACTTGCTCTAAATAGTTTTGAGTGGTGTTTCTCAACCTTGCAAACTTTAAGATGCAACTTCGAGTAATCCCCATCCTGCATGGAGAATTCTGTCCATGCATCTTAAAGCTGCCAAGGTTGGGAAACACTTGCTTAAAGCAATGGCTACATTAGTATTTTTCAGTTCCTTCAATTTAAATTTAGAAAGGTCGCGCTTAGTTATAATTGGATTGCCTAACTTTTTATAAAATGAAATATTTTTACACGCAAACTCAATGCAGATAAATTGTTTAACTTGTCACACTGTTTTCTTTTTCTGCACAAAAGGTAATAAGTAGTATTTTTGTAGGGGTGTACTTTTAAAATATAAAACGTTATATAATGTTTTATAATAATGAGTTTTATAGATTCCTTATACCAGGACCACATAACAGTCAGCTCTATTAATGTCACTGTATGCACCCAATAATTGAAGTATGTGTTTTTAATTGATGCTACTGCTTATTTTCAAAACCAATTATTTGCAAAAAATCAATAAAAAAAAGATCTCCAGTTGGAGTGCCAGAAACTACACCTCAGCTTTTTGGAAATTCCTGGAAAACATCATCATCCTGTAGTCCTGGGTATGACAGTTCATCAATAGATCCATGTGATGTTCATTTACAAGCAGGTGAGTATGACTATGGAGAGTAACAACGAGAAAAGGTTTAATGTTTAGGGTTCATTTTGAGCTTCTGAAGCTGTGATGTTAGTATGAAGGCACTTAAACCTTAAATGTCATTACACACATTAAGGAAATGTGTAATAATTTATTTATTTATTTATTTATTTATTTTGCTGTTCTTATATGCCGCCCTACTCCCTGGGGACTAATATAACCCAGGCCCAAATACATATGTTAACACAATATCCTTATAAGAAGAAGATGACAGTGTTTATAATGCTCTGCTCACGGTGCTCTATGCAGCACTATGGACATTTCTTTAAAAATTACAGTTACCATTTATCATTAATTTCTGTTGCATTCGGTGTTGTTGTAATTCAGGCCTTGAATAGTTTATTTCCTTCTATGGCTAAACTAGATAAATGAATTCTAAATTGCCCCAAATCATTCAAAAGTATTGTTTTTTTAAAAAAAAATATAAATAATAATTGCAAAACTCTGATTAGGTGCCTGAGTAAAAATTTTCGTTGTTGTAGCTCCCACAAAACAATAGAGCTTTAGAGGTTACATTTTTTGTAATACTATTTGCATTAGAATAGAATAGAATAGAATAGAATAGAATAGAATAGAATAGAATAGAATAGAATAGAATAGAATAGAATAGAATAGAATAGAATAGAATTTTTTATTGGCCAAGTGTGATTGGACACACAAGGAATTTGTCTTTGGTGCATATGCTCTCAGTGTACATAAAAGAAAAGATACATTTGTCAAGAATCATGAGGGACAACACTTAATGATTGTCATAGGGTACAAATAAGCAATCAGGAAACAATATTAATATAAATCGTAAGGATACAAGCAACAAGTTACAGTCATACAGTCATAAGTGGGAGGAGATGGGTGATAGGAACGATGAGAAGACTAATAGTAATAGTAATGCAGCCTTAGTGAATAGTTTGACAGTGGTGAGGGAATTATTTGTTTAGCAGAGTGATGGCATTCAGGGAAAAAACTGTTCTTGTGTCTAGTTGTCATGGTGTGCAGTGCTATATAGCGTCGTTTTGAGGGTAGGGGTTGAAATAATTTATGTAATATAATAATTTATTATATTGCATTGCAATATTATTACTATTTTTAATGTAAAATAACAGAATTTAAGTTCAGCCAAACAGTGATTAATTGTTGAAGCAGGTCATCCTAATGTATGAGGAACTTGCAGCCCTTCAGATATTCTCAGCATTCCTCATATGATGGAGCTACTGTAACTTACATCTCTGCGATATGTCTAGTGCTGTATGATCCCCACAGTGCTCTAAATATGAATAAAGAATGAGCTGTATGAAGAACAGAAGGAGAAAATATTTATGGTGATTGCAATTCAAGTGTTCTTGAAAAAATTCAGCACAATTTAACATTCATCAGTGATGATGTTGGTTATCAGAGAAGCTGAAAGAGACATTTTTGTTCCCCAGGATAAAAAAAGGCTTTACAATGCTTTTAAAATTAAAGGATCCCACACTAAAACCTGGTTATTTCTATTTATTACTTTGACAGCTGCTTATGCAACAGAAACTTGCAGCATCATTACCAAAGAACTCTTTGCCCCATGCTATACCTATCTGAGTCCTCTCCCCTATTTTGAACAGTGCAGAAGAGACACCTGCAAATGTGGGCAGATCTGTATGTGTTCCGCTCTCTCCCATTATGCCCATCTGTGCCACAGATTTGGAGTGGAGATCAATTTCCGGAGTAGTGTCCCAGAATGTGGTAAGTTATTTTTCAATATCCAATGCTGTGTAGCTTGTCGGGATGGGTGTAATTACTGAGGCGACTCTCACGGAGGAAGATAAGTGCAACGCTTTAATCTCTGAACATAACTGCAACATGTACATAACAAGAACTGAGGTAACTCCTGTTTGACAGCTGGCTTTTATAGCTGGCTGTCAAACCATTCAACCAATCACCAACTCCTAGAGCGGCCCCTGGTGGCCTTCCGGTACACTACATCCAAATTTAACAACTGCCCTTGGTGCCATGACTCAATGTCACAACAAAGCTAAATCCCGTGAAATGGTGAAATGCCTGAACTTAATTTCTTTGCTTGTTTCCAACTGTGGGCATCAGTAGAAAATTATGCTGGAGCTCTTCCATGAATTCTTGCAGTTAAAGATTTCTTTCCCCCCATTTTTCTTACATTGCTTATATCACCGTATGGCAAACATGGAGTGCAAGGAAGTTGAAGGCTTCCTTCATCTGTAAAGGGATTGGATGTGTTGTACAGGACTTGTATAAATGCAAGATGTTTTATCATGTGCTCCTAAAATGCGAAAAAGCCTATGCATTGGAGGTGACTTTTTATGATGGCAGGACTGGGAAAGCTTAGTTCTCAGGGCCACAAATGGCTGTCAAACCCATTATTGTGTGTCTCCCAGATTAAGGTTAGGCCAAATGTTTCATCATGAAACATTCTTGAATCAGGCTGATCTGAGATCTGAATCTGCCTTTCTGCTGTCAAACAATTACCGTATTTTTTGGAGTATAAGACGCACCGGAGTATAAGACGCACCTTAGTTTTTGAGGAGGAAAATAAGGAAAACAATCTACCTACCAGGTATTTATCTGGCTAGCGTCCTTAGTCTGGTCAGATTCAGCACATTATTTTATCCCCTGGTTAGGGCTGGATAAAAACTTCTTTGGAGGAAGTAGCAATGAAAAAATCCTGCAAGCCGGTAAGAGCCAGGAAGATCGTTAACACTTCGTTAGGACTGGAAAATCCTTTTTCGGAGGGAGTAGCAATGAAAACAAGCCTGCAAAGACTTAGGGCTGGAAAAAAACTTCTTCGGAGAGAGTAGCAATGAACAAGCCTGCAAGCCGGGAAGAGCCGGGAAGACCGTTAGCACTTCGTTAGGGCTGGGAAAAAAAGCTTCGAAAAAGCTACATTCGGAGTATAAGACGCACCCAAATTTTCAGCCTCTTTTGGGGGGGAAAAGGTGCGTCTTATACTCCGAAAAATACGGTATTGGAACATAATTGCTGAAAATATATGCATGATTTTTTGCAATTTTGAGATGAGAGCTATGCAGAAATCACCCTGTAAATTCTAAACAAGGGTTCAGGACTCATCCCCAAAACTAGGAGGAAAAAAAAAGAAAATATTTCAAATCTACACTGAATGTTGAATGTAATAAGCCATGCAGAACTTAGTTCGTCACTTATTGCTAATGAAACAGTTTCTTATGCTAAAGTCTTGGGCTTTACCTACATTTGCTGGATCTAACTTCTGAATAAGCCTACATAATATTTAGTAACAGCATCTTATGTTCAGTGAATGTGTGTGCACTTGGCTTGTAACATGAGAAGTTTTCTTCTCATTTGAGCAGCTCTTTCATGTGAAGATACAAAGGAATACAGTACTTGTGTATCTACCTGTGGTAGAAGCTGCCGAGCATTCTCCGTGCCAGAGACATGCAATGGTGACTGCGTCGAAGGCTGCACCTGCTCCTCTGGAATGTATCTAAACATCAAAACTGACAGATGTGTGCCACAGTACGTTGAATTATGTTAATATTATTTCTTTGAAACTGTATGTTTTCAGAACTAAGCAATTAGTGGAAAAAATCTTAAAGCTTTCACATAAATGGACCTGAAAAACAAATTTCTATTGGACAGAAAGCAATGGTGGGCACAAGAGACAGTAATGATTCCACACCCTGCACTGTGCCAAGTTGGAGATGTGGTCTTTCACTCTTCTTGCTTTCCACTTCAAGCAACATTAGTAGAGTTTGGCCATAATTATATTTATCTCAGGAGTCAAATCTTTTTCTAGAATTCTAATGAAATATTCCCCAAATATAATTTATTTTAGAATAGAATAAAATAACAGAGTTGGAAGGGACCTTGGAGGTCTTCTAGTCCAACCCCCTGCTTAGGCAGGAAACCCTACACCACTTCAGACAAATGGTTATCCAACATCTTCTTAAAAACTTCCAGTGTTGGAGCATTCACAACTTCTGGAGGCAAGCTGTTCCACGGATTAATTGTTCTAACTGTCAGGAAATTTCTCCTTAGTTCTAAGTTGCTTCTCTCCTTGAGAGTTGCTCAAGGAGAGAAGTTGCTTCTTGTCCTACATTTTATGGTGGCATAACATGGTCTTTATTAGCTAGTAACTGTATTGGTTAAAAGTGAATACCAGTTAAGTTACATCAAAAAATCATTTTTGTAGATAGGAAAAATAGCGAACATATTGATTGATTTTTCCAAACAGGATGCTGCAGTTAAGCTTTACTTGATTTGATTAAGTCTGTAGTCATTGTATCCTTTTTGTCTGGATTATGTGAAGCTAATTTTATTATAATTTCTTATAGGAAGAACAATGTTTGCACTCTTTTTTAAAAAATAGCATTTTAAAAATAGACCTATGTGCTATCATTTGTATATCTGTAACCCATCTTACTTGACTGTACATACTTGCTAGGAAAGCCCTCCAATACATGATGCTTCCTTGGGATGCTTTGTTTTCTTTATAACAGTTAATATTTCCAGCCATATAAATTGTATACCAATATTCAATACTTATTTTCATTTTCTATAGAAATGAATGCCCTTGCTATTTTCATGGTATTGACTACCTCCCTGGAGAAAATATAATCACATCTTTTGGAAAGTGGTAAGTTACTCTCATATTTCAGATAGTTTCCAATCAAAGTTTACATATGTCTTAATTTTCCACTGACTGGGATTTATTTATTTATTTATTTATCTATCTATCTATCTATCTATCTATCTATCTATCTATCTATCTATCTATCTATCTATCTATCTATCTATCTATCTATCTATCTATCTATCTATCTATCTATCTATCTATCTATCTATCTATCATATTTCTTAACTGCCCTCAGGTTATAGTTGGATGCTGCATTTTCTTCAGAAACTTTTTTCTTTGATTTATTTTTCTCTTTATTAAAGAAAGAAAGAAAGAAAGAAAGAAAGAAAGAAAGAAAGAAAGAAAGAAAGAAAGAAAGAAAGAAAGAAAGAAAGAAGGGATTTACATGAGGCACCATGTTGCCAAAGGGAAAGATTCTCTCTCCCTCCCCCATTTCTCATCACAAGGTGGATGCGATGACTGGTAGTAGGAGTCTGAGATAGGATGGTAGAAGAGGAGGTTCAGTTCTGTAATATATTTTCAATCCAGCCACTTCCTTCTTTACCTCCTCAAATACTTTTTGTAACTTCCTTTTATTATTGACTGTGCTGTCATGATTCAAATACGCTAGATATTTTCAGAAATCTTGTTTATTCATCCACTTTATGTTTAAATATTACCTTCTATTCTAACACATAACATTGGACTACAAAGATTTTGCTTCCTGAACACTTTTGGATGTATCTTATAGATATTTGCCTGCTAATCACAAAAACAACTGGTAATTTAACCTATCTCATACATTTATAGAAATCTATTTTTACATGATGGCACCAGGGCACCTTTCACTGGCTGTGCTACACACATGAAAGAAACATACGAAAACATGGAATGTTGTTGAAGCACATCCAGTACACTAAGTACAACTTGCATATCCATGGAGCTCTAAAAGTAATGGCTCTGCTGCTTGGAATGCAGCTTGGATATACCGAGTACTGTTTGCTACATATGTGAATGGGACAACCATGCAAGAGACTTGCATTACATTAAAAAGAAATGGCCACTCTAAAAGAATTTGATTCCATGACAGAAAAACGTGGCACATGAACCACTTGTTGACCTTGCAAAACTATTTTTGTCTCGGCTTTCCATAAAATTTGGAGTGATGAAAAAATTTGTGAAAGCTATGAGTAAGGAAGATGAAGGTTTTCATTATTTTAGACAGAAGGTTTCCAAAAATAATTGATGCCGAGATTAAGGAAGGCATTTTTGTTGGTCCACGGATTGATATATCATCAGTGACAAGTGATTCAAAGATCTGTTAGTGAGGCCAGACAAATCACTTGGAAAGCATTCAAGGGTGTTATCAAGAATTTTCTTGGCAACTGCAGAGTACCAAACTACATTTAGCCCTGGACGATATCTTCGCATCTCGCTGTTTTAGGAAGTTGCACAACATTCTCAGAGACTCTTCCCATCCTGCTTACAATCTTTTTGGACTGTTGCCTTCTGGCAGAAGATACAGAACAATTAAAACTCGAACCACACATTTTCTGAATAGTTTTTATCCCAGAGCTGTAATTGCACTTAACAATGAACTAAAGGGTGACCATCAGTGAGCTGTTGGACAGTATTACTTGGTTTGTTGTGTGAATGTTTGGGTGGTTCAGGGTGGGGAATTTGTGGTGGGTGGGGGCGTCTTTTTGGGATTGTTATGTGTGTTGGGCCTGGTCTTTGGGCGTTATGTGAATTTCGTTGTATGGGTATACTGTGTATATACGTACAATGACAATAATAAAGTAATTAAAGTAATTAATTATGAATATGGTGAAAGATTTCACCAGGATATATATATCTTCCTCCCTTATCAGCTGAGCCAGGGGAATACATGAACCAAATGACTGGGTGGCACTATAATAAGATTTATCAGACACTGAGTACAAATGAAAATCAGCAGCAAAACACTTTTGAACTCAAGTATTGTGTTGAAAACATTATATGATTAAATACACTTTAGTCATTAAAAGTGAATTTCATATTTCTCAAGATTCCTACATGATACAGTAATTATACAAATTATATTTGTGTTCAGTTTGAAGGGTCTATCATAATCACCAACTTTAAAAAAAATGTTGTCCAGTGTAATTTATAGTGTAGCACAAGAATGGTTCTAAAGGTTATTTGTGAAAACAACTGATAATTGTTTGTTCCAAGAGACATAGAGTTAGATTTCTAACATTTAAAAAAATGTTTTTATTTATATTTATTTATTGCAATTTTTCCACAGCCACTGCAGAAATGGGATGATGAACTGTGAAGACAACACTGGTGTGTAAAGTAAAACAAAAACAAAATTAACCCAGATCATTTTTGTCCAAACCCTAGTCTTCTCGCATATTTATGTGTGGTTTATATGCAAGACGACTAGACCAGAAATAATTTAAGAAAGTACTATAAACAAATTTATAATTTTGGTGAGAAATATGTTAGTGATACAGGTAATAGTCATATACTCCATAGCCATAAAGTTGTGCAATCCTCTTAAAATATGTTACTGCTAGACCTCTGTATTGAAGAAATTTATAGAATATAGAAAATTGACTATGACATTATCTATGCTGTATTTTTCTAGATCACAATTGCCCTGAAGAGCAAATCTATGTTAACTGTAGCAATTTACCAACTATAGAACTTGGCAGGGAGAGAACCTGTGAAAATCAACTGCTAAATATTACTACGTCTGCACAACTTCCATGCTTTTCTGGATGCATGTGTCCCACTGGGTAAGTAAAGAAACATGCAGATAATATTTGGTCTATTTTTATCATGCAACATAGCTTCTACTCCATCAGCACTTAGTGGATACAAATTCATGTATGATTTCCCATTCCCTTTTAAATAATTGAAAATCTTTAATGAACATGTTCAGCTCCAGAACTAAGGGACAGTTTTGCTCACTTACTCACCTTTCTTACGTTGAGACAACATAGCATGCAGAATGGGACAATTCGCTGCAGCCAACTTGCTATGGCCAACTTGCCATGGCCAACTCACCACAGCCAACTCACTGCAGGAGAACTCGCAACAGCCAACTTTAATTATTTAAAATAAATAATTATTTTAATTTTTGTCATTCACATTTCATTTTGTATCTTTTGTTAATGATTCTATTCTACTGTTTCTTTGATATTACTGTAACTCTTGTCCTGCAGCAGACTGTCCTGTGGTGAGTTGACCATGGCAAGTTGTCCTATGGTGAGTTAGCTGTGGCAAGTTGGCTGTAGTGAGTTAGCCATGGCAAGTTGGCCACGTCTAATTGTCATAGACCCCACAGCACGAGGCAATACATCCAAATCAAAGTTTAAGCAGCACAAATATCTATCTACAATACTTGTATTTATTCCTTCACATCCTTTGAGTTTCAATGTCTATCTCTTTAAAGCAAGATATTTCCTTCCCATTAATATTGGGACATGGTTAAGTTGGTTTAGTTTTATGTTTTTGTACTTCATGCACAAAATATTTTGTTAAAAGTAGTTTGCTGGAAAACTATGATTTTAAGTCCTGAAATTTCTACCTTTGTAGTAGTTCTAAAGAAGGGAGAAGAGAATATGTGTTTGTATCTACAAGCCCTGCACAGAGAAATTGGTTTTCACACATTCACAAATTCAGTAAACATTTTGTATCTGGTGCTGCATCCTGTAAGGCCTCATAATTGTGAATTACTCCTTCAGTGGGTTATACATATAGGCCAACTCCAGCTCTCAGAAGGAAGTGTATACTTTGTGTTTTGTATGATGCTTCCCATTAGTCAGGGTACTCCATGAATGTCAGTATCTATATTTAATGTTCAGTCTCTGTCTAAAAATAAAAAAACTCATTAAAATCATAGATACAGTTTTATCCTACCAAGGTGCCAGACATGTTCCTTTCACTCCCTTGAGCTGCTATTTCTGGCAATGATTAGCACTGAATTTTATGACAACATTAATGTTTGTTCATCATCCGTTTTTTTATCTGTGGTAGCTTCCCAATGAATCCTGCTTCTTCTTAGAAATCTAACCTATGTCGTGGTTGGCACATCTATGTCATGGTTGGATAAAACAGAAAAATACCTGTTAAACTATGTTTTCAGGATTCCTGGTTCTTTAATTTTTGGGAGTTAAAGTCCACATATCTTAAGGTTGCCAAGTTTGGAAACCCTTTGCCTTGAAGGTTACAAGGGGTAGAAAGGACAGCAGTCTCTTCTGCTATGTAGTCCTGTAATAAAGCACTGTGGTAAACTTCAGCACAATCAAAGTTTAAAATAACTCTGAGGATAGAGGATATCTCAAGTTCCTCTCTCCACTCTTAATTCTGAATATTGCAATCATCACTAGTACTCATTTGAAAATGAAATATTGAATCCTCTGTGGCAATCTGTATATAAGCCTGTTTTGCTCTAAATGTTTTTCTTGCCCTCAGTTTAAAATATCTTTTGGAACAGATGGCATAACAGATCAAATAACTTGTAAGAAGCTTAAATAAATTCCTGGAACATTTGCTAAAAAAAGAAACGACAAAAAATCATCACTTTCTAATTTACCCACAAACACACATACAAAAATAATTTTAATGGAATCCAAGAATGTCTCTTATCAATGGCCAGAGAGAATTAGCGGAATAATTGCATAGAAGGAATTTAGTTTTGAAGCCATGTTTTTGAGAGTCCTTTTAGGTTATTGTTGGAGTGAAATAATGAATAATTTTGGTGTATTTTTTATTAAATAGGCAGCAGTTCCAAAATGGTATAATTCAAAATGGTGCACATGTATTAGAAATATAACATTAAAATACCCTGGAGTATCTATTATAAAATGAAATGTCTTGTTTTTTAAATCCATACAATATATCAAGTAGGAAGCCTCAAACTTATAGGTTGCATTCAATGTAACATTAGCAGACAAAGTACAATAGGCATGTTACATTTAGTGGTTGTGTCTTCATATACCAGAACTCAACAAATGTGAGATTTTTCTAAATAATTTGTAATGAAATCTTTACTCTTCATCTTAGAGTCTGTACTTCTGAAGCTCAAGAACCGAACACATGAAGTAATAATTCTGTTCTGTAAAAGTTTCTTTAGAACAGTGAAAATGGCTGTTAGTAATAAATATAGGTGTGGGTTTTTACCCTCCAGGATTTCATAACTCTTTAAAGGGATCAACAATTAAGTGCATTTATCATTGGGTGGAGGAAAGGTGCCAGGCTATGATTATTGTTTAAATCTAAGGTGACTGTAAAATTAAATAGTACAGTATATTGGTCAAATTATAGTATTTATAAGTGGGTGCCTTCATTTAATTTTATCTGTAAGTTGTGCATCAAACTTTGACATTTGTGAATAATGGTCATTCATAGTAAAAAGAACTCATTTGTCATCTGAATGGCATCTTCTTTTTTATGAATTCTTAGATCCTTGCAATCAATCTGTCTGCCTGGCTTTTCAAAAGAGAAAGCTGTTAGCACTTGTTTTATGTAGGATCATATTTCAGAGATAAAACTTGCACTTTTGTCTTGCCTGGCTAAAGTGATGCTCTTTGTTTCTGAATGTGACCTCTTTTGTTGGTAGTATAAACCAGTGGGAATTTTGTAGTTTAGAAAAGGTGGGAGGGCTGTTTTAATAACTTTTAAATAAGACCCTAATGCTAAAAGGTAAGAGAAACTATGATGTTGTTACTGATATTTTTTCTTTCAGAAGAATTAGAGAAAGTAGAAAATTACTTTAATAAAACAGCTATGTTAAAGGCTTTGTTTTTTATTGTTAAGTTTATAAAACATAACTTCTATAAACACAGCCAAAGAAATTCTGTGTATGTATCTGAAAAGAATAGTCAAAATCTTGCATCCTTTCACCTTTCCTCTTTGACTTGATATATTTTGTGTGTGTGTGTGTGTGTGTGTGTGTGTGTTTGTGTTTGTGTGTGTGTGTGTGTGTGTGTGTATATATATATATGTATGTATGTATGTATGTATGTATGTATGTATGTATGTATGTAACATTTTTTGCTGATAAATAAAAATGAAGGGAGACTATTATAGATCTATTTCAAGCTGTTTAGAATTCGACAGAAAAAACATATATATATATATATATATATATATATATATATATATATATATATATATATATATATATATATATATATAATATTTATATTTATATTTATATTTATATTTATATTTATATTTATATTTATATTTATATTTATATTTATATTTATATTTATATTTATATTTATATTTATATTTATATTATTTATATTTATATTTATTTATATACACACACAATATATATATATATAGATAGCATCCTTTCTCCTTTCCTCTTGGATTTGATATATTGAAATATATCTATCTATCAAGTACCAGCTTCAAAATGTTCAATTTTGGGTTTCTTCCTCCAGAATTAAGAGGATATTTAAAAATTGCTCTCTAAGAAATATTAGAAGAAAAAATCTTATATCTGAAAACTAATTTTTTTTACTGAGAATCCTAGGTGAGAGCTGTTTTTCTGCTTCGTTGAAAACATTTTCTTCTTAATTGTTTTTATTTGGCGATAGAACTATTACATTAAGCCAGTGTTGGCAGCTTTAAGATCTGTGGACTTCAGCTCCCAGAATTCCTCACCCAGCAATCACTAAGGCTGAGGAAACATTGCATTAAGCACAATGACTATAATCTTGCATTTGGAATCCAGGAACATTATAACTGGGACATACCAATAGACAACCCAGAGCAATCCATTGTCAACCCATTGCTAACAACCTGGAGACTATAACAAGTGTTCATTTCTTCTACAGGGCCTAGTACTGTGCTGCTTTCAAACACTAATAAGATCAGATCCAATCCCAAAAACGACACAGCAAAATCCAGTTGAGTCTAATTCTTTATTTGCTTTCACCTAATAGAAACTTGCCAAATTAAAACTAGAACCTTCTAAACTACTAGATATGTCCTAAGAGATTCTAGGATGTGGCTATCCTGACCTGAACCTCTTCCCGCCCACCTCCAGCTCGAGACTGTGCAGTCTCTTAATCTAGACCAGTCTATGGGAACACTCTTTGTTGCCAAAACTCTCCCGTGCTGTGCTTCTCCAGGTGCACATTCCATCACAGATATGCAAAAGTTTCAAGTGGTAGGCACCAAAAGAAGGTCTTCCTGACTAGTTCAATTTCTTTGTTGCATTTATTTATTTATTTATTTATTTACTTACTTACTTACTTATTAATTAATTAATTAATTTTATTTATTTATTTAGTCATTTTTATATGCCGCCCAACTCATGTAGGACTCAGGGCGGCTTTTGCTCTTGTGTGGGAAATTGGCATGTATCCAGCTGTCTAAAGGTGAGGGCTTTAGCTGATAGGGGTGCCCAGTCTTATATTAACCCACACTCTGAAATCCTGTGAGTCCCACATACCTCCCTATTTTCATAACTGTAGCTGCAAAAGAGATCAACATGACAGAAGAAGCCATTCTGAAGGGGGAAGGGAAACGTCTAGGGTGAAATTATATAATTTCATAGATAATTAATTAGATAATGTGGAGAGTGATTTTCATTATATTTGCAACACAGTAATGTTTATTCCATTCTTTTCAATGTGCATTTCCGATAAATGGTATAATACATTGGTGTAATGGTATAATACTTTTCATAATCTTTATTCAATTTTGTTTTAGTTGTTTTAGTTTTAGTTTTAGTTCGTTTCTGAACTTTCGTTTGGCCCGTTTGGCTGTTTTTCGCTCTCCCCAGGCTTTGGGAGGCTTTCCTGAACCCTGGGGAGAGTGAAAAACAGCCCAATGGGCCTACCGGAAGTCCGGAGGCTTCAGTGAGGCCTATGCACATGCATGGGGGGGCAGCGGGGGGTTGTGTGCATGCATGGGGGCAGCACGGGGGTTGTGCACATGTGCAGGGGAGGAGGGGATTGCATTATGGGTGCGGGCACGCGTGCGCACATCCTTTTGGCACTTGAGCCAAAAAAGGTTCACCATCACTGCTATAGAATATCAGTGATTTAGGTTAATTCGAAAGAGATAGAGGCAAATCCTTTCTGGATTGTTGCCAAGGGAAGTACATGGTTTGTCCATGAAGTCATGAGGAGTCAAGTTTAACTCAAAAGAAACTGTCCTAATGCTAAGAATATCAGCTGCCCTATTTTAGTTATATTTCCTATTCCTGTAGAACATATTGGATTTTATTCAGGATATTATATATCAGTAAAAACAAAATATATTTTCTGCCAATTAATAGTCACATTTTGTTATGTGGTTATCCAGATCTCCTTGGGAATCTTTGCCTAAAGTGCACAGAAATTTTTCTAGAGAAAAAAATGAGGGGAAATATGCACTTTACCTGCAACTTTCTGATGATGCTATTAAATGTCACAATTCACAATTCTTAGTTTGCTGAAAAGTTCTTTAGCCGAAACTGACAGACATGATTTTGCTGCATTTGAGCACATATACTTGCATTAAAAAAAGAGAATACTAGAAACCAAGTCTTATTATTCTCTGTACTGTAGTAAGGTTTTTCTCTTTCAATGAAGCTCTTTCTCTTCAGTGATATGGGGTGGAAGATCAATAATGTATCTCAGTACGATCTCTCTCTCTCTCTCTCTCTCTCTCTCTCTCTCTCTCTCTCTCTCTCTCTCTCTCTCTCTCTCTCTCTCTCTCTCTCTCTCTCTTTAATAGTATTAAAATATAACTGACAATGAGTGCCTATCTGCTGTTTCAACAGCCTTTTTAAGTATGGTGATATGTGCTTCAAGCCAAATGAATGCCCATGTACTTGGAAAGGCAAAGAATATTTTCCTGGGGACAAAGTAATTTCTTCTTGCCATACCTGGTGAGTAGAAATCATTTCCTGTATTCCTTAATATTCATTTTATACATGCCTTCCAGTATGATATTTTTGAATTTGTTTTTTCTTCTTAATGGACTCGAATTCCATTTGCACTAACACAGATATTTAAACAAACTTTCAGTGGCTCCAAAATGGATTAGGAAAGAATGAATACAAAGGGACTACTATTAAAATATTTTATTAGGGTTATGATTCAGAAATAGATTATTTCTCCTTTTTTACAAATTTACGTAACTTTAAATCCCATGGGGAGGGGGTGAAGCCACCAAAATTATTTGGGAAGAAAGAAAGGGTCAGATACATGGTCTCTTCACCCAGGTTTCTCCTAAAATATTTCTTGCCAAGACTATTTGTTCTTATTTTTTAAATTATACGATATTTTTCATATATTAATATGTAAATTGTAGTTTATCCCCAAGTCTCCCCAAAATGTGAGGCTAATAATTTTTTCCAGTTTAGTCCTTATTACCTTTTCAAATTTGAATTCAAAAGAGGGTTTTTTGGCTCAAGAGTATAAGAACTCTTATATTCTTAAGGCGGTATATAAATCTCACAAAATAAATAAATAAATAAACTTTCTGATTATGATAATTTCACCCTTAATTTCATTGGCACTTTCACATATTTTTTTAAAGATCACATATTTTTAAAGACCTTTTTAAAAGAACCTCTTTCACCATTCCTTTTCATAAACAGTTTCATCTAGGTTTATTAGCCAAGAGCTGAAAACTGCTTTTCCTATGAACCTTATGAAAACTCTTATTAAAAAATATAAAATAGCATCTCATCACCAGGACTGGTAGGAATGTATTGTATAAAGGAAGTAAGACATGGCATTACTGAAATCCGCAACATGCATTAAGTGGTAACATAATGCCATATTTCAACCCTTAGCTCCTTACTTTCCTATCAAACTTCTACTAATTGGGCCTTTTGATTCTGCTGGGTAACCAGGTCCTGCACAGCAGGACAAAACAACAATAATCCAGGCTCTTCCAATCAGCACTCATCCATGCCTTGTCTGGATGCTTTGCCTACTCCAGCCTTATGCTGACTGACTACATCTGTCTTTTATCAGGTCCTCAATACCTGCTTAGAAGACATTTATAGCCTTTTGGCTGACTGGCGAAGCAATTTACAAGCCATCTTCACTTGGCAGGAAGGTAAATGATCTCCCAGATATCTCCCTTGCTCCCAAACCTCTATACAGATGTAGCTATCATTGATGGTTGGCATACAAACACAGAGAAAAAGAAAAGCCTTCAAGAACCTTATTTCAGGGGGCTGGTGGCAGTTCTGGAAATACTGTAGTAGGCCACTGCTTTCAGCTTAAAAAAATTAAACGCATTTGTTGAGAAATCTAAGCATAATTCTTAACATGTAGTGCAAAAGAATAGGTAAATTGCTGGTATATCCTCTTATGTTCTTGTTAAGAAATGGATCCTTATCACAATATAAACTCCCTCCACAAATGGTTAGGAAATTAACTTTAGGTCTTCCGTCTGAATTAAATCTCAGCCTGTTTTATGGAATTTTCAAAAAGTTTGATAAAAAGGTATCTTGTATGATTATTGTTATTGATTGTTCTTACATTTTAGCGTCACCTCTCGATGAGATGAGCAGTATATAAATAATAATAAAAATAAAAAATAAAAAAATAAAAAATATATAAAATTAAATAATAAAATAAAATAAAATAAAATATAAAATAAATAAAATAAAATAAAATAAAATAAAATAATAAAATAAAATAAAATAAAATATAAAATATAAAATAAATAATATAATATAATAAAATAAAATAATAAAATAAATAATAAAATAAATAATAAAATAATAAAATAAAATAATAAAATAAAATAATAAATAAAATAAAATAAAATAATAAAATAAAAATAAAATAAAATAAAATAAAATAAATAAAATATAAAATAAATAATAAAATAAAATAAATAATAAAATAAAATAATAAAATAAAATAAATAATAAAATAAAATAATAAAATAAAATAAAATAAAATAAAATAAATAAAATAAATAAAATAAAAAAATAAAATAAAATAAAATAAAATAAAATAAAATAATAAAATAATAAAATAAAATAAAATAAAATAAAATAAAATAAAATAAAATAAAATAATAAAATTAAATAAAATTAAATTAAATTAAATTAAATTAAATTAAAATAATAAAATAAAATAAAATAAAATAAAATAAAATAAAATAAAATAAAATAAAATAAAATAAAATAAAATAAAATAATAAAATAAAATAAATAAATAAATAAATAATAAATAAATAAATAAATAAAATAAAATAAAATAAAATAAAATAAAATAATAAAATAAAATAAAATAAAATAAAATAAAATAAAATAAGAAATACCTATTATTCAGGCCTAGGATTGAATGGTCACATGTAACACAGATTACACTGAGTGTTACATGTGATGGTGGACTCATTTTGTCTTATATAAATAATATTGAGAACAGAAGCACGCGTATAGGAAAATGCTATTTTGGCTGCTTTGAAATATGCCAGGTCTGGTTTTAAAATCATCCCACTCTGTTGTTTTGTACAAATTATATGATCATTAGAGACAGTGTATGGAATTCAGTGGCAGGTTTGTGTTAGCGGAAGTGGCTTCTCTCATCCACTAAGGAGGGACAGCAATGCCACCTTTCCTATTGTCCCCTATTCCATGGCAGAGTTTACTCTGAAGAACCCACAGTCATTTGAGGCAGAGGTCTGGGATACAATGGAGGCTACAGAGTTGAAAAGAAGGAATAGATAGTCTACACATGAGGGACTTCTGCTCATTTGTTGCAGGATTCAGCTCGGTGTTTGAACAATATATATATATATATGAAATAATCAACTAAAGAAACAAGACATGGGTTTTGTAACATTCATACAATGCAGATTTTTTTCTCCTTTTGACAGTTTGTTATTTTATGATTTTCTTTTCTTTATTTTTCTATATTTGGTTTATTTTTAAAATCAGTTCCTCAGTTCCTTTTGACATGAGACATGGAAGCAACAATAAGAATGCATGAAAAACTCATGTTTCCTAATCTAATCATATCAAATGGGAAAAGACAGGTCTCATAGCAAACTGCATGTTCAGTACGTTCAGAGGAAAAATGCATGCCATAAATCAACACATTGAAAATTAATTGAAGAAAAAGTTAAAATAAAAAATTGCTGATTTAACTATGTGAATTAATCAGTTTAGTCTTACTTGTTCTTTAATCTCTGCTTCCATGCCATTAAAATACCTTAAAATAAGAATCTGAATTAAAATTATTGTTGATAGCATATGCTACATAAAAATAGTTGAGCTAGATTGGCTAGTAATATGCTAGTTGCCTAATAAAGTCAGTTTATACATTATAATAATTTTTACTTAAAGTATTTAGTTTCTGATATAAGATACCATGTTTCCCCGAAAATAAGACCCTGTCTTATATTTTTTGAACCCCGAAATAAGCACTCGGCCTTATTTTTGGTGAGGTCTTATTATTTTGGGGCGCGTGGAGCAAGACAGGGCTCCTCTTGCCGTCTTACCTGATTTCCAGCTCTGTCTCCCTAACCCTAACCAGAGGAAATGGCGGGGAACGGCTGCGGATGCGTTTAAATATTTTCGGGAAGGGCTTATTTTCAGGGGATGTCTTATTTTCAGGGGATGTCTTATTTTCAGGGGATGTCTTATTTTTGGGGAAACATGGTACATGTTTAATCAAATTAATGAAATGTTTTATTCTTTTGAATGTGGGATGTCATGATATAATTGATTTCTCCCATGACAACAGTATGTTGGAGTGTGCAGTCTATTATGAGCATAATAATAACTATAATTTATTTGTAAGAAATTCTGAAAATGAATTGCTTTACCTACATAGATCTTTTCTATTCAAATAAATATCAGCTTAGCTGCATGTACAACAAGTTCTGAATCAATGAACTTGTCAGTAATTTGTAGGAACATATTTTTAACAGAGTCATGCTATTTGGTTAAAGATTATATAGAGAGATTATGGTTTATATTTGATGCTGTAACTGTTATAAATTTGCCCTGTTTTAGCATCTGCAGTCATGGCTCATTTAAATGCAATTTCCATCCATGCCCATCAATGTGTACTACATATGGAGATCGCCATTATAGAACCTTTGATGGCCTGTCTTTTGATTATGTTGGAAACTGTAAGGTTTACCTGGTTAAGGTAAGACTTTATTTTAAAGCATGTTCAGTTTTTAAATTATGTATTGTGCTCTGCAATTAAAAAGAAACCTACCGTAAACATTTGTAAACCGAATAGGAAAAGAATTTAATTACTCATAGTGAAAATAAGATTGTTTTATTCCAATTTTAATTATTATACTTGGAACTATTCATATATGGATATATTGCACTGAATGCAATTGTATTTGGTAATAATATGTATTAATCAATCAATAAAAATTAATAAATAAATAAAAATCCAGGTGAAATAAGTGATTCTCAGGATAAACCAAAGCATGATGTAAAACACCAAGCAGAAGCTTCCCAATATCCAGGAAGAAGAGAATGACCAAATAGCAGGTGACGTGAATCGAATGGGAGGAAAAACATAGAATGTAAACATTTGAGCAGACATAGATATATAGCCACTGATTCAGCAAATCAGCATATCCTGGAACCAGTCTTTGGACGTCCTGGTTGCTTCCCCAATAATTGCTGCAATCTTTCGTCTCATTGAATTCCTCCTCCTTGTTTAGGACAGAATTATGGAAGAAGAAGTAGGCAAGGCATATACTGCATATGGCTGGAAAAATCCAGACAGCTACCCTTAAGTTGGCAGCAAAGACGTACCCCTACTTCTGTTTCATTGCTACCATCTAGTGGTCTTCTTCAGTTTCATAGTCTAGATAAAATAACCCTAAAAGAATTATTTTCAAATGGCTGAGTTAAAAATATATATATGAATATTTGGTAGGACTGGAAAGGTGAGTGGAGAGCCAGCCTTGCAATGTTGACAACCAGTGTTGCTGTGGTTGGTAAGAAACAGCTATGTGACTCTTGTCTTTCATTTCACTCTCCTGTCCTCAATTATTGCAGTTTTGGAAGGCACTCCAGCTCTTATACTAATGGTGAGCTCCATCTGCAAGATTTTGCCTTGGGGGCCAGAAAGCTCTATGTATTGCCTTACTGCTATCTTGTTAGACATATCAATATGAAGTTGTTGAATTAAAAATCACATCTGAATTAACAAGCTTGTTAATGGATGATCAATGATGTGGAGGCATCTTTTTCTTTGCTGCATCTTGCAAAGTAGCTGTTCCTGCATTTATGCCACAGACGGTAGAGAAAGAAGAGGAACAGGTTGGCTGTGAATGGTTGGAGAGGTCTAAAGGTGCATTTCGTGTTTGCAAATTGGAATCAGCTGCGTTATTTTTGTTTTTTTCTGCAGAGTTCCTCAATTACTAGTTTCTCAGTCATCATAGAAAATGTCAACTGCTTTAACATTGGAATCATTTGCAGAAAGTATGTTTCCATTAACGTAGGAAAATCGTTCATAATATTTGACGATGACACTGGAGATCCGGTAAGCTATAGCAGAACAGAAGTTAAGATATCTAGATAATGCATCAACCCCAAAACACCGTCATTCGTTTTCATATTGCATGATAAATATTAGCAATCCTTGAACTTCCAGAAACTCTTAAAATTAGTCATGCTTATTTATCTATGTTTTAGTCTTCCTTTTCTTCTGTAAGCATTATGGATAGATACAGGTAGTCCTCGACTTACAACAGTTCATTTAGTGACAGTTCAAAGTTTCAACGGCACTGGAAAAAAAGTGGCTTGTCATCATTTTTCACATTTATGACTATTTATGATTATAGCATCCCTATAGTCACGTGATCAAAATTCAGATGCTTGGCAACTGACTCATATTTATGACCGTTGCTGTGTTCCAAGATCCTGTGATCCCCTTTTGCAACTTTCTGACAAGCAAAATCAATGGGGAAGCCAGGTACATTTAACAACCGGGTTACTAATTTATCAACTGCATTGATTCACTTAACAAATGTGGCAAGAAAGGTCGTGAAATGGGGCAGAATTCACTTCACAAATGTGTCACTTAACAACAGAAATTTTGGGCTCAATTGTGGTCATAAGTCGAGGACTACCTGTATCTCTTCATGAATAATACTTATATTCCATCACACAGTAACTATCTGCTTCTATTGTTTTACATTACCATGTTATACCAGCATCTGGCATCATCTAGTGGATGAGATCTAAAAGTGGCTGGAAAATAATAAATAGCTTACAGAGGAAGACACAGTGTACTTCTCATTTGAATTGTACATCCAAAAACATTTTTAACAAGTCCAGTGTCTCTTGGATTGCTGTTCTTATTCACATCAAATGTTTCTAAAAATAGATCCACATAAGAAATAATATGCTAAATCTAGACTGAACCATAGTATGATTGTTTTTCTAAATGCATATTTAAATTATATTATAAAGCTTTCATTAAATGCCTATAATCTGTTATGCATGTCTGACATTTAATAGAGTCATCTGAGTTACATAGATAAACTGCAGCAAGTATATATATGGAAGGCTGGTTTTTACACCATTGTTCATTTTCCTAATGAACACATCACAGTAATGTGGGATCAAAGAACAACGGTTCATGTCGAGACAGGGCCTCAGTGGCAGGTAAGACGAAACTTATCTTATACTTTTAATTCCTTATTGACTTCATTGGGACAGATTTAAGTTTCTACTTACCGTATTTTTCGGAGTATAAGACGCACCTTTTTACCCCCCAAAAGAGGGTGAAAACTTGGGTGCGTCTTATACACCGAATGCAGCCCCAGCCACCCCCACCCTTTGGCCTCTGTCTTCCAGCAATTTACCTGCTTGCAGGAAAGAGGGAAGAGCTCTGTGAAGAGCTTGCAGGAAAGAGGGAAGAGCAAGTCAGTAGCAGTTTCCCGATCTACAGCTGATTAGGTTTGCCATGTGGGAAAATTAAAGTGAAACTAACTACAAAGAGGCAAATAGCTGGGAGAGACACAGCAGATTTTTATTTTTTGCTGAACTGGATGGAAGGGGGTAAGTGAATAACTATAAATGTCTGTAGAATGTTCAAATTATTAGACTTATTTTTTAAAGACTGCTTTATTATTGTTCTAGAGCCAGGGGTCTCCAACCTTGGCAACTTTAAGACTTGTGGACTTCAACTCCCAGAATTCAACAGCCAGCTTTGTTAGCTTTGCTGGCTGTGGAATTCTGGGAGTTGAAGTCCACAAGTCTTAAAGTTGCCAAGGTTGGAGATCCCTGTAAATCTAGACAACTTAACAAAATAAAGAATATTATTTTCAATAATAGAGAATAATGTATACTTCCAGAAATTTTAATTAATTTTAACAGCTCTGTACAAGTATAGTCTGAAATGTAACAGTGTCCTGTTTAGTATTAGAGTTTAGTTACCTTGGAGTAGATCTATTTAAATAATTGGGAAGAGTTAGTGTGACTACATTTAAGAAAACTTTCTGGCATAATGTACATTTCTCCAATTCTTTGCTATTTCTATGGGTCAGGCACACATGCACAGAAATACACAGCAAACAGTGTATATCATCTGTGCTGTTTGCTGTTTGCTGTTTGCCAAATTGCTTGGAGGCAGAGGCCTTTTCCCCTTGTTTTCCTCCCCCAAAACTAAGGTACGTCTTATACTTCGGTGCGTCTTATACTCCGAAAAATACGGTATATCATCTACTAGAATAAATGGAATTTTAAAGAGTGGAAAGTTGGTTTGTGTTTGTTGGTCATTGTGGCATAGGGTTCTAATGGTCTGGTGTGGTTGCTATTTTGCTAACCAACATGTGGAAGGGGAAAAGCAATCCAAGGGTAGCAGTGCTGTCATGAGGGCTGATGAGCTGATCTGACTGCTACCCAGGACTATTTGAGTGAGATGTTGAGATAGCAGTATCATTGGTCCAGCCTGGTACAAAGGTGTGAGAGATTAAAGCTATGGGGGGTACCATCTCCTTAATTACTGGAGGAAATAACCTCAACATTGGAGAGAGAGAGAAAAGGAGAGAAGAGGGAAATTCTATGCATGGCCTGATTAGAGTGATTTGAGAGAAAGGTTGGAGAGACAACCTTAAGTATGGGGCAGTTGTTGGGTCCTTGTTGAGAAGGGAGAAGAAAGGTCTAGGGTGGCTTTCATGGAAGAAGGGAAGGGAAGACCCAGAAGGTTGAGAGATCCACCCAAGAATAGGAAGGAGGGACTTTGCTGACTGTATTAAGCCAAGTACCTTTAGTTCCTCCAAGAGGGAAAGGAGGGGATCAGCTTTGGAGAAGTCCTGATCTCTGAGGAAGGACTGGGCAGAAGACCCTGAGAATGTTCTTTGCCCAATGGAGAAACAGCAAGTGTTTGGCTGAACAGAAGGTCACGCCATGCTCAACACACTGCAGTAAATTCCGGCCTTTTTTTTTCATTCCTTCTCTTGTCAGGCTCAAAAACGGGAGGGAGCCAGAGAGCTAGAGATTGGATAGTCTCTGGGAGGAAACCTGATACCAGTATTCTTTGTATTGCATTGCATATAAATGTTGCAAATACTTGCTATAAATAATATCACTGTATATAATAACAAGCATTAAAACTTCCACTGCCTTGTTTTTCTGTGTCTATTGCCACCATTGCAAAACAAAGTACCCGCAGTTCAAAAAAGAACCTGTTTGTCACGCTCTGATAGTCTTTCATTGGCTTAAACAACAGTAATAAGGGTTAAGGGCAGGGGGAGAAGCTTAGATTTACACTGAATAGCATTTTTAGTGATCAGCTTGGACACACAAAAAAAAGATTGAAGGGAGATAGTAATGTCACTGAAAGAGCATGGCATAACTTTTCAGCACCTTTTTCAGGTTGAGGATTTAATTTATCTAAAGTAAATATGTGCATTAAATCTAATGGATTCTCTTCTATTGGAGAATCTATTTTACTGTTTGGGGTTATTTTTTAGCTGTCATACCATTCAGCAATTTGCCATAAATTTTTGGTAGCAAGAGGTAAAAAGGGGCTGGCTAGGAAGACTACATGCAGATTGTGCATCCACTGGTAGCCCAATAGAATTTGGGTTGTGTGTCAGTTGCACCCATTCTTCAACTAGGGAAATTCTACTTCCTGTCACAGTCAGTGGTGGGATTCTACCGGTTCGGGCGAACCATTAGCTCCGACGATCAGCTGGGAGCAAACCGACAATCAGATGGGCCCACCCGCCCGCCCGCGCTATTTTCCTACCTTTATCTCCTCAGCTGAATTGCGCAGCAGAGCCGATTGCCATGTGAATCAGCTGCATTACACCTCTGAAGAAACCCGGAAGTGAAGATTTCTTCAAACTGAGCACGCGTGCATAGCGCGCGTCTGGCCCGGGCGCACGCAAAGCACATGTGCAGCGTGCAATCACCGAACCGGTTGTTAAACCGGGAGGATCTCACCACTGCTGTCACTCATGCCTTTGTGACCTCCTATCTGGATTACTGCAACATGCTGTATATGGGGCTGCCTTTGAAAAGCATTTGGAAGCTTCAACTATATGGGCAGTAAATGGTGTTGGATAGTTGACACATGTAATACCATTGCTTTGTGATTTGCATTGGTTGCCAGTGTGTTTCTGGTATAGTTCAAGATACTGGCTGAACTTCATAGCTTGGGACCAGGTTACCTGAGGGACTGTCTTCTAGTTGTTTCTGTCCATTCAATCCAGTTCAGCAGGATGGTCATGCTCTGAGTCCTGACAGCCAAGAAATGTAGCCTACTGGGGAGCAGGAGTTATATCTTTTCTGCAGTAACAGAACATCCTCCCTCCAGAAATTAGGATGGCCCTGTCACGATGTGAATATTGCCAGTTGAGCACCTCTGCAATATTTCTAGGTTTATTGTATTTTCTAATCAAGCAGACATGTGATATGTTTTACTGCGCATGTGTGCATTCCAGGAGTCTCCTCCTTTCCTTCTTCTCTTGTGAGCCTCGCCCGAGGCAGACGTGAATTCTTAGCTAAGAAAATGTTGCTTATTAAGGTTTATATTTTGTTACTTTTATACTGAAATAAATATTTTGTTAATTAGAATTAAATCTCGAGTTTATTTTCTAAGTAAGAATGACTTCAAGGAAGCAAGATCCTATATCACCTCTTGATGGGAATAATTTCCTATCCATCAGGCCCTGATCCCATTGGCCTTTCATACGGCCTTGAAGACCTGGTTATGTGCCTGGGCCTGGAGTCCTGATTGTGTTAAGGGCCCTGTTTCCTGCTTATGTTAATATCTATGGATAATATTTTCAGCTGCCGAATATATTTACTTTTTTCTATTGTATTTTAATTGGTTTCAATTGATGTTGTGATTATTTGCCACCCAGAGTCATGTGTGAGTCATATAAATTGAATAAATAAATAATACTCCTACCTATTTTTCCCGTAACAACCACCCTTGATGTGGGTTGAACTGAGAGGCAGTTACTGGCCCAAAGTCTCCCAGCCAGCTGTCAAGCCTAAAGGAAGGCTAGATTCTAAGTTATTAATGTGGGAAATAATCATATCAGATTTGGGGTTATAAATGTCTGTAAATAAGAGTTATTCATTTTGCCTCATGTCTAGGGTGAGCTGACTGGATTATGTGGAAATTTTGACTCCAAAACAATAAATGAAATGAGAACTCCAGAAAATTTCGAGTTAACAAATGCACAAGAATTTGGGAGCAGTTGGGCAGTTGTTGAGGTAAAATATTGGAGGATGGTCCTTCATTATATTGTTTTTTATTGCCTAAAATTAAGCACCAACCATATTTACTGATTTATAATAGTGTATAGATGTCGGATTTCTATGAATTCTAATACTTGGAGGGAACGCAAAGAGAAAGAAGATGAATGCTCTGATTTTGTTGCTTAGGAATTTTTGAACAAAGAAGACTTTACCTGTAAACCCTATTTTCCAAATGATGTAACATCCTGGTTTTTCAAAGATTTTGTATATTGCAGTCTTTGCAAAAACCACATAGCCAGAGAAATCTGTTGGCAGCAGAAGTTATTCTTATGTTGATGAAGGAGGCTGAAAACAAGAGGCAGAGTGAAAGCATGCCTTGCACATTTATTCAAAGGTGTAGAAGGTTGGAATAAGCATGCTGCTGGTATAAACATTGCAATTAGATAAACTGAATTTGGGATTAATGACTACTCCTCTGAAAGTAAACTAGTGTTCTCTATTGTTGCAGCTTTGTGATTTTTTCCCCATTTAAATCTTAATGTAATCATGGGGTTTTGACTTCATGGGGCATTTTCAGAAGGCTAGTCATGCTTAAGATAGATTCTAGCTAGGTTTCTTTTTCTCATATCATTCCTTTAATTTGTTTGGCATACTATTTTTCCTCTGTTTTCAGTGTTTTGTATTTCCAGAAAGGAAATTACATGCTGCTTATGCATGTAAGTTAGCTTTTCAAATCACCAACATTCTTTTGCTAACATGTATTACAGATTTTTGGCACTACCTGTAGAGGAATTTTTGTGTATGAGATCACAGCCACATGTTTTTCATGCTTTTCATGATAAGAATTATAATTATACCCAAAAAAATCCATTTCCACAGAAATTAAAAATATGACACATTTTTCATGATTCCACTCTTCAGTTTTCCCCCAACATGTTGCTTTAACAAAAACAAAAGGTATGGCAATATACCAATATGCATCGTGTTTTGGTGGTTGTTAGGGATTTAATATTTCCATGCTGCCAGTAATCAAATTATCTGTTTGACTCAACTCAAACTGTTTGTTTGAGATTCGGTATCTATCCTGTTTCCCCGAAAATAAGACATCCCCCGAAAATAAGCCCTCCTCCGAAAATAAACCCTTCCCCAAAAATAAGCCCTTCCCCAAAAATAAGCCCTCCCCGAAAATATTTAAACGCATGCGCAGCTGGTCCCCGCCATTTCCTCGGGTTAGGGAGACAGAGCTGGAAATCAGGTAAGACGGCAAGAGGAGCCCCATCTTGCTCCACGCGCCCCAAAATAATAAGACCTCCCCCAAAATAAGGCCAAGCGCTTATTTTGGGGTTCAAAAAATATAAGACTTATTTTTGGGGAAACACAATAATTCAATATGCAGTTATGTAGGAGTCTATGTCTTCCTCCTAGGAGGTGTACCTTACATGTAGTCTATCTCAGAGAATACCAGTTTATGGTCATTCTTCTTTTTTTTTCTTTTGTTTTTGGATTCAGTGTGTTGATAGCTCTGATATTCGGCATCCCTGCATTTTAAACCCACTCAGAGAAGCATTTGCAAAGAAAGAATGTGGAATACTATTAAGTGAAATATTTGAGTCATGCCATCCAGTGGTGAGTAACAATACAGAAAAAAGTTAAGGGTGTAGCATTTAAAGCAAGATGTACCCAGGTGGTCCAGTAGTTGGTCCTGGAACATTGCTGTTTGAAACCTGAACCATTAATATTTGGTGTCCCACAGGCTTGCATCTTGTTCCTCATGCTGTCCAACCGTATGAAATCACTGTGGGGAGGGCATCTGAAGATCATAAGGGGAAAATGAGCTGCAGCTCTGTTTCTCCTAACCATCCAATTTCCAAAGAAGCAAATTATATACTACTTTCAATAATAAGCCGGAGGATGGAGAGCAAGATGAGATTAAATGCAGACATTGATAATTGATCATTTCTGTTGATAATGAGAAACTGCACTTAATGATTAAAATTAAGCCTATTCCTGTTGGGGGTTGCATTGCACTTCCTGTGAAAGAGCACATGGCATTCTGGAAGTGAATGTTTCTTGAGCTTTTACTGTCACTTCACTCAGCTATGTTACTGAGCAGACTGGATTTGTGGCCTTGGTTGCATCCTGTTTTGATTAGGGTAATGCACTCTACATGTGCCTTCCTTAGACAAAAATCCAAGAGTTACAAATATAAAATGTGTTAAGTTTCTAATTGATGTAATATACAAGGATCATGTTTAACCCCTAAACTGAAAGAAATACACAAGTTGCCAGTTTTTACTGGATGACAATTTAAGATGCTGGCATTAATCTTTAAAGAGAGCTAGTTTTGTGTAGTAGTTAAAATATCAGACTAGAAACTGGGAGACTGTGAGTTCTAGTCCTACCTTAGGAACAAAGCCAGTAGGGTGACCTTGGTTCTGTCATACCTTCTGGCTCTGGGAAACAGGCAAGGGCAAACTACTTCTGAAAAACCTTCCCAGGAAAAACCTTGTCCAGGCACTCTCTGAGAATTGGACACAATTGAACGGAAGATTTTTCTAAAAATGATATTTAAAGCCCTAAACGGCTTAGGACTTGATTTTCCAAGAGACTGCCTTATTCCACATCTATCCAGCTGTTAATTCCTGAAGGAGATGCCATTTTGAACTGTCAAAGACTTGCCTTTCTTGTGGAGGTACAATGACATTATTCAAGTTTTATTCATTTCATTCATTTAATACATTTCTATCCCTCTTGCTTCCAGTCAAGCCAGTCTGTGGGGGAAAATATGTGAATGACTGACCTACCAGTTCTAACTTCCAGCAAATGTAGTGTATCAATACAGGCCTTAGCAGAGTTCCAAATTTGAAAAGCAAAACAGATACGAAGTGAGCACCTATGAGAAATACTTCAAACGAAGCATGTTTTTTCCTTTGGGTTGTCATCAGCTGCAAAAGCAGCCAGGCAAGCCCAGGAAAAGACACAATGGTTTTAAAGTGTTCTCCCAAGGTGCAGGAGCCTGCCCACAAATACAACATGCCACATTTTTCTTTTGAATCCAAGTTTTTGTATAAACCTCCGTTATAGGATGTCAGTTAACATTATACGTGCATATGTTCCTGTCAATATAGATGTTATTTTTTCTCAGTAATAACTTATTTCACTATTTAAATAATACAAATATCAGAAAATGTATGTATGCATAGGACCTAAACTAGAAATTTTAATATTCATTTATATTTCACAAAACAAAAACATTCTACCTCTGTTAAGAAGTAGAATAGAAGAGCTCCTTGGGGCAAAGGATATAGGAGACGGTTACTACTAAAACCTTCTCCTTTATCTATTCCTCTCCCCCCATTTTGAGAGTTTCCTGGTATCCAAAAACAGATTTTCTTTGGTGAAAGTGGCTGCAAAGAGAAGGAGAAACTGGCTAAGGGCAACTTCTTCCCTTAGTTGGAGCACCTGTGGATTGGAATTCAGAGAATGTTCCCACCAGCAGGAGGAAATTTAGGATTGGACTATAATGCCAAATACAGATAAGTAATAAATATTATGTGGCACGTTTCATAGACATGCCCCTAAAATTTAGTTCAGATGCTTGCTCTTTATGTATAAATCAGTATTTAAGTAGGGGATGATTTATTATAGTAATGTTTACATTTTTCAGGTTGATGTCACTTGGTTTTATTCAAACTGTTTGATTGACACATGTGGTTGTAACCAGGGAGGGGATTGCGAATGTTTCTGTACAAGTGTTTCAGCCTATGCTCATCAGTGTTGTCAACAAGGAGTTACAGTAGACTGGAGATCTCCTAGACTATGTCGTAAGTATGATAACCAGAATACATTTACAAACCTTGCAAAGCCATACTATCAGTTTGATTTTGCTTCCTCATGCATGCATATTCAGCTGGCTTTTGATTGTGTAATTGTCCTTTCTAGCATTCAAGAATTGGCTAAAACTCCTGCAGTTTTATGAATCAGGCACATTAAATATAATACAAAAGGATCAGTCATAATAGTTCATCCATCCATCCATAGCTACTGATAAGTGCTGTTCTATGTCTCAGTGACTTTTATATTTCAGTTAATTATACCATCAGTGATATCCTCTCCTATTATCACATCTGATAGCGGGAGGTCAAGTTTCTTATATAGAAGCTTCGTTATCATTCCTGCTACACCTTCATAGGCTTACGTATATATAAATACAAATTCAAAATTGCAACCACAAACTGCAGAAAATTTGCTCATTTCTGATTTATATCTGCAATTCTGTTCACAGTATCAAATATAAGCGAGATGAGGAAAGTAAGGAAATATGTGTAAATATTTTTTTTATGTCTGTTAGGTTGAACTGTAGACTTAGCAATAACTTGAATAATATCTCACAAGCAAACTTTAGAGCACAGCTCTTTTTTCTCATTCTTACACCTTGTACTTGGGTTAAAATTATATCCTGCACTTAAGTATTTGGAGAATGTCTGTGGTTGCTGTTTTAAATTCGGATTATTATTCTGATACAAACGTGGTTTGTGTTCATAGACCACTGTGATATTGCTTGTTATAGGAAGGACAACTAAAATTATTACTATACCACTAGAGGTCATAAAAGGATAAGTATTTTCTTATTACAGTCAGTGAAAAAAGTTTAAGACATTTCTGCCAGCTTTAATTTGTCTTCTCAGTGGAGATGAAACCAAAATGGTTTGTGTATGCATACATACATTCTAATTGTTTGCTTTTGTTTTTTATAGCATATGATTGTGAATATATCAATAAAGGTAAGCAATGATGTGAGAGCTAAGTATTTTTCCTTTTGCCCCCTTTCATGTTAGTGATACTTTGTGCAATGCATTGGAATATATTGTTATTTAAATATATGTGTGTAACTGTGTCATTATAGCGTTGAAATACAGTAAATAATCTAACAATTTGTCAGGCAGACTAATTCACAGAATTATTCTTTGGATCTCAAACCTAGTTACATTCCTACATTCTTGATCAGTTAGAAAATCAGGTAGAAAATCAAGGAGAATATGAAAAGAAAAAGCTGAAGGAAGTAAGCATATCTCAGTAGAAGTTATAGCAGTTTTTCTTCTCCTTAGCAATTTTCTGCTCTGAATGTTTTTTCTTAACTTTGATGTTTAAAAGTAATTAATTCTTTTGTTTTCCATTGGGAAAAAGGATATTTTGATTTAGCTCAATGCTTTAGTATTGATATATAATGTTTCATGTATATTCTGATTTGATTATTTGGGTAGTATGCTATGTTAATTTTTTTCAAAAAGTATCATTGTATATTGCAACTGTTCAATTCATCATGGACCTTTTCTTTTGCCATGTAGATTTTTAGTCTGTTAATAGCACATAGTGCAGGGGTGTCAAACTGGCAGCCCGTGGGCCAGATGTGTGATGCAGGCCACGCCCACCCCAGCTCCGCAAATGGAAAAAATATCATAATATGTCACGTGACAGCAACTTGATGCCATGAGTTTGACACCTGTGACATAGTGCCTTTGTACTATCAAGTTACTTCCTAAGCAGTTACAAACATTTCATAATATCACAGAAGCTCAGGCAATAGTTAGAAGGTCCTAATTTCAAAAATATGAATCTGGCTATTTGCCAGACTAAACCCTCTGGGCTTTGGTAATAGTTGAGAGTGCCCCACATGTTTTTTAAAAAAATATTTTTCCATATTGCTGTTATATTCTTAAAAAAATAATCTGCATGCCCAGCCTGTGTGCCACAAGATGTACAGTGAGGGAGTATGAGAATATTTTACAAGTGAAGGGAAGTGATTAGTGTCACAGCAGTTTCATAGTTAGAACCAAATAATCTCTTTACCACATCAGTCCTTTTAGGTAGTACTTTCTGTTTTAAAAAATCCTAATTAACTATAGCTCTCACAAAATGCTTTGGGGTATATGCCCTCTCAGACCATTCCTTTGGGGTTTCGATATGAGGAAACAAGCAAATCCAGCAGGCGAGGAACACATACAGATTTACTGCATATTACTCCCAACATTTGGAAGGTGTATTTAGCGTATATGGAGAGTCCTTTTTGTGTGTGTGTGCTGATTTTGGTTAAACAGGCTCTTTCTTTTCCTCCATTCCTTCTTTATTGAATTTTAAACCTTTTTACCCACTTTAATAAATCTCTGATGTAAAATAAGGTTCAGGCAGATCATTTATGAAATCAAGTTTGCAAGAGTTCTGTAGTTCTAAATTAATGTTTAAGAACTGTAATGCTTATTCTTGGGAATGTCTGTTAATGATGGTGTTTTCTTTGCTGCTGTTGGACTGACTGATAAACCCATGATACAGACATTGAGACAGACTCATCAGAAAATGTAACTTCTTTCTTTCTTGACAGTTCTGGGAAAAGGTCCCTACAAATTGGTTAGCTATTTGGATGGAAAAACGATAATTGCAGCAAAACTGCAGGATGGTTCTGTTTTCCCAGCAAGAGAAGATGACTTAGCTTCGGGGGATGCTTTAACCTTCATGCTAACATCACCGCTGTATAAGCCCAAAGCACATGGTAAATCTAGTAACTCTGTAAAATAGCTCTGTGGTACTGAACCTCGGCAACTTTAAGTTCTATGGAATTTTAATTCACAGAATTCTCCAGCCAATTGGAGCAATTCTGGGAGTTTTAGTCCATACATCTTAAAGCTGTGGTGGTTGAAATATAGATAATATATAATTAGATAATACATATCAGAAGCAATTAAAAAAACATTCCAGATGCTGGTTTACAAATAAGAGGCGAACACTGTGACTGGCCATATTATATTAATAAGCATTCAGAGACATCTGACTGGTTAATGTTGCTGGTAGAAATACTGTAGATGGATTTTGTTCAGAGCCAACAAAACAATTTTTACATTCTCACAACCAAATCAACAAAAGTGATTTCTCCCACTTCAGAATTTTAGCAGCATTAGCACTCAGACTTATATGCTACTTCACAGTGATTTACAGCCCTCTCTAAGCAGTTTACAGAGTCAGCATATTGCCCCCAACAATCTGGGTCCTCATTTTACCAACCTCTGAAGGATGGAAGGCTGAGTCAACCTTGAACCATTGAAAACTGAACTGCCGAACTGCTGGCAATCGACAGTCAGCAGAAGTAGCCTGCAATACTGCAAACCACTGCGCCACCACGGCGCTTTAGAAAGTTTCATAGCTAAAACACTAAAATTTCCAAATCAACTTCAGTCGTTTTTTTAAATTTATGATCAAAGGTCTCCACTTAGAGAGTAGATTTTTTACAAGGCAATTGCTGATTTATAAATAACATGATACTTAGTATTCAGATCGACAACTTTGTAAACACATTAGCCTTAATATTTTTAATGCAGGATAGGTAGAGAAACCTAAGAGGAAATCTGGAAATTGACAGCAGCTGGTTAGCTATGAAACTAATGAGATACAAACAGGTCAGCTGAGGATATACTATAATGGTTGGCAGCAAATTGAGATTATGGTTAAGTGAAAAACTACAACTGTATAAAAATACCTTTTAAAAGATAATTGCCATTAATTGTGTTCTTCACTAAAATATGGACTTTGCCAACTCCTTGGGATTACTCATATGGTTGGATGCTTTGGCTGTGTACATGTATTTTCACATTTCTAAAATGTACATTTTATCAATTTTTGCCTCTCTGCCTTTTGAAATAAAAGTAACTGCAAGCATTAAAACCAGTGATACTTACATATTAAAGTTTAGCATGATTCTTGTCATAGAAGAAATGCCAATTTATCTACAAAGCAGCTGGTTAACTGTAAAACTCATGAAATACAAAAGGGTCAACTGAGGCTATACGGTAATAGATTGGTGGCAAATTGAGATTATGGTTAAGTGCGAAGGAAATAGGAAGCAAACTGATGAAAAATATCTGGAGAAAAGGATATTACTAGAATAATGTTAAAAGACAGTCAATTTTATATCACCAGTTAACTGAATCTGAACTGAATATTTTTATGAATAACATTTATTTCTAGATATGCTTTCTTACGCAATTTCTGGAAATGCTTTTATTTCGGATAGAACACCAGGACAAAGAACTATATCCCTCTGATATAGCACATATATATGGAGAGATTAGGTTGTTGCCAGTGACAATGAAAGAGCTTAAGGTCCTGAGATAAACCTTTTCAGCTCCATTGTTTGAATCCAGTGTTTGTGAAGTTAATAATAGTTCCAGATATGAGTGTCAGTTATTGGATTTTTTTTCTTGAAAATTCACCTTTGGAAAGTAATCTCTTCATTTTCAGTTTTTACACTCTACACAGTATTTCAACATTCTCTTTATAATTCTGATTAGAAAAATACAGAGCCCATCATAATAAACCAATCTTTATTATGATTCAGCAAGCAATGGTTGCTTATGCTACAATAAGTACATTTTCAGCTTCAGTAATTAAAGAAAATATGAGCTGCTTGTCTCTTTCGCCATATTCTAAATACACTTTATGTTGGAAAATTAAATAGTATTCTAGGATAATGAATTATTACGTCACTTAACATTTGTTTAATGGATGAGGACAATGGATTTTATAGTAGTCTTATGATAACGTTAAGCAGAATAATGTAGTGTACAGTGAAATAATATTTGGGATAAAAGATGTTCAATTAGGTCACAATTCTATCACTCTTTTAATAAGCATTACTTTAAGAGCTGAGGTGGCGCAGCGGTTAGAGGCAGTACTGCAGGCCACTTTAGCTGACTGAGATCCGCAGGTCAGCGGTTCAAATCTCACCGGCTCAAGGTTGACTCAGCTTTCCATCCTTCCGAGGTAGGTAAAATGAGGACCCAGATTGTTGGGGGCAATATAAATATACATTGCTTATTGGTGTAAACCGCTTAGAGAATGCTTGCACTGTGAAGCGGTATATAAATCTCACAAACAAACAAACAAAAAACAAAAAAAAAATAAATCTACTGGAAATAAGTTTAATCAATTTTGGAAAGCAAGAGAAAATCTTGCAATACAGGTTTTACATTTTAGGGTTGTTTTTTAAATAATGTATTGCTTTGTAGATGAATGGAAGCTTTTTTTTTCTTTAAAAAGTGTAATTTTCTTTTCTTTGAACTTGTTCATTCTGTACTTTCAGAAATTCCTGGATTGAAACAATGTTATAAGTACATAGTTTTGGGTTAAGTTGAGCTTGACAGAATCTGGCTATATTTTAGCAAAATAGCAATCAAGATAGGTTAAACAATTTATTATTATAGTTTATTATTGCAGTAACAGAGTAGAACAATTTAATTTAATAAAATAGGTATATCCACATCAAAACATAATATAGCTGATAATATATCAAAATAACTATTAATAACTCTTCATATAATTCATATAAAACCTTTTCCCAACTGAAAAATTTGTTTACGTTCCATCACAGACAGTATACAGAATATGGCTACATGACCTGAAATCACCTCCTGATCAACTAATAGGACATGTTTAGTCCTGCCAAAATATCATGTTGCAACGGGAAATGTATCCCAAATACCTCTATAAAAGAGTCAGTGCAATGGTACAGTACATCATTTTCAGTTTTGATCTCACCTTTCCATAGAGACAGAAGCAGCATTCTTTAGAATTGCTGCAAAAACTGCCCTCTAAATAATCAGACTGGATGACAATTCAACTTGCCAATGTAAAAGTTATTCTAGTATTCTGGCATGCAATCTTAAAGGAACAAATAATGGGATTGAGATCAAGCAAAGTGGTGTCTAGATGAAATTATTCTGGAGGTCAGAATACCTGGCATGTTGTTTAAAGAATAATCTGTCCTGTCCAAAACCCACTGAGATCAGTACATTAATTGAAAATCCCACTCTACCTTAGGGTGCAACTAAGTAATTTCCACCAGGAATAGTGGAGTTTATTTTAGAGTTGAAAATTAATTTAAGCTAGCACATGCTGTTTGCATTTGAGTTTTAATTGATGTCATTCTAGTCTCAGCTGAAAGACTGTGTTTGGATGCATCATGGACTCAGAAATAAGCCCCTTAGAAATCATGATTGAACAGCCTCAAATGGCCACTCTGTCCTTAAAGACATATACTTGAAAATATATCACAAGATAGCTATGATATTCCTTTGGCCTTAAATATTTTAGTTCACCTGGTATATTGTATAATTACCACCTTTTGTATATAGAACAATATTAAGCGGAGAGCTACATACCTTGCTGTGTCTTTTAATGACAGAATTTGGACCCTTTAAGTGGAAAACATTTCTGAGATATTTAAAGAACTTACCGGTAACCTGTTTAAAATACATTCCTATTAATTTGCCATTTATGTTATTATCTAGGGCAGTGATGGCGAACCTTTTTTTCCTCTGGTGCCGAAAGCGCGCATCCGTGTGCCAACACCCATAATTCAATGCCTCCATGCACCACGCCCCCCATGCGCATGCGTGCATGACCCCCCCTGCGCTGCCCCACTCCCGCGCATGACCCCTGTTTCCCGACTTCCGGTAGGCCTGTTTTTCACCATCTCCAGGCTCCAGAGGCTTTCCTGGAGCCTGGGGAGGGCAAAAATGCTCTCCCATCCCCTCCAGAGGCTGAAAACGCCCTCCCAGAGCCAAAAATCAGCTGTCTGGCTTGTACATGCATGCTGGAGCTGAGCTAGAGCAATGGCTCACGTGCCGGTACATATGGCTCCGTGTGCCACCTGTGGCACGCGTGCCATAGGTTCGCCATCATGGATCTAGGAGGACTCTTTTAAAAGATTTTTTTTGGTAATTGATAGGTAATAGCCAAATCTGTGTGATTAATGATTACAGTTGATTAATGCTCTCCTCAGTCCTATAGGTGAAATTGAGGTGATGCCTGTATCATCTGCACATAAAAATAAAGCAACAGGTCTATCAATCAAGCTTAGCAGGGATGTTTCAGTTTTGTCACTTTTGTCACCACATCTAAAATTAAATAGCAAAGGGGCTAAATTACACCACAGCAGAATGCTGACCTTGGTTGTTCACCCAAATTTGGATGTAGGTATCACCATGCAACATTTTAATAAGTGTCAGCAGCCACCTAGTAATGGAATTATAATCGACATACAACCTAAAAGCTAATCACTGTAATCTACCCTTGGCCATTTCATCATATTTCTTCATTGTTTTTTGCTTTTCAGATCCACACCTGGTTTCACTGGAAGCAGCTGACAGACCAAATTATTTTCTTTATTTAGCTTCTAATAATACCCTTGTTCTTTCCAAGTGGGAAAGAAATGAACGTTTTCAGAACAGGTCAACATTTGCTATCCATAAAAACACATGGTTCTCAGGATATAGTTCTTTTGAATCATTTGCCATACCAGGAGCGTTCATCCACATTTCAGCTTCCTCTGTGACTGTCGTTAAATATCATCACTCTGAGGCATTCAGACTCTCTACGCTTTTTAAACTTGTAGGTAAGTAGTTGAATTTGAACACACTGATTGTATTTTCATATGGTTTTGCTGTACTTTATGTGAAGCCCCTGCATTAAGGAAGTGAAAGCTATAAAAATTTTCATAGAATAGAATAGAATTCTTTATTGGCCAAGTGTGATTGGATACACAAGGAATTTGTCTTTGGTGCATATGCTCTCAGTGTACATAAAAGAAAAGATACATTTGTCAAGAATGGTTGTCATAGGGTTCAAGTAAGCAATCAGGAAACAATCAATATGAATATAAATCGTAAGGATACAAGCAACAAGTTACAGTCATACAGTCATAAGTGGGAGGAGATGGGTGATAGGAACGATGAGAAAAACTAATAGTAATAGTAATGCAGCCTAGTGAATAGTTTGACAGTGGTGAGGAAATTATTTGTTTAGCAGAGTGATGGCGTTTGGGAAAAAACTGTTCTTGTGTCTAGTTGTCTTGGTGTGCAGTGCTCTATAGCGACGTTTTGAGGGTAGAAGTTGAAGGGTAGGAGTTGAGTCATGGAGGCCAAGCCAGCATCATTTATATACTGAAGTGCTTATTCATGAGATGAACCATTACAGGATTGGTAACTGATGGCTATCCAGAGGTTACTGAAGTTTTAGCAACTGTAGTCAACTTCATCAGTAGTAATAAATGCTGGCAGTTGTATTCAGCATGTATGGAGGGCCAAAAGTCAGCTTTTGTCTTAGAATCACAGATTCACTTAGTCAAAGAAATGTCTTTATTTGTGGGTAAAAAATTTCAGATTTTTTTCCCATCAACACTTACTGACTTCAACCTGGAATCTGTGTGTGTGTGTGTGTGTGTGTGTGTGTGTGTGTGTGTGTGTGTGTGTGTGTGTTATACACTATACTCAGTTGAGATATAAATAAATAGCATGACAATTAACAGAATAATACAGTAAGTTTCATTTAATGTGAATTTTTGAACAGGGCAAAAATAAGCAGAATTATAAGGGGAGGAATGAAGAGGAATATACTGTACATGTCCCGGGATAATGTTGCAGGATCCAATCTGGGTCGGTCACTGGAACCAGAGGTTTAGTCTTCTGAGCTTTTGGACTCATGCTGGAACCAATCCTCAGCAAATGTCTCTCTAGCAGAGTGTGTGCTTTGGGCTATTCTGTGTGTGATATTTACTGTATATGATGCCTCTTGTGTGGGGCTTTTTAGTTGTTGATTGGGGTGTTGCTGGCTAGTAAGTCATTTTCTTGTGCTGCCAAGCCCTCTCCTCTTAAGTACTTGATAATCTGATGGTACATCAGCACTCCAGTTGACTGACAAGGGGCCTATTTCCCAGGCTTCAATCACTTCCCTGGCTGTTTTTGTGCCTGTCATCCAACAATCTTAGTACCTGCAAAATTGGATGCATGTTCACAATGCATTGCAGTGTGAGGCCACCAATGAGTTCGGGTCTCCTCGTCTGACTGCTTGCTTGTGTTCTTGCAATCTGGTGGTTAGCTTCCTCCCCATCTATCCTACGTAGTCACAAGGGCAACCTATGTAGGGGATCTGGTAGATTACATTGGAAGTATCTCCCACCTCCAGGTGACATTTGTAATGCATAATTTGTCCTCGTATGGTAGCCTCTGGGTGGAATGCAATGCCCACTTGCAGCTCTCGGAAGCTGCTTCCGAAATGTTTTTGCTGCATGGCAAGGTGTGTCATGTAGTTGGTCTTTTACCTTGTTTCTTCCTTTCTCTCCCCACCGTGTTGCGCAGACAACTTGTAACAAATGGTTGTGGGAACCCATTCAGCCTATAGGGAGAGGTTTTGTAGCTGTTTTGGTTTTGGGTACAGCAAATATTTAGGTCACTGAATGGTGGAATGTAGTTTGGAGTCAGGAGGGAAGGGTTCTTTCTCAGAGGCCAAAGAGAGTGGAGCTTGGAATATCTGGTAGGCAGGAAAAGAGTGAAAGGTAACGTTTCTCTCTAGCAAGTCACAGAGTATATCTAATAGTTACGCAGATAGTTATTTTAGTCTGGCAAGAGTCTGTTATAAGGCAAACAGTAAAGAATTACTCAGAGTAACTCCATATGTTGCTCATGGTTCTTTGGGCCTGATGTTGCACTTCATGCAAGATGATATGGCTCTTAACATGCAAACCCTCTACTGATCAAATGTTAACTTTCTAAAAAAATATTTTTATGATAAATGTGTCAGCTACATATTTAATGTAAATGCAGATGAAGAGAAGAAACTTTCTAGTTTTCAAAAAACAGTACAATTCCTGTTACCCAGCATCCTCCTTCAGTTATTTTTTGAAGAGATTAAAAACTCTCCAGAGAGATCTAGGGAAGCTGTAGGAGAGGCAAGTGAGAGGAAACAAAAGGGAAGATATATCTTGCTGGTAAGTTAAATTTACAATGTTTCTCAACCTTGATAACTTTAAGATATATGGATTTTATCTCCCAGAATTTTCTATCTTTTAAAATTGCCAATGTTGAGAAACACTGAGAATTGAAGTAGTATTAAATTTGCTGATGGAAAAGCAATCTCATTCATTGCGGTTTATCAGTTCCCAAACCATTTTAGAAACTTGGCTGAATTACTCTACTTTTTGGATTATAAGACACACTTCCCCCCTCACTAAAAGAGGGTGAAAATTTGGGTGCGTCTTATACACCGAATGTAGCCAAAAACGCGAGACATGGAGGCGGCGATGGTCTGTGGCAATCCCTGCAGCCTGGAACAGCTGATTGGGGGTATTCCGGGAGGCCGATCCACCCACCAATCAGCTGCTCATGCTGAATCAGGCTTCAATAATATGCTGAACCTCACCTGGCTATTTGCTGCAAGGACTCAGAGTTTGTAGCAGCAATCACATCCAGAAAATACACAGAAATAACTGATTCAGCAGGATTCAATAACTTCTCTTTATATATAATATAATACATGAAGTAAATATACAATACCAAAAGCAGGTTTTCCAACGTGGTAATAATATACAAGCAAAACAAAAGCAGAGGAGAGGAGTTTCAGTTTCAGTTTTGAGCAGCAGATTAGTTTAGAGCTCAGCACAGACTCAGAGCCACGCCCAGGATCCTTGCTGTCTCCTTCCTTGTTGCTCACACAGCAAATAATGTTTCAGTTTCAAAACAGCCCTCAACTCTCTCACACACTGACCAATAAATACCATGGATGCTGGTAGGCAGAGGCAGATTCCCCCCCTTATTTTTCTCCCCAAAATCTAAGGTGCGTCTTATACTCCGGAGCATCTTATACTCCGAAAAATACGGTAATTCACTGTAATTTGCAAACTTTCAACACCTCCAAGAACTAAAATATTCCATTCTCATTCTGAGTACTTCCTCATCCGCAAAAAGGAAATTAGAGACAGATTAGTAATCATTCAGATAAGAGCAGGCAATGAACACTTTTAAAAATGTTTAAAACAAGTTATCTACCCTTTAGCTAAACATACTTTGAAAGAACACATATACATATTAAATGCTACAGAGTTTTTAAAATTTCAGAGTGATTTCTACCAGAATTCACGAAGTGATTTCTATAAAAATTCAAAAAAAGCGATATACCAACAATATTTCTAAAGCTATCGAAGTTATATCTTCCCAAATTCCCAGAAAACACGCCCTTAATACTTTCTTCAAAAGCTTCAAATGTATGCTTTTTAATCAAACATAAAAATGAAGCAAAATATTAGGTTTTATTTAGGTGAGTTATATAGTCACAGATGGAGGGACTTTCCTAATAGAATGGATGAACTATATGCTTTTCTTGTTATCAAAAACTACTGAATTAAAGGGTTAGTAGTAGTGTTACTAAGACCTTTACTTTTGAGACATTTTCGCTCTCTGGCCTAGGAAGGAGGCCCTGGCAAACCATTTCTGAAAAATCTTGCCAAGAAAACTGCAGGGATTTGTCCCAGAGGTCTGAGAATTGGACATAATTGAGTAGAAGGAAAAAAAATTATAAAGATAAGAATTTTTATTAATTTGGGACATTATATGGACCAAGCACAAATGCCATGCTTCTTTTATCTTTAAGAGGGAAAGGAGAAATTTGCAATCTCTAATGGTCTCCTTCTCTAGTATTTGTATGTAGAAAAATGTGTCACTTTTAAAGGGAGAAACCTTTGCTTTCCAGTCTTGCAAAGAATCCTATCCATGCCAATAGAAAACTAAAACAGTTTACCTCAGCAAGTAAGGTTGTATCAAATAATCACTAGGTATTTCATTTATCTCCATTAATCTGTGGATTTGGGTTTCAGAGTTTTATAAGCAAAGAATCCTTGGGCTTGAATCTTTCTCCAGTGTTCTTTCGAAAGGCTGGGCTAAGTGATGCAGGCTAATTACATTATCTAAAAATATAGCCGCATTTGTTAATGGAAATGTTACACCAGTTCTAGAGTGCAGAGGGAAAGGCAGATTAAATTTCCTGCTGACTATTATAAATTGCACATTAGATCAGAACCTTTCCAATTGAGAACTGCTGTTCCAGAACATAAATATTGGGAATAGGAGAATAGATTGTTCGAACTTCCTTCTCAAAAAAAAAATTCTTCACAAATTTGTTCATGTGTTCTGAAACTTATAAAAAAAAACTACCAAAGAACCTTTGATAGAGATTAACATTTTCTAAAACTCATGGGAAGATTCAGTTTTCATAAAAAAAAATAAAATAGATCAATAAAAATAACCATAACGAATGTGTATATTTTCATACATACATGTGTACCATGATGTATCTTCTACATGTAGTTCACATATAGGCATGATATATTTATCAGAATATTTTCAATATAACTGACAGCAGTAATAAAATAAAGAGTTTGGTATAATTATTTAAACTACTATCTCCTGTTTGTAACATATATAACTGAAATTGTTAGTATAGATTACATTTCTCTCCCCATCTGTTTATTTTGTATATTATAATAAAAAAATAAAAATTCACTGAGGTAAGCTTCTGTATCAGGTTTCCTCTAATATTCTGGATGACAATTTATCATCTTCAGCTGTTGTATTAAGAATATTCTATTAAAATTGTTCAGACTATTTATTGCGACTTATAACAATTGTAAATGAAAAAAAAATCTATGAAACATAATATTTTTAGAAAAATTAAATAATGTGAAAAGATAAAGATATTCCTATAATATTTGTGTCAAATGAGGCAGTATTATTGTTTTTTTTTAAGAAGAAAAACTGAAGCAAAGAATTATTGTATTTTTCGGAGTATAAGATGCTCCGGAGTATAAAACACACATTAGTTTTTGGGTAGCAAAACAAGAAAAAAAAAATTCTGCCTCTGCCTACCAGCATCCATCGGTATTCATCTGGCTAGCGTCCTTGCAGCAAACAGCCTGGTCAGCTTCAGCACGTTATTGAAGCCTGATTCAGCACGAGCAGGTGATTGGCGGTTGGATTGGCTTCCCGGAATACCGCCAATCAGCTGTTCCAGGCTGTGGGGATTGTCACAGCACATCATCGCCTCCGCACGTTGCGTTTCTGGCCTCTGTGTGTCACGTTATTGGCCTCCGCACACTCCGTTTTAGACCCGTTCCAGGCTGCCGGGATCGCCACAGCACATCGCCGCCGATTGCTGCCTCCACGCGTTGCGTTTTCTGCCTCCATGTATCGCATTTTTGGCATCTGCGCATCACGTTTTTGGCCTCCCCACGCCCTGTTTTTGGCCACCACGCGTCGCATTTTCGGCGACTTCCAAGCACCGGCTGAAAATGCGAAGAGGGAGTCAAGCTATTCTCCAAAGCACCTGAGGGTAGGACAAGAGGCAATGGATGGAAACTAATCAAGGAGAGAAGCAACTTAGAACTAAGGAGAAATTTCCTGACAGTTAGAACAATTAATCAGTGGAACAACTTGCCTCCAGAAGTTGTGGGTGCTCCAACACTGGACATTTTAAAGAAGATGTTGGATAACCATTTGTCTGAAGTGGTGTAGGGTTTCCTGCCTAAGCAGGGGATTGGACTAGAAGACCTCCAAGGTCCCTTTCAACTCTGTTAATCTATTATAACTAACTAACTAACTAACTAACTAACTAACTAACTAACTAACTAACTAACTAACTAACTAACTGGAGAAGACCCTTATTTTGCATTTATTGAACTGCTGACTTAGAGTCTGTACTCCAATTTTGTTGCTTTATTATTTTGTTGTGATGTAGATATATCCAAAGAAATTAATTCTTCATGTTTGTGTTATCAAAGTGTGGGAATCACTTATGCGAGAGGTAGTGATCTCATCTTCAAAGAGACATTAGATCGATTAATGGACTATCATACTGTCAATACTGGCTAGTAATTATTATTACATACTGTCTGCAATATAGTTATTATGACCAAATAAAGTTTCCCAAGGGGCATGAGGAGAAAAATGCTATTGCATTCCTATATGTAATATAGAAAGCTTTCCTCATAGAAAGCTGGTTAGTTATATATAGTAAGTGCAGTATGGTTTGGTCGGATCCATTCTTAACCCTTTTCATCTTCTTGATTTACGCATGTTGAGAAATAGGATTCTTTCACAGGTACTTGAAATTCAGTTGGGATTGCTATAAACTATAAATAGATATTGTTGTTGCATTTGTAATATGAAAACATTCCTTCCAACTGAGGCAAACATAAAGGAACTCCATATTGGATCACCCAGAGATGTATCTCTTGAGTAAAATGCAATATAAGGACATACATGGAAGTTTAGGATTAGTTGAATCTGTAATGTAAAAACTGTGTGGCTTGCCACCTACATTTCTTTCCACTTTGGGGGTGGAGGTGGCACTGGGGGTCCACAAATAGGTTCCTGCCATATATATCCAACATTTGTTTTTTCTCAAATCTGAATGATTCCGAATTGCTTAATATCTATGCACTGAGGCAAATGATATGAAATGGACAGAATGAGAGAAAAGATTATAATGTTGAGAATAACAAATACTATATAGTATTATTCATATAAATGTAGACAAATATAGCTAAATCATTAAACTACCTAAGGGTAAATACTACAGAAAGATGAGTAAAGAGTTTGACTTTAAACTTTTCATTTAATTAATTTACAAAATACTGATTTCATTGTTTTTTTTAAAGGCAGTAAAATAGCAAAAAGTTTTATTTTTATTTTAAAATTGGGAACTATGACAAAACTGAATCACGTCTTGCTTTTTTAAAAAAAGAGTAAAACCTCTCCACTGTATTTCTTTTTTTCCAAGCAATAGTGATCTAATTTTGAATAAAATAAGAGTTTTTAATAGCTTGAAAAAGTAAAACAAAAAACAAAACAACAACAACAACCCAGTCAATCTGACTTTTGTGGAGAAGAGAAATAAAAGAAGAAAATGAAAGAAAATTGGAACGTATTTTTTTCTGTTAATCACTGAAATGCTGGAGAAAAGCTTTATAGTTAGTGCTATACTTTTAAAATATATTTTATCTCATTCGGTTTGGTCACTAGAATTATATTTTCAGATATAAATGTAGTTCTGTTTAATCCTGTTGTTGGATTAAGTTCTTAAAGAGCACTGTATTCATTTTATGAACTGAAGAAAGAATGGACTGTGGATTGCACTTTGTATGTGGCTATTTAGTGGCTACCTCCGTTGCCAGTAAAATTTAGCAAAAAATGCAGGTTGCTGAAAGAGGGTTCTGTATTTATGAGCTAGAATATATGAGTGCATGTGCATGCATAAATATGACATTTGAACAAAGGATATTTTATTTGTAGATAGCAAATTTAAATTTTTATCCCGCTCAACCTGTGAATGGCGCTATGATGCTTGTTCAAGTCCTTGTTTCAAGACATGCAGAGATCCTTTGGCAAGACATTGTCAGACTGTTTCAAAGTAAGTACACTTACAATTTAAATAATAGCACTGTCTCTAAAAAAGAAACTATACATTGCCTATCAGTTCAGGAGCAAAATAGAGGCTCTGTGAAAAATGTAGCAGTTTCTACATACTTGAGGACTTTGTTATTGTTAAGGCTGTGTAGCTCTTAAAACATGGAAAACAACTGATGTGTAGTGCACTAGGCTAGGAACAACATAGCACCTGTCCACTACTGCTACTGCTTAAACCAGAAGACGTGGCTGAGTCTACGGTAAAGAATAAAAAATACAGATATTATTAGTCTGCATTTGAAAAACGAAATTGGGATTAAGATAAGCACAATGTGCTGGTAATTTGAAGAACACCACAGCTTGCATAAAGCAATCACATAAAGTTGCTGTAGTGTATGCCAAAAAATGAATGTCCCTGTATTAATATTTTACCCTACCTTAGGGATATTTCATAGATAATATCCTCCTTCGACTTTAGTATGATCTTAGACCAGAATACAGGTAGTCCTTCACTTATGACCACAATTGAGCTCAACATTTTTGTTGCTAAGTGAAACATTTGTTAAACGAATTTTGCCCCATTTGATAATTTTTCATGCCACAGTTGTTAAGTGAATCACTGCAGTTGTTAAGTTAGCAACATGGTTGTTAAGTGAATCTAGCTTCCCCGTTGACTTTGCTTGTCAGAAGGTCACAAAAGGGAATCACGTGATCCTGGAACACTGGACCGTCATAAATGTGAGTTGCCAAGCATCCGAATTTTGATCACGTGACCTTAGGGATGCTGCAGTGGTTGTAAGTGTGGAAAACGGCCATAAGTCATTTTTTTCGGTGCCATTGTAACTTTGAACAGTCACTAAATGAACTGTTGTAAGTTGAGGACTACCTATACAATCAAAAGAAAGACTCTGTAGAATGGGAGAAGTTGCCATTTAAGTGTACCAAGGACAGAGCATTGAAATGAGCTTTAGATAATTTGGCATGGAGATGTGTACACAGGGGAACCTGCTGGAGTAGATTTTTTGGCATTTTCTAAGAGTCAATAAATCATTCTGAAAGTCTTACGTTCCACCTCTTCCATTTGGTAACATCTTTAGCTTTTTTCTGAATTCATGCTCTAGCGCAGCGATCCCCAACTATTCCCGCTTTGTGGATTGGCAGGGGAGAGAAGGAATAGTTCCGCATGACCGGCGGGTGAGCGAGCACAGCTCCATTTTCATGAGTTGTGGGCACGCGTATCTGCCACTTGCACAAATGGAGCTGCATGCGCACTCACCCACTGCTCATGCAAGTGGAGCTGCGCTCCACTGTTCACCCGCCACCGCTTCCATGGCTCAGTTCCAAATGGGACGTGGCCCAGTAGTGGGCCACAGCCCAGGAGTTGGGGATCTCTGCTCTACCTCTGTATGAATAATTTGCTGATGATGGCCTTCCATCATGTGGATGTAAAATGACCCACTAAAAATTCACTTCGGTTCTGGGTAACCTGCCATCTAATCTAGGCACACAGCTGGAGGGCTGAAATAAAGAGCTGACTGGATTTTTTTTCAAAGGAACATGCAGGAGTGTAATTAAAACAAGTTTTTATTATGCCCTACAGAGTATGTGGACCCTGGATTTTGTATAAAATGTTTAGGAGCTGCTGGATTAAAATTCCATTCATGCTTTTTGACAAAATTTTATTGTTGATATGGTACTTTTTGGAGCCACAGAGGGAGTACAGTTAAAATGAGTAGTTGTCCTAAAAGTTTGGAAAACAAGCCCCAGATATTTAAAACATTTAACTTGTTCTATGTCAGAGTTGTATCTAGAAAGACAATAACTTGGCTTTTCATGCTTATGCAGTTGTATTTGTTTAGTTTGTCCACTTTATTTCCATGGCTTAGAATGAGTTCACCAAGTATTTATATTATAGTGAGAAAAATAAAATGTAACTCTTCTTCTGTCTGTGACTTGTACTTTTCCATGCAAAGCAAAGTTCTAATGGGATGCTACTATTGCTATAAACAAACAAGGAACATAATTTTGTATAAGCATGTAAGGGCTTTCTGCCAATTCTAAATAGAAATATTCATCATTCAGCAAGTATATATATATATTCCAAATGTCACATCATTCACAAATTAGCTCAGCATAGTAGAAAAGTAATGTAGCTTGATCAGTGGTGGGTTCCTACCAGTGCGGTCCACTCTATAGCACCGGTAGCGGCCTCCTGGTGATGTCACAGTACCAGTGCTGTTGGTTGCCGGTGCCTGGGCGCCGCCATTAAAAATTTTTTTTTTAATTTTTTAAACATTTTCTTCTGCGCATGCGCAGAAGTTGAGCACAGTGCGTGAGACGCTGAAAGAACGGGCGGCAGGAGCTATCTCCATTCCCCTCCCTTCAGCAGTCCGAGAAGCCATGAATGCACGGTGATGATCCCAGGCATTTTTGCACGTTCGAGGCTTCTTGAGCTGCTGAGGGGAGGGGGAACAGGTGGCAGGATCCTAGGATCATCGAATGGGGAGAAGCATTCAGGCTGGACGGAGCCTCCTAGAAGAACCGCTGCCGCGGTCTTGCTGCTCCCGCTGCGGGGGGCTGCGTTGCGGGTGGGCAATGCCCCCCGCTTCTCCGGCCACGGCCAAGCTCCCGAGGCCCACGCCCACCCGGTCACATGGCTGGCAAGCCACATCCACAAAATAAGCCACTCCCACAGAGTGGTAGTAAAAAAATTAGGAACCCGCCCCTGAGCTTGATCATAATACTAGTTAAAAGAGGAAAAAAGAAGCAGTTATCTAAGCTTCTGGTATCTTCAGTTATTTTGAAATTAAGGCTGTAATTCACAATTAAAGTTGACTTCTTTGATGAATAAACCTCATTAAGAATACATGTACCCATATACTGGTATTTTGTCGATCATTCTCTAGGAACATTACTCAGTAATTGTTTCAATGATACATTTTGCTGTATGAAAAATTAATTATTATTAATCTTATTTTAGAGTGGAAGGATGTGTTCCTATGTGTCCTTTGAATTTGGTGCTGGATGAACTCACTCAAAGATGTGTTTATTTTGAAGACTGTACGTATAATGTAATATTGATTCAAAATTAGAGTTTTTAAAAGCTGTTATTTCAGGTTTCAATTTAGGAAAGTAACCCAACTTAGTTGTAAAGTTACGTCTTCCCAATATCTTGTGCAAAAGTTCAACATCTTGGCCGAATGAAGTTCCCTCACTGCTTGACTGTTGCAGTTTGCCCTACTATACTAACTGAAGTGAATAGTTCTATGAATTCCATTGCAGCATCTGGAAAAAATATATGCATGGTGTTTTCTTAAAAGAATATGCTCTCTGTTCTTTTAAGAAAGTAATATCTTCAAGTCACTTTCATGTCCAAGGACCTTATTCTGTGAGAAGGCTGATTCCCTGAAGCTTCTTCCTACATACAGAATTTATATTTATATGTTACACATATAGACAATATAGTTTGTCAACTATAGAAAACTGCCTGGATGGTCCCAGGAGGGGCCGAAAGGCAAAAGGAAGCTGTGATGTTTCCTTCCATACACCAGGATGACTCGACGGAATAAACATATATAACCCTTTCCTGGTGAAGAGCTGATAGGGAAGAGAACCTTGTGGCCTAGAGGTTAAACTTCTGCCTTACAAGCAGACTGCCCAGGTTCAATTCCCACTATGGGTATGGCTATCTGACGAGAGCAAAATAGCTCGAAATAGATCTATAATAGTCTCCCTTTATTTTCATTTATCAGCAAAAAAGTTACATATATATATATATATATACTGTATGGAATAGCTACATTTGCATTTACAATTGTTAAGGAAAAAGAGGTTTTGGCACTAAGACACTGAAAAAAGATATGACATGATAAATATGTTCAGTAAGGGATTAATTAAATTATATTTATGAAGTCAAAACATGTTTTGAAATGTTAAAATTTAATCTTTTAAAAATTTATCTCAGAATAGACATGTTAGAAATTAATAACAGTTTATTAAAGCTGTGCTATTCCACATTTTTAATTCTGCCGGATTTAATTCTGTGTAGTATTGAATTAAACATGTCTCATGTACTAGTCATCTGTTTTTTGTCTTATTTTAGGCATTGAACCAACAACTGAAGTTCAAATCCTACCATCCACTTTAAAGACACACACAGCTTTTGGGGCTCTTCAATCTTCTGCTGCAGTTCTGAGTAAAGAAATAGCATTTTCTGTGACCCCAGCATCAAAACTTAGAGAAACAACACCTGCATCCAAACAGCAATTCAGTTCAACCATTGAAAAAGCTAAACTTTCAACATTTTCTTTGCCTAATATTACTTTAACTACATCAGCTTTTTCAGTTCAATTAGCTTTTAATACAAGTGCATTGCCAGGATTTTCACAACTTGTAACTGATTTTAGCCCTATATCTGTAGTTCCTTCATCAACAACTGATGTAGATACTTTGGATACTTTGCAGACAAGCAGTGTGACAAGCTTTTCAATCCCCTCAACATCTACAATCACTGAAGCAGAAAGTAAATTAGCAGCTACTTCAACTTCCATTGTGACTCCATCAAGTATTACAGAAGATAAATCATTAGACACATCTAGATTAGTTTCACAAATAAAAGTGATAGGTGCTCAGAGTTTCCCTACAGAGGACATAGAAAGAAAACTTCAAAACATTACAGAAAGTCAAACGTCATCTATAGTAACATCAAAAACAGAGCATACTAGTCAGTTTTTTACCAAAGCAACATTGCCATCTTTGGAAATATCTTCCCATTTGCCAACATCAAGGCAAACATCTCCAACCAGAACTAAGCCAGGAGTAACTCAACCAACTCTAATAATCACCAATGGTACTAAAACTTCATTTGCTCCTTTATTTACCACTTTAGTAGCCACAAAACCAGTTCTGGAGCCAGGTTCTTCAGAAACATCAAAGACAACTGTTGCTTTAATCAAAGAACAACTTAAAAGTACTATTATTCCATTAACTTCAGTACCAACAGAGCTTCCCCATACATTCTTGACACATCCAAGTGTTTTAGTTTCTACTATTAAAAAGGAAATACCACAAACAACTTCAAATGTTACATATCAAACAAGTTCATATTTTTCTTCGTACACACCTATAATCTCAAAACCTCAAGTTTTTACTTCTAAACTTCCTGGAAAAACGGATGTGTCTTCTACTACAATAGTGTCCCAAAAATATTTACAAACAGAGCAGTCACTGTTTCTACAGCCAAACATGACAACGCCTGCAACTGCTTCATCTTATAAAGTTACACCTTTGTCTACAATAGTAACCTCTAAAACCTCAACCTCATCTGAATCATCAATTCCAATCTCCCAGAAAATATCTACAGAACACAAAATACCTTTGCTCCTGAAAACTACAAAGGCAAGTGTTCCAGATTCTGTTGGCATTACAAAATTGAAAACAGAATCTGCATTTATAGAAGAAGTCATAGCTACTGTTGTCCCAGCTCCATTGGTTACTAAAAAAGTGGAATCAGTTGGAACAACCGGATATCCATTTATTCAGCATGCCGTTACTGATACAGACAAAGCAACAGAATCTCTTAGTAAAAAAGAATCAGAAAAAACTACCAGTTTATATACAGGAAAACCGTCCACTTCTTACCTTCCAATGCCCCTTTCTACAATTATAACGTCAAAGATAGACACTGGTCTCGTTCCTTCATCACCTGAAATTCAGGTTCCTGTGGCTGCTGCTATTCATCCAACTACTTCAAAGACTACCTTCAGAACGGTATCACCAAGCACAATAACTTTAAGGTCAACTCCAGAATTGACAGTAAAAGAATCTAGGGTTACCTTATTTCCATTTACTGAACTTAGCAGCAGGTCACCAACTGAAGCGGCATCAATCAAAGAAATATCAACCTTGTTTTCTTCAGCAACTCTTTCTGTAACAACATTTCCTCCCACAATCTCTCTAGTGAACAAAACATCTTCTTTGCTTACTTCAACACAAAAGATAACTGTAGTACCAACCACTGCAAAACCGTCAGTTGAGACAACAAAATCATCTGTAACTTCCAAGATTGCCACTTCCTTTGTTCGTACATCTCCAACGGAAAGCATTTCTACCCATGTAAAAGACAAATCTGTTCCTCCATATCTTATAACACAAACACCAGGGAGGCATGATTCTTTACTGGCCTCTAAAGCTTATTTAACTACAAAAGGAACATCTACGGCATATCAGTTTCCAGTTGAACAGACAAGTATTTATCCTCAAAGTACTTTAAGTACAACAGAGTCAGTCAAAGTAGCAGTGCCTTCTGTCTTCCAAAGTACTTCACATCCATTTGTTACTCCTTCAGTTGCTTCACTCACTTCTTTATTTTCACCCCAAATCCCACTTGTAAGTGATAAAGAAACAACCCAGCAAATAATAGAGTCCTTTCCTACTGAAAAATCCAAGACCCTTTTCCTCACCACAAAGCAAGCATTAAGTCCTTCTCAGTCATCTACAGAATCCAGCACTTTGTTTCATGTGTCAAAATCAACGTCACCATCACTATTTATTTTAGAAGCACCAGAAACTTCAATTGTGAGTCAAACAGATTCACAAGAAAGAGTATTAGTAACACCCGTATCAACAGCTTTCGCATCCGTGAAGACCAGTGCTACAGAGAAGACGATAACTTTATCTAAACTTTCCACTATTTCTTTCAGTTCAGCACCCATAAGACTAAGTGGACTCACAACCAAGAGCGTCACAAAATCATTAGAAAAAACAGCAGGAACAAAAGAATCTATCACATCTTTATCTCCAGTACCTTCTGATATTTCAGAAACAAAGAGCATACCTTCCAAAATACTAGAAGCTGATGGAGAAATATTGGCTACAAAGCTTACTCCATCACCTTCAATTAGCAAACATTCACCAACGTCCCCTGCTCCACTTAGTTCCACTGATGAAACTGCAATATCCAAATCCCCATTTGTGAAGGAGGCAACAACAGCATCAGCAAGCTCTTTGCCAATACTACCAATTCATCCAAATGCTACAACAGCTACAGCAGCTCCTACCTATTTATCAACCAAACCAGTATATGATTCTGGCACAGTATACGCTGCAAATGTTACTATATCAGGTACTTCAGCACCAGTTTTCATACCACCTGGAGAGATAGCAACTCAGCCAACATGTATAGTGAGTAACATAATTAATTGTTCTTTATCACATCATATGAAAGGAGGGAATTATGTGTGTATGTGTATGTGTGTTTTTTAACTTAGAGATCATGGATGTATGATATATATTAAGATATAGCTTCTTACCTCTATTATTAGCTATAAATGTAGCCATCCAGAGTGGTTAAAAGTCAGAGAGCATCCAAACTTTATATTTATAATTGTGGCTTTCACATATTTATACTGATCCTGCACTTCCCTGAAAACCTCATATGTCACAGTCATTGAAACATAACTACAGATGCAAACAAGTCTTTCTATATTTTTAGCGACAGGTTTCTTATAATGCATTGTGCTAAATGTCCATGCCTCGATCATTTATGTACCTACTAGCAATCTAACATGATCTGGAAGCACTTTCTTGAACCAGTCTTTTGATAATTCTGCTCATGGGTTAAATATTACTGATGAAGAAGATTAAGAACATATTCGGGGCTTTTGAACTACTCAAAATAATTGTTCGGGGAAAAGTATTTGTGTGCTTTTAAAAAAAATTTAATAACTAGCTTCACTTTGTAAAATTATTTTTATGATTTTCATACTATTAATGTTAAACTAAACATTGAACATTTTTCAAGGTTGCTATTTCAGAATTCAGCCTTAATTAAAACAAAAAATATATTTCTGAATACTCAAGAGATCTTGGATACTTAGGCTCCTGAGTTCTATTATGTTGATTTCTTGAAAATATGTTCTTGTTGCTTTTGTTTTGTTCAGAGTTGTAACCAATCTTTTCTAAATATGCCTTAGCCTGTCACAGAAAATGACTGCATAAAACATATTTGCTTAGATGGACAATTAATTCAAGTTAACCAATCACAGTACTGCCCATACAGTGCAACACAACCCAGCTGTGGATTTCTTGGACTTGCTGTTCAGATTAATGGCGACAAATGCTGCCCCAAATGGGAATGTGCATGTGAGTTATTAGTCATATAGTGTTTATTTTAAAACTGCATTAAGCTGATGAAACCTTGAACTTCAGAGTAGGTATGGAAGGAACAGATGGTAGAAATTATTACTGCCTTACATACAAAACAGTAGCAGTTCAACCAGAAGAATATTGGGGAACTGCACAATATGCAATGGAATAGAACTCAATGAAGAGGGATTAATGTGATATTGAAGAGAATACTATATAGAGATTTTACACAACAAATATTATGGATTGAGAGTTTCCAGTTCCAGTTCTGAGAATATTTTCATTCAAAGAAAGAAGATATATTTTTCACTGAATCCTTCTTCCATCTATAGCGTCTTGTGCCCCTAAGATTTTGATAAGGATTGTAGAAATTTCTGGAGTAGCATGAAATGTGAAAGGGGGAAATGGAAATAAATGCCAGACATTTATTTCAGAAAAAGAAACCCTGAATTCAACTTACTTTAATCTCAAGTAAAACATGGTATGGAGACAAAATAATGTTTTAAGATAGGAAATAGCGGAATTTCTTATTTTTGAAGACTTGGTATCAGCTGCACACATATTAGGATTCTTTTGCAGCACAAACCTATTTACCAGGAAATTACTTGTCAGATTTTCAAGAATTATTTACTATATCTGTTACATATTTATATCTAATTTAACAAAACATTGAATTTCCATTTGCCAGCAACCATCTGTCTGTTTTGTAAAAATTTTAAAATAATAGTTCACATTATGTTTGATAGGTCGATGCACTTTCTTCTCTGATCTGAGCTTTATCACCTTTGATGGACATCATGTGGCTTTATTTAAAGAAGCATCTTATATAATCAGCCAAACACAAGATGAAACTATAAGCATTCATGTTGTTGACAACAGAAATACCAATATGGTACTAAATCTTGTTTATTATTTTGTATTTATAGAATGTGCATAAACAAATAGTCTTAGACCTCTGATCCAATAGAAACGTTGAGGCTAGAAGATCATTAATTTTGCTTTTCTTGGGAGTTGATGTTTCAATAATCCTTTCCATATATTTTCAGATAGTGACCTTTTTAAACATTTTCTGTTAAATATTAAGGCAGTTAAATATAGGATGGAGTTGAAATTGGGGTTTACCTAGGAGAGGAATACTTTTTATCATACCGTTTAATTTTATGAGACATGGAAACCACTTTGTAATTCTTTGTGAATAAATTCTTATTTTTGTTGTTTTATTTAGGGGATCTTAACCTATTCTGAGCTATGTCTGGCGATGCTGAATTTAACATATCTGTCTAACCAGATTATCATTGACCGCTTAAGTAGAAAGGTAAACTTTACTTCTGTTACTTAGTAATCATTGTTAACCTGTGTGAAAAATGATTTATTAAAATTCTAAGTCATGCTTTTTTATTTTATGATTTATGTTGGGTGGCATAACTTGAAGCTTGGGACCACAAGGGGCGTGCATAAGCGCACCAGCGTGCCTACCGTCCCTGTCCTAATGTTCCCTTTTATTCGTATCCATTTAATGTATTCATAGTTATGTTTATACTTATATCTGTTATCTAATACATACTTTACGAAATAAATAAATAGAATGAAATAAAATGAAAAACAATTTCTGGAAGAAATGAGCAGAGTTCCTAGAGATATTTATGATTTAAAATCCAACTGTAAAGGGAAACTGTTAAACACATTAACTGATCAATTTGAATTGAATTGATTTGAAATAAAAGTTAAATTAAATTCAAACATATTCTTTCAGCACTCTATTTTTTTATTTTTTATTATTATTATTTTTTTGCCTAGTAGTTTTCGGCATGACATTTGTGGTGGCCAAGTTTCCTAAAATTTGTATGGTCTTTTTAATGTCGGTGTTCAAGTCATGTTTATGACTTTAAAAACCAATTTTTAGAATTTCAAATGAAGGCTATAACTTAAATAATTAATATTAACTATTGTTTATTAATGTTACTGATATTTTTAATTAACATTTTGATAATTATTACTATTTTTATTTATTCATATCCTGCCTTTATTATTTCCACAAATAACCCAAGGCAGAGAACATACCCAACGTACCTTCCTCTTCTTATTTTCCCCACAACAACAACAACCCTGTGAGGTGGGTTGGGCCCAAAGTCACCCAGCAGGCTTTCATTGCTAAGGCTGGAGTTGAACTCATGGTCTCCTACTTTCTAGCCTGGTGCCTTAACCACTAGACCAAACTTACTTTATTACTTATTTCCTGAATATACAGCTGAAGTAGGGAATAAGAACCTTTTAAGCAGTAATGGCATGTTAAATCTTTATGTGCTTATTTTAAAGAAATCTTAATATATTTAGTGGAACTATATTCATCAGAAGTCATGCATAGGAATTATCAGTATATCTACTTTGCAGTTAGTGTTGGGATATTTTCCGTCCTCTTTTTTTATGTCTTGTAATTGTAATTCTGTCCTCTTTTTTACATGTCTTGTATTTTTTACCAGTTTTATAAGGTTGAATGAACAAAATATATATTTGATAAAGGTTTATTACTACATAATTGCAACTGTAGGTTAATATGAAAAGACAATGACCCAGCCTTGAATCTTGTAGGAACACTCAAACTTGTTAAAATTTAGGGCTGTTGACAGAGAAAGGTCTTTTGTTTGTTTTCCATTTTAGCCATCCACAATTTTTGTAAAGTCCAATTAATCTTAGTTTCTACTATAAAACTACATCAGAAATAGATGTAGATGTACACTTACTTACCAGTGAACTGGCAAAAAATATTTTTTTTAATTTTTTTTTATTTTTGTCAAGTACGTGTTGGTAATATACCTAGATATAACATTGTTTATATACATAAGATGGGTACTGATAAGAGGGAACATTAGGACAGGGACGGTAGGCACGCTGGTTCACTTATGCACGTCCTTTACTGACCTCTTAGGAATCGGGTGAGGTCAACAGTGGACAGTCTAAAGGTAAAGTTTTGGGGGTTTGGTGACAAAACCACAATGTCAGGTAGTGAGTTCCAGGCATTAACCACTCTGTTTCTAAAGTCGTATTTTCTACAGTCAAGTTTGGAGCGGTTCACTTTGAGTTTGTATCTGTTGTGTGCTTGTGTATTGTTGTGGTTGAAGCTGAAGTAGTATCAGCCTCAGTATTTTAGAATTTTGGGAAAAGAGGGTAAAATTCAAAATTACAATAACATCCAGATATCTAGCTTTGTTGGTTTTCCCCAGTTGGAATATATTTTGAATTATCTTGTATTATATCATCTATTTCCTTCCTGTATTTCAATCAAATCATATCACCATCATGCTTCTTATAGAATTTAATTTCTCACTGGCTTAAACAGAAAAAGCTACCCATTGTCCTGATGGCATTAAATTATACCCACGTAACTTGAGTCATAATTCTCTAGTCTAAATGCTGCCTACATTTTGATTGCTTCTTCCCAAGATTTGCTATCTAATTGGGGTTTAAGAATTTAATATGCAAGTTGTACAGATTTTCATTAGAGGGTCCATTAGAATTTATTTGATTACCATAAAAGATTTGCTTTTACAGAAAAGGATAAACACTTGTTAAGAGTATTATTATGACAAAATGCAAACTCTAATCTTAAACGTTGCCTAAATATCTCTTTATATGTTTTCTAGATAGTGGTCAATTCAAAATATGCTTGGCCTACTGTTAAAAAATATGGTTTTAAAATTGAGGACACTGGCTTTATGTATCTTATTAAAACCCCAACAAATACTAAAATTCAGTGGTTTCATAATACTGGGATGATGATAATTGAACATAATGCAACCAGTGATCAAAAAACAATGGGATTGTGTGGTAAGCTAACTTTAGTAAGATTTATTTTGTTATATTTTACTTTATACCTTTATATACTCATCCATTCAGCACACACACTTTTCTTAAATGGGAATATCACATTTGTTTGTTTATAAATTATATTGCAACTTGAAAAGAGTAATTCTGTGAGAAAGTAGAAAATGATAATTGCTCACCAACAGTATTTATAGCTGAAATGAGGCTAATTTTTAAAGCACAGAATAAAAATGCTAAATTTGCCAGGCAAACTATCTGCAGTACAATTTTTAATTCTTCTGAGATCATATTACAGACAGCTACGGGGGATAAAAACTTGCTTCTGCATTTAGAGTTTATGAAACAGAAGTATGAAGGTTGAAGTAATGTGAAAAATAGATAGAACACAAATAAGCAAAACATGTACTTTACATTATGCTTTCCATAAAGTCAAATAAGGTATTTGAAAAATGGTGGCTTGCCCTCTGCTAATATGCTGAAGAAAATGCTGCATAGAGGTAAGATTGTTCAATATGAGTTGAATTTAAATCAGATGACATAATCTTCCCCCTCACTAAACAAAAGCTTTCTATGAGCAGAGGATATTCAATTATATATAGCACCTTATTTTTTAATGCAGAGTATTTAAAATGTAGCCACATAAAGCTTTACTTTTGCCAATGGTGCAATGTAAGGCCAATAATTATACTTTACATTATACAGTCTTAGGCAAAATAGCAATAGCACTTAGACTTATATACCGTTTCATAGTGCTTTACAGCCCTCTCTAAACGGTTACAGAGTTCAGCATATTGCCCCCAACAATCTGGGTCCTCATTTTACCGACCTCAGAAGGATGGAAGGCTGAGTCAACCTTGAGCCGGTGTGATTTGAACAGCTGAACTGCTGAACTAGCAGTCAGCTGAAGTAGGTTGCAGTGCTGCACTTTAACCACTGCGTCACCTCGGCCCCTCATGTGAATTCATGGACATGTCCTTATTGTTTTCTTGGCAGCAACACAGATGTGGTTGCCATTCTATTCAAGATCTATCATAGAGTTCCAATGCTTCTTGATGATCTCTTACTAAACACTAATCTGATCCAACTTCATTTTGATTTTTGAGAGTAACCAAGGTCTGCTAGGTGTTGTAGTTATCTGAGCATGGATATTGGCTACTGCTATAGACTGAAGATTTTACACATGAATTGTATGAATTTGGTTAAATCAATCCAGAAGCTTTTTCAAGGTGTGATAATTACAATGAGGCCAGTTCTATTATCCTGAACCACATGATATGTAGAATAATATATATGTACACCAATCTTGGAATTTTATCTTTGCTTTCTGTCCTTATTTTCTTTTTCTGATATTGTTGTGTTTCGGCATAATTACTTTACAATTAGCTACTTAAAAAGTAGAATTAGCTAATCTGGTCGTGTTTCCTGTTTGATCTACCTTGCAAAGCTGACAAAAGTTCTGTTTGGTAGAAGTTTGGTAGAAGAACTATCAAATTAAGATACCACTTGTTCTAGTACAAATGGCTGTAAGTCCTTTCTAGATATTAACTGCAACTGTAAAATTAAGCCATTTTCCTCAGGTCTTTAGTTTTGGAGGAAAAGATTACCAAGTTTTTATTTTGTTTTATACTCTATGTGGCTTAGAATCCTTTCAGATTGAAGTGGGTTATAAGCATTGTAAAATATATAAATACGTAGTGTTCTCTTTTGCAGGTTTCTGTGATGGAATTTCAACAAATGACCTCATGTTACCTAATAATACAGTTGTAAGAACTGCAGCTGCTTCAGTTATCTTCACAGATAGCTGGTTGGTGCCAGATACATTAAAGTATATTGGAGAACCAAGAACCCTTGAAGCTAACTGTTCAGCCATGAATTGTTCATTTTGCTTAAAGATGTTGTTGAGCCAAACATTCAGCGGCTGCCATCCTTATGTATGTTATCTTTGATTTCTACTTCAATTATTTTGCTTGTTGATAAATCTGGTTTTATATTAATAATGAGCAGTCAAACTTATGGATTGCATTATGTTCATAAGATGTTGTCCACCCTTGCAGTAGGACCAATGGGATATTTATTCAAGGGAAAATATTTTGGTGGTCTTGACACAACTTGAATGCAATGCAATATTTCTATTTGAAGTGGGATCCATAATTCACAATGATCCAGGAATGAATAGCTATTTATAATCTGAAGTGATAGATAGATAGATAGATAGATAGATAGATAGATAGATAGATAGATAGATAGATAGATAGATAGATAGATAGATATAGATATAGATATAGATATAGATATAGATATAGATATACTGTAGATATAGATATATGTTGTTTCTTTCTAATGATACTGATTTTCAACTGTCAGTTACTAATCCAAATATATGTTTTTATGTGTGTTAAGGTTTCTCCAGCTTCTTTTTGTGATTTGTGGATCCAAGACTCTGAATATATCCAGGATCCATGTTTAGCACTGTCTGCTTATGTCGCCATGTGTAATAAATTTAATATCTGCATAGAATGGAGGAATTCTAGTTACTGTTGTAAGTATTAGTTATGAGACTATATATGTTGACCCCAATAAGGCTGCATTACCGGAAGTTGATAAGACAACGTAGTCTATGAAACTGAATAACATATTAGAGCCTACATTCAAGTCCAAAGTCAGTCATTTTTTTGAAATGTTAATCTTTGGGCACAGATTGTATTGCAAGTGCAAGTAAATATTGGAATAACTGGGATTTTTTCAGAACAATAAAACTATATTGTTTCCCACAGAGAGGGCCTCCTCCGGATCCCGTCGGCCAAACAATGCCGACTGGCGGGGCCTAGGGGGAGGGCCTTCTCTGTGGGAGCCCCGTCCCTCTGGAACCAACTTCCACCAGAGATCCGGACCATCCCCACCCTGCTGGCCTTCCGTAAAGCCTTAAAAACATGGCTCTTCCAGCAGATGGGGTGAATAGGATAATCAGATTCCCCCTGAATGTTGTGTTTATAATGTTTTTCTTTTTAATTATATTTTAATTTTAATTATGATTATTGTTTTTAAATGTACGCTTCTTATTCATGCTGTACGCCGCCCTGAGTCCCACGGGATTGGGCGGCCTATAAGAGCGTCTAAATAAATAAATAAATAAATATATGAACAGAAGTACCATAAATAACATCAGAGCAAATGATAAGATACATTAGCCATGAATTGTGGGAAAGGGGCTTTGAGTGGGAAAATAAATTAATGGGATGAACCGTGAGCATGTGAATGATTAAGCACTCCCAATTCTCCAACTCTAAAACTCTTTTTATTTTACTTTCTAATGAGAAGGGGATAATACCACTGCTTATTAGTGTTAATGCATGTGTTTTTTATAACCTGGTGACTTACATATTAATAGCAACACTATGTTAACACTGTACTTTTTGTCTTGCTAGCCTTTTCTTGTCCAGAAGGTTTCACTTATAATGCTTGTATACATCCATGCCTCGCCCCAAGCACTTGTCAGAGTACAGAGTCAGCTGTAGAAGATTCAAACTCTTGCTTGGTGCTTACTGAGGGTTGCACCTGTGCAGAAGGAACCATCCTTCATCGAATTCATTCAGCTCTCTGCATCCCAGAAGAGAAATGTGGTAGGTGCTAATTTTTTTCTTCTGCAGCCTATGAAAAATATGTAATCCATCAGGCAGCTGTGATAAAACTCAGGTAACTTAATAGCCAATAGATCTCAGTTCATCCATAGAGGTAACTGTCTGGTGCAAGTAGTCAGGAACAGGAGTTGAGTTTAAAGCACTTCAAGTTTATTACATAATCTACTAACAGTTGAGGCAAATAGGCAGAAAATAAGAATCAATAGATATCAAGGGAGGTTGGACTTAGGTCTCTTGTGGGAGTGGAATGACTCCAAACTGATGACGTATTTGACCCCACCCTCAGGATCAGCCTAGTCATCTCCCAGAGTAGCCTATTCATGAATGGAAGCAATTTTTAGTTTGTAAATTGTGTTTATATATAGAGAAGTTTGTTTGTTTGTTTGTTTGTTTATTTGTCTTTGGATCAGTATCTTAGTCTACAGAGGTTCTTCTTTTTTAATGTCTATTTGGATATTAGAAATATTCTGCATATTCAGAAATACTTCCAAATTTATCTCTTGTGGATTATAATAGATATTAGAGACAAACCAAGATTCTCAACAATAGATGGCATAACAATGACTATAGTATATCAATAAGCTAGGGATTACAGGGTAAGCATCCTAATGATTCAGTTTTTTTATTAATTAGACTTATAACTGTTTATATAGAAGTTGAAGCATATTATTTTTATCTTGTCTGTAGTGCTGCAACGGAAGCCTATATCTACCTATTTGCTAGCATTGTTCACGCTAGAAGATTGCTGGTTGCCATTGTTTTTATTTATTACATTTGCATTCCGCCTGATTCCCAACAACTTTGGGTTTTGCATTCACATAAGCATTAGACACTTAATACTGCTGAACCAGTGTCAAAAATATTTTTAGAAAAATATTAACGCATGTAGTTTTTCTAAACAATTCAGCCTGTACAGATCATTCTGGAGTCCCTCGTGCAGTAGGTGAAATTTGGAAAACTTCCAGTAGGGATTGCTGCATGAACAAATGTGTGGCCAGTGATACCATTGCTGCTGTGGAATACAATTGCTCCGTTAATTATGATGTCAGATGCCAGCGCTTTGGGGAAGTGGCTTTAATTGTCCCCGATGATCAGTCCTGTTGTCATCAGAAAGTCTGCAGTAAGTATTCTCGCATATTCCAGTATTTCAATGGCTTTCTTTTAGAAAAAAATTAATAACAAGAACACATGTTTTGTCTTTAAAGGGCATTTTTTTTAAAAAAATCAAACTAGTGGGAAGTGACTTGATTTGCATATAATTGAATATAATTTGAAGATGGTTTTTCATTCGTTTATTTATTTATTTCTATGCTCTTATAGGCCGCCCAATCCCGTAGGACTCAGGGCGGCGTACAACATGGATAAGAAACGTACATTAAAAGCAATAATAACAATTTAAAAATAAAACAATATTAAAACATTAACAAAACACCATTCATGGGGGAATCTGATCTCCTTGTTCACCCCGCCTGTCGGAAGAGCCATGTTTTCACGGCTTTACGGAAGGCCAGTAGAGTGGGGATGGTCCGGATCTCTGGTGGGAGTTGGTTCCAGAGGGACGGGGCTCCCACAGAGAAGGCCCTCCCCCGCGGCCCCGCCAACCGACATTGTTTGGCTGACGGGACCCGGAGGAGGCCCACTCTGTGGGACCTAACTGGTCGTAGGGAGGTATGTGGTAGGATGCGGTCCCGAAGGATGCGGTCCCGAAGGGAGGTTTATAAGATTGAGATCATCAAAAGCAAGGAAGAAAGTTGATAAAGGATGCATGAATAGGAATATTGACTGAAAACCAATGAGACAATCTGGAATTGTTTACAGCCTGACAAAATAGCTATTTAATTGCCATTAAAGTTGCTAAGATTACCAGGAAAATATACTGTGTGAGGAAATCATAATGTCAGGGTTCCAAAGTAATAGAGCCATAGCAAGCAACCCTGTCAACCCTGAAGCTGAGCCATATTTCATAAGGTTACCTAAAGAACTTTCTGTGGAGTTTGACTGAGTTGCAATTATAACGTTCTCTCAATTTGGTCGAAGAAATTTTACCAGTGAAACTAGTGTAGGCAGAATAAAGCGTGAACAATAATCTGGAGAAGCACATTGACTGCTGTTTATACTTTCTAATTTCAGTTATTATGAGCCAAAACCTTGGACACAGTGTTGCAGAAAAGTAGTACATAAAAATGATGGGATGAAATTATTTATAATATAGTCACAGGGTTGTTGTGGAGAACATAGGAAGAGGAAGGAGTATTACATATATTCAGTGCCTTGAGTTATTCATAAAAATATTAACAGCAGGATATAAATAGCAATAGCACTTAGACTTATATACCGCTTCATAGTGCTTTACAGCCCTCTCTAAGCGGTTTACAGAGTTCAGCATATTGCCCCCAACAATCTGGGTCCTCATTTTACTGACCTCAGAAGGATGGAGGGCTGAGTCAACCTTGAGCCGGTGAGATTTGAACAGCTGAACTGCTGAACTAGCCTGCACTGAACACTGAACACTGAAGTAGCCTGCAGTGCTGCACTCTAACCACTGCGCCACAAATAATAGAAGTATATGATATGGGAATAGCAAAGTTGTTCAGATCTGATCACCTGACTATGTGTGTAGTTGTGGTAAGGTGTCGGACTAAGGTACAAAGATCAAGGTTCAAGTCCACCCTCAGCCATGGAAGATCACTTGGTGACATAGGACCGCTCTCTTAGCCCAACTCATTCATAATGTTGCTCTGGAGAAAAAATGGAGGAGGGAATTCCTGAAGGAAGAGGGTCATAAATCTAACAAATAAATACTAACGTAAGTTCTGGAAATTCTGGACTACTTGACCAGTAAATTACTACAGTTTCACTTTCCTAATCATTCTGAAGTCAGTGAAAATGAAACATTTCTTCGCTGGTCCGCTCTTTGCTCAGTATATTGAATAAAGCACATTCATTTTCCTGGTAATCACTGACAATTAAATTGAAAGAAAGAGCTCTCTATATACTGTAAGCTGCCCGAAGGAAGATAGGATAGGAATCTAACCAAACATACAACAAAAACATTAGAAAGGTGATATCCCATCTTTGCATTCTTTTCCTATCCTGAATTAAAAGAATCTTTGCTTTATGCAGCTTGTTTTCTGAGAGACCTATATGTATATATGAAAAAAAAACAGTCCAATGCCTATTGGATCTGCTTTTGTTTGCTTGGCTTAAGGATCTTCTACAGTGCATGGCAATGCTGACATTTTTAAAATGTATAATTGTCAATATTTCTGTGGCAATATTTAGTATGGGTGCCAAAATGTGGCACGTTTTTAAAGCTATACTTAGCAGTATTTTTTTTTATTCTTTTTGGGTCTGTTTGGCTATCCATAAAGCTTGCAATCAAAGCCTTTGTGACACCCTGGTTCCTGAATGCAAAGTCTTAGAGAAACTGGTAACCTATTATCAAGATAATTCCTGCTGTCCAAATTATACATGTGGTAAGTATTGAATTCAAACAATCATTTTCAAAGCAATCTTGAGAGAGAGGAGGGGGGAGAGGGGGAGAGAGAGAGATGACAGATGTGAAAGGAAGTAATCCCCAAGGAACAGATTAAGGAGAAATGAACATCTGGAAGAGACTCTACTGATATAAGAAAGAAGTGACTGGAAACAGCCATACGGTTATGTGAGGTAATTTGCAATAATAACAGAGCTGGAGTGGACCTTGGAGGTCTTCTAGTCCAACCTCCTGCTCAGGCAGGAAATCCAATATGATTTCAGACAAGAGAATTGTGAATGGGAAGAATCATGGGACAACCTTATTTGGGACTGCTGGTGAAAAATGAATCAGAGCCCAAAGAAGGCTCAGGCAGCCGACAATAAGGCTTTTTAGGTAGACAAATCTCAGTGGAGAGAATGAATGCTTTAAGGGCCCAGGTGTGATCAGAGCTCAAATGTCTTAGGACTGAAGGTGAATGAAGTCGCCAAACTGAAATTCAGAAATCATTGGGAGTCAACAGGAATTAAGAGGAAATTCTCTTAAAACTTTGATTCAAAGTTGAAAACTATGGTAGTCAAGAATTTGTCAGGATTAGCTATTTGGAAAAGCAAGCTGAGAGAAATTTCTCTTCGCAGAATTTCTCCTAAAGGAGACGTTCTAGGCCAGAATTTGCATTGGAATTCATTTCTTTTAAGGTATGCTAGTCTGCTTAATAAATCCTGTCATTTGGAAATTGGTCTCTGGTAGTTTTTAATTGTCTTTTGTCTAGTTAAAATCTTGTAAGCCATTATATGTTATCTGAACTCGGATATGGACCGTCAGATCTGTCATCTGGTTTCCCCATTGCTTTCAGTGGGAGACTAAAGTTTGAGCTACTGTACTGTTCGTACGTTTGTCAGAATTCAATGCTTTATTCCATCCAGTTACAATTGTTTTGTCTATGCAATATGAAAGGAAGTTTTACTTGTTCTTATTTATAATGAATTAAAATCAGAAGATGGAGGCTTTTGTTTTAATTTTTTTTAAAGAGAAGACAGGATTGTATTCTCTAGCTCAGGGGTCAGCAACCTGCGGCTCTGGAGCCACATGTGGCTCTTCCATCTCTCTGCTGCAGCTCCCTGTCACTCAAAATATGTGTCATAACTGCCAATGTGCGACACCTGCTGGCACGCAATTTATTGAGCTTTTCGACCCTCAGTAGGCCAACGATGGATAAATCCAAGAAAAGAAAAGTTTCAGAAGAAAACAGAATCTTTAATTCCACTATATATGCTAGTTCTGTGGCCGCTCAGGAAATAGTCAGGCACGGGAAGAGTTTTGTGGCTCCCGGTGTTTTCTTTTCTGTGGGAAATGGGTCCAAATGGCTCTCTGAGTGTTTAAGGTTAGCGACCCCTGCTCTAGCTACCTGTCGCATAGATACAAAGACCAGAAGGTACTCCCTCTCTCAATAGCCAAGCAAATCTTAAGGGATCTGAATAAGGCAGTTTCTTTCTCCAGGAAATGCTGTGTAACAATAATAGGAAGATGAACCATGATGAAAGGGTAGCAGTTAACCCAGCGTATACAAGTAGTCCTCAACTTACGACCACAATTGAGCTCAACATCTATTTTGCTAAGTGAGAAATTCGTTAAATGAGTTTTGCCCCATGTTACGACTTTTCTCGCCACATTTGTTAAGGGAATGACTGCAGTTCTTAAATGAGAAACACGGTTGTTAAGTGAGTCTGGCTTCCTCATTGACTTTTCTTGTCAGAAGGTCGCAAAAGGGAATAACACGACTCCAGGACACCGCAACTGTCATAAATGTGAGTCAGTTGTCAAGCATCCAAATGTAAACCACATGACTATGGGGATGCTGCAATGGTCATAAGTGTGAAAAGTGATCATAAGTCACTTTTCCCAGTGCCGTTGTAATTTCGAACAGTCACTAAATGAACTGTTGTACGTCGAGGACTGCCTGTACTAGATATTCTTCTGGAAATTAATAATAGTACAGTAATACAAATGAACACTTGTTCAAGTTTTATTTTACTTTATTTGGCTTGTTTATGCTCTACTTATTTCAGAATGTGATCCAGAAAAATGTAATTCTATGGAACAAATCCCCCATTGTCGATCAGATCAAACTTTGGTTGCTGCCCATGTGGAAGGCACCTGCTGCTTCTCTTATATTTGCTGTATGTCAGATTTAATTCTTACTTACACTTCGATGCCTCAAAGATATAATAGTATCTTAGATCAATAATACCTCTTGTTTCATGAATCACATCATACATTCCTGTATCCATATTTCTTCTAAGAAACATTTGGTGACTCAGGGCCATTTTAACTTTTTTTTGGGGGGGGGGATGATTTGAGACCTAATTAGTAATGAGAGTAAAAGTGAGGTTTCTTTAAAAAGAGAAGGAGGAGAAGAAGAGAAAGAAAAAAAAGATCATTATTTTCGACTTTAAGAATTGCAAAAATGGGAGTTATGTTGGAATCCTGAATATATATTGCATTGCTTCAATGATCAATCCTGAAGTAATGTTTATCTGCTGAAATTTCTCACTTGTGAAACAATTGCCAAAAAATTATATTGTGAAAAGGTAGTGTGTATAATGCCAACATACTGTAATGGTACACTGAAAGCTTAACTGAATAAGAGCATGTACCTCCCTTCTTCTTGTAGTAAAATTCGTATCCACCAGTTTATTTATTTTATTTGTTTGTCAAACATGTACAAGATAGCAGGTATAGGTATAAACATAAACATAAACAGAGTAAGTACAGATAAAGGAGGACAATAGGACACTAAGATAGGGACGGTAGGCACAATGGTGCGCTTATGCACGCCCCTTACAGACCTCTTAGGAATGGGGTGAGGTCAACGGTAGACAGTCTAAGGTTAAAGTTTTGGAGGTTTGGGGAAGAAACCACAGAGTCATGTAGTGCATTCCAGGCATTGACCACTCTGTTGCTGAAGTTGTATTTTCTGTTTGTGTAATTGATAAGATAAGCTTTATTGTCATTTTTTACTGTGAGCACACTGGACACATTAATAAGGAAATTCTGTTTTCATTTGTGGTAGACTAAAAGGTTAAATGGAAATAAAATGTAGTTCACAAAACTGTATGCAATTATAGAAAACAGAATAATAAAAAATTAGCTGACCTTATTTTTCAGATAAATTATATTTTTCTTTTTCAGCCTGTGGCATTTGTTCTGATCAAATTCCCACGTGTCAAGAAGGAGAAAGGCTCACTGTGGATGGCAATACCACTGACAGATGTTGCCCTGATTATGAGTGTGGTGAGTTTGTTCTCAGAGGTTATCTTAATTATTCTGCAGTGATTGTTCTGAGCTATACAAATTGCCATGAATTAAACTTTTTATTAATCTCCATTGTCAATGTAGTTACGCAAGAAAGATAGAAGATTAATGTATTAATGCATATTGTTTATCAGTTTTTATCTATATACATTAAGATATACATCAGTAAATAGTTAATACTGAGAGGTTAAACACGCAATTTAAACATTTTATTTTTGTGTGATTTAATAAGTATCACCTTGACTATTTTTCATTCAAATGAAATTCTACCATTTCAAGAATCTGAGGATAAAACCACATCTGTGTTCTATTTTTAACTTGCAGTCTGCGAAACCTTTCGTTGCCCTGAATTTAAATGTATGTTGGGAATGTCCTTGATAGAAGTTTGGAGTCCAGAAAAATGTTGTCCATATCGTAGATGTGGTAATTATTTTTTTTCATTTATCTTCAGGCAATTAACAGCATTTTTTAAAATACAAAAGTCAATTAAAATTATAACTATGGTTCAGACCAATCTGTGCCATTTGTCAGAAATGGTGTAGGGCAGTGATGGTGAACCTTTTTTGGTTCGCGTGCCAAAAGGGGGAAGTGTGTGTGGGGGTCATGCACACACATGCCCATACCCATAATTCCATATGGGGGGGCGCACATGCACGTGTGCCCCCCGCTCCGGGCACGCGATGGCACGCCCATTTTTCGTTCTCCTCAGGCTTCAGAGACTTTCTAGGAGCATGGGGAGGGCGGAAACGGCCTTCCCCATCCTCCCGGAGGCCTTCCGGAGGCAGAAAATGGCCCATTTGCCAACTTCCAATTAAACTGGAAGTTCCATTTTTTTGCTCTCCCCAAGCTCCAGAGCCTTTCTAAGAGCCTGGGGAGGGAGAAAACGGCCTCCCCCCCCGGAGGTCCTCCGGAGGCCAGAAACGTTCCATTTGCCGACTTCCTGTTGTTCAATGTTCATTATTGGCCTTTGATCTACAACCTGAAGAAGCCTTCCCTGGATCCAGCTGACTTGAAGAACTATCGTCCGGTCTCCAATTTACCTTTTTTAGGGAAAGTTGTGGAGAAGGTGGTGGTGACTCAGCTTCTGCAGCTCCTGGATGAAACAGATCATCTAGATCCTTATCAGTCGGGCTTCAGGCGCGGCTACAGTACAGAAACTGCCTTGGTCGCTCTGATGGATGATCTCTGGTGGGCCCGGGATGGGGGGAACTCCTCCATCCTGATGCTACTTGACCTCTCAGCGGCTTTCGATACCATAGACCATGGTATCCTTCTGCATCGTCTTGGCGAGTTGGGAGTGGGAGGCACCATTTTGCGGTGGTTCTCCTCTTATCTCGCCGATAGGATGCGGTCGGTGTTAGCAGGAGGGCAGAGATCGTCCCCTAGGCCCCTGTTATGCGGGGTGCCTCAAGGGTCGGTTCTCTCGCCCATCCTGTTTAACATTTACATGAAACCGCTGGGGGAGATCATTCGCAGACATGGGGTGTGTTTCCATCAGTACGCTGATGACACCCAGCTGTACATCACCACCCCGTCTGACTTCAGTGAGGCAGTTGATGTAATGTGCCGGTGCCTGGACGACGTTAAGATCTGGATGGGGAGGAACAGACTCAGACTTAATCCCGACAAGACTGAGTGGCTGTGGATACTGCCTCCTAAGGACTATGACAACTGTCCCTCCTTGGTCTTCGAGGGAGCGAAACTGACTCCCTCGGATCAGGCCCACAATTTGGGGGTCCTCCTAGATCCACAGCTAAAATTGGATCATCATCTTTCTGCTGTGGCTAGGGGGGCCTTTGCACAGGTTCGCCTGGTGCACCAGTTGCGGCCATACTTGGAGAAGGAGGCTCTACTCACGGTCACTCATGCCCTTGTCACCTCCCGTCTGGACTACTGCAATGCGCTCTACATGGGGCTACCCTTGAAGAGTATCCGGAGACTTCAGTTGGTGCAAAATGCGGCTGCGCGTGCTGTGGTGGGTGTGCCAAGGTACACCCACGTGACACCTATACTCCGCCAGCTGCATTGGTTGCCCATCGGTCTCCAGGTCCAATTCAAGGTGTTGATCACCATCTTTAAAGCCCTTCATGGCTTAGGGCCAGGCTATCTCCAGGACCGCATTCTGCCTCATACTTCCCTCCGACCGGTTAGGGCCCACAGAGTTGGCCTCCTCCAGGTCCCGTCGGCCAAGCAATGCCGGCTGGCGGGCCCTAGGGGGAGAACCTTCTCTGTGGCTGGCCCCGTGCTCTGGAACCAACTTCCCCCAGAGACCCGAACTATCCCCACTCTGCTGGCCTTCCGAAAAGCCGTTAAGACATGGCTTTTCCTGCAGGCTGGGGGTAGAGCTTAATCCACTCGAGCTCACCCCCAAGTATATATGGTTGTTGAATGGTTGCTCGATATTTTTTTATACTGTGTTTTTAAATTTTTATATCTGTTTTTAATTAATATTTAATATTTTGTTTATTCTTGTATTTTTCTCTGTTGTACGCCGCCCTGAGTCCTTCGGGAGTTAGGCGGCATATAAGAATACAAAAATAAATAAATAAATAAATAAACCAATGTTACTAATGTGCAAAATCATTCTTTGGTCTTTTGCAATAGAATTGTAGTCAAGGCCAACATAGACAAGGTGAACATGAAAATTCTGTTGAACGATTAGAGAATTGTTTACATAGATTGAATAAATATTGCATGTATGAAATGTATTTATTCAATTTATATAGTTGCCCATCTCGGTCACAAAACCAAATTTCCAAGGCCTTATGAAAGACTAACAGGGACTAGGTCAATCAAATCTCAGGGGCTGGGAGGATAATATACCAAAGGGTGGGTGCCACGTGTAAGGACAAATGACCTTGAGAGACAAGATTAAATGCCACAGACTAGGCAATGGTCGACTGAGAAAAAGTTGAGCCTGCAGAAAGAACGGGGATATAGCAAACGTCTCAGAAGGAATTCTCTTCTGTTTCTTGGACTGTAAAGGTGAGGAAGAAGAAGTGCAATGTCAGGTTTGCAAGATTGATGTTTGCTTTGTGAGGAGGAGAGACAAGAAGTGGTTGCTCTATCCATATTGTAGGATTACATTAACAAAATCATTGTTACAGTACTTACAAACATCTCGTTGAGTGAAGTGGTCTCTCTTCTTTGAAAGTTTATACTATAATGAATCTTCAAAATATTTACAGTGTCACAATTTTTTGTGCAATGTTGGTTGTGTTGTTTAAACAATATAATTTTTTAAAAATGCATTTGATGGATGTTTTGCTGCATTCACATCTTATGCATAGCTTTGTGAGGACTGATTTTCCCTTCTTCAATTTATTATTTTAGAGTGTGCATGTAATACAATTCCAAAGCCTCAATGTAAACTGGTAAGAAATCTTATTGAAATATGCCTAAACTATCTGCAACCTATTGTTGTTATTTGTTAGAATTTAGAGTATACTTAGATCTTTTGAATTCATATATATATATATATGTTTCATCAATTGTTGTAGTTATAGTACCGGTTTAATAAAACAAGTACATATTGGAAATAAATGCTCATTGTATCATCCATTCATGTACATGAGGGCTGTATGTGTTAAAATGCTCTTGGTAGCATTCAACAAAGTGAAAAGAGAGGTTGCCTATTAATCTGACATGCATTTTTCCTCTGAGAAAAGTTAACAAGATGTATATTTGAGTCTCCTTGAGACTGGGGATATCACCTTGACTCAGTATGTTCAATAGGAGTAAGTCCCATTGATCTCATCAACATTGACTTTTGTTAACCAAGTGCAGAATTAATTAGTAAATGTGTAATTCAAGTAACACATCCTAGAATCTCAAAGTTAGTGATTTATATAAGACATCTTGGGAATCAGATTTCCTTCTGGAGATGATAGATAGATAGATAGATAGATAGATAGATAGATAGATAGATAGATAGATAGATAGATAGATAGATAGATAGATAGATAGATAGATAGATAGACAGACAGACAGACAGACAGACAGACAGACAGACAGACAGACAGACAGACAGACAGATAGAGATAGAGATAGAGATAGAGATAGAGATAGAGATAGAGATAGAGATAGATGAAGATGATAGATAGATAGATAGATAGATAGATAGATAGATAGATAGATAGATAGATAGATAGATATAGATATAGATATAGATATAGATATAGATATAGATACAGTGAACAGAAACACTGATATTGAAGAACAATATTTATGGGATAATATTGATATTTTTCTGATGTGAATAGGGGGAGAAAATGATCTTAGATGAAAAATTCCAGAACAACACAGAAAATGTTTGTCACTGCACTAAATATAAATGTTGTAAGTAAACCTATTTTTCTTTTGAAAGCTCTAATTTATATTAGTATGAATAATGTTTCTATTTATAAACCAGGCATGTTTGAATAAAAGAATTTTTATAAGCATATGCTACTTCCCTGCAATTTGAAAAGATTTGAAAATACATGTAGCTTCAAGGAGAATTGAATGGATATGTTTGTGGCTAGTTCTATTGTTTTACAACTGCTGTAGGATTCTGTTGATAAAAGTCAGGAGAAGGTCATGAGTAAATATTAGTGTCTTCATTTTGTTTCATTAGTGATGTTTATGAATATTTGAGCATTTTGTTTGTCTCACTTTCTTTGCTTGAAATAGCAATATTATTTCAAGTATGTGAACAATTTTACATAATGATGATCATATTTGTTGAAATTTTTCCAGCAAAAGACAAAGTATGTCTGAACAATGAAAGAGGCGTTCTACTTCCAGGACAATCCATTGTTGAACACTCATCTGCTGGCATTTGTCACACTTCATACTGCACAAGTATACTTGACCCTGTTACCAAGTTCTATCGGATGAATACCTCCATTATTGATTGTGCAGCAAGGTGCAAATCTGTAAGAAGTTCAAAATTAAACTATAAGTTTTCCCTGAGAAGTTAAAAAGAGAATGAGGACATTAATGGCAAGATGAATCCATCCCATCCTCCACCTGCATGTGCTAGAACATTCCTTGAATTTGGTTGTTCCCTGAATAATAATCTAAAGTCTTTGAGTCCCTCACCTGAGATGCTCTAACTCTTCAAATATGTGAGGAAAGTTTAAGTGTCAGTAACCTGATTATGTGTCACGTTAATACTTAGTGACCACATAAATAGACCTTCTCCTGTATGAACTATCCCTGGTCTAGTCTTCCAAAGGTATACTCAGCCGTCTTGCTGCTGGTTGTTTTCTTAAAGAATAGAGAGGATGGCCTTGATGGACAGAGGGAAGGTCTGTTACCAAGGGAACAATCAGATAAATGTGACTTGAGCCCATACCAAGAAAGATATTTATAAACATGCCTCAGGCAGCCCCCTCCTCGCTTCACATGAAGATAAAAGAAGTTCAGATTTGCAAGTATTTGCTATTATAGCTATTCTAACAATACTAGTTTTGGGCCCCATGGTGTCTATTTCTTGGTTTTGTCTATCCCAGGGGTCCTCAAACTTTTTAAACAGGGGGCCGATTCACAGTCCCTCAGACTGTTGGAGGGCCGGACCGGCTGGGTGGGCGTGGCTAGGTGGTCATGTGACTGGGTGGGTGTGGCTAGGTGGTCATGTGACTGGGTGGTCATGGCCAATTTAACAGTCCATTTTTTGCCTTTCTCCTTCCTAAGCTGTACTTGCTCAACCCAAGGAATCTATTTACTTAATAAGACCCCCCCACAAAGGGAAAAAGAGCACAAACTTTCTTGCCACTTGCCTAACTTCATTACAACAGCAGCTTCAGGCTCCTTAAAATAGGCCATTAAAAAAAGAATAAAACAAACAGGATTTCTTTCAAAATAACTCTTGATCATATGTTTTAGATGACCACACAAAAAAACAGACTGAGAACTGGAAGTACTTTAGAAGTACTTTCAAAGTACTTTGGAGTACTTTGGAAACCCAGAGCTGCTTTTCAAGGCAGCAGCAGCCCGTCCCCTACTCAAACACTGGCCCTGGATCACGTGGCTGCACCAGCAAGATCACCCCTCAGCTGGCCCTCCCCCACACCCTTTGACCTGGCCTTACCTTCGGCAGCAGCTATGTTATCAGAAGTGCAGCTCAACCAGTGAAAGAAGTGCAGCTGGAGTGGATGCTCGCTGGAAGATAAGGCCGATGGTGAGGGGCAGGGCAAGGGGCGGGGCTTAATCCCACCACTCCGCGGGCCGGATATTTTGCATTGGTGGGCCGTATCCGGCCCGCGGGCCGTAGTTTGAGGATCCCTGGTCTATCCTATAGGGCTGATGTCTCTTTTTCTTCTTTCCTTCTACCTTTCCCAGTATTACAGCCTTTTAAAGAGAACTAGGTCTTCATGTAATGCAGGGATGTCAAACTTGCGGCCCTCAGGCCAGATGCATCACGCGCTGGCCATGCGAAGGGGAAAAAAGTCACGATACATCATGTGACGACAATGTGACACTGCGAGTTTGACACCCCTGAGGTAATGTGTCTAAAAGACAATAACTTGAGCCTGGTCATTGTGCCTCAAGTGAGAACTCTGGATTGATGTGTTCTATTCACATTCCCTACTCTGTTGCAATGGGAAAAATGAAGTGAAGCAGTAGTTGCCCTTTCAATTCAAACCGTTCATACAGAAAGACCCACAATGAATTTTGGTTTTAAGCAGCAGTAATTATCTAGCAGTAAACCTAGATAATCTAAGTCAAAGTCAAAGTAGCCACTGAAGTACACTGTAATTTAATGCAATGATTTTTTTTAAAAAAATAAGCAATTCTGCTTAAGGTTCCAGGGAAGCAAAGTGTTTCTGTGTGCACATACATTTTGCAGAAAGCTGGGGAAGCCATTCAAGGAGGACTGGTGGCTTTAATGCTTTGAGGACAGCTGGTTTGCTCATACTAAGACATTTTATTAAGCTCCCCTTAACAAAGTTTTGTTAATTTTTAAATATATTTTCTATGAACATATAGTGAATACAGTAGAGAGCAATTATAGTATTGTTGTGGGGTTTTTATTCTTGTAATTTTGCTATTTGTTTTCAACTATATTCAATATTTTATCCTTATCCTTTTTAGCATCAAGTATATGAACGTCCAAAGGATCTAACAACTTGCTGTGGAAAATGCAAAAATGTGTCTTGTGTTCACACATTCACCAATGGAACAATTTCATACTTTAAGGTACATGCTTTTTTTTTTAAAGAAAGGAGAGGGTGTGAGAGATCCTTGGTGCTCTCTGAGTTTGGTTGTTTTCTTGCAGACGTTTCATTACCCAAACTAGATAAATTTGGCAGTACAAGTAGGAAGTTGGACTTGCTCCCATTTTATATTGTAGCGTTTGCCCTGTCAGTGTTGGTGGAGTGGTCTTGGTAGTTCTTTGATTGGGTTGTTGACTGTTTGCTTGTTTGGCAGTTCCTTAATTGGGGTATTGTTGGCTTCTTGATTGTTAATGTTAATCTTGGTGTCAATCTCTGGGTGTTGATGGACGATGAGGAGGTGTTTTGGTCTTTTTGTTCCTTTTTTTTTGCTTGTTGATTGTCTCTTTTGAATGGTTTGTAGTTGTTGTTTATGTCTATTTGCCTGTTGATGGCCAATTTGTCAGAGTACCAGGTTTCCAGGAATTCTCTAGCATTTTTGGACTTGGCTTGGTCTAAGATAGTCAGAGTTTTCCAGTTGAAACTATCCGTGTGTTGTGAAATTAAGGAGTTTTCATCATGTCTTCTGACTGCTAGTTGGTGTTCATGGATGTACTGTGCTAGGCTTCTGCCTATTTGTCCTACATAGTGGCTATTGCAGTTTTTACACTATATGTTGTAGGTCACTTCTGTTTTTTCTTCCTGGGCTGCTAGGTCTTTTGGTTTATTTGGGATATTTTGGGTGGCTCTGTAGGGGTTTTTCAAGTGCAAATTTTGAGTTTTATTTGCAACTCCAAATACTACTCTTATCTCTTTCCACTAATCATAGTGATCTGAAATCAGATGGTATTCTGGAAATACAAAGTTGTGCATACTTAACTTTATGATAGATTTAGTAGCATGATAGATTTAATGTCATGAATCCCAAATATGTTTAATAGATGACCAGAGCCATTCTACAATCCATTACAAAAGACCCAAGTGTGCATCACTCCCAAATACTTCAAATCCTAGTGAGCATAACTTTGATTAACTTACAGCTCACAGAACACAAGGAAATGCTGATCTTGGTGGTGAGCTAACACAATTCCTGATCATTCTTCATAGTGAAAGTTGTGTATATAGTATGATAAACAGTGAGTCTAATTTGCTATCCAAGAATAATGATTATTGTATGGCACTGTTCTTTATTGGTAAATAGGCTTTGGTACTGATTTACTCTTCACATAGATCTACATTGCTGTGCACATTATATTGATCCCATTGAACTGTGGAAGGATTTGATAAGGATTAATATAATTACTGCATACAGCTACAAAAAAAAATTCTCAAAGACACCCAAAACATACATTGCATTGTAGATTAAGAAAAAGAGTGATAGCACAGCAGAGCTTTTGGCATTTGGTCCTGTTTTTTTAGCATTCGGCATAATACTGTGATGCTTTTGTATTTCTGATAATGTTTTTTTTAAATATTTTGTAGCCTGGGTCAAGTTGGACCTTAAACTGTCTCAAATATGATTGCATAAATACACAAGTTGGATCAGTTCTAATTACATCACCCATCAGCTGTCCACCTTTTAATGAAACAGAATGTGTGAAGGTTAGTGCTTCAACATATTTCTTTTCATGATTTTATGGGTACCATAAAATTATTGCAAGCAAATGCATCGCAAAATATTTATTGCTGAAGACCGGAATATAAGTTAGTTTTTTCATGGGAAGCATTATTTCTCCTGTCTCTTACATCTACAGCTATAGAACAGGGGTGGGTTCTAACTTACCTTGCTGCTGGTTCGCGTCCTCCTGTACCTCGTGGCCGTGCGCACGCACACATGCATGCGCAGTGGCAACCCCCCCCAAAAAGCAAAAAACAAGATGGCAATGCATGCACAGTGCCAGAAACTTGGCTTCTGCGCAAGCGCAGAAGAAAAAAAACAGAAAAAAATTCTGAAAAAAATGCAATTTAAAAATAAAAAATAAAAAAGATGGCGTCCTCCATGGACCGGCACCGACCGAACTGCTTCCGTTACATCATCGTGATGTCACCAGCGGGTTGCTACCGGTTCAGGCGAACCGGTCCGAACCGGGAGGAACCCACCTCTGCTATAGAGCATTTCTATCTGTATTAGCTTAGGTTTCATAATAGCAGCTAGGCTCAGCTCTAATTATGTTTTTCATATACAATTAGAAATATGATGAAGAATTTTACAGTGTATATATAGTGCATCTGACTTTTATTTTTGTATATATTTAGATTGGAGGATACATTGTCCCATTCCTTGAAGGATGTTGCAAGACATGTAAGTTGCTACTGAAGCGTCAGTATTTGGGGGCTTGAAAGGGAAGAAATTTTAAACATTATCATCAATAGCAATGTAAACAATAAAAGTTGTCTATTAAATGGTTGTAAAATAAGTAATACTCTTGACTCTAGTCTTCATTTACATAGTTTTAAAGGCATTTTATTCAGTGGAATTTCTCAGTTTGTATATTGCCAATACAAATTTCAAAAATATTATTGGTTACATCTTCATAAACAGATCCCAGTTTTTAAAGGAAACATTTCTGGATACCTGAAGCTACGATGAAACAAAGTGTATCTGTAATAAAAGTAGTATCTTCACTAGTGATGAGTTGATACTTTATTAATAATGGTGTTTTTATTTTTAAATTATCATTTTTAATACATATGTTTATTCAGCTTAATCATCCATAGACAATCCAATTGAGAGGCTACTGTTGATAGCATAAGCAAAGATAAAATGCTGAATACTGATCTGGAGCATCTATTCATCATGTATAATATGTTCAATTTGTAATGTCCTTAGGTTCTGGAGTATCATTTTTGCTCCCATTCCCTGTTAGCCCAATTACACCTACACCTAGCCTTAAGTGTAATACAGGTACATTTTCTTGGAAATCAGTAGGAATGAACCAAACAGAGCCATTGTTGATTTCCAACAATGTACTCCCTCCTAGAAGCATAATGCCCCTCCAGTCACAAAACCTGATTTAAAAGAGCTGCATTGTAGTACTAACTGCTCATTCTTCAGATTTGCTCACATCTTTTCATTTTGCACTGTATGGGCAGTGCATTGTTGTTAGCCAACAATGTACTGTTGGCAGTAAGCATTTGCATAGCATTTTAATTTGCTGCATGATTTATTTTATTTGCTTAACTGAGTAATTTCAACACTGCTGTAGAACATAGAAAATATTTTTTTTTTTTGCTTATTAAAGCTTGCTAGTCAAATAACACTTCTGCAGAGAGCATGGCATGTTTTCCAATGTTATATCCTAAATAAATATCTGAATATTCTCATTTATTATATTATTTATTTAATTATTTATTTTAGTGTTCTTATATGCCGCCCTACTCCCTGGGGACTCAGGGCGGCATACAACATGTAAAGAACAACTATAAAATAATATTAATAACAGTTTAAAAAGATTTAAAAACATACAAAACCATACATACATGGGGGAGACCTAAGGTATTAAATGGTCTCAAATCACCCCGCCTGCAGGAAGAGCCATGTTTTAATGGCTTTTCGGAAGGCCAGCAAGGTGGGGATAATTCGGATCTCTGGGGGTAGTTGGTTCCAGAGAACAGGGCCCCCCACAGAGTAGGCTCTCCCCCTAGGCCCCGCCAGCTGGCATTGTTTGGTTGACGGGACCTGGAGGAGACTAACTCTGTGGGACCTGACCGGTCGAAGGGAAGTGTGAGGTAGGATGCGGTCCCGGAGGTAACCTGGTCCTAAGCCATGTAGGGCTTTAAAGATTATAATCAACACCTTGATTTGCACCCGGAGACTAATGGGCAACCAGTGCAGCTGGCGGAGTATAGGTGTTACGTGGGTGTATCTTGAGACACCCACCACAGCTCGCGCAGCCACATTTTGCACCAGTTGAAGTCTCCGGATACTCTTCAAGGGTAGCCCCATGTAGAGCGCATTACAGTAGTCCAATCGAGAGGTGACAAGGGCATGAGTGACCGTGAGTAGAGCTTCCTTCTCCAAGTATGGTCGCAATTGGTGCACCAGGTGAACCTGTGCAAAGGCTCCCCTAGCCACAGCCGTAAGATGTTGGTCTAATTTTAGCTGTGGGTCTAGGAGAACTCCCAAATTGCGGACCCGTTCTGAGGGAGCTAATTTCTCTCCCCCAAGAACCAAGGAGGGACAGTCGACACAGTCCTTAGGAGGCAATTATATTAAGAGTCGTGGTGGCGCAGTGGTTAGAATGCAGTACTGCAGGCTAGTTCTGCTGACTGCTGGCTGCCAGCAATTCGGCAGTTCGAGTCTCACCGGCTCAAGGTTGTCTCAGCCTTCCATCCTTCTGAGGTCGGTAAAATGAGAACCCAGATTGTTGGGGGACAATAGGCTGATTCTGTAATCCATTTAGAGAGGGCTATAAAGCACTATGAAACGGTACATAAGTCTAAGTGCTATTGCTATTATGATATAGAAGTATTAAATACAACAATCTGGCATTAGGACAAAAACGAAGAACAAGCAAATCTGTAGTTATAAACATACTAAATATGATATGAAAATACAGGATTCAGCCATCCAGGGAAGCCAAAATATGAAGCCATTAATAAACTAATTATAATTATGGCTTTAATAAAGGAGAATGTAGCTCAGGGTTGACATGAGGAATCCTTGGTGCTCTCTGAGCTTGCTTGTTTTCTTGTAGATGTTTCATTTACCCAAACTAGGTAACATCATCTGTGCTACTGGACTGATGGACTAGCACTGATGATGTTACCTAGTTTGGCTAATGAAATGTCTGCAAAAAACAAGTAAGCTCAGAGAGCATCAAGGACCCCTCAATTATGGCTTTGTTGTCTTTTAGGCAGATGAAACTACAGTCCTATGCTACATATCACACTGAATTTAATTAATCAAATTATGTTAGTTACAGATGTTGGGTATAGGAAGCGCCTCTCCTGCTATGCCAATCTTATAGCTTAGCCTGATTGCAAACTGCTTACTGTATTTAAAACAGACAGCCAGTTCAAGAGAAATGAGGTAAAGCAGAAGATATTTAGAAAATTGTATAGCTGAATTGTCCCAATCCTATAGTTGCATCTTATGTGTTTAATTTTATGTGACCAGTTAGGCAATAATGGCTCTTCCTTCCATCACATTGTTGAACTGTGGGATTGAACTGAGACTTGACTCACCAGGTCATATGTCATACTCCCAATACTGTATCAGATTATTTAAACACGATTCTCAAATTCCTTACATAAGTTACATTAAACTTCATTGCATTAGGTTATTGCATTAAATTCCTTACATTTGCTAAATATGTTGCAAATTTCAGCAGAATAGTATATATGCATAGCTATGTATGTTAAACATTATAAATATTGAATAGACACATTATGTTGATTTACCTATTTACCATACCCACTTCGTTGTACAATACCTAGATTAAAACTACTGTCAGAATTTCAGATTCTGGAGTAAAATATAAATGCTACACAGTTTGAGGACTTTGGCTTAAATCCATTAACTTATGTTTATCAAACTGAATTCTTAATTAGAAGTATGAGTTGACATCCCAGGATTTTAAAATAAATGCTTCTGCATTTATTTTATGTTTCTGCCACTTTAGAAAGTGGATCTGGCAGCTGTATAAGTTTCACTCCTTTTAGTGGTAATTGTACCAGAACAAAGCATAATCTTTATAGTATCTAAACACTGCATCTCTAATGTTTTGGGCAAACCTTTTTTGTTTTTTTAACCCTTATTTTAAAAAATACCTAATTAAACAGTTATAAATACAATAGCATCAGTAGTTACTTAATTTATTTTCATAATTATTTCATAATTTTTTCTTAGCATGTTTTATCCCCTTTTGGTATACAGATGTGCATAGAGACGTTAATATTTTCCAAACAATTCATTATTGTAGGTAAAGAAGATGGAAAATTCTGTAAAAAAGTGACTGTTAGGATGACAATACGCAAGAATGATTGTCGAAGTAATACACCGGTAAGCATTGAACCATTACTGTTTGCATCATCTCTATTAATGTTCGGAAGTCATGCACATATTAAGCCATTTTATTTACTGGATTTTTTGTGTGTATTTATTCCCAGGTAAACATTGTTTCCTGCGATGGAAAATGTCCTTCTGCAAGCATATATAATTATAACATTAATACATATGCAAGATTCTGCAAATGTTGCAGAGAACTGGGACTTCATAGGCGAACTGTACAATTATATTGCAGTGGTAACTCAACCTGGGTCAGCTATACAATTCAGGAACCCACAGACTGCTCTTGCCAATGGTCATGAAGCAATGCTAAAAGAGGTCTGTTTCTCAAACAGCTTTAGAGGCAATTAATTTTATTCCCAGAATAAATTCAGAATGTTAACAGTTCATCACTTGACAGTGCAGCTATCTATAGTTAGAACAAGAATTACTTTTAAAGATGAGTATATGTCATTGCATTTTTATTGTTCTCCTTAACAGATGGATGTTTGAAATATAATGTTATATTTTTAGTATGCAACCCCATAAAAAATGATGCTTTACTGGAATGTTCAGTATTTTTCAATGTTAGTTCATCCTATATAATTGGCTATTTATATAACTATATAGATGGTTTACTTATATGAACAGTAGAGTGTGTGAAAAGGTAATTGACAATGCCATGGCAAATATAGCTGTGGGTCAAATTATCCTATCGATGTAAATTATTGCCATTCTTTACCATAAATTTATTAGTGATGTTGCTGTTCATATGAAGAGGTTGTGTTAAATATGAAAACAGATTGAGGATCACAACCCTGTAGATCCACTTAAAAGAACGGTATGATTCAACTCTAGTTGTAAGCAGATAGCTGCAAATAATCATCTTGGATGATGGGATGGGATGGTTCAGTCAAACAGAAACATACACATTCAGATATGCTTCTATTAACTATGCACAGTGAGCTGTGTCACATCTCTGAGAGGTAAAAGTTGGCCTTTTTAGTCCAAAATATTTTTCATTGAAACAAAACAAAAAGAAAAAAAATCCTCTTTGTTAGTTTGTAATCAATTGCTAACAAAAACATTCCAACCTAAAAGAGGAAAAATCTTCTGGGCTCTTTTGAATTTCATAAACGTAAGTTTTTGTCTTGTGCCAACTTTCAGAAGAGAAGAAGTTGCATGTAAAAGAATACAAATCATGTAATTATATGCACATTTATCAGGGAAATGTTTTCAGCATGGATAAGTGTATATATAAGCTTAATCTCTGGTGGGAAACAAGGCTTAAAAATAGTTTATGGTGTATTTGATAGGAAATGTAGATGATCTCTTTCAATTGTTTAGCATAACAAAGAGCAGTCAATATCTCTTAAAATCATTAGGATAGTTTAAATAAATATTACAGTTTATCACATTAAAAATCATTCTGTCATGTGAACAGAATATGTGAAAAATAAATATTTAGCCATCTAAAATATAATATTTCTGTTATTTGTGCGGTTCTTTTCTAGACTAGTAACTGCAAATAACAAAACTATGGATAACTTTGAAAAAATGTACTTTAATCATGCACAAATGTCCACCTACCTTTTTGCTTGTCTGTAAAGTAACAGAAAAATTATGGGTACACAACAAATGAATCTATTCCCATCTCTCATAGTTACATCAACTTAGTTATTCCTACAGAGATTAAGTTCCACAGTGCTCCAAATCTATGGAGTTCTGAAACAGTTTTCCAAAGATTTGCTCAGCCTTCATTTTTACTATTGACAAATAGCTTTTATTATTTACAGTTCCATTACCCACAGTTTCATAGTTCCACAGTTCCTAAAAAGAGATCAGATTTTCGTATTCACAATAAATTCATTTTGCTCCAGCCCTCTGCTGCATTTCAAACTACTTTTGAAACTCTTGAGAATACATAGTTTGCTATGTGATAATCAGCTAAAGTAAGGAGAACTTAAAAAGAGCCCAGAGTATTCAAATGGTCAATAGAAAGAGGTTCTGTTTTTTTAAATGTATTTTCTTTTGCAGAGATTATTTAATCAAAATATTCATGAATTGGAAGTCCAATGAAAACTTTTATCTATGCAGCCAGCTTTAATTTAATATTCTATTTCACACCTCTTGGTTTTAAAATAGAGTACCCTTTTTCTGCAGTAGGATATATTTTCTAAGTAAGAAATTCCCCAAAAACAAAAGATTCAAAAGCTCTGTATTATTTATATGTTGAGAGCCAGTTTGGTGTAATGATTAAGGCAGCAGGCTAGATAACTGCTAGAGCTTGAGTTCTTGTACCATTTTAGGCACAAAGCCAGTTGGGTGACTTTTGCACCTGTCACTTTCTCTCAGCCCTAGGAGGAATGCAATGACAAACAACTTCTGAAAATTCACGGGCTCTTCCAGGAAGTTGCCAAAAATGAAGACTGACTTGAAGACACCAACAACAAAACAAAACAAAACAAAAAATGATATTTAATACTTCTGCTTCAGATATAAGGCATGGCTACCTCTGTGTGTTGAGAAACCCACCAAAATGTCCCTTCATTGACTCAAACATTCTAGTGATAGAAATGGATTCTGACCATTCATTGTTTCTTACAATTAAATTCAAAGATTTGGGAAAGGTTACACCATTTGCTTTTTTTATGCATGCTGCATGATACTCATTAATTTAATACGAAGGTCTGTATTTTTAGCTTACAATTTATCCTTTAAAATGTTACACAACACAATTCTTCTGTACATATACTTCATTTATATCATATTTAATAACATTTATAACAATTCAATGTTGATTTTAAAAAACTACATTAAAAAAAACCAAATTTGAAGTGTGTCGCTTCTGTTTTTAAGTCTAATGCAGCTGAATAAATTGTTCCTAAAAAAAAAAATCAAGACACAGGCATATTTTATTTTAGAATCTCTGACTTTCAGATATTATGTATTAATCACTGTATTAATATGTTATAAAGATAAAATTCATGCAACAAAATATCATGTTTATTGGACATCACAGAGAATGTTTAAAAATGGATGGCTACAAACCTCATTAGTCTGGAAGGGTAATATGATAGAGGGGATAGGAAATCCTCCCCCCCTTCCCATTAACATGATTTTGAGAAGACCTATGTAGTTTAAAGATATGAAGGTGATTTTGAATTGTTGTATATATCCCCAAAAATTTAAAAAATCAATTATTATATCAGGAATTATCATGCGGAGTAGCAAAAAAGATTACTTTTTATGATGGGAAGATCTTGCCACCATTAATCTGGTAATGTGAGTTTTCTCTCTAGCTTTCCACTGACCTAAATTATTGTTTCTCTGTGGTCAGGTTTTCATGTTGCATTTAAAAAGTGATCTAGCAAACAAACAAACAAGGATTTCTTCAGCTGTTTCTCATTGGTTAGGCTAGCATCAATCAATGTGCAGTGTTACCTGTAACAGAGAGCACTCACAGAAGTCAGAATCCAACCCAATATTCTACTAACAGAAGCAATTTCCACTGATGGAATGGGAAATGTGTTCTCCTGCAATGCTTCATGGTCCCGTTTCCCACTTCTTCACAGGGCCCCTACACTTCTTGAACAGATTTCAAATGCACACAGGTAACTAAAAAGAGGAAAGAATTAGAAAGCTGAATAAATTTTACTTTCAGAAAGATGGAATAATAGACTTTTCTGGGCCATCTTGAGTCTTGGAAAGGTAGTACATTAGTATTAAAATAAATAGGTGAATTTAAAAAAAATGTACATAGCAGTGTCTATTGAAAATAACACAGAAAATGCTTTTAAACCCATAAATATGCTGATCTGAGGCAGTTTTTTAAAAAAACTGCAAAAAAAATCTTCAATAAAAAGTCTTAGTTACTAGTATTATTGATGAATGGTTAATACGTTTTCCGTTGTGTGAGTATGTTTTGTGATCAGACTAATGAGCGATTGTGTAAAAATAGATTCTGTATTTCCCTGAAATATAAATAAAGCATTTTACAAACTTGATCTCCCAAATGCAATTTGTTCCACAGTACATGTTTTAATTACAATAGAGGCTTAAACTACACTTGCGCTTGATCTTTTTTTCCCCTAATCCCACAGCTGTGTTATCTAAGTCCTATTCCCTCTTGGCTGCGTTGTTGACTTCTTGCTTCCTAAGTTTTTAAAGAGGACAGAAGATAGATAAGTTCTGTTTTAACTTAAACATTTTGATCATGCTCTAAGAGGCCCAAGCTGTATTTTTCATTAATGCAGGGTGATGTCCTTGAAGTTTTGTTTTCTATAGCCATTCTGAAATTCAATTGGATTATCACTACCAGATACAGAAGAGGCTGCAGTCTTCTGGGGTTTTATAGCTCAGATCCGGTAGCCCTAAATTGGATGCAGCCTTTGCAAGAAGGACAACATTTCAAGGAAAACCCAACATATTAAACTTTTTATAATGGTGGTATTTCACATTAGTCCTCCTCTCCCAATCACACGTTCATCTCCATTGACCTACATCCATTCTTCCCACCACCCACAGCCCCTTGCTCTCCCCTGATCCAGTTAATGGATGTATTCATATGTGTTCTCCCATTTCCTTCCCAGCTGCAATTCAGACTGGGTGAGAAGAATTCATGTGAATTATGTATTGCAGCTTTATAGTTATTCAGGCCTCAGTGATACTGCATTACTGGAAACCTTGAATTCCTGGAAACTATTGGTGGTCATGCAGTTATGGAGGTGTGAATCCAGGAAGACTTCCAAATTGGAGCCTGCTATTCCATAGGGAAACACAACCTCCTGAACAGGTGTACAGCAATCACTTAATAGAGCAATGTTTATTTCCTTCAAAATTGCTGGATTTTATTTGCTTCTTTTATCCTAGCTCTAATCCTTTTTTCTTTTGACCACTTCTGTCACTATTAAGATGCTGGTCTAGAAACCAGAGATTGTGAGTTCTAGTCCTGCTTTAGGCATGAAAGCGTTTGGGTGACTGGGCCAGTCACTCTCTCTTAGCCCAACTCACCCCATAGGGTTCTTGTGAGGAAGACAGGAGAAGGAAGTAGTATTAGGTATGTTCACTGCCTTAAGTTATTTAGAAAAATAATAAAAGCAGGATAAAAAAATCTAATAAATAAAATAAATTCAGGACCATGTGTTATTCTTGTATTCTTAATTAATTCTAAATTAAGTCTTACATTCTTTCTTCGTAAACAGATTTTTTTCATCCATTGTTCTCTCAACTTTCATGACTAGTCTGAATGCTTAAACCAGGGGTCGGCAACCTTAAACACTCAAAGAGCCATTTGGACCCGTTTCCCACAGAAAAGAAAACACCGGGAGCCACAAAACCCTTCCCGTGCCTGACTATTTCCTGAGCGGCCACAGAACTAGCATATGTAGTTGAAGTAAACGTTCTGTTTTCTTCTGAAACTTTTCTTTTCTTGGATTTATCCATGGTTGGCCTACCGGGGGTCGAAAAGCTCAATAAATTGCATGCCAGTGGGTATCACACATTGGCGGTTGTGACGCATATTTTGAGCGACAGGGAGCCGCAACAGAGGGATGAAAGAGCCACATGCGGCTCCAGCCTGGCTTAAACCATGTATACAAGAAAAAAAACTTCCTTTTAAACAGATACACTGACAATTACCTTGATAATACAAATCCATACTTTCTGACATAAATATTATCTCTTTCACTATTAATTAGACATGTGTCTTAATTTTTCTTCGATATATTCATTCATTCCACAAAATTTGGCCAATTTTATTCAGACCTATTACCCTTCCCTTTTCATTTCATAGAACTAGAAATTTTTCTTTTTTTTCATTCATTATGTCATACTATCTACCATTTAATTATTTTACACTTGCCATCTTCCATATCCTATGGCAGTGATGGCGAACCTATGGCACGGGTGCCACAGGTGGCACACGGAGCCATATCTGCCGGCACGCGAGCCGTTGCCCTAGCTCAGCTCCAGCGCGCATGTACGTGCACGCCAGCTGATTTTTGGCTCGCGCGGAGACTCTGGGAGGACAATTTTGGCCTCTGGAGGGCCTCCGGGGTGGCGGGGGGAGCGTTTTCACCCTCCCCAAGTTCCAAGAAAGCCTCTGGAGCCTGGGGAGGGCAAAAAATGGGCCTACTGGGCCCACTGGAAGTCAGGAAACGGGGGAGTGGGGGGGGTCACGCACGCATGCACAAGGGGGTGGGGCAAGTGGGGGGCTTTGAATTATGGGTGTGGGCACGCACGAGCGTGCGATAGCACCTGAGCGCACTATTTCGGCACCCGAGGGAAAAAAGGTTCACCATCACTGTCCTATGGTAATCAGCAGAGGGCCTATTGCTATTTACCTAAGCCATTTTTATTTTGATCAAATGAGTCCTTCACATACTCCTTTTTAATACAATAGATAGTATCTATACTAGATTACCAGCCTCAGTCGGATCCATGGCACATGCTTGATTACTTTTTAGAACTTTTTAGCCAGTGTGCTCAGGAGAACTTAAAGCCCTTCTTATACTATTCTATGCAAACTAGGACCTTTAATGTTGAGATTACCTTGTATGTTGTTGCTTGTATCCCACTAATTATAAAGTATATGCAATGTATAGATATATATACTGAATCGACATGAGAAAATCAATGCTTGTCCTTTTATTAAAACTAGAGAAGCAAGTTACCTACATACAGGAACCTCTTCTTTCTGATAATGCTGTTTTCTAAGTAATTCACTTTATTAAACATTTATTGTCCAACATTCCTTTCCCCAACAGAAAGAAAATAAGGTATGGTGACATACCCCAGTTTTGGCTGGGTTATACTGTAACACATCTAAATCTTCTGTCAACAGTGGCATGGTGTTGCATTCATTTTTTAAAAAGTCTCCCTCTATGATCCATCTGTTATATAAATAAAAATAATGCAGTCCTATATTTTTATGGAACACTAATCCACCTTGGCAATGGTGTAATTATCAAATGATTTCATGCTATGCTGGTGGCAGGCTACATCCAGGGCCCGTAACACATGCTGCTGAGCTCTTTTTAAATCCTCTTTGCACAGCTCCATTCATAAATTTGCCATGGCTTTTAAGGCAACATAGTTTGAAGCTTTGCAGAATGATATCAAATAAGTTCATTTATATTGCTGTAATTCAGCCACTCCCCCACCTTCACCAATCCAGTGGGTACATTCTATTATGTGTGTCTTCTTCAGTTCTGATCTCTGAAGTCATTAAATACAAGAGAACCCATGTTTTACAAGAGTAGCCATGGCAGATTATGGAAACCTTGAATAAGTGACATGAATTCTGATCCTGTGATAACAATTGATAACCCTTTGACAAACTTTTATTAGAGAGATTCAATCCCTGTAAAAACAGCTTCCCCAGTACAGAAACAGCATGACATATTTTTATGTTTCTGGTAAAATAGGAGTTTCTGCCTGCTTGGTTTTGTAACCCATTTTCCAACCTACAGTATCAGGCTTGGCAGATCATCCCTTCCAACAGTGCACACTTTTTCTCTCTTTCACAAGGTGTGTTGGCGTCATGGATTGGTTTAATTCTGAATATTTCAATCCAGATTTCATAATATTTCATAATATTGTTCTCACCTTATAATGTCAACAGTTAGAAATAAACTGTGTTTGATCTGAATCTGTCTACTGAGATTCTCAGTTATCCAGGTCACAGTTGTCCCAAAGGTGCTGCTTCAATAGGCAGTTCTCCAGAACTGAAGAAGCTTCTTGGATGAGAAGCGAAACGTCTTCAAGGAAAAATAAAGAAAGTCCAATTGCCTCTTGAAAAAACACCTTTGGGACATCTGAACCTATCCTTATTATAGAACGAACAATCCTAATAACAATCCTTATCAGAAGTAATATTTTTTTCATTCCTTTTTAGTCCCAAATCCAATCCCCTCATAGATTTTCTTACTTTCTGAGCATTTTCTAGTGGTGGCACAATGACCGCAGGAGAGAAAGCAGTAAAATGTTTCCTACTATACTATCTTATTTAGATCAAATCCACTTCATATTTTATGTGATCCCATATCAGCATGTGGCCCTATGTAAATATTGGTTTATTCACACATGGATAAATCTGATTAAAAAAAAGAGAAACGGATTGACTTTGTTTCCGCTCATGTCTATTTCCTAATGCAGGCGTGGGCAACATTTTAGAGACTGGACAGGTAATAACTCAATTCCCAAATCTTTGAAAAGTGCATCAGAGACAATCCAGTGATATTTTAGAGTCAGCGGAAAATAGGTGGCTATCTTTTTTCCGCCAGCACATTTTGGAGCTTCTGGGATGGGGTTAATATTGGAGCTCTGGTGATGTAGTGGTTAGAATGCAGGATTGCAGGCAAACTGTGCCTACAGCCTAGATTCAATCCTGACTTGTTCAAGGTTGACTTAGCCTTCCATCCTTCCAAAGTCGGTAAAATGAGGACCCAGATTGTTGGGGGCAATAGGCTGACTCTAAACCGCTCAGAGAGGGCTTTACAGCACTATGAAGCAGCAGTATATAAGCCTCAGTGCTATTGCTATTGCTATTGGGGATTGGAAGGGAAGGCCTCTGAGAAGCAAACTATTCCCATTTCCACAGTTAAAATCACTCCCAAACCTGAAAGGGACAGGAAAAATATTGCATTGCCAAAATGTAGTCATTTTGCCACCCCGTTTCAGTGACATGACACTCAATACAAAGAAGAGTGTTCCCTGAGTTCTGCTCAGTTCAATACTACAGTACATACCACGTTCATGAAGTTTTCTTGACAACAATATGAAAATAATCTACTACTTTATTCTTTAGGATTTTTGTTCTTAACTTGCTATAACTTGCTTAACTTCTATAGAACCGGTAGTAACTTGGCGGCCTGAGTCGCTGGAACTGGCAGCGACCCAGGCCTGCCACGCCCATGAGGTGGTTCTCTCAGCGCCATAGGCACCGCCATCTTGTTTTTTGTTCTTTGTTTTAGTACTATGCATGCACGTGTGAAGTGCGAAGCGCAAAATGCACGCGCAGGGCGTGTCCCTGAACAAACCAGCAGTAAAGAAAACTGGAACCCACCCCTGAGGACTATCTACTAGGTAATGCTTTTCCAGTCACTATTTTAGCCACTATGTCACTGAGGACACATCTCTTGTTACACTCTTGCAAATTCCTTCTCCTCATCAGCTTAGTTGACTTATGTGCTTACTTAATAAAGGCTGAGCCTTGCTTATTGCTCATCTATTCTATTTTAACTTAATATGTCATTTGAAGTTCAGTTTCTTTAGCAGGGGTGCGCAAGTTAATAGTTGGGGCAAAATGCAGTTTATGAAAACCCTCCTTCAGAAGTTCTGCTTTTAATATTAGGACTTAGGGTAAATCCTACCAAGATTATTATTTCACCAAGAGGTACTTGGGAACAGACTGGACATGATGTCAGATGCATGAGCAGTGCCAAAGCTATTTTAGAAAGTCTGTTTGCTTTAATATACAGATTCATGGACTGTTTTTTCCCCTCCCCATTAGAATAGAATAACAGAGTTGGAAGGGACCTTGGAGGTCTTCTAGTCCAACCCCCTGCTTAGGCAGGAAATCCTACACCACTTCAGACAAATGGTTATCTAATCTCTTCTTAAAAACTTCCAGTGTTGGAGCATTTACAACTTCTGGAGTTAAGTTGTTCCACTGATTAATAGTCTAACTGTCAGGAAATTTCTCTTTAGGTCTATGTTGCTTGTCTCCTTGATTAGTTTCCACCCATTGCTTCTTGTTCTACCCTCAGGTGCTTTGGAGAATAGTTTGACTCCCTCTTCTTTGTGGCAACCCCTGAGATATCAGAACACTGCTATCATGTCTCCCCCTAGTCCTTCTTTTCATAAGACTAGACATATCCAGTTCCAGCAATCGTTCTTTATATGTTTTAGCCTCCATTCCCCTAATCATCTTTGTTGCTCTTCTCTGCACTCTTTCTAGAGTCTCAACATCTTTTTTACATCGTGGCGACCAAAACTGGATGCAGTATTCCAAGTGTGGCCTTATCAAGGCATTATAAAGCGGTATTAACACTTCACGTGATCTTGATTCTATCCCTCTGTTTATGCAGCCTAGAACTGTGTTGGCTTTTTTGGCAGCTGCTGCACACTGCTGGCTCATATTTAAGTGATTGTCTACTAGGACTCCAAGATCCCTCTCACAGTCACCACTATTGACCAAGGTACCACATACACTGTACCTGTGCATTTTGTTTTTCTTGCCTAAATGTAGAACCTTACTTTTTTCACTATTAAATTTCATTTTGTTAGATAGCACCCAATGTTCAAGTATGTCAAGATCCTTCTGTATCTTAAGCCTATCTTCTGGAGTGTTGGCTATTCCTGATAGCTTGGTGTCATCTGCAAATTTGATGAGTTCCCCATCTATCCCTTTATCCAAATCATTGATGAATATGTCGAAGAGTACTGGGCCTAAAACAGAGCCTTGGGGTACCCCACTGCATACCTCCCTCCATGTAGATGCAGTTCCATTGAGGACTACACGTTGAGTGCGGTTGGTCAGCCAGTTACGAATCCATCTGGTGGTGATGCTGTCTAACTCACCTTTTTCTATTTTATCAAGTAGTAGGTTATGGACTACTTTGTCAATGCCAAACCAGTAAATAAAATAAAATATCAAGTGGACATTTAAACATAGAACATAAAACTTCAGCCTCTATTTACTTATTTGTAAAAGAAAATAATCGGCAGGGTGGTCAGTAGAATATTATTGTCCAAACTGAAATATCAAGTTATTTTCCTTCCTTATATTTTGTCTTATTTTGTGATTTTGTGGTAACACTGTCAGATGTCCCAGTAGAATGATCTGAAAATGCCAGTGGAGCCAAGGGGAGAAGCTTCATTTGGCCATCAATAGCAGATCTGCTTCCAGTCAGCTCCAAGCCACTGGAATAATATAGTTTTAGGATAGCCTTCTTCTTTCCTAGTGTGAATGCCAGATGGTTGTGGTCTCTGAGAAATGCTTTTCAATCATTAATAAATGGAGAATGCAGTTTGCTTCAATAACGGCACTGTAACCACATATTGGTAAGACCCAGCCAAGATTTCTATAGAAGGCTTATTTTCTTGAGATATGGTGACGATGATTCAGCCTCAGGATACATTACCTGCTGGATCTAAACTACATGTAGTCCTTGACTTATTACCACAATTGAGCCCAACGTCTCTGCTGTTAAGCGAAACATTTGTTAAGTGAGCTTTGCCCCATTTTATGACTTTTCTTGCCACAGGCGTTAAGTGAGTCACTGAAGTTGTTAAGTGAATCTGGTTTCCCCACTGACTTTGCTTGTCAGAAGGTCACCGAAGATGGTCACGGGACCCACTGCAACCGTCATAAATGTGAGTCAGTTTCCAAGCATCTGAATTTTGATCACGTGATCATGGAGATGCTGCAACGGTCATAAGTGTGAAAAATGGTCATAAATCACTTTTTTCAATCCCAGTTTAACTTCAAACGGTCACTAAATGAACTGTTGTAAATCAAGGACTAACTGTACTAGAATCATGTAACACTTCTGATCCAATTCCAAAAAGGTTCTTCAGAGGTGGTGAAGGCGTGCAAGTAGTACCTGTCAGCAACTTTTTTTTTTAAGCAGCTACCTTTTTTTCCTAAGATTGCGTGACTTCCCTCTGGGGCTGCTATGTCATCCAGGAAAAAATATACGTAAAAAAGTTCCAGTCAAGTGTTACATCTGCACTTTCACTTCCTCTAAAGCAGGGCTGACAAACTCCCGGCCCACGGGCCGGATGCGTCTCACACTGGCCACGCCCACACCTGGTTTAGTGAAGGGGAAAAAAGTCCCGATACCTCATGCGATGCCGCTGTGACGGCGTGAGTTTGACAGCCCTGCTCTAAAGGAACATTTGGAATTGAATCCAAGCACTGCACATCCCATAAACTACAGAATCATGGTTATGTCACAGTTTGCCTATATTGGAAAACAGCCAGGGGATGTTCCGACTCATCAGAATGTTGATAAGATGGATATTCTATTTGATTCGTCAAGGTCATTCTCATACTTTTGTAAAAGAAAATTCCAATCATGTTGTTGTGGCCCGCCAGCTGCCGGTGGAGCTGGTGGCAGACTCGGACGATGAGGAGGTTGGGGAGGAATTTGGGCCAGTGCTGGAGTCTGGGGAAGGCTCTGATGGATGCTTTGCGTCGGACGCAGAGATAGAGCCAGAGTCATCCGACATTTCTCAGCCACTGGAGAGGCAGCTGCCTTTGGAGGCTGATATGAGTGAGGAGGAAGAACAGCTGGGGCCTGTTCCAGATGCACGTATGTGCAGAGCAGTTAGAAGACGTGAGCAACGGAGGACAAGGAGTCAACTCGGGAAGCAAAACACACATGGATGCTGAATGGCCCCTCCCTGGCTGGGGAATAAATAGAAGGAAAGGGGAGTGGTTGTCGTAAGAGACAACAGTTCGTATTTCTGAAGATTTTGCTCATTGTGTTTCGTGCCACAAAGACTGCTTGCCAGAACTTAATTTGCAGCCCTTCGCCTGGGAGCTCATGGCCTTGCAATTATCGCAAGGAACTGATAAGGCCTGGACTGCAATTAACTCCTTGAAGGACTATTGCCTGGACTTTTTGGTGGGTAAATGCAATTAATTCACAAGAGGTAAATAAAGAGGAGCTTTTCATGACAAGGCGTCTGTTTCTTATTTCTGTTAAGGCTGGGTCAGAACACATGAATCCAGTACCAGACATAATAATCTAGCATTATTTTGTTTCGAGAATTTTATAATGTTGGGTAAATTTCCAGCAAAACAGTGTGTCGGTTCAGACGTTGACTCAACATTGTTGCTTTTCAACTAAGCTTAGTCAACTAAGAAGTTAAGAAATGATGAGAGTTCTTTTGAAGTCCAATTATTTTGATGACCCATGCTTTGGGGGATGTTATTGTAAACATTAAAATATGTTCTACTTGTCCTGAATGCTACTATTACTACTTCTTTACCTTTTGGTATTTTCCCAGATCACACGCAACATTTTCAAAATGGTTGAATCTCTTGCCTGCAATTTTAATCTATTTTACATAACATAAGAGATTTTTAGCACCAGAAAAATGCCATTTTCCTCAGTCAGGTTTTATGTTCCTAACCTGATTTTCTGGGCTTAATCCTTTTCCTGTTGAAATCAGTAACTACATTGTAATATAATGATTCACGTTCAAGGTTCAACCATGGAAAATTCAAGCTCCATGCTGATTTTACTTTCATTGTTGAAAGATGATCCCCTAACGTTTGCAAGAGTGCAACAGATTTTTAACCCTTTCAGCTCTGCCCAACCTTCTCCAGAGGTCTGTTCTGAATGACTACAATATTTGATATGTATATGGTGGAGGTATACAAACATATAAACTAGTCAACTCTATAAAGAGGTATTTCATCAATTTAAATTAAGGCCATGCTGAACATTTCTTCTACAGATTCACTTTCCCTTAATGGAAGATAACATTGATGCTCTCTTTTTCCTTTCCTTTCCTTTCCTTTCCTTTCCTTTCCTTTCCTTTCCTTTCCTTTCCTTTCCTTTCCTCTTTTTCTTTTCTTTCTTTCTTTCTTTCTTTCTTTCTTTCTTTCTTTCTTTCTTTCTTTCTTTCTTTCTTTCTTTCTTTCTTTCTTTCTTTCTTTCTTTCTTTCTTTCTTTCTTCAAAATTAGATAAAAAAGAAAAATATATAATAGTTTATTGAATCTTTGCGTTTTCATGCTTATCAAAATAAATGCCAGAAACTCATAAGTCATATAACTGTATGCTGTTGTTATATCAAAAAAATAAAAATATGTACATTTTGGCAAATCTGTCTTTATTATTCTGTGCTGTGGAATGCAATTATCTGTGACTTTTGGTACATAAAAAGCAAATAACAGACAGAAGACAAACTAGTATTATAAATAAAAACAGAGTTTTACACAGAAGTATAATTTCCAACCTTAACTTCATTTCACTTTTCTTTCTGAATCAGTTCACTTTTTTTAGACAAATATCAGCACAAAAATATACAATTGTATATGCAAATATGTTAACTTTATATACATTTTTTGGGATAATTTCTCCAAAGGTGATCCAGATTTATGTGTTACTCTATGAGTATTTATACACCCTTTCTCATAAGAAATGCATTTTTAAGAAATGGAGAACTGCAGCTCAAGTTCAAGAAGTTCTAAATATCAACATTTTAGTTCACATCTTAGTTTCAGAATCATAACATTAAGGAAACCTGGATGAACATTCAGATAAATTCTTTTTCCTCCCTATTTCTATAGAGCAAATCAACCCTTCTTTAAAAAATTTATCATCAACAATGAGAACGCTTACACTGAGGATTTTTTTTTTAAATTAAAAATGTGCCTGGTAAATAAAAGGTTAATAATCATGTTTATAATACCAAACATCCCATTTTCTTAGATACACACACTTGAATGTGGTTGGTTAATCCCTGAAGCAAGGAGTTTTAAGGTAATTTGTGGTGCAGCTGTCCTTTTCTGGAACACAAGCAAAATGTTCTGGCCTGGGTCAGCTGCAGGAACAAATGCCGAAAGCAAATGCAAAAACAAGATGTTCACCCACAGACTGCAACTCCAGCAGGACGGGCATGTGAGCAGAGGCACTGGCATTGTCTGAATCAAGCCATACAACTCCACAGAGTTTACTGTATGGCTTATGGTCAAGTAGAAGCGAGGGGCCAGGGGTAAGGCAAGAACATCGGCGATAGAAGCCAAATTGATTGACAGACCAATGCCATAAACTCACAGTAAATCTATTGTTTTACTAGAAGGAAGTAGGATTATAGACACATGACAGCCTCTGCATAAAATACCAACGTAACAGTTGCTTCTCCAGTGCTGGATATGCGCTTCAGAATCCCAATTTTTCAGTCCATACCAGGACAAACTTTCTCTGCACCTATCTTGTTAAAATGGGAGATCCTTCCTGAATGTTGGCCCTTCACTTTCTCTACGTTCCACAAGAATTAATCGGTAGTAGTCACAAAGCTAATCCGCTACAGCAGCTTCCCCCAACTTGAGATCTTCTGGATATGCAAAGATCGCAATTTTAAAAATGTCCTGCCGGTGTTTCCATAGAGAGTTGTAATCACACAGTTGGGGAAAACTTTTTCTAGATTCATAGTTGTTGCAGAAATTTAGGGGATTTCCTGGTAAAGTCGTAATCCTGATAATGAGATAAGGTGACATCATGAGAATGATCAAGTGACATCATCGCTAAAACCTTGCAGTTGCAAGGAATTTCAATACATCCCTGTGCCACTGGTGTTTTATCTGTGGATGCTTCAAAGTAGTGGATTTCAGTTCAGATATGGCAACTTACTCTTGCTTTGTGCTCAGTCTCTGATTTCATTGGATGGTATTTTTGTCCAATTCTCTCTCCCAGCTCCTAGCATCAGGCTGGCATTATCAGATAAAAGTATATGCGAAATCTGAGCAAGACTATTAGCATGTTCTGTTTTAGTTTTGAATAATGAATATCAATTCTCTTGTGCTGATTGATGACTGCAATAAAGTAATTTACATATTAGGCAAAGAGCTGAAAAAGAGCCCAAAGACATGCTAGGATTAGGAGTTTGGAAAGCAATGTGAATTTGCCCAGGTGTATTGGAGGACGTGGTGGCTCAGTGGCTAAGACACTGAGCTTGTCCATCGAAAAGTTGGCTGTTCAGTGGTTTGAATCCCTAGTGCCATATAACGGAGTGAGCTCCCATTACTTGTCCCGGCTCATGTCAACCTAGCAGTTTGAAAGCATGTAAAAAATGCAAGTAGAAAAATAGGGACCACCTTTGGTGGGAAGGTAACAGCGTTCCGTGCGCCTTTGGCGTTTAGTCATGCCAGCACATGACCACGGAGACGTCTTCGGACAGCGCTGGCTCTTTGGCTTTGAAACGGAGATGAGCACCGCCCCCTAGAGTCGGGAATGACTAGCACATATGTGTGAGGGGAACCTTTACCTTTATTGGAAGACGGGATTCCAAATAATTAAGATAATGGGTGTTTTTTTAACACTTTTTTTTTACATGCAACACACTTTAAAAAAGGATCTTGGTTACAAGGTCATTGCCACTATCTTGACTTTTTGACTTCCTGAGGATATCCCCAAATTTATCACCAGTACAGAAACACAGAGAAATGGTAGCAATTTATTCTTCCCTCCGTCTCTGTTTCTGTCTCTGTCTCTGGTTAATAGGAGAAGGCATGGAATTTAGGGCACTGGAAGAAATATTAAGATTGGCAATCAAGCAAGCATTGATTTGATGTTTCATGGCCAGAAAGAGCAAAAACAGTGATCATTCTCTGTAAGTTCTAGACTTGTAGGTGTTTAGGAGTTCTTGTGCTCTTGAGCACGTGCACAGTGAAATGTGATGTTGCAGTTTGATATGAGTTGCTATGATTCAGTCAATAAACAGATACATTTAAAGTATATACAAATAGTTTACTCAAAGAAGTAGCAAAGTTCAAATAGGAAGTCCAAGTCATACACAGTAAGTCAGTCAATACAAGAATCTTCTTCTTGCCTATCTTTGTTTTAACTAGCAAACAAAGATTACAGCTAACAAACAAATCTATACTATCACAGATAGTTACTCTTTACACAGCAACTCTTCACAGTACTTTCACACAGACACGAAGTCAATTACTCAACAGTGAAGTAGCAGAGAGAGTCAGCAGAGAGAGTCAGAATCAGCAGGAAGAACGAGCCTTCTCTCTTGCTCCCTTTTATAGTAATCAGCCTACAATACATTTAAAGCAATATTACCTATATTCACATAAACATTGATTTGTGGCTTGTTCATATTTAGCAAACCTAATCGTTTGAACAAAGTCCTAACAGTAGGCATAGAAGGAATTCCATGCTCATCGGATATTGATTTCTAATAGTTCTAAAAATTGTTAAAACTGACTGCAACAATTTGGGTGGCTTTAAAACAGGAATCATAAAGATTTGGGACTGGGAATCCCAGTTGCCTACTAAGTCCTTAGGATGCTTAATCCCATGTGATCAGAGATGGGAAAGAGCACACTTCTGTATGAGTTGATTCAACAGTATTAAGCAAAATTTAACACTAAAGTGTTTAAAGTAACTTTTTTTATATACAGTATAAGGAGAAACAACCATTTCTATAGCTTTGTGCCTTCATCCTAAAGCTATAAAGTGCTGATTAAAAATTCCTTTGTTCCACACTTTGTTACAGAGTTTAATCCTTGTGATTCCTGAATTGCTTAATTTGACACCAGAGGGTGCCATAGAATAGTTCATAGAAAAAATAAGGAGATCAGTGAAAAAAAAGAAAAAGAAAAAACCAGAGTAAAATACTGCCATCTTATTCATATATACTTGCTATTAAATTACACTCAAATTCAATAGCACATCTACATAGCAAGGAAATTAATTGCTTTGTTAAACCTTATTTTTGTTTGTAAAGAAGAAGTATTTCATATAACTATGATGCATTCATTTTTATTATGAGTCATCCTACCCAGAATAGATCTACATCTCTGAATTGGAGACCTGACTTTGACCTTTGAACATCAGATCTTCTCTTCTGTCTTCTCCTACTCCCCACCAGTAGTAGGTTGCTCCTGGTTCGGCCCGGTTCTAAGAACCGGTAGCGCCGGTGGCAGGAGGCTCCGCCCACCCACCTGGGATGCTTCTGCGCATGCGCAGAAGCATTGCGCGCACGAGTGTGCGTGCAAACCAGTAGTAAAGGGTTTTAGTAACCAATACTGCTCCCCACTATCTTATTCCTAAGATCTAGATATTCTCACTGCAGAAAGTTCCCAATGGTAGAATGGCAAGAGGATGACAGGAAGATTGGATGGAGGAAAAAGATGAGTGGATGTGCTAAGAATCCTTTAGCTCCAAGACAGCAAGAGGAAAACCAGTGAATGCTTCTCAGTTTCCTCCTTGCTTGCTTCAACTGAGCTATTGAGGGGACATGTAGAGCTGTCAAGCCCAGAATTTGGCTTTTAGGACTTCTTGTGGGAAGGGTGGCTGCAATTTAGGATCCATGAAGTGAGATAGAGTAGAATTCCTCCAATGGAGAAATGGTCTACCTCAAGCTTCACAGAATTCCATTATTTCTAGTCAAAAACCGTCTTCAGAGAGATCCTCTTACTTCCAGTAGCCGATCTGGAAGTAAATAAATTCAGCTGCTCAAGAGACACTGAGTTGTACATGCAACATACATTAAAATAAATTTTATATATATATATATTATAATAACATAAATTATTTCAACTCCCACCCTCAAAATGACGCTATAGAGCACTGCACACCAAGACAACTAGACATAAGAACAGTTTTTCCCCGAATGCCATTACTCTGCTAAACAAGTAATTCCCTCACCACTGTCAAACTATTCACTAAGGCTGCATTACTATTACTATTAGTCTTCTCATCGTTCCTATCACCCATCTCCTCCCACTTATGACTGTATTACTGTAACTTGTTGCTCATTAAGTGTTGTACGTGATTCTTGACAAATGTATCTTTTCTTTTATGTACACTGAGAGCATATGCACCAAAGATAAATTCCTTGTGTGTCCAATCACACTTGGCCAATAAAGAATTCTATTCTATTCTATTCTATTCTATTCTATTCTATTCTATTCTATTCTATTCTATTCTATTCTATTCTATAAGTGATATGAAGCTATAACAGTGCAAAACAAGAATAATTTGAAAGTTACATCATTTGTTTTAAAACCTAGTTCACAAATCTCATCCCTAGATAAAAATAGCTTTTCTAAATGAGATGCTGTTTTAAATTTTTTTTGTATTTATTTAAAACATTTAGCCCCAAAGGTTAATAAACATCTTAATTCTGATAATATAGAATAACACATTCTGTAACTTTATGAAACATTAATTTGCTTACTATACATTGTGCATATAATAATATATGTTAAATATTATTTTGCATTTATAGCAAAAACATTAGCTTAGTCATATTACCACAATTAAGGATGAATATCAGAGTTAACCTGTATTATTTTACTTTGTTCTTATATCTTGAAAATTCTTGAAAATTACACAAGTTATCCAGCAGATCAGATTTACGCAAGTTTATTTTAACTAAGCTGGAAAAGGAACTGAGATTTTTTAAGAAGCTCAGGTTTTGCAAAGCATGCATATTTACCACAAAGAAAATCCCTCCGATTTCAATTGGGCTTAAACAAATAATTGGCCCTAGGATTACTTTTTGTTTTTTGTTTAAATTAATTTTGGGGGAGTATGATATTTTACAAGGTACCTTGCCAAACACACATTTATTGAATTTTTAAATACATTCCCAACCAATAAAAGGTGGGAATATGATATATATTAACTACCTTACTCTCTTATAATTTACAATAATGTTCCACATGAAACATTTTTAATGAGTGAACACAAATTGGTCTGCACAAATGGAAAACATGTAAGCAGACAGGTAAACCAACCAAGAAAATTTATATTCATACGATACAGCACATTGACTTTCATCCAAAACAAAACAGACATTAGTCCATCATCTCTTCCTCTTCATGCGGAGTGATGGAGACCTATTTATTAATGGCTGGTAAAGTTCCGAAGGCCTGCTCCAATTCAATTAAGTTTTGTCTGAGGTATCCCTTTAAAACCACTTCATGTATCCTCCCTCTCACTGCTACTAGAAATGGAATGAGTGGCCGTGTTTTTACATGTCTCTTTGAGGGCCCTTATTTGGAAAATTTTGTAATATGTGTTGCATGCAATATATGCAGAAGCTTCTTCCTATCAACATTTGGAAGACTAAATGTGATTCGATGTACCCTTTTCACTTACAGTTCAAAAAGAGGAAATATGAGGTAGTTTACAATACCTATAATTGTACCACCCAGTCACTTTGTGTGATATTGGTTATATGTGATAGATAGATAGATAGATAGATAGATAGATAGATAGATAGATAGATAGATAGATAGATAGATAGATAGATAGATAGATAGATAGATAGATAGATAGATAGATAGATGAGAGTAGAGTAGAGTAGAGTAGAGTAGAGTAGAGTAGAGTAGAGTAGAGTAGAATAGAATAGAATAGAATAGAATAGAATAGAATAGAATAGAATAGAATAGAATAGAAAGATAGATAACGATGTTCCCCCAAAAATAAGACCCTGTCTTATATTTTTTTGAACCCTGAAATAAGTGCTTGGTCTTATTGCCATGCACTCAAAGCCTGATTGGGTTTATTATCAGGGGATGTCTTATTTTGGGGGAAACAGGGTAGATAGATGATAGATGGATAGATAGATAGATAGATAGATAGATAGATAGATAGATAGATAGATAGATAGATAGATAGATAGATAGATAGATAGATAGATAGATAGATAGATAGATAGACAGACAGACAGACAGACAGACAGACAGACAGACAGATATTTAAGGGAAGTCTTCATTATTAGAGAGACCATGTTTCTAGGCAATATAGTTTGCTGTGGGTAGGGCCCGCTATAACCTCAAATTCAGCCTGAATTTGTAAACAATAATCTTATGTTGGGTTTACCATTTCCTGTAATAGCATTGACTTCATGATGCAAACATTTAAGGGAAAATACAAAAGAGCTGAAGGTGCTCAAAAGTTGTTACACATTATGATGGATCAATGTGAAACATCTCAATTTCCAGAGACCGCCAGAAGATTGAGGGTTACAATTTACATGAAAGCTGCTCTGTGAAGACCCTTCTCTTCTCTCTGAGGTTGAAAGGACAACTCTTAGACAAGTTATCTTTATGAAGTTTAGAAAGTAAATTCAAGTAAAAGGGAACTTGAAGATGTATTGAAGTTTTAGAAGCCATAATAGTTTTGAAAGCATAATCGTTAGAGTAAACTTGAAGTCATATTAGTGCTACTATTGAAATGGATTCGAGAGAAAGGTCTTGAATTTGCTGCTCTTGAGAGCCAAAAGGTCCATATGGCTGTAAATTAAATAATCTGCAATTAGGCCAATAATCTATTGAAAGAAGAAGCAAGTATTATTTCTCAAAGAGTTTCCACTTGAGGGAGATGGGTAGTCTTGAAACACAAAACATAAATGAATAAAACAAATAAAAGCACCCAATGTTTGGACAAACACATATTAGGATAAGGTCTAACTTGCTCTGAGATTTTAAGACACCTTTTCCTAGCTTGATGACTTTCAGAAGTGTTGGAATGAGGCCAGAGGTGGGATCCTGCCTCTGATTGCCGGTGCTGTTAATCGCTGAGTTCGGCGCAGAGCCGAAGACGGTGCTCCCGTTCGCGGAGCGGGAGCTTTCCCCGGGCGCTTTCCCCACCTGCATGGATGCCGCCAATTGCGTTCTTTTGCCTTCTTCGCATGCCCAAAGCGTTCCGCATGCGCAGAGGGCAAAAGAACGCAATTGGCGGCATCCATGCGGGCGGGGAAAGCGCCCGGGGAAAGCTCCCGCTCCGCGAACGGGAGCAGGCTCGAGCAGCGTCTTTGGCTCTGCTCCGAACTCAGCGATTAACCGCACCGGCAATCAGAGGCAGGAACCCACCTCTGAATGAGTCCATGCCTTTGTTTCTGTGTGACAGATGTATGGCCATGAACATCACTTTGCTGGCTGAAGATTTGCAAACATCTAAGAAGTCTCTGTAGAGTTTTAAAAGGGTTAAAATAGCAGCAGCAGCAGCACAGCTGCTGGTCTGGAAGAGTTTGAGTTGCCTAGTCCTTATCTCATTGTTATCCCTGTACCATGAACTGCCCACAATTACAGAACGTATCACTTACTGCCATCTGTTTTTCTGTGAGGCACTCCTAGGATAGTGGCCAGCAAAAAGGGATTAAGCAGAGAAAAGCAGACACGGCAAAATGATTCTACAACAATTGGCTGCTACAATCAGCTTCCCTTGTATGTTGTGCACACCAGTAGATTCTGCAGCTGGGGACAGCTGCAAAGAATTAGGCATAAAGATAAACTGTGAAGACTGTTTCAAAGCTGCTATAAAGGAAATGCATTTCTCCGTTCAGTGGTAATGTAGGGTTGTAAAGAAATAAAGACATACAAAGTGCACATGTTGTATAAGAAAGAGCATTTGGGAACAATGCTTTCTTGATAACTGCTATCCAAGATTACTTCAAATTAAGGATTTCCTAGAGAAAAACTGAAGTTCATTGATACCATATTGGCAATTAGTTTACACAGATGTAACACTACTCCAACACAATATAATGCTGTCATATCCGGTGATCTAGTTTACTGTTCTCAACAATAATTGAAAGTAGCATTCTAGAGATCTAATGGAAATTCCCAGATGCTCTAAAACTGAGCTATGTATCCTCCTCAACCACACATTATGTGATTTGGTTTAGTGGTTAACTAGCCAGTTTTGTCTAATGATTAAAACATCAGGCTAGGAACTGGGAGACTATGATTTGTAGTTCCATCTTAGGTATGAAAGCCGACTGGGTGACTTTGGGCCAGTTACTCTGTCTCTACCCAAACCCACCTCACGGATTGTTGTTGCGGGGAAAAGAGAAGAAGGAGTGTTAGGTATGAAAAAAAATGCTTTGAGGTTTTTTTTTTTATAAAAATAATAAAAGTGGGATTAAAATACATCAATAAAAACATTTTCAATAGAAAACTAATAATATTGTAAGATTTCTACAATAAAGTGAATGATCATCTTTCTAATAACTATAGCAACACTGTGAGTAAACAATCGTTAAGCAGTATGGTGAATGAAACAATCCAGTAAATCAATTCTTTTCTGTTCTGTTTTTGTAGTTGAACTCTAAGTAACAACCTTTTGACTGAATGACAGAAAGGAAGGAAAGCAGGACAATATCAATTGATAGTTTCCTTGGAAAGAGACGAGAGCTATTTAGACCTGGCATGCAAACATCCAAATGACCACTAGATGGCAACAAAGAGATACAGCAATCTTTTTTGCAATCCAGATTTGGTAGTCTTAATGAGGACAATTCAGCATACAGATAATGTATAGTCAGCATAATCTGTGTGCCCCTTACATGTTCACTGAAAGTATGGGGATGCTTTTAGAATGGAATTTTTGACTGACAATCCAATGTGACAACTTAATTAAGGCACTAGAGATATAATCACATATATTTGTCCTGCTCACATCTGATGTTGGGATATTGGTTGGCTTTCTATGCCTATAATCCATGATCAAGTGAAGGTAATTAATACTATACAGTATTGTAAAATACATCCATCAAATTTTAACTACTTATTTTTGCTTTCAACTTCAGAATGACAGGGAAGAATTTTTAACTATACATTAAAATGAATATTTTAGACTTGAAAATACAGAGTAAAATCTGAATATTATGTATGGTTGTTGCCTGATTGCTTTGGTGGTTTGCCTTTATGGGCTTAATGTATATGTTTTATCCTTATTTAAGGTTAATTAGAAAGTGTCTTTTGTATGCTGCAGAATTATGCAAAACAAATAAATAAACAAAAAACAAATAAATAGTTTGCTGTCTTACTTTTAGTACCTAGTTGGGAATAATTATAGTTAAGATTAACTCAGTCAAATTTCTTTTAAAATCAATGGAAACAGGGACAGACTTTATAAATGTAATGAAATCTTTGAACTGATTTTAAGCCAAGCTAATTATTTCTTTAAAATAATCCTTCTTATACATTGCCATTCTTTCAGCATAAGGAGATAAACTGTCCCATTTAGTGTCACAGTGAAGAATCATTATTATTCAACAGCTGTACTCCCCCCCCAACCAAAACCAAATTAATTGAATTATTCCTTAATATGCCATACTGCCAAAATAAAGTACATGGGGCTTTATTGCTTACAGTAAATTAAATTATGGCTATGATGCAGATAATGTTTCTGATCCTTTTCTTTGCTTATATATAATATCCCTCTTTTAAGATTATTCAATGCGTGATAGTATCTTTTGGATTATCTTCAAAGGGCAAACAAATCCCATTTTCTCCTACAGAAATAAACAAATGCCAGCAAAGGTGTACTTTATTGAGGTCATTTTGTCACTGGAATTATTATAATTAAATGCCAGGGAATGAAAAAGTAATGTTGCGATGCTTTGATATGCTCCCATCTCCATGTGGTTCACCACAGCAATTTTTGGATTGCCCTGGTGGTGAGATTTTAATCTAATTCCTGCTTTTTCTATAAAGCCTTGGCACATGCCAGCAGGACAGCTGGGCATCTTTAGCTTTTCTTTGTGTGGTTCTCACTCCAAAATAATGCCTAGCTGTCTCAAAACCAGGTTTCTATGCCAGGAGTGTCTGCCGTAAAATGGGACATGGTGATATCAATACAGAAATCCATACTTGAGGTGCCGGTGGATGTGTCATGGCACCACAAAAGTAAATCTTATTCCTTGCTTGATGGCAAAAAGCAACAACAGGCCAGTCAATTTAGCTTGCTTGTTTCCTGCTTTCAACTGCTAGTTATTGGTTGCAACCTGCTATTGGCCTGATCTGTTTTTGTTGGTTTGTTTCTTTTGCTTTGCTTTTGTGCCAGCAAGCAATAATTAAAATGCCTTTATTTTGTCTGTCTGTCTGTTTGTTTGTTTGTTTATACATTTGCCCTCTGCTTGGATTTTTAAAAATATTTTCTGGGAATCAGCTTTTGTCAATTGACTTCACTCTCTGTAGATATGGATGCCCCCGCCATCTTTGTCAGAGGGAAGAATTCAGTAAATTTACACCTAGTAGAATTTAAAAGATAGCCTAATTTTGAGTATCTTCAAAGGTAGCTAGAAAATCAAGTATTTATTTATAGTAAATGTTACATACTAATAAGGGAGGGAAGCCGAGGATGAAGGCTTCATTCCGGTCAGCCATTACAGCGGGAAAAATAGTTGAATCTCATTGGTTGAGCAGTCTGACAGCTCCCTATAAAAGGGCGAGCTATCAGACAGGCAAGTTACTGGGTTGTACCAATCTACTGAATAAAGAACTGTTGTTAGTTAACTGAATCAGCGTCCTGCCTCTTCTATCGCCCGATCTGACAGTAAATACTGTAGTATTAGGTTTATGATACAACTATGAAGGTCTAAATTATTTGTTTCATTTTGCAGCTCCGGCCATTAGTGTGAAGCTCGCTGAAGCTAACAATGGTAAAACCTTATTCCGAATCCCTTTTTCTATATCTTAGTCTCTTATTAAAGTCTTATTGCCTTTTTTACATCTCACTTCATAATTCTAATTCATTCTTTTATCTCTGAAAGAAGCACAGCAAATACTCCCCCCTCTTATTTTAATGGGGGGGGGGTCCAAAGGAAAATGATATGTTGATGGAGCTAAGGTATAAAAATCTTTTATCTCCCTCTTCCACAATTTGTGATAACATTCTATCCCAAAATATTAAAAATACTTTCCAAAGTATTCCTCTTCAGTTTACTACACAGTACAGAAAGATGCTGCACACTTTGAAATAACATCATAACCCACCTGTCATGAATTGATTCTATTAATAATAACTGAACCAAGCTCTAGACCTACACATGAAAAGGTCCTTTGGGAATCACATATATCAGTTTGATAGGTCTTTTCAAGTTCTTTATTAGAGTATTTAAACACTGGTCAAGCTATCAAAAATTAGAAAATATTTGCCTAAAGGTAGAAAGCTCAGTTCCTTAGCATCCCATGATGGTGCTTCCAAAATTCAGAGGTGCAATTTGAGACCACTTTAGGGAAGTTTAAGGAATGGAAAGGTAGCAGTTTGCCTCCCACTTCCTTTCTCACAAGGATTATGGTCATGTTCCTTCTGTTGATATAAAAGTGTCACATTCATATGGTGAACATATTTAATTCATCCTAATGCAATGAAAGTAGGTGTTATATTTACTTCCACAAGGAAAGCTGTAAGGTTTCTCTTACTATTATTCTTGTTGGTTAACTATACACATATTCAAATGAAATACATATATACATAAATATACAAAGAATATATATCTATAAAATCTCTCTCTCTCTCTCTCTCTCTCTCTCTCTCTCTCTCTCTCTCTCTCTCTCTCTCTCTCTCTCTCTCTCTCTCTCTCTCACACACACACACACACACACACACACACACACACACACACACCCCTATCAAAATTTAGAACGCCGCCGCCTTCGATCTGACCTAAGTGTAGCTCACAAAATTATCTGCCTCAATGTCCTACCTGTTAATGACTACTTCAGCTTCAACCGCAATAATACAAGAGCTCACAATAGATACAAACTTAATGTAAACCGCTCCAGACTTGATTGCAAAAAATTCGACTTCAACAACAGAGTTGTCAACACCTGGAACACTTTACCTGACTCAGTAGTTTCTTCCCCAAACCCCAAAAACTTCAACCTCAGATTATCTACCATCGACCTCACCCCATTCCTAAGAGGTCGGTAAGGGGCGTGCAAAAGCGCACAATCGTGCCTATCGTTCCTGTCCTAATGTACACATATATTCTTACCTCTTTTACTCTTATTCATGCTTGTACTATTACATATATATTCAATCATGTTTTACTGTTCATACTTTGTTTATAATCATATATGCTTGACAAATAAACAAATACAAATACAAAATACAAATCTATCTATCTATCTAGCTATCATCTATCTATCTATCTATCTATCTATCTATCTATCTATCTATCTATCTATCTATCTATCTATCATCTATCTATCTATCTATCTATCTATCTATCTATCTATCTATCTATCTATCTATCTATCTATCTATCTATCTATCCATCTATATCTGAAAATTAGCATGGGGCATTTCCAGGTGAACAGCCTTTTCAGCTCCCAAATGTTTCAACTTTTATCAGCTAGGCATCAGGATACAATGAGCATAGATATTTACATGTTTGAAAACCCTTGGGTTCACTGAAAACTAACAGCCAATTAGCACTTTCATTTTCTGACTGGTGAGCATGTCAGTAATCGGTGCTTGCTTGCTGGTCTCTAATAGAGTGCCATATTCCATTCTTTGAAGGCTGCAGCTAACTTTGCATGTCTGTGAAAAGAAAGGAAAAATGCATTCCTATTGTTTCCTCCTATTTCTGTGCTCCTTGTTTATTTTATTTATTTTGTATGGTGTAACAGAATACAGCATTAATGCAAAAACAGCATATAAAATGTGTGTCAAAATATAAAATTGTTTTAATGCTTAATGTTCTGATGTCTATAATGTTTAAGATGTTACAATGTTTTCTATAAGATGTTTTTAATGTTTATCTGCTGTTGTTAAGCCGCCCAGAGTCCTTTGGGAGTTGGGCGGCAAATAAATGAATGAATGAATGAATGAATGAATGAATGAATGAATGAATGAATGAACGAACAAACAAACAATCAATCAATCAATCAATCAATCAATAAATAAATAAAACACCAAAGCAGTGAATTATTTTAAAAATGCCTAATATGAGTGATAAAATTATAAATTAAATTAAATTATGTATGAGCAGTTACTAGAGTGGCTAAACCTAGAGCCAGATATCAAACCATTCAATGGTTACCATTGTGATGTCAAACCATTGCTGCCTTCCAAGTCCCCAGAGCTGGTAGGTTGCATTTGAGCTCCTGGATTTAATTGTGCCAGCATCCCAATCAGAAATGTGAAGGGGGACAATTAAAAATCTGCCAACTGAGAGAATTACAACTTGTTTAACCACAAGGCTTGGTAAACTGCCATATTTGAAGCAGAGTATGCTATCCTGAAATAGAATTTGTCAATTCAGAGCTACAACACCTAAATAAGGATACATTAAAATTGTTCACCATTGCAATCCCTCCTTGTCAGATAATATTATTTGACACCAATAAAGGAGAATATTTGTAGCTCAGGGACAGGGTTGACATGAGGGGTCCTTGGTGCTCTCTGAGCTTTCTTGTTTTCTTGCAGACGTTTCATTAGCCAAACTAGGTAACATCCATGCTAGTCCATTAGTCCACTAGCACCAATGATGTTATCTAGTTTGGCTAATGAAATGTCTGCAAGAAAACAAGCAAGCTCAGAGAGCACCAAGGACCCCTCAATATTATTTGATCATTGAGGAGGTTCATCTTGTGTAAGTAAAATCTGCATCTTTATGTGGAAGGCAACCTTATGGTGAATTGCTTTGCAGTAGTTTTATCATGATAGAAATACACACTGTGGAAAGGGGAAAAGAACAAAAAAGATCTTTTTAAAAAATCAATACAATTTGATTTAACTGAAATTAAGGGTATTTCCTGTACATAAGTCAAATAAAGAGCAAAATTTTATAATAATGCAAAGAAAATCTGTGGATCAAGTAAAAACAAGTCTTCTTTAGTGGCTCCAAGAAAAAGAATTATTTCTGCCATGAAGTACAAATGAGAGAGCAACATTTAAGAGTTATTGTACATAGTTGACCTTTAACCAGAGCATACAAAACATTCGCTAGACCAATTCTCGAATACAGCTCACCTGTCTGGAACCTGCACTGCATATCGGACATTAATACAATTGAGAGAGTCCAGAAATATTTCACCACTCCTCTGCTCCAATATTCCTCCACTCCTCTGCTCACAACAGAATACCTTATTTCCCCAGACTTGAAATTTTGAGCTTAGACAATTTAGAACTACGTCACCTTTGATCTGATCTAAATGTAGTTCATAAAATCATCTGCCTCAATGTCCTACCTGTCAATGAGTACTTCAGCTTCAACCGCAACAATACATGAGCACACAATAGATACAAACTTAATGTAAACCGCTCCAAACTCGATTGCAGAAAATACGACTTCAGTAACAGAGTGGTCAATGCCTGGAATGCACTACTGACTCTGTGGTTTCATCCCCAAACCCCAAAAACTTTAACCTTAGACTGTCTACAGTCAGTCTCACCCCATTCCTAAGAGGTCTGTAAGGGGCGTGCATAAGCGCACCATTGTGCCTACCGTCTCTGTCTTACTGTCCTATTGTCCTCATTTATCTGTACTTACTTTGCTTATGTTTGTTTATGTTTGTTTATACCTATACCTGCTATCTTGTACATGTTTGACAAACAAACAAACAAACAAACAAACAAACAAACAAACAAACAAACAAACAAACAAATAGATCTCTCTTAAGGGTCAACTATTCCCTCTGAAGAAAATTGTTATTCAAACAGAAAACTAACATAATGTGTTTGCTAGCATTCAACACAGGGATGAAATTCAGCAAGTTCTGACAAGTTCTGGAGAACCGGTAGCGGAAATTTTGAGTAGTTCGGAGAACCGGCAAATACCACCTCTGGCTGGTCCCAGAGTGGGGTGGGAATGGAGATTTTGCAATATCCTTCCCCCAGGAGTGGGGAGGGAATGGGGATTTTGCAGTATCCTTCCCCCACCAAGCCATGCCCACAGAACTGGTAGGGAAATTTTTTGAATTTCACCCCTGATTCAACATTCCCTGTCACCATTTTAGTTCTGTACTTTGATTCTTCAACAGGCCTAGTTTCCTCAACAAAAATGGAACCAGAATAAGTACAGTGGAGGAGAATTATTAATGTGTGAAAGAAATTATTTCCCCTAGTTTCAGGATTCCTTCTGCATACAATCAAAAACTACAACCTTACAACAGGAGTTGATGTGGTTACTTTTATTTATTAATTTATTAATCATAATTACATTTGTAGGTTTTTAAAAATACATTGTTGCAGGTATAGATATATTAGAAAAATGATCCTGACAAGGATGTATAGGGTATCTTGACTGAAATGTTTTATGTGAGTATGGTGTAGTTTCTTTTCTTATACACTGCTTTTGAAATTCTCTTAAGTGCTATTTCAATATAATGCATATTGTGATTCTGTTTGTGGTATTAGTGTGGTTTAAGATAAGATATTTTAAATGCCCATAAGTGAGCAAGTACATGTGCCTATAAATTCCATTTACATCATAGGAGAAAATTATTAACCAAAACTACACTCATTTACTGTTTTTATTTTGCTTACTAGAGGGAAAATCAGCTGAGACTAATTAAGAGAATATGGTTCACTTTCAACCATTGATATTGGCTAAATTTCTGCCTCATTAAGTAAATTAATGGGCAGAAAGTTCTCTACTTTAAAGAAAGTAATTCAAGTAAAACCATGGTGGTAACAAGAAAATACTGTTGACTTCATTATAATATCGAGCCAAATGCTTGAGAGGTGGAGAGTTTTGCTAATGGTTTTAACAATCTAGAATGCATTCAATCATTAAAGCAAGTTTTAATTTAAAATAAAAATATTAGACTGATTAGACTAGAAGTTACAGTCTCTGCACCCATAATTTGCATTGATCTTGTTGTGCTACCTCATTGTGGCATGTATTTGTGTGCGTATGTTTGTTTCTGGGAGGGATGAGTGAAGAATGTCAGAAATGTACTTCCAGCAGTCACCCAAGTTGTGGAGGTCATCCCAGTTGCCCAACTAAAGCAATCAGATGTCTATCAAACAGCAGTGATATATGAAGATATTGGAGCTGAACAATCACTTTAGAAACAACAGCAAAGACTATATGGGAGAATACAGTGACAATTCCAGTATTTTATCAAGAAAACTTCATAGCTACTGCATAGACAGAAAGTCAACAGTTTTATAGTTTCTTCCTATTCACGGGTGTCAAACTCGATTGCGTCACATGACGTATCATAGGGTATTGGTACGGTTTTTGCCTTTGCGGAGCTGGGGTGGGCATGGCCAGTGCATGATTCATCCGGCCTGCGGGCTGCCAGTTTGACAGGCCTGCTATAGATGCATTGCATATATTTCTGTTTGATGCATCTCAACATAATAACTGCTTCATAAATATATTGAGGTATATTGACTTGATCCTGCTGCTATAGTATTGAGATATGAAGAAATTCAGCAAGTGGGGAGAGGCAAGGACAGAATGAATGGTGATTTCCCTATGTCCCTACCAGCAAAGTTTTAATACCTTAAAAAAATTCAGACTATATTCTTGCTCAGTGGTTGAAATGGGAAAAATACAACCTTACCTTTTAAGGAAGTAGACTGAAAGATATTCATAGATTATTATTAATATTGCTCTGAAAGAGATTCATTTTTGCAATTTTTAATAGAACTTGCAAAACCATGTGATCTCCTTCTGAGAAACATTCCAATACATCCAGTGGTGGGTTCATACCAGTGCGGTCCACTCTATAGCACCGGTAGCGGCCCGCTGGTGATGTCACAGTACCGGTGCGGTCGGTTGCCGGTGCCTGGGTGCTGCCATTTTTTTTAAAAAATGTATTTTTTTTAAATTTTCTTCTGCGAATACCCAGAAGCCGAGCTTCCGGCACTGTGCATGCGCTGCCTTCCTACCCCACAGTGAGTCCAAGCAGGGGAGGATGGCTGAGGGAGCGCATGAGATGCTGAAAGAATGGGCGGTAGGAGCTATCTCTATTTCCCTCCCTTCAGCAGTCTGAGAAGCCACGAACACGCGGTGATGATCCCAAGCATTTTCGCACGTTCGAGGCTTCTCGAGCTGCTGAGGGGAGAGGGAACGGGCGGCAGGAGCCTAGGATCATCGAATGAGGAGAAGCATTCAGGCTGGAAGGAGCCTCCTAGAAGAACTGCTGCCGCGGTCTTGCTGCTCCTGCTGCGGGAGGCTGTGTTGCGGGTGGGCAATGCCCCCCCGCTTCTCCGGCCGCTGCCAAGCTCCCAAGGCCCACGCCCACCCGGTCACATGGCTGGCAAGCCACACCCACAAAATAAGCCACGCCCACAGAGTGGTAGTAAAAAAATTAGGGACCCGCCCCTGAATACATCCCTAGGAATAGTGTGTTCCTGCAGGAAAGTTGGTTTCAAAATCTCCAGGAATATTTTGTTCCAAATCACATTCCAAAGTGTCAGCCCCTTCTTTGCTTCAACTCCCATTATTAGAAGACCCAAGCGACCCTCTATAGGAGACCTGAGATGAGGTGAAAGAAGCAATTGGTACAGAATCAGCATCCAAAAAAGAGCTGACTTCTCTGGCCATGGTAAACTTCTACCAGGATTCTTCCTGGATACTTAACTGAATCTCTGCCTTGGTGGAGATTAACAAGAGTGAAATCATGGTGGAGACTAAACAAAAAGAAATAGGAATTGTGAAATCATAGAGATATCACAATGATGAGAAACAGATCATGCTTCTGAGTAGGGCAGGCTCAAGAATTGAGAGCCAGTTTGGTGCAGTGGTTAAGGTATTGGCCTATAAACCAGGAGGCTGTGAGTTCTAATCCCACTTTAGGCATGAAACCCAGCTGGGTGACTTGGGCCAATCATTCTCTCACAGCCCAACCTACCTCACAGGACGGATGTTGTGGGGAAAAGAGGAGGGAGAAGGAATGTTATGTATGTTCACTGCCTTGAGTTACTTATAAAGTAATAAAGGAGGGATAAAAATTTAATAAATCTAATAAATAAAACAAAAGTGGGTTTTGAAAACAAGGAGGAGTGGGGCAGGGTCAACTTGGCTAGGAGAAGATGCCCACTCACCCTCTCTAACATCAATGAACTTCCTGCTACCCTTCCAGTAACAAAATGCACTGTTTTTTTTTTGTCTCTGTTCCACAATGCCTTATTGTACCTGTGTTAAGAAACACTTTTCCAAATAAATCATATAGGGAGATTGAACAGAAGTGTTATAATGGCAATTTCACTATTAAAATGCAGATTACTGGGAACCACCTCCCATTTGTGACAGTACAAAATGTCAACAAAAAACTGACAGTAAATTCACCCTTTAAAAACCTAGGAAATCTGCATATAGAATGAGCCGTTCTTTTTCTGTGGAGATTTTCAGGAAGGGAGAAGAGAAGAATTTCACAATCTGCATTCTGCTCCCACAGACCTTGGATGGAAACAAAATCCTTCTTGGTGTAGATGACAAGAGATTTAACCTTTAACTTTATTTTTCAGATTCCAAGGACTATTTTTATATTCTGAATGGCTCAAATGGCTAAATAGCACAGGGCTATTTAGTGATTAAAGACACTTCCTGAGCTTCAATCTATTTATGTGTGAGTTGGGAAAACTAACCGTAACCACATCTGACCGTTCTTGCACTTGAGTGTAATTCCAAAGTACTACTCATGAGCAGGCTGAACTGCAAAAAAGAAAAAAAAATGACTCCAATGTTTCTCTTTTTCCTCTGTAAAAGCAGTTGTTCATTGATATTTATAGACCATAGAAAAGTTCAAGTCTTAGTCTGGTGTTTTTTGAGGGGTGAGAGGCATTTCAAGTATGATCAGACTGGATTTCATGTTCCTCTAGTTTCAGGCACTATTTTTTTTTTAATAGTCCAATTCCCTTGTGGGCAGAGCCAGTTTCGTTTACATTTTTATTTAGTGTTGTGGAAGAAGACGAGTAAAACATTTCTGGGATTTTATACTTTTTAAAGATTTTATATGCTTTTTATAGTTCAAGACACATATTCATTATTAAGTGCTTGGAAATTTAGCTTAGATCACAGATCAAAGCATTCAAGAATTTTGATCAGAGACATGACTATCTACAGTATCATCTATCTGTCTGTGTATCTATCTATCTATCTATCTATCTATCTATCTATCTATCTATCTATCTATCTATCTATCTATCTATCTATCTATCTATCATCTATCTATCTATCTATCTATCTATCTATCTATCTATCTATCTATCTATCTATCTATCTATCTATCTATCTATCTATCATCTATCTATCTATCTATCTATCTATCTATCTATCTATCTATCTATGTATCTATCTATCATCTATCTATCTATCATCAGGCTTGAACCGACAAAGACAGAGCATTACCAAAACTCTTTCCTACATTTAATGGACAAACCAGGGAAAAAGATGTTAGCAAAGCCTGGAGTGATTTTGATAGATTATTAAATCGATGGCCTGTCAAAATATCTACCAATTAATATAGTACCATTTATATTTATTTATTTATTTACTTATTGCAAGAAGATATGTGAATGTCCTGGAAATAAAAATGTGCTTTTCAGACAGGAGACCATTTCAGCCAAAGCTGTACTGTTCCTGATGAACAAAGTTGGGTGGGAGGCCAATACTATTTTTCCGTATGGGGAATTTAGAGTTCTTTTATATCTAGAATACCTGCCTCCATCCATTGATGATTTACGCTTTTTGTCCATGGTTTGATAGCTGTGATGGGCGCAGATAGCTAGTTCTGAGACAGCCAACAGGCAGACAGACAGATCTACTGGATAAAAAATTGGAAGTTTGCAATTAGATCCTCTGCCATTTACATTTTAGCAAATACCAGCTAAGGGGATTGAGCTAGGGAGCACTTAACAGATGCATAAATAGACCAACAACATTTATTATAGGAAAAGTAAACATGGTTCATAGTTATTAAATAGATTTTCAGTGATTTACCAAAATCCAGCAGATAGTTTATGCTAAAATATGCAAAGATACTACCAGATATTCTTCTTTGATATCTCAAACTTTTTTTATTTTATTTTATTTGTTTGTCACACATGTACAAGATAGTAGGTATTGGTATGAACATAAACATTAGCAAGTTAGGTACAGGTAAATTAGGCAATAGGACAACTTTCCCATTCATTCAAAGAGGATAAGATGCCAAAACGACTTCACCTTAGGTTTGTGCAATGAAAAAAGAATCTGCAAATCTGCTGCCCCTTAATGGTTGCTGCTGAACAATTCTGTGGGTTTACCTGATAAGGATACAATCATTGTTCTCAGTGGTGAATCAACAGAATGTAGCTTGATATTGGCAAAACTTTGCTTAATACTGCTATATGAAAAATACACACAAAGGCTTGTTTTGCAGTAGCACAACATTCTGCTGGCCAAACAATATAAATGTAAGAACCCTATCTAGAAAATAGAATAAGTAGAGTGGTTTCTGTAAATGTTTCCTTGATTTTTGTAAAAGGTTCTGGACTAGTCATGAGTCAATAGAAAACCTGTTGCTAAGTAGAGTTGAAATCTACCCTTTCCACATTATCCTTTCCGTTCCTTAATTTCAAAAGAGCTGGGATAGAAAGCCACTTGCTCTCTTAGAGCATAGCACTCAAATTGAACCCTCCCTATTTAGAAACATAATCCAAGCAGTTTTAGAAAACTATTTATTTTTAATGATTTCTGGAGTTTGAGAAGAGATAGATAGATAGATAGATAGATAGATAGATAGATAGATAGATAGATAGATAGATAGATAGATAGATAGATAGATAGATAGATAGATAGATAGATAGATAGATAGATAGATAGATAGATGATAGAGATGGATACAGAATGATGCCATTATACAACGTATACAAAACGGATGAGCTGCATTTTACTGTGAAGTGAAAGATCTAAGACCTGATATTGACTTCTTTGAAGATAGTTTGTTAATCTGAGCCTAACAACATGAATATACCATGATAAAGCCAAAATCTACAAAAAAAGGATGCCATTGATCTAGTCTACTTATTAAGAGATGAAAAAGCAAAATAAAAGTAGCTTTTCTTCACATAAAATAATAAGCCTACAGTATTAGCTCTGATAATCAATTTTAAAATATTAGACAATAAGACTATCACAGATGTGGAAGCTTATGTTTCTTTATGGCATTATGAATCATATCCTTCCTTAAATCTCTCAATTCCTTATATTCCAATCCCTTGTTGGGTATCATTTTCATTGCTAAACATACTGTTTGCCAATCAATTTATTAAGGTTTATCTTGCCTGTGCCAAAACAAATGTTCTTGCTCAAAGATAAAAGGAAGTCTAAAATTAAAATAATAATTTCACATCCCTGCTTGCAGAGCCTAATTCTGGGAGAAATTTGGCACATAGAAACTCTTGAGGTGATATGGAATCCATATGTCAATACAGCCCCTTTGAAGTTGACCCTTGCTGTTCACACTATGTTGAACAATTCATGCCTGCTGGGATTGCAATAATAGGGAGACTGTCACTTGGAAAACAACTACTACTTTCTATATAGTAGCCTTCTCCACTTTGGTATCTCCAGATGTATCATCCTTCAATTCCCATCATCCTTTAGCATGAATACTGCAGGAACTGAAAAGATGTAAAGTCAGTGAAGGCTGATATAAAATTGTCTTGCTTTCTATATTAAGTCATTAAAGCGGCTACTGTAACAAGATACTTTTTCTGAAACAGAAAGACAATCAAGAAGGAGATAATTCTGAAGCTGCAAGCATTCAAATCCATGTCAAATATATGGAGATTTCTATCTGGTATACCTATCATTGCATTGAATTTAGTTTTCCTGCAAATATCTAAAACAGGGGTGTCAAACTCGTGGCCTGCTCTGGCCATGCCTACCTTCGTTTTAGCTAAGGGGGGAAAAGTTGTGATACATCACTTGATGACGTGTCGTCGCGAGTTTGACACCCTTGGTCTAAAAGATCCTGGCTGATTAGCAATGATATTGATGGGGTTAGAATTAAGAATATTCAGCAATAACTTATAATAGAAACCTTTGGAGAAAGGAAGGAAGACAAGGAAAGCATCTTCCAGTGTATCAAGCTATAGAGAGCTCTAGAGGTTCCAGTTACAGGATCATGAGATGATCATGATCCTTGGTCTAATGTTGATCTATATTGATTCAGAGAATGAACAAAGTCTCTGTTAGAAGTCAGGGTTATACTGATTTAAAAAAAAATATTGATTGTCCATGAAATGAAGGGACTATGCTATCCATGCCTATGTCTGTGGAGACAGAAAAGATTTTTGAAGCAGCCTGTGAATGTTGTAGAACAGGGGTGTCAAACTCAAGGCTCGGGGGCCAGATCCGGCCCACAGGGTGCTTAAATCTGGTCTGCGGGGCCACCCTGAAAACAGCAAAAGACTGGCCCATGGTGCCTCAGCCTGGCCCAGGCTGACTGGGTGCTGACCTACAACCTGGTGGCAGCCATTTTCATTGGCAGAGTGCTGGAGCAGTATGTCACAGCTGAAAACAGAGCGCCCTCCCGAGCTCTGTTTTCGCTGGCAGAGTGCTAGCAAAACAAACATGCTTGCCCTCCGCTGCCATCCAAGGGTCCTCCGCGTGGCCTGAGAGGGATGGCGTGGCTCCTCTGGAGGACAAGGGTTTGACGTTCTCCCTGGTCTTGCCTTTCTCTGCTGGAGACAATGAATCCCCCCAGCCCCGCCTGGGCCTCCACAGGCGCTCCCCTAAACAAGTGACGTCGAGCTGGCCATGCCCATCCTGGCCATGCCCTCCCGCCCTCCCGAGGTCAAGCATAACTCTGATGCAGCCCTCAATGAAATTGAGTTTGACACCCTTTGTTGTAGAAGATGAGGCTGCTTACATGCTTACATGCTTTACAATGCACAGAGATGATCTACTAATAAAGTTCAAAAAGAGGACTTTATTAGTAGATCATCTCTGTGCATTGTAAACAACTTCACACAGCCCTGTTACAGGTCTCTGCTTCTGGGTGGCTTTTATCTACATACTTGTAAAAATGCTCAACCAACTTATTTGACCATCATGCTTTAAGGTTAAGGTGTTGGTCGTTACCTTTAAAGCTCTACATGGCTCAGGGCCAGGTTATCTTCGGGACCGCATCCTGCCACATACCTCCCTACGACCGGTTAGGTCCCACAGAGTTGGTCTCCTCCAGGTCCCATCGATCAAGCAATGCTGGTTGGCGGGGCCGAGGGGGAGAGCCTTCTCTGTGGGAGCCCCCTCCCTTTGGAACCAGCTCCCTCCAGAGATCAGGACTATCCCCACCCTGCTGGCTTTCCGTAAAGCAATAAAAACTTGGCTCTTCCGGCAGGCAGGGTATGAATGAAAGTTTTTTAAATGGATAGTATTTTAATATGGCTCTTTTTAAAAATTGTTTTATTTTTATATGTTTCTATATCTGCTGTGAGCCTCCCAGAGTCCCCCGGGAGTTGGGCGGCATAGAAATTTTAATGAATAAATAAATAAATAAAATGCTGAACTTTACTAAAACAAAGAGTTGATCAAAAGCAGCACACTCTTCTCTAGTATGGAGCATCATGGTACTAAGTAAAGAAAAAAGATTACTGTATGGCTGACGTTGATAAATGAGCATTTGATATGCAATGTGAGTATGAGAAAAAGAAATTAGTTCTGTAATTAACTGCTTAAGGGTCCTCATCCTGAAAGTACTCTAACCCATCCATGGCATGTGTGAAGAAGGCATAAACATTTGAGTAATTTAAAATGTGCTGTGAATACTTCTAGAGACTCACAATCTATTATAGAAGTATATGTATTGTATCATTTCTCACTGAGGAAGCTGCAGCTGTTATGTGGTATGATATGATATAGATGACATGATATAATATGATATATGATATGATGGGATATTTGAGTATTTTTTTTCTTTTTCACTCACAATATCCTCAGTTTTCTGAAAACTAACACTACGGTTATTTACAAACATTATTCTTACATAATCAGATGTCATTAACAGAGTTAGTCGGAAACCTAAGAAAATATTATGAGATTATACTGACATTCTTAATGTTAACATGAAGCCTAATTACTTCAAATTGATAGTTTCTTTTTAAAGTTTGATTTACAAAGAAAAAACTGAACTTAAAGTATGAGATTTATGGCATTCAGTCACATAAATATTAATATCTCCACCAATAGACAATAAAAGGAACACAAATATTATTTATACTTACACGATGCTTAGCATGTTTTATGACTGAAATGCTATGTGTTATTATATGGCTTAAGACAAAACTACAATGAAACAAAAAAAATTCACAATTCATAGAAAACACAGAAAACACGAATCAAACAGAAAATTGAAGAAAAAAATCTGTGGGAAAAGAGAAGTCAATTTAAAATTGAAAGTCAGAGGAATAAAACATGGAAACTGAATCAGTAAATAAAAAGTCATGAAAAGAAATAGATCTTTGCCTTATTCCAGAATATTATAAATGCCAAAGTATCCCCATGTCTAATAATGAGAGGTCAATAAGTAGTCCTCACTTGCGGACAGTAAGTGGAACAATAAGTAGTCCTCACTTGCTGACATATTGGAACTATGAACTTTGTTGCTAAGTGACACAGTGAAAAAATGGAATGTCACATGACCACAACAAATTACCATGGCAGTCCTAGCAGTTTAATTTAATTTAATTTAATTTAATTTAATTTAATTTAATTTAATTTAATTTAATTTAATTTAATTTAATTTAATTTAATTTAATTTAATTTAATTTAATTTAATTTAATTTAATTTAATTTAATTTAATTTAATAGATTTGTATGCCGCCCAACTCCCGGGGGACTCTGGGTGGCTCACAGCATGTCAAATCCATTACAATAAAAAACATATAACAATTAAAAAGGTTACTGTAGTTAGGGTTGCAACATCCAGTGGAAACATGGTTGCCATTTCCTACCTCCCACTGGCTTCCCCATTGACTTTGCTTGTCAGAAGCTGGCAGTGAAAATTGCAAATGATAGCAATAGCAATAGCACTTAGACTTATATACCGCTTCATAGTGCTTTACAGCCCTCTCTAAGCGGTTTACAGAGTTCAGCATATTGCCCCCAACAATCTGGGTCCTCATTTTACCGACCTCAGAAGGATGGAAGGCTGAGTCAACCTTGAGCCAGTGAGATTTAAACAGCTGAGCTGCAGCTAGCAGTCAGCTGAAGTAGCCTGCAGTGCTGCACTCTAACCACTGCGCCACCTCGATAACAAGGTCATGGGACACTGTGATAATGGAATTCTGAGCCAATTGCCAAGCACCTGAATTACAACCATGTGACCACAAGGACATTGTGATGGCTGCAACTGCAAGGATGTGTCATAAGTCCTCCTTGTTCATCACCACTGTAATTTCAAATGGTCACTGAATGAGTAGGTGTTGAGCAAGAACTACCTGTACTAATTAGCTCTTCCTGTCTATGCCACCTGTCATTTTTCATTAGGTAGCAGCTGTTAGAGAAGACACCAAACTGAGTGTTAGATACCAAACTGAGAATTTAAGTGTCTGCATGTTAAGGAGGGAGTTAGTTAAGTTCTCAGATGAAAAGGACTTTAAAAGACAATAGCAGCTCTCTGGACTGGATCCCAAAATGAACTGAAAAGCTAGCAGAACTCAACTGCAGAAATCTGAACAGGGCATCACTGGAGGCTAAAACATATGAAGAATGGTTGCAGGAACTGGGTATGTCTAGTTTAATGAAAAGAAGGACCAGGGGAGACATGATAGCAGTGTTCCAATATCTCAGGGGTTGCCACAAAGAAGAGGGAGTCAAACTATTCTCCAAAGCACCTGAGGGTAGAACAAGAAGCAATGGGTGGAAACTAAACAAGGAGAGAAGTAACTTAGAACTGAGGAGAAATTTGCTGACAGTTAGAACAATTAATCACTGGAACAGCTTGCCTCCAGAAGTTGTGAATGTTCCAACACTGGAAGTTTTTAAGAAGATGTTGGATAACCATTTGTCTGAAATGGTGTAGGATTTCCTGCCTAAGCAAGGGGTTGGACTAGAAGACCTCCAAGGTCCCTTCCAACTCTGTTGATATTATTACTATATTATTATTTTCTGTATCTCTTTTGCTGCCATGTAATGGCAGTTCTCATTTTTGCACCCATGATCAGGTAGTGAAGAGCACTGAAATAGCTGGTGGAATCCAGACAGTGTTCTTCCATCAACACAAGATTTCTGTCAGCAAAATGGAGAAAGGAAGCATTTTCAACAGTTCTTCCAATTTCCAAAATACTGTCCAACATTCCTGGAGAAATTTGGTGGGACACAATAGCCTACAAAAAGAGAAAAGCTTAGCGTTGCCATCCTCTTATTGTGCTGATGGAGCGTTTCCATTACAGAACGTTTGTTGGATTTGATCCAAGGTCGTAATACCCAGGACCACTTAGTATTCTCAAAACCATATTTGATAACACTTGAAGCCTCTAGCCAATTTTAAAAGGAATGTTATGTACATTTACTATAAATTTCAAAAGTTTGCTAAATGTTGGTTACTTAATAGCCCTTGCAGTATTTAAGCTTTTATCTTTTATACTAGTTTCCAGTTTGCTTAAAAGGAGAACCATATTAAAAAGATGGGAAGTCAGAGCTTAATCCTATTATTAACAGAATGCCAACTTTTTCTAACAGAGTGTATTTCACACTTAGTAAGTTTAAAATATATAGAACTTCAACTCCCATAATTAAAATTGCCAAGTGTGAAAACACTGTTCTAACACATAGTACAATCATCTCATATATCAAGTGGGCAATCATGTAAATTTTAATTATTTATTTTTAAAAAGAGCTTTATTGAAAAATAAGCCCCACACTTTTTAGGAGGGCTTACAATTTGAATACCAATGCTCATGGGACTTTTTGATTGCCCATTCAAAAGATGACATAGTAAAATGTGAAAAACTATCATATTTGTTTCATAAAGGTTTCTAAAAGAGAATAAAATATTTTCCTTTTTAAATTAGTTTTGGATCTTCTCTGGATATTGATTTGTTGGAATGAAGCTGTATTTTATTCTAAGTCAATAAAAGCAAATATGACCTTCAAACCAAAAGCTAAAAAAAACCCCAGACATTGAAACATTAAGATTCCCCATCTGTCTTTAAGCTTGACTTTTCAAAGTCCCAGGCAAATTCCTCCATCAGATAAATCCTTGAAGAGAAGGACTATTTATAAATACACCTTTCCTTATGAGGACTCCTACTTAAATGAGTCTCCTAAATACATCTCTTTGAGGATAGTTTAGTTCCCAGCAAGGTATTTTAGACTAAAATTGGGTTTGACTTGAAAATAAAGCTGACTGTGTTGCATGAACTCAGTCAATGTAATTCATTTATGGTCCAATGTGTCTGCATGGTTCCTAGAGTACTTGCTAGAGCTGTTAGTTTTGTATCTACCAGTTTTGGGCTCCAAAAATCTGGACTATGACTAGATGATAAGAGATACAGAAAAATCTGTGTTCTATAAATGTGTTCTATAAATGTCCATACATTTATAACCATAACATTAAAGAAAGTTTTCTATATCTCTTTGATGCCATCTAGAGAACATCTGGATTTTGTTGTATGTAGCAGCAGTGGGTTGCTCCCAGTTCAGCCCGGTTCGGTGAACCGGTAGCTGCGGATGCGGGAGGTGTTGCCCACCCACCCAGGACACTCCACCCACCCGCCCGGGATACTCCACCCACCCACCCAGGATGCTCTGCCTACTCTCCTGGGATGTTTCTGCGCATGCGCAGAAGCATCACGCGCGCGAGCGTGAGCACAAACTGGTAGAGACGGGATTTAGAACCCTCTACTGGTATGTAATATATGAACATGCTCAATGTATCATTTTGGGTGGCCATGTCCAATCTGCAGACCATGGACAGCTAATAATACAGCCCCACAAAGGAAGTTTGTTATTTATATACATGAACTATATTATATACTTTATATGCAGTCCAACACAATTCCTCTTCATTCAATGCAACCCAGGCAAGCCAAAAGGTTAGACAACCATGGTTTAGAGCAGGGGTGTCAAACTAAAGGCCCACGGGCTGGATCCGGCCCACGGGGTGCTTAGATCTGGCCCACAGGGCTGCCCTGGAAACAGTGAAGGACTGGCCCGTGGTGCCACTGCCAGTACATGCCCCCGCCCCCAAGTTCCGTTTTCGTTGGCAGAGGGTTGCAGGAGGCCGTCACAGCCGAAAATGGAGCTCGGGAGCCTGTTTTCTCTGGTAGAGTGCTTGGGCCACCACAGGTGCCCCCGACACGAGTGATTTTGAGCTGACCATGCCCACTCTGGCCAAGCTCACCCTGGCCACGCCCACCCTTGCCCTCTGAGGTCAAACACAACTCTGATGCGACCCTCAATGAAATCAAGTTTGACACCCCTGGTTTAGATGATTATGATCTCTTTATTCAATCACCTGTCCCCAGAAGGAAATTACTCTTCCAGATTTCTTATTTGCTTGATAGTTTTACTGATTTCATTATATTAAGTTCTGTAAACTTCGTTGCTTGCATACTATTTATTACTAGATAACTAGATAAAACACCAACAGTGTGAGAATGGGATTTTATGTCCATTAAATGCAGTAGTCTTAGAAACATACTAATTTTTCCATCTGTTTTGGTGAATTTTGAGAAGGCAGTGATGTGAATCAAAATATTAAGAAGTTTACTGCTTTATAAAATGAAACATATTGGGAAAGAGAACCATGGTTATATACTTATTTAAAATGCCTTTGTATTATTAAAATCAATTCCTAACAAACGGAATTTGGTATATTATTAGACATTAGTAGTAGTAACAAAACAGGAGCTCCCCCAATAATAGTAAAATATACAGTAACATTGTGATGTCAGCCAAGGTAGTGTCCTTCTCTTGTCTTTCAAAAACAGTCAAGACCATTGTTTAGGACCTACTTACTTGAGAGTAAATCCTAGTGAGAATTACCATGCTGAAACTCAAGTTGTTGATCACTCTGCCTATTTGAACTCATGATTGTTCAAAGTGAAATGACATCCTTGAAGACAAAACAAGAAGTTTCTTAATATCCAATCATGTCATCATTTGACAACTTGGACAGTAAATGGATACGTGAAGGGTGGTTGGCACGTGTGTGTGTGTGTGTGTGTGCTGTTTCCAGATCAATGGCCTTTAATGGCCACTTAAAACAACCTCCTTGAGTTGGTTTACAGTAGGAAAAGTAGATGATTGGGTATGTGGGGGTGGGGTTGGTGGAGAACCTTCTCCCAATGTAACCCAACTGAAAGCACCAGAAAGACACATCCCTCCCCCACTCAAGTAATTAGCACCGTTCCTCATTTTAACTGCAGCTTGAAGCAACCATGACAATATCTTTGGGATAGTCTCCGATTTCAAAGGTTGTCCTCAAAACCAGCTGCGGCTCATGGAATCCGGCTACTTTTTCTGCATAAGATATAATGCCAAGCTTTTTGAAATGAAAGCTGTGGAAGGACTAGTAGAGATTAATATAGTGAGTGAAGGGAAGAAATGCTTCTTGTTTGATAAAGCACAGATGTCTGCTTGATTTGTTGAGATGGCTGACAGTTGCTGATGGCTTGCAGCTTGGGATTTACCCCCTTACCCTCACCCATTCGCTGATCAGTTCAGATTACCAGTGTGCTAGAGATGCATTGTTGAGATCCAGTTATCATAAACTGCCGTGCAGGGTGAAATAGTGAGCAAAAGATAACATACAAACTGGTAGCTAATTTATCTGATAATTTCCCAGGTACTATACTGAATAAGTAAGATTCATTGGCCATGAATCCACTTTGGCATGGCACCTTAAATGACCTTATGATATAACTCTCTCTCTCTCTCTCTCTCTCTCTCTCTCTCTCTCTCTCTCTCTCTCTCTCTCTCTCTCTCTCTCTCTCTCTCTCTCTCTCTCTCTCTCTCTCTCTCTCTCTCTCCCTCTCCCTCTCCCTCTCCCTCTCCCTCTCCCTCTCCCTCTCCCCCTCTCTCCCCCTCTCCCCCCCCCTCTCTCTCTCTATATATATATACACACACACACACACACACACACACATACTGTGTATATATACTGTATATATACTGTATATATACTGCATATATATATATATATATATATATATATATATATATATATATATATATATATATATATATATATATATATACATATATACATACATACATATATATATATATATATATATATATATATATATATATATATATATATATATATATATATATATATATATATATATATATATATATATATATATTAATGATTAAAAACTTAAATTAAAAACTGCATAAAATATGCTTTTGGCTCCATAGTCATGGCTCCAAATGAGCCGAAATGGCGCAGTGGTTAGAGTGCAGCACTGCAGGCTACTTCAGCTGACTGCTAGCTGCAGTTCAGCTGTTCAAATCTCATCGGCTCAAAGTTGACTCAGCCTTCCATCCTTCCGAGGTGGGTAAAATGAGGACCCAGATTGTTGGGGGCAATATGCTGAACTCTGTAAACCGCTTAGACAGGGCTGTAAAGCACTATGAAGCGGTATATAAGTCTAAGTGCTATTGCTATTGCTATTGCTATTCTGGAAAACCTAGGTTTTTACAAGCCTCCAGAAGACCATGACAGTGGGATCCATCCTTTCCTTGGGAGACAAGGTATTTCATAGGAGAGGATCTGTCATAAAGAACACCCATTGGGGGTTCCCTTTCACGCATCCCTGAGTGGGGGGGTGGGGGGCTTAGTAGACGTCCTCTGGTTGAGTCAGATGGACATAATTTATATGGGAAAGGATGATAGTTTACTCTGAAATGATAAATGACCTCTCATCTTTGAAAGAAAATATATCTAAATTTAGTATTTGAAGTAAAACTTAGAATTATAGATCTGAGTTCTAGGATTTCTGTGTACATTCAGTACTTGAAGATGTTTGTATTGATACTTCCCAGAAGTCTGTCCTTTTCTCCCTCCCTCTCCCTTTTCTGTCAATTCTGTCTCACATCCCACTTCTCTGTAAAATTCCAGTGTGGTTGCATATTATTCCCTGTTGACTGATGGCAGTAAAATAATTGTTTGGAATGTTTTGTGTGAGCTGTTACCAGATATGTTGAGGAGTGTGACTCAAACTTGAGGGCACTTCTTAATTGATACGCACAAAGGAGATTTTGCAGACTAAAATTATGTTCTGGTGAATTAACTCAGTTACCATTCATATATAATAGATTCCTACAGTTAACAGTGTTTTTATTGACAACCATAAAATCTGCAAGATGAAATTATTCAAGGAATTGAAGTTGAAGTCCAGGATTAGGGTGACAGAATCATTGGTCCCGTTGTTCCATATACAAAGGCTTGGATACTTGAGCCTCTGAGCTGCTGCCTCAGGAAACTACATTATAGAAAAGAGCTTTAAAATTAGGATCGGAGGAAAAGGATATTATGGTTAATTAAAGGAAGTACCTAATTATTAAAATGCAACTTTGAACAGATCTTTTAAAGACAATTTTTAAATGATGTTTTCTAATTGTAGTACAGGTAGTCCTTGAGTTATGACCACATTTGAGCCAAAAAATTCTGTTGCTAAGTGAGATATTTGTTAAGTGAATTTTGCCCCATTTTACAACCTTTCTTGCCACAGTTGTTAAGCAAATCATAGCAGTTGTTATGTTAGTAACATGGTTGTTAAGTGAATCTGGCTTCCCCATTGACTTTGCTTGTCAGAAGGTCGCAAAAGGTGATCACATGACCCTGGGACAGTACAACTGTCATAAATATGAGTCAGCTGCCAAGCATCTGAATTTTGATCACGTGCCCATGGGGATGTTGCAACTGTCTTGTGAAAAACGTTCATAAGTCACTGTTTTTAGTGCCGTTGTAACTTCAAATGGTCACTAAACGAACTGTTGTAAGTTGAGAACTACCTGTATAATAGTTTACCTCATGAGCAACAAGTATACATCATATTATATACATCATAACAATATTAAAGTATAGCTTTAATACTAAAATGTGTACAATGTGCAGAAATAAAACTAGAGGAACTTTTCACACTTGCAAAGCATATGGAATTCCAAACAATTGGAATCTATGAGTAGCTGAATGAAAGAAAGATAAACCACTGGATGTAAAAATTAGTGCACAGCATGTCTCAAAGGTGCTTTTTTTACCCTTCAAATGGCAACTGGACTGTTTTTTGCTTGAGGAAGAAGAAGAAAATGTTTTGCTTCTCATCCAAGAAGCTTCTTCAATTGTGACTGAATGGTAGGGAATGGAAGGATTTATATTCCTTACAACCATGTGGTCATTAGCACTCTTTTTGAGAGTGGTAGAGACCACTTAGAGCAGTGATGGTGAACCTTTTTTTCCTCGGGTGCCGAAAGCGTGCACATGTGTGCCCACACCCATAATTCAATGCCCCCATGAGCCCCACCCCCCTGCGCATGCGACATCCCCCCACCCTGCCCTGCCCCCTGCTCATGTGTGCACAATCCCACCATTCCCCCACTCCCCCATTTCCCGAGTTCCAGTGGGCCCGGTAGGCCCGTTTTTTCACCCTCCCCAGGCTCCAGAGGCTTTCTTGGAGCCTGGGGAGGGTGAAAACAGCCTCTCCCGCCCCCCAGAGGCCCTCCAGCGGCCAAAAACGCCCTCCCAGAGCCTCTGCGCCAGCCAAAAATCAGCTGGTAGGCACACACATGCGTGCTGTAGCTGAGCTAGGGCAACGGGTCACGTGCTGGCAGATATGGCTCCGCATGCCACCTGTGGCACATGTGCCATATGTTCGCCATCACGGATTTAGAGGTTATCTATGCCCACTGAAAGGAATATATGAGATATGTCTTCCTTGCTGTTGTATCTGTTGTTTTAAATGAGCAACTTTACAAATACTGTAGATAATAGATAAATGATAGATAGGTGATAGGTGGTAAGTGATAGGTGAGGGGGAAGGGAGAGGGGGAGAGAGAGGGGGGGGGGAGAGAGAGAGAGAGAGAAGATATCACTTCAGCCCAAAGGAACAGAGGCAAGGCAAGAAGATTGGACTGAGGATAAAAATAAACTATAATTTTAATTGAAAACATAAATGTGATCTCCCCATGTATTTCATCACATTAAACCCTACACTCTGGCTGCAACATTTTGATCAATTCTGTGGATAATTTTGTGATTGTGAAATATCATGTACAATTCTAGAAGGTTTAAATTAGATTGGAATTACATCGGAACATCAACACTAAAATAGCATTTACAGTCTGCCTTCTAGTGGATGTCTTATAGAGCATTTCCTGCATATGTAGGATCTCAAGTTCAGTCCCAGGTATCTTCAACAGGATAAAAGATATTGGATAAAGACATTAGGTGATTATTGGAATTTGTGTAGATAAACTACTCAGGATAAGCTCAAGGGGAATATATCCCTCCAATATTATAGTTGACCTTTGCTTCCATAATCCAGGCAAATTATATGCAATAGCAAACAGAACTGGAAATATGTGCAAAGTCAATAACTGAGGAATAACCTTATTCTTTATTAAAGGAATGTATTCCCAAGAATTATTTAAGAATATTGTTCCCTAAACTATTAGGGAGGTTAGTTATAAAAATGTATTTTTATGTTTTAAATGAATTTTTAGTCTTGTGATATGAGAACTAGTTGTAAACATTAAACTAAACTTTAGTAAACTGAAAAGCACTCACAAATCTCATGAAATTAAACTAAAGTGAATTAGATAAAGTGAAAATCACTCATAAATCTTATGAAGCTATGCCTTGTCCAAATCTATCTTAGGGCCATTACAAGCTAACTCCCAAACTGGTATTATCACTATGCATTGTGCAGAGGTTCCACCAAATCCAAAATGAATATCAAGTGAGATCGTTTTGGCAGCAATTGTGCTAAACAGGGATTTTCCAAGCTTGGCTGCTAACCCAGGATTCCTTTCTTAGGGTCACATTGCTTGTAGATTACAAAATTGGCTGCAGAACAGATACCCTACTCAAATGACAGATTTGTCCAACCTGTGCAGTGTTAAAGGAAACTGGGCCATGTTTTGTAAACTGGAGCTAATATTTTCCATCTGTAACTAAGTACAAGACTGATGAAGGACAAAAGAATAGTGTGCAGGCACAAGGGATTGCAAAGGGAGACACAGAAGAGAAAGAGAATATAGTTAGTGCAGCTACTTGGAGAAAGATGGATTCCTTCACAAGCGCTCTCTTTCTTTTTAGATATATTTGGTTGATTCTGTATCCAGGATCCCTTTTGTTTTTGCAATGGGAAGCTTGCAGAGATGAACCAGTGGTGAACTCCAGCTCAAAAGTAAGGATCCTTGTTGGGATTCTTGGTTCCTTATGCCTAAATTCACAATTGGGGAAATTTGTTCATATTTAGGGGAAAATATTAGCAAAATATATGAGAAATATATGAAAAATATAGTTTCTCTCCAAATGAGAAACTATAAGAAACCCTGCCAAGGATTTTGCTGTATGGCTGCTTTTGTTTATTTATGTAAATGTTTTCATATGGAAATTAGTAATTGTATCCTCTTTAAAATATACAAATACATGTAACATCCTGATCTAGTGGAACAGTAAGAATGAACAACAAAGTGAAACTGATTGATTGATTAATTATGTGCCCTCAAATCAGTATCAATTCCTAGACATAGGAGTTGTCTAGGAGTTGTCATAGATATTCTCCATGACAATATGTCCTAACCTGATCTTCAAGTCTTCCAACAGTGCATTAACTGCAAGTGAGTTTATTCACCTTATCATTGTCCTCTATCCTTCCATATTTCCCAGGATTAGAGTCTTTCTCAGAGAATGAAGGCTTTGCATTATGTGTCCAAATAAGATAATTTGAACTTGGTCTTTTGTGTCTCCAGTGAAAACTCTGAGTTGATTTGTTTGACGATCCATAAGCGCACCACTGTGCCTACCATCCCTGTCCTACTGTCCTACTGTCCTGTCCTGTCCATCAGTTTGTTTCCTTACCTATCCATGGTATTCTCAGGAGTTCTCTCCAGCACTATGTAATCACCAAGAGCTGACAATGACTCGACTCTCATTGACTAACATCAAACATCAAACTTACTTCTCATTGACTAACATCAGAAAAGAAATAAATATCAAAGAAATAATATCTGGAAAAAAATTAGACAAACCCGTGAGAATAAATACTGCCTAAATTCAGAGAAATAAGCACAGGCATCTTGGAAATATTTTTTTTAAAAAAAGAACAAGAACAATACCTACAAACTTACTGCTTTTATATAGATGTTATTGTATTATTTTATATGTACAATTTAGAGGCTGTCCAATACCACAAGACTGGCCAGCAAGAAAACAATAATAACAAGAACAAAGATTATATGTATCCAAAATAAAACATATATTTTATCAAATAAAATATTCTACAAGGACTCAGCACTCATTCTGCCTCAATGCCTGAAAGGATAGCCAGGTTTTCAGGTCTTTGTGAACATTATCAGGTTGGGATCTCCGGAGAGATGCTATTCCAGGCAAAAGATCTGCTGAGGGTTCTTGCTACTCTCTGAGATTGTTTTTTTTTTTTTTTTGCAACTAGCAACTAGCATTGATGATGTTACTGAGTTTGGGTAATGAAATGTCTGAAAGAAAACAACCAAGTTCAAAAAGCACCAAGGACCCTTCATTTCAACCATCAGCTACAAAGACACTCTTTTAAACAATCTGCTTCGTAGATCCCAATAGAATAGATCAGTGATGGCGAACCTATGGCACGCGTGCCACAGGTGGCACGCGGAGCCATATCAGAGGGCACGCGAGGCGTTGCCCTATTTCAGCTCCACAGGCAAACAAGAAGTTCGGAAAAACACACTTCCGGTTTGCTGTTGCGCTGTTTTTCGTACTCCGGAGGGTTCAGGGAAGCTTCCTGAAGCCCCGGAATGTGAAAAACAGCCCAACGGGCAAACCGGAAGTGCATTTTTCCGAACTTCCGGTTTGCCTGTTTTGTCATTTTTCATTGTCCCAGGCTTCAGTAAGGCCTTTGCGCAGGGGTGGGAGAGGTGCGCATGCGCAGGGGGCAGTGTGGGGGGGTTGTGCACATGCGTGTGGGGAGGGAATGGGTGTGGGCTCACCCCCTTTTGGCACGCGAACCAAAAAAGGTTTGCCATCACTGGAATAGATGGTATGTTTAGTTGAAGTGGCCTGGAGCACAGTTACTCAAAAGTAACATGGTATTTGTAGGTCTCCTTTCCCCTTCTGCAGACACAAAGCCTACTACATTTCAAGCAGATATATTGGAACAAATTTCATTAAGAGAAATTGGATTTATTAAGAAATGAATGATTAATCATTCCTGGCTAACGATGTTTTGGGGAAACACTTTCTAAGAGTCCCTTTAAGGAAGAGTGGACACGCAGGGGAATTTCCAGTAGTGGAAAGGCAGTAACAACAACATTATCACCAGTAATATCTCTGCCACTTCCATTTTAGAAATCCATCAAGGCAAAACTTGGAAAAAAATTCTCAGAAGCATAAAGTTGAAAAAAAAAGGAAGCTTCTTTTCCAGGGGAAGAGAACTTTCAAAAAACACAAGGGAAATATTAAGGTTTTCTCCCTTTAAATACTACAAGAATGCCTGTATCTGTAAATGACTCAAGTGCAAATAATTGAAAGCGCACGTTGCTTTTTAAATGGTCTCAGAATGAAGGACTTCACTATTCAATCTGCTTCCTATTCATTTTAGAATGCCAACCTTCTTCTGTTGTAGAGTCAAATCTAAGATTAAGGTTTTGTACATGGGAATGAGAATTTTTGACAGACATTGTATAAGTCTTGAAGTTATTTATTTTATTTTATTTATTTATTTTGTCAAGCATGTGTAAGGTAACAGATATAAGTATAAACATGATTATGAGTACAGGAAATGAATACGAATAAATGGGGGACAGTAGGACAGGGACGGTCGGCACGTTAGTGCACTTATGCACGCCCCTTACAAACCTCTTACAAATGGGGTGAGGTCAACAATAGACAATCTAAGGTTAAATGATGGATTTGACATGCTGTGAGCCGCCCAGAGTCCCCCGGGAGTTGGGCGGCATACAAATCTATTAAATTAAATTAAATTAAATTAAAGTTATGGGGGTTTGGGGATGAAACCAAAAAGTTCCTGTCCACCACGGGCTCTTTTCTAATGACAGAGTCTTGGGGTGGAGTAGAGCCAGGAATCTCAGTAGTGCATCAGGTGCCGTTGAGTTTTCCTCTCACTTTGATGTTATCCTAGAAGCAACCAGCTCTGGGCAGGAAGATGGACTGTGATGAAAACAACAGCCGCCTGTCCCCAGTTAGAAAAGAGACCTGCCAAGAGGAATGAAGTGAGAGTGACACTGCTGGAAGATCTCATCAGGAAACATGCAAGCAGTATGTGGGTAAACAATATATATTACAATTAATCATCCCTCAAGTTGAGAGGCTACCAGGAAGGGGGCAGATCATAAGGCCATTATGAAGTAGCTATTTAGGGAAGTCTCTTCATTCTCTTCGGACCATATCCCTGAGCTTGTGAAAGGCAGCAATGCCACAGGGAGAAGTAATGTGGTCATTGGGTCAGAGGATCATCAGAACAAACAAACAAACAAACAACAAACAAATAAACAGGTGGTGGCACACCATCCAACCAACAGTCTCATAAGATATCCAGAGGGAATAGGCACAAAATACAACTATATCTGAAATAAAGAACTGGCTTCCTTATCTTACTTTTTGGTTTCCTAGGATGCTGTGTTTTGTTTTGTTCTCTTGTTGGATTTCCCCCCCAAATGTTTTATGGGATACCTAGGCAATTTTGTGGGAATAGTTCACATTTCTCTGGAGAATCGTAGCAACAAATATTTGTCAATGTCTCTTTCACTTCCATGTCCTAATTTTTAATGTCTTCAAAGGTAATTCCTGTCCTTCAGCCTGGGAAAAATTATATGGTATTGAAAACCTTATGCTCAGCTTCTTTATATTCTTCTAATTTATTTGGTATTTATGCAGTTAATTAAATGCATCATAAAACGCTTTCTGAAGGCATTATATAATTTAGAGAACATAGTAATGCAATATTAGTAAAACACATTCATAATACAAACTTGATAAAATAATATAAATACCAATCTAAAACAAGCCCAATATCATTTAAGAAGTCTATTAGATTCAGGTGAAATGGACTGTATATATATCTAATGCAATAGACAAACAGACGAATAAATAAAATGTTTTAAAAGTAGAAAGGTGAGGTGGAAGGACACATTAATTCCCATAATGGAAAAATAGATGGCAAAGGTGATGGAGTTTGCAGAGATGGCAAAATTGACTGTTTTCTAATTAAAGAGAAGAATTTATGTAGCTTTGTTTCCATCTGGAAACCACTTCTGGGTTTTTTGAAAATGAAAAAAAAAAACAGAATTTAATTTTAGGTTTCAACAATTAGAAGGACTTTGGTGTTATAGACATGACTTGCAACAAGAGGTTGAGGCTGTAACTTTTTTTTATTTCTACTGCATTTAAAAAAGTCAGAAGTCACTACTTTTTTTCTTTCTTTTTCACTTCTTTCTGCACTTCTTTTCTTTCTCTTTTTCAATTTTTGTTTCTATTTGTATTTTATTGTACAATAAACTTTAGTTTAAAAATCTACAAAAAGAATTAGAATGGCATAATTTGAGGTTCAGATGGCATGGTTTTCTATGGTTATGATGAAGTTAAGTTCAATGTAGATTTTAAGAATCATTATATTAGAAGTGCCATATTCAGAATATGGACCAGGTATAAACCCAAACTGTGGCGAAAATCCCTTTATGTGCCTCAAGACAAGAAGCATTTTATAAGAAAGAAAACAATTTCTTAATTTCAACAATAAAGAAAAATTTCATTTCTTGAGAATGTTTGTTTTCTTTTCCTTTTTTCTTTTTCTATTTTTTTTCTACAGTTCTTTTTTACTCTATTATTTATCTTTATTTCACTTTAAGTCAAAAGTTTAACTGTTTTTAAATCTATTGAAAACTTCTTTAATAAAGAAGTTTAATAAAAATATTTTAAAATAAGTCTTTAATGCATGGCATTTGTGACATTCGTTGCGGGATACGGAATTGACAGAGACAATGCTTTTAAGTTAAGCTAATGACTATTTGGCTTTTAGCTCTCTGTGGGTCTATGGCACAAATTAAACAGCAGCTCTTATTACAAGCAAGAGCTGATAGAAGAAAGCCCCCCTAGAATATCAAAGAAAGCAACACGGTTGGCTTGTTGCCATTCCAAAATTAAAGAAATATGAGAATTAGACGACACCTTATGAGACTGTGCTGAAGAAGAAATTAAACAAGTTATATATGGGCCGAAGTTTAGACATAGAGCTTCAAGAGTTAATCTGCCAGTACATACATGTGTGAATTGCTTGATATAGTCTGAGGCAAAGAATATGGTCCAAATGCAACAGCAGAGTTCCACTCTTGTCCCTTCCAACTCTGTTAATCTGTAACTAACTTGCTTAGCTTCTCTAGACTGGGGACTGTAGGATGTACTTAATCTCATCTAGCTAAGAACAAAAGGAAAATCCATTTTAAATCAGTCAGTCTGGTTTGGGATTTCAGGCCAGGGATTCGGAACACGAATTCAAGCCCCTCTCTCTGATTTAGGCTAGTCTTTCAGTAGAAATTACCTCACAAAACTGTGGTAAGTGTATAATGAAGTGTGCATCCATGCGTACACCACCTTGAGCTCACCACGGGAACATTGAAATAGAGTGTCTGTGGTTTTGAGGGTTATGCTGGTATGTAATTAAGTGTAGTAATAAATAACATTTGGTGTATACAGGTAGTCTTCGACTTACGACCATTGTTGAGCCCAAAATTTATGTTGCTAAGTGAGACAGTAAGTGAGTTTTCCCCATTTTATGACATTTCTTGCCACAGTTGTTAAGTGAATCACTGCAGTTGTTAAAGTCAGTAACACAATTGTTAAGTGAATCTGGCTTCCCCGTTGAATTTCCTTGTCAGAAGGTTGCGAAAGGTGATCACATGACCCCGGGATCACATATTTATGCAACTGTCATAAATACCGTATTTTTCAGAGTATAAGACGCACCTTAGTTTTGGGGGAGGAAAACATGGAAAAAAGACCTCTGCCTCCCAGCAATTTGCCAAACAGCAAACAGTACAGATGATATACACTGTTTGCTGTGTATTTCTGTGCATGTGTGCCTGACCCATAGAAATAGCAAAGAATTGGAGAAATGTACATTATGGCAGCATATTAATGCCAGAAAGTTTTCTTAAATGTAATCACACTAACTCCTCCCAATTATTTAAATAGATCTACTCCAAACATGACTAAGTCAGGGTTTAACTCAGCTGCCTTATTGTAATACTACTACTGCTGCTGCTGCTGCTACTGCTACTACTACTACTACTACTAACAACAACAACAACAACAACAACAACAACAACAACAACAACAACAGAGTTGGAAGGGACCTTGAAGGTCTTCTAGTCCAACCCTCTGCTTAGGCAGGAAACCCTACACCACTTCAGTTCTAACTTCAGTTCTAATTGTTCTAACTGTCAGGAAATTTACTAAACAGGACACTGTTACATTTCAGATTATACTTTTACAAATCTTTAAATTTGATGTGGCTTTCTGGAAGTATACATTATTCTCTGCTATTTAAAAGAAGATACAAAAGCACTGGGCCTCTTCAGAGCAATCATTTATTTTAAAAAGCTTCTTCATTTTGTTTAGTTGTCTAGAACAATAATAAAGTAGTCTTTAAAAAATAAGTCTAATAATTTGAACACTCTACAAACATTTATAATTATTGACTTACCTCCTTGCATGTAGTTTCAGCAGTCCAACATTGCCAGCAGTCCGCCCTCAGGCAATTTGTCTCCTTGCAGCTACCTTAGTTAGTTTCATTTTTAGCACGTGGCTGCAGCCTCTCAGCTGACGGTTGGCAGGCAGATAATCACTTCTTGTGCTAATTAGGCTCTGTTTGCTGCAAAGAGGTAAATTGCTTGGAAGGCAGAGGCCAAAGGGTGGGGGTGGCTGGGTGGGGCTACATTCGGTGTATAAGACGCACCGAAGTTTTCACCCTCTTTTGGGGGGGGAAAGGTGCGTCTTATACTCCGGAAAATACGGTATGAGTCAGTTGCCAAGCATCTGAATTTTGATCACGCTACCATGCTGCAACGGTTGTAAGTCTGAAAAATGGTCATGAGTCACTTTTTTCACTGCTGTTGTAACTTTGAACATTAAATGAACTGTTGCAAATTGAGGACTACCTGTAAATCTGCATTGTATTGGCTTTTGCTGGAGTCACTTATATATTGGTCAAATATACTTCTTTCCTATGATTTGTTCTGAAACTGATGTTTGGGGAAACAGGGGTTGGAACTGGTTGGATTTGAAAGGGGTTATTTGTTGTCCACTCTTCCAATTAACCCCTTCTTCTTCTATTTGTACAGGGCAGAATTACAGAAGAGAAAATATCTCCAGATGCTGTAGAGTTGGTAGAACACACGCTTTTTAAAAGAAAAGAAGCACTGTCAGACATAATGCCACAAATCCATAAAGTAGAAGAACAAGTAGGCATTGCTTCGTGTTTGCTTCCCTGGTCTGCAAGCCTTTAAAAATACCACAACTAATACCTTGAGTAAAGCATAGATTAATTTCTAGGCCACCTGGCAACGAGCTATGGATTAAAGCCAGGCCCTCAGTATTGAGCTAATGTTCTGTGAATACTATGCTCAGATGCCCAACCAACTGGCCTCTTGTTTGCACCATGGACGTGTTGCTCTTGTTAGCCCGTGCTCTTAAGTGTTCATTCTCCTGTTCCCCTCCGAATGCAAAGATCATTGTTTCAGTAGAGAGGAGAAAAAGACAGTAAACCTGTTCAATTAAAGCACATTACTAGAGCCAGCTGTTAAGGCTGCCTGAATGCCAGGGGCTTTAGCAAAAGTAAATATCCTTAGCGAAAGAAGGCAGACACACTCGATCCTTGGAGGCAAGACAACAATTTTCCTCCTGCTATTCAGAAAAGGAGCCTTTGTTTTAGGTTGGATGCTAGAACCATGTAAAGCTCACCCAAGTGTGTGCCCAGTAAGTGTAAATCTTTCACAGTCTAGGACAGTAAGGTCTCTATGCTCTCGCCCTTGCAAGTAACTATCCCGTCAGGCAAAAACTTCATGTAACTCTGCATTTGATACTCTAAATAAGTATCTTTCAAAATCAGTAGCCCTCTCTTTTACTCCATGTGGAATAGCACTTAGACTTCCCAGTGCTTTACAGCCCTCTCTAAGCAGTTTACAAAATCAGCATATTGCCTCCAACAATCTGGGTCCTCATTTTACCGACCACGGAAGGATGGGAAGCTGAGTCAACCTTGAGCGGGTGAGAATCGAACTGTCAAACTGCTGGCAGCTGGCGGTCAGCAGAAGTAGTCTGCAGTACTGCACTCTAACCACAGCACCACCACAGCTCATGTATATATATTGATTGGTTTGGTTTTTATCCCACAATGCTTTCTAACTGTTAAGTGGGCAGGAGCTAGGGACAAGAGACAGGAACTCACCCTGTCCCACAAAGCTGAACTCGAACCACCAGAGTGCTGGCAATTGCTCAGCACATCCAGTGTCATTAAGCCTCTGTGCCACCATGTCCCCTAAGGCTGATAATGAGATGTTAGGAATGCCATCACTGGCAAATAGCACAGAATGCTCTAAGTACAAATAGATAACATATCTCAAGGAGACTCAGTGGTATGCATATCTATTCAAAACTACACCCATTATGTTTAATGCAATGTATTTTCGGGTAAGAGAACATGTAGAATAATAGACTTGAGGCTGACAAAAGCTGGATATAAATCTAAGAATGAAAATGTAAAAAAAAGTTATATATAAGCTTGCACAATAAAATAACTGGACTGAGGTATAATTGAGGGCACACAGTACAGTAGAGAAAACTCTTGATACAAAAGATGCTTCCATACTGAAGCTTCTATAGACTTTCTACAACTACTCCATATTTGTTTCTTTAAGAGGTTTTTTTGGTGGCAAGAAAAGAATTGATGGAAGAAATGAAAAATATTGTTTGAATTCATCCATTCCATGAAATTATGGCAGAATGTAGATGGATGGATTGATGGATGGAAGGGAAGAAGGGAAGGAAGGAAGGAAGGAAGGAAGGAAGGAAGGAAGGAAGGAAGGAAGGAAGGAAGGAAGGAAGAAGGGAAGGAAGGAAGGAAGGGAGGGTCTTCTCTTGATCCCACCACAGTTAAATATATTTTTAATGACATGTTAAAGAAGAGAACCTTTTTTCTAGCTAGAACTTCTAGCCTTGGAACTCCTGCTAAAGAATGTCATAAGGCTTATAGTCTCTATTGTTTACCCTAGCAAGAAAAATCCTATACCTTGCTAAGTGAAGGAAAGCCTAAGATGTACTGTTGAATTGATTAGTGCTACCCACTTCCAATATGCTTGTATAATAAAGTTTAGTCTTGTTTAATTATACATTTTAATTTTTTTAATTATTGCGATTATGATTTTCAGCTGCCTGGAGTACTTTGAGGAGCATTCATTGGTGGAAAGGGAAATTAAATTAACTACATAATATATAATAAATATATGCTTTATTCTGTGAAAAAGTTATATTTCAAAATGGAAGAGTATATAATATTTTGCTTTTAAATATTCCAAGTAAGATATTTTTGGTAGATTTAAATTTTTAGATAGAGGAACAATTTAGGTTTAAATCTACTCATACATCACATATATTATATTACATATGAAAATTGTTTGCATGCATCCAAACACTAGTTCAGGTGTGATGGCCTTTCAGGTATTGCTGAACTACAGTTTGCAAAGGGATCAGAGAAACCAAATGACACTCTCTTTTGCAACATAAAATTGTTCTTTCTCGTTGTCAAAATGAGATGTTTGGAAGAAGACACCGCACACCAGGACTGCCTTTGGTTCTGATTTTATTTTTATTTATTTTTATTTATTTATTTGTCAAACATGTATAGGATAGTAGTAGTTTGTATAAACATAAGTAAAAAGTAACGATAAAAGAGGACAATAGGACAGTAGGACAGGGACGGTAGGCACAGTGGTGCGCTTATGCACGCCCCTTACAGACCTCTTAGAAACGGGGAGAGATAGACTGTAGACAGTCTAAGGTTAAAGTTTTTGGGGTTTGGGGCAGTCACCTTTTGAACATATCACAACATCAGCTATTATTTACCAAGACGTGGTTGAATGAAAGGACTCTGCTTCATTCAAGCCATGACATCCACAAGCTCCAGAGTGCCTTTCTTTGCTTACAACGGCAAGAACAGCACAAGTTCTCCTCTCCAAAAAGCCCACTGCAGATCCTGGCGGTCTCTTATTGCAAAGCCGTCAGACTGGCTGGCACCCCCAAAGTAGCTTCTTCATCTCCAAGACAGACAGCTGCATCGCAGGCATGACGACCGCTTTGCCAGTCAGGAAAGAGCTGGCTGAAAGCTGTCAGAGCACACCCAGAGGTCTTGCATGCCAGAGGAACCAGCTGTCCTGAGACAGTAAACACCATTCCACAAGAGTTGGGATCAAGCAGGCTGGAGGGGTGTCCTCCATTCATGCAGACCTTCCACAGTGTAGTTGTCAGAATCAGCAGAGGCCACTCCAAAGAGTTCCACCTCCAAAGAGATGTAGCAGTGACAAGGGCTTCTTCATTGTTGGCCATGGGAAATGGCCAGAGGTGTCACCAGGGCAGGAGTCAGAGTAATTTCATGGCACATGCGTGATCTTGCGTGCATGCATATTATGCAAATGCTCTTCCAGAGGACTGGGCTCAGCTTCTCAAAGATGCATCGAAGGAAAATGAGCATGAGACTGTTTGTAAGCTTTTCAAAAATATGCTTAAGGAGCAAGGGTTCCTTTTTAGTGTAATGTCGAAAAACATTAGTTCTTTTAAAACAAATAGATAAGTAGATATTTCTGAGTATTATTTATATAATATATCTCCAGCATTTCTATTCTTTTTTAAAAAAATGTTTTTAACTACAATTTATCTTCTTTAATTTTTGGGGGGTGGTGGTCTTCTGCTCTTTATCAAAAAAAGTAGTTGCAACCATCTTTTCGAAGATGTTTGATTGGTGATGGCTCACCAAATATTTGAAGGGTCTGCTAAATATATACATGTACTCGGTATATATACATGTATTTTTATTCAGAGTACTTTTGTATTCTTTGCAACTTAGATGCTATATCATCTAGCAGTACTGTTTTACTACTTGCAAACCTTTACATATGTGTTATGTATTCTCATAATTAATCTGAAAACAATTAGCCAGTTCCAGCACTCCTGTCTAAATGGAGAATGCCACATATAAAGTGTATTGTACGTGTGATCCATTTTTCTGAGATATATAATGAAAGGGACTGTGCGTGTCTAGCCTTAAAAAAAAAAGTAGCAATCACTCTGCTTAAGAGGCAGAGCGGTGATACAGATTCAAAGTCCCACTTTCCCCAAATAGTTGATTGGCAGATTTTTTCGCATTTTCAAAAGAATGTCAGTATGTCAGATATTCGCTCCCCCAATAAATATCTTACCACACCATATTTTTTCCTCACCTTTGCCATTAAACATGTTCCAAATATATTCAGTTCCAGGAATCTGAAAGCAAACCAATGCAGAGATCAATTTCAGACTTCTTGCCACCCTTACAAGAAAAGGCATTTTTTTTCTTCCTACTTCAGCACTCATATTCTCACATTGTCTGATGGCCATGTCCCAGGCTCAACTCCATTTCAATCAACTCAGTTGCAACAGTGGGTAAAACACTCCATCAGCTAATCTGATTTGATCCATGGAGAGATGATAGCACTTCAAACTTCTCAGTGCTTCTGTTAATAGTTTCAAAAACCAATTTGTCCTTGCAACCAATTTTTGCTAGCATATTGAAAGACTAATTCTGCTATCCACAAGACTATTCTGCCAGCCACAAGTCAAATTTATATGAACAATGCATAGAATGCATACATTTGGGTGTGTATGAGCTAGAAACATCCCTACTTTTCTTTCTTTGAAGGAAGTTTGTTATTTCACTGTTGACTCTCTAGGAAAGTGGTAACATACTCAGTGGCTGGCAAGCCTGAATTTTTTAAAAAAGAGACCTGGGTGGATAGCATTCTCTGTACTCAATTACTGACTCGATTGGGTTGAACAATGCATGGCTGAATGTATCCCCTTGCCAGCTCCTGGGTCACAAAGAATGAACAACCTGCTAAATTCATCTTTGATCTACAGTTGCTGATGATAAAGTGAGGTTTTAAAGCATATTGGGAATGATTTGCAGAAGGGATGACTTGGGAAGTCATAAGGCTGTCCAGTTTGTGCTTTGTTGAAGGCAAAATACATACACTTTGGAAGGAAAATAGAATTGCAGTCATTTATCAGATGATTTTCATACGTTCATTTCATCAATAATTTTCCTACACATTGTTGGGGCAAAATATACTTCCAAATCTCAAAGGAATCAAATATCAAATATGCGGCCACCTCTACCCCACAGTGTTGTCAGTCTGTAATCCATCACAAAATGGTCTGAAGTAGATCTGTGACAATTGTAACTTCAGGTCACTCAAACGGTCTGGGAATATGCATATGTCAATCCATCTGTCTTCCAATTGACCAATTCCCTTACTTTTTTTTCTTTTTTTTTTAAAAAAAATCAGCTTTAAGTTGCAGTGTAGGAACATTGTTTCTAGTAAATTTAGCTCTCAGTTTCCATCGACCTACAGAATAATGTAGGTCTACTCCAGGGGCGGGTTCCTAATTTTTATACTACCACTCTGTGGGCATGGCTTATTTTGTGGGTGTGGCTTGCCAGCCATGTGACCGGGTGGGTGTGGGCCTCGGGAGCTTGGCAGCGGCCGGAGAAGCAGGGTGGCATTGCCCACCCACAATGCAGCCCCCCGCAGCGGGAGCAGCAAGACCGCGGCAGCGGTTCTTCTAGGAGGCTCCATCCGGCCTGAATGCTTCTCCTCATTCGATGATCCTAGGCTCCTGCCGCCCATTTCCCCTCCCCTCAGCAGCTCGAGAAGCCTCAAACGTGCGGAAATGCCTGGGATCATCACCATGTGTTTGTGGCTTCTCGGACTGCTGAAGGGAGGGGAATGGAGATAGCTCCTGCCACCCATTCTTTCAGCGTCTCACGCGCTCCCTCAGCCATCCTTCCCTGCTTGGACTCACTGTGGGGTAGGAAGGCAGCACATGCGCAGTGCCAGAAGCTCGGCTTCTGGGCATGCACAGAAGGATTTTTTTTTTAATTTTTTTTTTAAATGGCGGCGCCCAGGCACCGGCAACCGACCGCACCGGTACTGTGACGTCACCAGTGGGCCGCTACCGGTGCTATAGAGTGGACCGCACCGGTAGGAACCCACCACTGGTCTACTCCCAGGGAGTAGGGCGGCATATAAGAACAGCTAAACAAACAAATAAATAAATAAATAAATAAATAAATAAATAAATAAATAAATAAATAAATAAATAAATAAATAAATAAATAAATAAATAAATAAATAAATGAATGAATGAATGAATGAATGAATGAATGAATGAATGAATGAATGAATGAATGAATAAATAAATAAATAAATAAATAAATAAATAAATAAATAAATAAATAAATAAATAATGAAAGGGATGAAAGAACAGCCTGTTTCCTATAGCTTTGGTTATTGTAATATTAGGGGAAAGAAACAAAGAATAAACCTATTTTTGTATCACTGGAGAGAATATGAGGAATGGGGAAGAGTGTGAAGCATCTATGTGTGCAAACATCTGGATAAGCAAAGGAAAGAATTGGGATTAGTGAGGAAGGAACAATCCTAAAAGACTCTGGTAGACCAAGACTTGTCTTCCCTGAATGGATGAGAAGGATAAGAAACAGAGAAGGACCAGTCAGGTCTTATAATGCCATAGTCTGGACCAAATACCAGGCTAACTCCACAGCCAAACCCATGCACTCCAGATCGGAATATCTGAAGTTGGGTTAAGAAACAGATAGGAGCAGCATGGGAGACAAGCACTTGAGTCTGCAATGCTAAATTGCCTGCCTTGCCTCTAGAACCCTGTCTGTCACAAGGGTAATTAAGATGATTTACTGTCTCTGGAGTTTCTCAGTCATTGAAGTCATAGTTGTATCAAAGGTGCTTTTTCAACTGGGCTTTCTTTGGTTTTTTTTCCCTTGAAGGTGTTTTGCTTCTCATCCAAGAAGCTTCTTCAGTTCTAAGAACCGAAAGAACTGAAGAAGCTTCTTGGATGAGAAGCAAAACATCTTCGAGGAAAAAAAAACAAAGGAAGTCCAGCTGCCTTTTGAAAAGCACCTTTGGAACAAGATGACCTGACCTTGTAACCAATGCTTCGCTTTATTCAAGTGCCTCTAAGGAGGATTTGATAGTTCATTGGCAAGAGAGAGGGAAGACCAATGGAGAACGGTTCATAAACACTGAAGTATCAAAACACTTTGGAAAAAGATTTCCAGTTTAACTGCATTTTCAGGTAAACGTTAGTGGAGTCAGAAAGAAGGAAGGGTAAATAAAGACTTCACTCTCAAAAATCACCTGACACTCCAGTTGTTCAAATGCACTGCTGGCAAAGATAATTTTTTATATAGCATTTCCCCAAGAGCATTCCTGAGATATTTATTTTTCTTCATAACCCACCCTGGCCATAAAAATATGGCAAATATTTTTCACTACGTGTTGGATGGCTGACATTTTGTTCCCACAGTATCCCAGAAAGAGGCTCAGTCATGTGATGCCATAGAAGATGCAGAACAGTTGCCAGGCGGCCAGAAGAATTGCTGAAGCTAGTCCTTGTTGTGGCACCAAAAGTACTACTTAAGTGAATGCAAAAATCTCGCCTTGTGGTGGAAGGAGGATTATATTACTACGTCACTGCCTGGTGGTGATCCCATGAAATTAATATTATCTTTCAAGTGTGTATTTCCCCCAACAAAAGTTAGTTAAATATTTAAGTCCAAAGGAGATTCTCCTTTTAGTTTTGGATCTCCCTCCATGGGTATGGAGAGAGAAGTTCACTTTGAGAGGAAAAGATCTAGCCTTGAAGATTCTCTGCTACATGCCGCACAAATCTGTATGCAGGAAGCATGTAAAAGAAAGCCTTCTCTGGGAGTAGGACTGGAGCAGAGGTGGGCTTCAGCAGGTTCTGACCAGTTCTGGAGAACCAGTAGCGGAAATTTTGAGTAGTCTGGAGAACCGGTAAATATCATCTCTGACTGGCCCCGCCCCCATCTATTCTCTGCCTCCTGAGTCCCAGCTGATTGGGAGGAAATGGGAATTTTGCAGTAACCTTCCCCTGGAGTGGGGAGGGAATGGAGATTTTACAGTATCCTTCCCCTGCCACCAAGCCACACCACCAAGCCAAGCCCACAAAACCAGTAGTAAAATAATTTGAATCCCACCACTGGACTGGAGGTAGTTTGGAATTCATAGAACCTAAGAGCCGAGGTGGCGCAGTGGTTAGAGGCAGTACTGCAGGCCACTTTAGCTGACTGTGATCCGCAGGTCAGCGGTTCAAATCTCACCGGCTCAAGGTTGACTCAGCCTTCCATGGTAGGTAAAATGAGGACCCAGATTGTTGGGAGCAATATAAATATACATTGCTTACTGGTGTAAACCGCTTAGAGAGTGCTTGCACTGTGAGGCGGTATATAAATCTCACAAATAAATAAATAAATAAATAGAATCCAATGACTTTCTGTATTTCTAGCTTGCCTTGAAACCAGAGGTTGTGGAATTCGCTGGCCAAGCATCCCCTTTATGAATAGGATTCCAGAAACAACAACTTAAAGGATGCATTCATGCAGCATTAGGCATTTCTATATTGATAACAGCTAGTATCTTCTAGACTCGTCCATCCATTGATATGTCAACAAAACAATCATAATATGATTTATGTCACTCCAACAATGGCTGAATAATATTATGAAGATGTGATCATTTGCTAGTCTAGAAATTACTGTAGGTTGTTGGGGATATATCAGCTGATCTGGAAGGGGATAAAACAACAAAAGGAGTAGGAATATCTGGGTTTTGATTTTCCTTCTCATTAATTAATAATGTATAATAAATGTTTAGATCTCTCTTCATAATTAATAAAGCAATACAAAGGAAAAAAGGTAATCAAAATAATTACTTGAATCATCATCATCATCATCATTATCATCATCACAAAGGTGGGTTCCTCCTGGTTCGGACCAGTTCGCCCGAACTGGTAGCAAACCGCTGGTGATCTCACGTTGTCATGTAACCGGTTCGGTTGGTGCTGGTCCGTGGGTGCCGCCATCTTTTTTTAAAATTGTTTTTAATTGTTTTTAATTTAATTTTTTTTGAATTTTTCCCCGGGTTTTTTTCTTCTGCGTATGTGCAGAAGCCAAGTTTCTGGCACTGCACATGCGTCGCCATCTTGTTTTTAGCTTTTTAAAATTTGTTCTTATTTTTCATCACTGCATATCCGCATGCGCGTGCGCAAAGCACGTGCACGCCCAAGAGGCGCAGCCACGCAGTGCAGGAGGAAGCAAAATGGCAGCGAGGCAAGTTAGAACCCACCCCTGCATCATCATCATCTTTTAACGACCCCATAATCCCTTGCGGGGTGGTGTCTGGGCAACTGCAGCTGGAGCTAGCAGAGTGTTTTAATGGCCGGATGCAGTGGTGGGTTGTTCCTGGTTCGGCCTGGTTCTAAGAACCAGTAGTGCCGGTGGTGGAAGGCTCCACCCACCCATCCAGGACACTTCTGCACATGCGCGAACTGGTAGTAAAGGGTTTTAGAACCCACTACTGGCCGGATGCCCTTCCTGTCGCCAATGCAGAGTTTTGTTCAGCAGATATATTCTTAGTGTGCCAAGAGAGAGAAATATCTGTCTCTACCTAGGATCAAACTCACAGTCTCCTGATTGTGAGGTGAGAGCTCCACCTCCACTCTAGGCCACCTCACCACTCCAAAATAATCACTTGAATGCAGTCCTGGAATTATTAGGTATTCAAAAACAATAACTTCATGTACTATTTTATGGTTCAAGGGATACTTGCTCTTTAAATATAATTTATGTTGAATCACAAAGGTGCTTTTTCAAAAGGTAACTGGACTTCCTTTGTTGTTCCTTAAAGATGTTTCATTTCTCATCCAAGAAGCTTACTGTATTCAGTTCTGAAGACGAAGAAGAATTGAAGAAGCTTCTTGAATGAGAAGTGAAACGTCTTCAAGGAAAAACAAGAAAGTCCAGTTGCCTTTTGAAAAAACACCTTTGGGACAACCATGACCTGGATGACTGAGACTCTCCATAGAAATTAATGTTTATAATGATTCAATTAATGAATGGAATGCTTGGTTCAATAGACAACAGAACATTTTATTTCATTTATTTATACTTTTATATTTTTTAAGTTATATTTGAGAAATGAGAAATTATTGAGAAATAATTAGGACTACTAGGGAAAAAATGGCCAAATTTAAAAAAATGTTCAGAATGTGTATCATACTCTACTAATTGTCTTGTCTGATGATCTCAACTGAAATTCCAAAATTTGGAATAGTGGTTGAAAGCCTACATGGAAATTCTTTATGAATGAATATGTGGTCGTGGTGACTAAAAGATTGTGGAATTAGTCATTATTATTGCTAGAAAATAATTTTCCTCTATATGAATCAATATTTCTATTCACCTCAGATTAAGAACCTGAAGAAAGCAAATGAGTATAGTTTAATTTTACAGTGTGAACTCTTGATTGAGTCATAAATGCACTGGATATAATCTCATTTTTTTTCTGTTGATGTACTATGCTAGTTTGAGAAGCAAACAGAAGGAATTGCCTTCTTCTCAAGACAGAAACTACCGGTAATCCATGGTGACTTGTGACATTGCAGTCTGCAACTCTTCAAATTATATTGGATTTTAACCCCCACCGTCCTTCCTCTTTGGCTGATGGGGCTCCTAGGTTTTACCATTCAGCAACATCTGGAAGACCACAAATTATCAATCGCAAATTCCAATTAAATGCTGGTAAAATCAGTGAAACTATTAGCAATTCATATGTGTTAGGACTCTGTTCAAACAATTGGGTTTGCTAAATGAACAAGCCACAAATCAATGTTTATGTGAATATTGCTTTAAATGCATTGTAGGCTGATTACTATAAAAGGAAGCAAGAGAGCATGCTTGTGCAGTGTTCTGGAGTGCTCTGTTGATTTCCTGCTGATACTGACTCTCTCTCTGCTGATTGTCTCTGCTGCTTCACTGTTGAGTAATTGACTTAGTGTCTGTGTGAAAGTACTGTGAAGAACTGCTGTGTAAAGCGTAACTATCTGTGATAGTATAGATTTGTTTGTTAGCTGTAATCTTTGTTTGCTAGTTAAAACAAAGATAGGCAAGAAGAAAATTCTTCGTATTGACTGACTTACCATGTATGACTTTGGACTTCCTATTTGAACTTTGCTACTTCTTTAAGTAAACTATTTGTATATACTTAAAGGTATCTGTTTATTGACTGAATCATAGCAACTCATATCAAACTGCAACAACACATTTCGCTGTGCACGTGCTCAACAGCACAATAACTCCTTAACAATATGCTATCTCTTGCATAACATTGTTAGACTTTTGCAAAGCACTGAAGACCTGCCTGTTTCCCCAGCCAGGCATTTGGGTCAGGTGGGTAGATGAGCAAATATCCACGTATCCTAGATCAGGGGTGTCAAACTCACGGCGTCACAGCGGTGTCACATGACATATCAGGACTTTTTCCCTCTTCACTAAAAGGGGCGTTCTAAAACTGAGTAAAGCATGGATGGTTGACTGATACAATTTGCACAAATACATAGACATGCGGTACAAGCCACAGTTTTGTCATATGGGTCATTGTGCCAATGATACAAGCTGTACAATTTGTATTGGACTTTTCAAAACTATACAATTCATGTGTTTTATGCAAAAAAATAATAATATTGCGCACGGTATCACTTGTCCCTCACTTTGTGGATGTCAGACAGGGGTGAAATTCATCAGGTTCTGACAGGTTCTGGAGAACCGGTAGCGGAAATTTTGAGTAGTTCGAAGAACTGGTAAATACCACCACTGGCTGGTCCCAGAGTGGGGTGGGAATGGAGATTTTGCAATATTCTTCCCCCAGGAGTGGGGAGGGAATGGGGATTTTGCAGTATCCTTCCCCTGTCATGCCCACCAAGCCCACAGAACAGGTAGGGAAAATTTTTGAATTTCACCCCTGGGATGTCTCTATATAAATAATTGTTGATAAGTAACTTGTACATACAAATTAGATTTGCAACATTATGTTACAAATCCAACTTGCATGCTCAGATCAGCCGGATATAAGGATGACAAAATATGAGAAAAGGATATCCAATTGTGCAGGCATGCAGTTAATTTTTTTCCCAAAGATAAGAAAACAGGTGAAACTATGAACCCTTTCAATTTAAAATCCTAATCTGTAACAGAATAATACAACTTTGTAAACAATGGAAGACTAACCTAATTTTTTTTTCTTGGATACTTTCATAATGCAGAGTCCACTACCTTCTTATATTGCAAGAACTATAAATAGAAGTAATATTTTAGAAAAAGCCTTTTATCCTTCAGGCACCAAATGCAAACAAATGCCATTTTGAGTGGAAACTTTACATAATCCAGAGATTAAAATAAATATTGAATGTAATTAGACTAGCTCTGATTTTCTTAATTCCATGGCCAGTTATGAGGTCAAAGCACAGAGCACAGTCCAAAATAAGCATTTAATTTTAGTGCATCTTTTTAAGAATAATGTGTAATATACTCGTATGTATTAATATATATATATAGGCTGCTCTTTAAGGGCAGTTTGAAAATCTGGGAAGTTAATGAATGTAATGAAATAGTAAAGCACAGACATTAAGAAAAGGGTTGTCTTTAAATGAAAGACAAAGAAAATGAAAGAAAATTATAAAGAAGAAAAGGAACAAAAACAGAAAAAAAAATAGTAATATCCCACATCCAGGAAAAGTGCTATTATTTATTCATTTACTGTATAACTTTTATTATAGTCTTTATTATTTTGTTTACATAACTTGAGGCAAACATATATAATACTCCTTTCCTCTCCTATTTTCCTCACAACAACAACTCTGTGAGGTGAATTGGGCTGAGAGAGAGTGACTGGCCTAAAGTCACTGCCTTAAACCTTTCATGTCTAAATCAGGATTAGAACTCCTGGTTTCTAGCCAACACCTTAACCAAACTGCTATGAAGTTATGAGCAAAGTTATGAAAACTTATATCTAGTTATAAACTAAGCTAATTACTAACTTTAAACTAATTAAACTTATAACATGTGAAATGTTATGAAAACTTCTCATCATATTAGCCTATGAAAATCACTACAAATTAAAGAGTAACACTCTGGCTTAATTTGGGAACTACTTCCTCCGGTTCATGGCAACCTTGGGCATTATTTATTTATAATTGAATACTATTGAATACGATACTTATTATTAGAATATTCAACTGAGTCAAGGCGAAAGGAGGATCTAGGTCTGTGTATTTTTTGCTCAGTTGTGAAGTGTATGGGACTTTGGTCTCTATCTTTCTCTCTTGATAGAATTGGTGTGTGGATAAAATGCTGCTGTGAGCTTGGAGGAAAAATGCTATTGATGAATTCTGACCATGTGGGAAGACCAGTGAAGCAGACCTAGACGGGAATTTCTTAAATGAAGTGGGACCAGATTCATACAAGGAAAATGGATCTCTCCATTGTGTTGCCTCATGTTTTAAAGATAACCACTGAACCGTAACTACCAGCTGTTCCTTGAGGTTCATCTAGAGCAGCAAAACAAAATTGACAAAGCCCGACCTGTGCATTGAAATTCTTATCAGGCAATAAACAGCCTTTAATTTTCATGGTGTTCCTTGAAACCAATTCATTCATCTTTCCCCAGCCTCTAGATATGTCCTCCAGATACATAAGACAACTCATACAAGTCAATTTGTGACTTCTGGTGACACAAATTGTCTACCTGATACTAGCACCACTACCTGGTACTAATCCACTACCTTTTCTTGACAAGAATTGGCTTGCCATTGCCTCCTTCTTAGAGTTGAGAGAGAGAGTGGGGTCACCCAGCTGGCTTTGTGGCTAAGACAGACTCTAACACACTGTCTACTTACTTTCTAGCCCAATGGCTTAACCACTACACCAAAACTGGCTCTACTCCTTACCTGCCCCCCTTTTTTTTGCAAGCCAGAAAACTCCAAATATTGTAAAGTTTCCTCATCGAGTCCATTTTTCAGCCTCTTGAATTCTTTAAGTTGTCTGTTTGTGTATCTTTTCCAGCTCTATAATTTGTTTTTAAAAATGGTGGCTAGATGTGTATATTGTGTTCTACATTTGGTTCTATTAGATTTAAGTAAAGACATTACAGTGTTGGTAGTTTAATTTCCTTTTCTCATGATGCCCAGCTAGAAATTTGCCTTTTTTTACAACAGCCTCACTGGGTCAAAGTGTTCTTGGTTGGAACAGCTCTTTTGATCTATAGCACAAAGGGTGGACATTCCATTCTGACGACAGATGCAATGTAATGCCAGTAAAATAGAGGGTGTCGTCCCCCGCTAACATTTGAATGAATAGCATTATGCAAGGCATATTTTTATAACTCCCTTCTGGATCCATTTCTTAAAGGCATGTCCATCACCGTCATTGCATCATGGTCTTTGGAGAGCTGTTTTTGGCTTTCTATAACTTTTGCATGTAATTTTATCTTATTCGCTTATGCCAAAGATCAGCCAATAGCAGCTGGCAGAAAAGCTGTTTAATCTCTCGGAGGAGTCAGGTTAAAGTCCATGACTTGCATCCTTCCTTAGGAAAATGCCTTAAAACAATAGAACTGACTTCAAATTGTCCTATCCAATGGGTATACTTTTGCCATGCAAAACACTGTATATTGTTTCTCGGGCCCTCTTTGGGTTGTTTTTTTTTCTGCAGAAGAAGATGCTGCTCACTTGGTCCTATTCATGCTAGTCATTTCTTTTCTCAGTTCAGTCACCTGACCTGTGCTTCTGGCAGATTACAGTCACATGACAAGGGTCATAAAACATCACTACTAAGTGACTGTTTTCCCAGGAATATGCTCCTTGAATCTGAAGAGCCCTTGCCACAAAAGTATTCTGCAGAGCTTCATGACATCAGCAAACCTTTCCCCATGGTCCTGGCTTAGCAATCAGTATTTGGGTGGTGTCTCCTATATACCGTATTTTTCGGAGTATAGGACGCACCGGAGTATAAGACGCACCTAGATTTTAGAGGAGGAAAACAAGGAAAAAAGTATTCTGAACCAAGTGGTGTAGTAATATATTATTTAATAAATTACCAATGTAGCAGAATACTTTTTACAACCATATACACTTTTTTACAAACTTCAAACTTGACAGCTTTAAGACTAGTGGACTTCAACTTTCAGAATTCCTCCTCCAGTCATGCTAGCTCAGGAATGGGAGTTGAAGTCCACAAGTCTTAAAGCTGTCAAGTTTGAAGTTTGTAAAAAGTGTACATGGTTGTAAAAAGTCTTGCCAAGTTTGAAGACCCTTGCACCCCTAACCCCTAACCCAGGGGTCTTCAAACTTGACAGCTTTAAGACTTGTGGACTTCAACTCCCATTCCTGAGCTAGCATGACTGGAGGAGGAATTCTGGGAGTTGAAGTCCACAAGTTTGAAGACCCTTGCACCCCCTTGGCAAGTTTAAGACTTGTGGACTTCAACTCCCAGAAACTCTTAAACTTGCCAAGGGGGTGCAAGGGTCTTCAAACTTGTGGGCTTTGGAGTTGCACGACCATCAGCCGAGCGGATTCCAGCTCTAGAGCCACCCCAAACCCCCCACAGCTCGCGAGCGGGGCAGAAGAAGGGAAAAGCCCCTCTCTTCCCAGTTCCCCATCGGGCTGGGCTCCACCAAAGGCTTCCTCCCGGTCTCGCAGCCAGTTCCCTCCTGAAGTTTCAAGGGCTGAGCAGATCTGTGGCGCTGGGCAAAGGTGAAAGCGGTGGCTCCTGGTTTTCCCGGCCAAAGAGCGCTCGCTAGAGAAGAGCAGCTGGGGAAGCAGGCAAGGCGCGGTGGCAGGCAGGTGTCTGGGAAGCGCCGAGGGCAGCACGCGCGTCCGGGATGCCCCTCTTTGGGCTTTCCGCTTAGGCGGCGGCGGCGGGCGCAGCGAGTCCCATCCCCACGCGCATCCCCGGTGCTTGCTGTGGCGACGCTGTTTTCTCCGAGACCTTCCAAGCTCCTCTTTCTCTTCGGTCAGGATGTCTCAGAGGATCCCCGCCGCGGGAAGCATTTTGGAAGTTCCTCGTCCGACGGGACCCTGCATTTAAACCGAAGCCCGGGAGGGGTGTGTGTGTGTGTGTGCGTGCATGCATGTGTGTGTGTGTGTGTGTGTGAGTGTGTGACAGATGCACCTCCAAGCAAAACTTGCCTGGGATCGCGTTCTTCAAATCGCGACTCCCAGCCGGGTCTGTTGGCGTTCGCGGGGCAGGAATTCTTTCCTCGCTGCCGTTTGGACGCACCGGACCTCGCTCAGATGCCCGCTTGCACGGGACAGCAGGGACGGCGGTGGGGGCAAGCAGCGGTGGCGGCGGCAGCAAGCAACAGCGGGGACGGCAGGGGCAAGCAGCGGGGGGGGGAAGCGGCGGTGGCGGCAGCAGCGGCGGGCGGCGGGGGCCAGCAGCGGATGGAACCAGCCAAAACTGCAATGCACGGAGGCTGAAAACCTCCAAAGGGTGGGGACTGGTGGGTGGTTAGGGCTACATTCGATGTATAAGACGCACCCAAATTTTCACCCTCTTTTTGGGGGTAAAAAGGTGCGTCTTATACTCCGAAAAATACGGTAGGTAGTTCTCGACCATAACCACAATGGAGGCCAAAATTTATGTTGCTAAGTGAGAAATTTGTTCAGTGAATTTTTCCCCATTTTATGATTTTTCTTGCCACAGTTGTTAAGTGAATCACTGCAGTTGTTAAATTGGTAACATGGTTGTTAAGTGAATCTGGTTTCCCCATTGACTTTGCCTGTCAGAAGGTCACAAAAAAGGAATCACATGACCCTGGGACATTGCAACGGTCATAAATATGAGCCAGTTGCCAAGTGTCTGAATTTTGATCGCGCGGCCATGGGGATGCTACAATGGCCATAAGGGTGAAAAATGGTCATAAATCACTTTTTTCACTACTGTTGTAACTTTGAATGGTCACTAAATGAACTGTTGTAAGTCGAGGACTACCTGTATTGTCAAGACTTGGCAGTAATATATATAATACTTCTAAATGTCAATGCGCTGCCTTCCTACCCCACAGTGAGTCCAAGCAGGGGAGGATGGCTGAGGGAGCGCGTGAGACGCTGAAAGAATGGGCGGCAGGAGCTATCCCTATTCCCCTCCCTTCAGCAGTCCGAGAAACCACGAACACGCGGTGATGATCCCAGGCATTTTCGCATGTTCGAGGCTTCTCAAGCTGCTGAGGGGAGGGGGAACAGGCAGCAGGAGCCTAGGATCATCGAATGGGGAGAAGCATTCAGGCCGGACGGAGCCTCCTAGAAGAACCGCTGCCGCGGTCTTGCTGCTCCTGCTGTGGGGGGCTGCGTTGCGGGTGGGCAATGCCCCCCTGCTTCTCCGGCCACTGCCAAATTCCCGAGGCCCACGCCCACCTGGTCACATGGCTGGCAAGCCACACCCACAAAATAAGCCACGCGCACAGAGTGGTAGTAAAAAAATTAGGAACCCGCTCCTGCCCCTTTGGTATACATGCTCCGACATATATACCCTGTGCATTAATCCTATTATCAGGAATATTCATCAGCATTTGGACTTGTAAGCTGCAAAAAAGGAAAAGGGTTTGGAAGAGGGGAAAGTTCATTTCAGCCCTTCCACCAGGGGCCAGCAGCCTCTTCAGTGGAAGGTCCAAAAGTCACGCCATGGTTATATCCATGCAATTGCACCATGCAGCTATGGCCCTTTATATGTACGTGCAATGTTTTTTTCCCTTTTATACATGCATCAACATTGTGTACACACACACACACACGCACGCACACGCGCGCGCGCACACACACACACACAAATAGCACAAATAGGACTTCAGTCATTATTTGAGATCTTGATTTTTTTCTGGAGTATGTATACCTCTCTAACTAATGCTATATGCAAGTCCATTTGGAGGGTAATGTGACATATAAACTAGGAAATGTGTATGTTTTCCTTCCTGCAACTGTTAGAAAAAGGTAACTGAGAGAAATTCCTCACAATAATCACTTTTGCATGCGTATTTCCCCTTCAATTCTCTTTTCCAATTACTTCCTTCAAAATCCTGTAAAAGGAAAACCTGAATGCTGACCAACATGCTTCTTCAACTAAGAGTTGGAGAAGTCCACAATCACATGTCCACCATGAAATTATCTTTTTGACCATCTCTGCTCAGAAAAAAAAAAAAGACAAAAAGACTTCTTAAAGTTTTGCATTCTTTAGAATGAAGTTACCATTTTTCAGGGACAAACATGGATGGAAAAAATTATCATGCCTCTGTTCAACTTATGTATATTTTGCACAATAAGAGTGAGCTTATGTCTACCAAGAATCGTTCATCTTTGTTCTACAACAGAGACAATTAATACATGCTCTTGAATGTGAACCCTAAAAGGGGACAGTGGCTCAATTCCTCTTTGCTTGTAAATCCCAATTTAAAAAAATATTTTTCATGGCTAGATTACATATTTTTCTTGCCTTCTTGAATCCTCAGATTTCTTGTTTGAACACCATTAATCCACATTGACATGGTTCATTCACTGCGCCTATATATCAGCATTAAGTTTAACTCTAGCAGATGAGTAAATACATGAATTCGCATGAACGTGTATCTATTTCGGTCTATCAGCTTTTGTTAGCTGTCTTCTGAAAGCTCATTACCTCTTTAGGCTGATTTTCCAAACATAATACATCATTCCAGTGTTATTTGCTGATATATCTGAGCTAATCCGTATGTGACATGATACCTTCACCACAACATATTTTTTTTGTTAAATGAACCTTTTCGATATACTGTTTTTATTTGGAAAATTAAGGACCCAACAAGTCATCTAAAAACTTATCATTATGTTTTTTTTAAATCTGCCGGATTCATAATTACTTAGTGAATTGTTAATTATATTAGGGCTGGAATCAGCAAATAACTAAAAACGCTGCATAAAAATATGAAAATCCAAATTGTCTTGTTCATCTTTCAATTATTTCTGAAGCCAGCCATTTGGCTGCATAACGTGGCTCCATCAGACAAAAGATTTTGGATATTATGAAAGGGTAGATAATTATTAGTTATTTACTTTTTATTCCTGAATTTCTCCCTCATGTGAAAAATTCCATAGGGATGCTCTACAGATGAGTCCTATGGACCTGGATTTTTAGTGCGCAAGAGTTGCCGTATGCTAACTTCTCTGTTTTTCACAGTTCTGACATAAGATCCACGTTCCCCTTCCCTGTCAGGGTTGAAGCAGAAAAGAAGGCCTCACACTTAAATGAGGCTGAATACCTGCTATTCTCCTCCTGACCCTCTTTTCTGATAGCATCAGTGCTGCTCCTCACTCTCCAGTCATAATGTAGTGTCTCTTTGAGGGCATCTTCAAATCAACACTAGGCATTGTTCTGCAAGTGACCAGCTGTTGCACATACTCTTACATCGTACATCATAAAGCTGATGTTCCAGGCAGCAGATCCGGATGGCAACAAGTAGAGACTTGTCCCAGTTTGCCAGTGGGCTACTCTTATCTTTGCTTCTACCACAGATCTCAATATAATAGTATTCAGGATTTGAACAACATGTACTTGATATATGCTTTTTGAAACATTAAAAAAATTGTTCATTTAAAAATAATAAGCCATTTTCTCTACTTTCTCCCTGACAATGATAACATCTGCAAAATTACCGTATTTTTCGGAGTATAAGATGCACTGGAGTATAAGATGCACCTTAGTTTTTGGGGAGGAAAATAGGGGGGGAGAATCTACCTACCAGGTATTCATCTGGCTAGCGTCCTTAGTCTGGTCAGCTTCAGCACATTATTTTATCCCCTGGTTAGGGCTGAAAAAAACTTTTTCAGAGGGAATAGCAATGAAAACAAGCCTGCAAAGACTTAGGGCTGGAAAAAAACTTCTTCGGAGTAAGGAGCAATGAAAACATCCTGCAAGCCGGGAAGAGCCGGGAAGATAGTTAGCACCTCGTTAGGGCTGGGAGAAAAACCTTCGAAAAGCTACATTTAGAGTATAAGACACACCCAAATTTTCAGCCTCTTTTAGGGGGGGGAAAGGTGCATCTTATACTCCAAAAATATGGTAAGTCATGCTATTGATAGACTTTCCCAAAATATTGATTAATTCTTTCAAAACATTTTGCTGCTTAGTTTCCAAAAAAAATATTCATCGTTTCATAGGAACTTGAATACCGTCAACATCTTTTTCTTATTCATTCTTATACTTGTTGAAAGCAATTTGTGTTCCTCCAAGATTTGAAGGCGGCACTGTTTCACTCTTTTCTTATGACAATAAAAGCATGCTTGATTTGATTTTCAAGACAACTGTGTAGGCTTCCCTTCCATTTCCTATTAGTCCCAATAACCTTGCTGATGTTTCTGGAAAATATGACAGCCCCTGGACAGGCATTGAGTGGACAAAGAGGACTCCAAGAAGTGAAACTCAAAGATTGCTAACTCCTTGATTCTGCCATAGGATTCTTCCACTGGATTTGAGCCCTTCCCCACTCCACCAGCTGCTTTAGGTTCAATCCATTCCATTACCATCTAATCTTCAGTAACAAAAGTGTTTCTTTGGAAATACTGGAGCGCCTTATGTTTTGTCATCGATCTTTTGGATATGGTTTCAAAATGGAAGCCAGACTGAGAATTATTTAAAAAGACCAAAGTTATTGGTTACTACTGTAGAGAGTGAGAGAGAGAGAGAGAGAGAGAGAGAGAGAGAGAGAGAGAGAGAGAGAGAGAGAGAGAGAGAGAGAGAGAGAGAGATTCAGAAGCTTAACCTTAGATTTTTGTTGTTGTTTTTTCCTCCAAGATGCTTTAACAGCAGGAAGTTTATTTATTTATTTATTTATTTATTAAAAGTTCTTATAGGCCGCCCAATCCCTTGGGACTCAGGGCGGCTTACAGCAGAGATTAGAACTACAGATTAAAAAAGGCATTTAAAAACATCATATTACGATATAAAAAGCCATTCATCCTTGGGGGAATCATCTCTTCACCCCGCCTGCCGGAAGGGCCACGTTTTTACTGCCTTGCGGAAGGCCAGTAGGGTGGGGATAGTCCGGATCTCTGGCGGGAGTTGGTTCCAGAGAGATGGGGCTCCCACAGAGAAGGCCCTCCCCCGTGGGCCCGCCAGCCGGCATTGTTTGGCAGACGGGACCTGGAGGAGGCCCTCTCTGTGGGACCTCACTGGTCGTAGGGAGGAATGTGGCAGGATGCGGTCCCGAAGATAACCTGGCCCTGAGCCATGTAGGGCTTTAAAGGTCAAAACTAACACCTTGAATTGCGACCGGAGACCAATGGGTAGCCAATGCAGCTGGCGGAGGATAGGTGTTACGTGGGTGTATCTCGGTACACCCACCACAGCTCGCGCAGCTGCATTCTGTACCAATTGTAGTCTCCGGATGCTCTTCGAGGGTAGCCCCATGTAGAGCCCGTTACAGTAGTCAAGCCGTGAGGTGACAAGGGCATGAGTGACTGTGAGCAAAGCCTCCCTCTCCAAGTAGGGTCGCAATTGGTGCACAAGACGCACCTGTGCAAAGGTCCCCCTAGCCACAGCTGAAAGATGTTGCTCCAATTTAAGCTGTGGATCTAGGAGGACACCCAAATTGCGGACCCGTTCTGAGGGAGTCAATTTTTCTCCCCCAAGAACCAAGGAGGGACAGTCGACATAATCCTTGGGAGGCAATATCCAAAGCCACTCAGTCTTGTCTGGGTTGAGCCTGAGTCTATTCACTCCCATCCAGACCCTTACATCGTCCAGGCAGCGGCACATTACATTAACTGCTTCACTGAACTGACACGGAGTGGAGATGTACAACTGGGTATCATCAGCATACTGCTGATACCTCACCCCGTGTCGTCGGATGATCTCACCCAATGGTTTCATGTAAATGTTGAACAGGATGGGAGAGAGGACGGAGCCCTGTGGCACCCCGCAAAGCAGGGGCCTAGGGGCTGACCTCTGCCCTCCTGTCAACACCGACTGCGTCCTGTCGGAGAGAAAGGAGGAGAACCACCGAAGAACGGTGCCCCCCACTCCCATCTCCCCGAGACGACGCAGAAGGATACCATGGTCGATAGTATCGAAAGCCGCTGAGAGGTCAAGTAACACCAAGATGGAGGAATGACCTCCATCTCGGGCTCGCCAGAGATCATCCATCAGAGCGACCAAAGCAGTCTCCGTACTGTAGCCGCGCCTGAAACCCGATTGAAAGGGATCCAGATAATCCGTTTCCTCCAATAACCGCAGGAGTTGGAGCGACACCACTTTCTCGACAACTTTACCCACGAAGGGTAAGTTGGAGACTGGACAGAAGTTCTTTAAATCCGCTGGGTCCAGGGAAGGCCTCTTGAGGAGGGGCCTCACCACCGCAGCTTTTAAGGGCTGCGGGATGGACCCCTCTCTCAAAGATGCGATCACAACCGCCTGGAGCCAGCCGCGTGTCACCTCCCTGCTAGCCGAAACCAGCCAGGAGGGACACGGGTCCAATAAACAAGTGGAGGCGCTCATCGCTCCTATGGCCTTGTCCACATCCTCAGGAGTGATAGGCTCAAACTCCTCCCAAATAATAGGACTAAGACTCGCCTCTGTCATCTCGGCCTGCTCTGTCCAAATGGAGTCCAGGTCTGTCCGAATCTGAGTGATTTTATCCGCCAGGAACTGCGAAAATTCCTCAGCTCTACCCTGCAAGGGTTCTTCGCTCCCCCCCTTTGCAAGCAGGGAGCGCGTTACCCTAAACAGGGCGGCTGGGCGGGAGTCGGCGGACGCAATACGGGCGGAAAAATACGCACATTTTGCCGCCCGTATTGCCACTAAGTAAGACTTAATGCAAGTTCTTAAAAGTGTCCGATCAGATTCAGCTTTACTAGCCCTCCATCGTCGCTCTAGGCGTCTCTTTAGGCGCTTCATCTCCCGGAGTTCCTCAGTGAACCAAGGATCCCTCCTGGATCCGCTGCCACGGAGAGGCCGCAAAGGCGCAATCCGATCTAAGGCCCCTGACGCTGCCCGGTTCCAGGCAGTCACTAGGTCCTCAGATGAATTGTGTACCAGGGATTCAGGTATTTCCCCAAGTTCCCTCTGAAATCCTTCGGATTCCATTAGGCGCCTGGGGCGGAACCACTTAATCGATCCCGCCTCCTTGCGGTGGAGGAGTGGTGCCATAAAATCCAACCTCAGGAGGAAATGATCTGACCATGACAAGGGTATTGTGACTAAACCCTTCAGCCTCAGATCATCTCTCCACTGCCCCAAGAGAAGCACAAGGTCAAGTGTGTGACCACCCTCATGAGTCGGACCCTGAACTACTTGGGTCAGGTCCATGGTTGTCATGGAAGCCATGAACTCCTGGACTGCCTCCGAGGTTTCGCCGGGCGATGGCAGGTTGAAGTCCCCCAGCACCATCAACCTGGGGAACTCAATCGCCAGCCCGGCTATCGCCTCGAGCAGAACAGGCAGGGCCTTAGCAACGCAGCTAGGAGGCAAGTACGTTAGCAAAAGGCCCACCTGTACCCCTAAGTCCAACTTCAGAAGGAGCGTCTCACACCCAACAATCTCCGGGGCAGGGATCCTCCGAGGGCACAGATTTTGGTGAGCTATAATAGCCACTCCTCCACCCCTTCCCTGGGGTCACGGCTGATGCTGCACTGAGAACCCGTCTGGGCACATCTCGGAGAGGGGGACCCCCCCTCCTGGCCCAGCCAGGTCTCAGTAATACATGCCAGGTCCGCCCCCTCCTCCAAGATTAAATCCCGGATAAGGGGGGCCTTGTTGTTAATTGACCTGGCATTCAACAGCAGCAGCTTGAGCCCAGGGCCCTGACATCCCTGGTTACCAGGTACTCGGGCTGAGCAAGATGGAACCTGATCTGAGGGGCCAGAACGAGGAATCGCTTGTAAACAGCGAATTCTCGTTCCCCGTGAGCGGCCTACCCCTCTGCTCCCGGCATACCTGCCTCTCCCTGTAATGACCGTGATGCACCCACTCTCTATCACACCAGAGATCCCCTCCCCCACCCCACTGGTACTCCCAACTCCCGGCAGGCCAAACACTCCATTCATACTGGGCCTGGCATGGGGCCCGACCCCCCCTCCGCTTCTGTTTTCACACTCAGCGGAGGAGGGAAGAACCCCCGTCCCAGGCTCCCTCTTTCCCACAAACATCATCTAAAATCTTCAGTTGCACTCCCTCCACTCAACCCTAGCAACTCACACATACAATCCATCCATCTACTCCCCCCCCCCCCGAGGTAGGATAATCTATAAAACAGGCAAGGGTAAAACTAATTAAAAAAACAGTTTCCACGTATGGGAGGTACATAAATCCCGGTCTCCTAGCTGGTCTGATAATGTTCTAACAGATGTTAATCTAGTTCTTTCGTTCTTCCTCCTAAACTTTACACCAAAGCTGATAGTAATTCTTGGTGAAGCTTTTAAGTTTCTCTGTGAATGTTCCCCGATTCTCGTCACAGTATTGGTGCTGATAAAGTTTTTCATGAATATGGTCCCCGTCGAGGTTCCACAGATGTCGCAAAGTCCTCCAGCTTCCCTCCGCCAGATCCCAATAATCCTGGACGTCCTCATAAGGCTGGGAAGGATTTTACAGCAGGTCTCAGCCAGAGGCAGCCTCGAGGTCAAAATGGCGGTAGTGGGGCTGCGCAGGGAGCACCGCTCCGAATGGGAGAATGGCGGCCAAGGTCCAGATGATAGGCTCCCCTCCCAAGGTGGTAGCCCGCCAGTGCAGTTGATAAAGCACATACAGAACATAAAAAGTCTCCCGAAACAGGTCAAATTCGAGTAGTCCACAGGGATCTCGCAATCGCGGTGGGAACAGCCACACCGCCAAATAGAGAAAGAAAAAGCCGCCACGATCACAAAGGCGGCAGTCGTTTCAGCCCAAGGAGTCCCTAGGGTCTCAGACCAGATTACCCCCGGTCTGTCCAGACGTTTTTTAAATTGGTACAGGCAGTCGTGGGGGTGCACGTCCTCGCAACGGCCAATGCAATCCCGTGATCTGGGGCCCGACTGTACCTCGCTTCCGCCCAGATCACCGTCTCTCAAAATGCCAGACAAAACAAAGGGCGTTTCACAAGGTGGATAATAGCCCCCCGTCTCCAGCCGGCAGACGATCCCAACGCTCGGCTTTCCAATCCGCCGCCCTCCAAGTTCTTCTTCTTCCGCCCATACGGTACCTCTCGCCTTATTTCTGCTCTCCGACGCTGCACTCACTACCATAATGGCGGCCGTCCTTTTTGCAGCCTGGAGCTCACACGATTCCCCCCGTCCTCACGCCGGACAGATTTTTTCGTCACGGGGTTCCTGAGGGATGTTAAGATCTTCATTCACCTTCTCCTACCCCCAAAGTTGGAAAAGTTGGGGTCGGGGCTCCAGAATTCCAAGTTAAGGATTCGGGCGAGTGGAGCTCTGCTCTCCCAGCGCCCTCTCCGTCGGAGGCTCCTCCTCCTCCTCTAAGTTGTACTCAGAGAACAAAGTTTTGTCATATTTCATAGTATGACAAAATATCATTAGTTAAGTTGACATTGTTTTGATGGGACTTGTTTTGAAAATATGTCAAACAATTTCTTTGAGGAAAAAAAATGAACCAAATTGCATTTTACCAGGCAACAGTTCTTAAAATTCAATAGGCCAGAAAATATAATATTTATATTATATAATATTTATAATGTGAGAGATAACAATTGAATTCTAATTCAGGATCAATCAGAAATATTACCACAATGGCCAGATAAAATGTTTGCCTAGAGGATAAACAAAGCAAGATCTATTCTATAATTGATTCCCCTAAAGAGATATCTTAGTTAGCTAGGAAAGCCTTATTGAATATATTTTATTTCAAGCTAATAATGAACCTTCTGGTAGCTAGAGGACACTAGTGTAAAACCAAATGTTAGTGCTTAACAAATGGCAGATTAAACAGGATTTCCTCACTGTTATAACAGTGCCCTCTGGTGGCTAATAAGAATCTGAATCTAGATGAAACTGATTTGCTTTTGCTGATTAATGTTGTATGTGCAAATAAAACGAACCCAATGCAGGACAGGAAATGGGCCTTCCAGAGAACTTATTTCTGTGGGCTGCCAAAAGCATACAGACAAAACCCCTCATATTAAGGTGGTCCAGAATGTTAACTATATGTATGTAATGAAAGGAAGGGAAAGTGCAAATAACTTAATGTGACAAATGTGGTGTAACTATAATGGCATCTCTATGTGATCATCTTTCAGAGAGAGGACAACCCTGCCTGAATGCTTATGCGTAACTTGAGAAAAATGAACAGATTCCAGTGTAGCTATGCTGACATTCTGTCCTGAACATTAGAAGAGAATCCAAAGCCTTCTTCCAAAGCGAGACTGGTCCAGCATTTCTAAGTGCTGATTGCTCTGCTGGAATTGGTTCCAAACTTAGTGTCTCTACGGAGAACATTTCCTTCTGCGAATTGATTGGGTAACCTTGGCCACCTTTCTTTCATTCCCCTTTAAAATTTTGGAGGAAATTGAATCCTTCATCAAAAGCCCCATGCTATTGCAGTTCAGTTGACCCATGAGCTAGGTTTATCTATCTATCTATCTATCTATCTATCTATCTATCTATCTATCTATCTATCTATCTATCTATCTATCTATCTATCTATCTATCTATCTATCTATCTATCTATCTATCTATCTATCTATCCATCCATCCATCCATCCATCCATCCATCCATCTATCATCTATCATCTATCATCTATCATCTATCAACCCAGCTGCTGTGGCCTAGAGGTGGAGCTCTTGCCTCACAATCAGAAGATTGTGAGTTCAATCCTAGGTAGAGGCAGATGTAGGGTCTCCTGCTTGGGCAGGGGGTTGGACTAGATGACCTGCAAGGTCCCTTCCAATTCTGTTAATCTGTAAATCTATCTATCTATCTATCTATCTATCTATCTATCTATCTATCTATCTATCTATCTATCTATCTATCTATCTATCTATCTATCTATCTATCTATCTATCTATCTATCTATCTATCTATCTATCCATCCATCCATCCATCCATCCATCCATCCATCCATCCATCTATCATCTATCATCTATCATCTATCATCTATCAACCCAGCTGCTGTGGCCTAGAGGTGGAGCTCTTGCCTCACAATCAGAAGATTGTGAGTTCAATCCTAGGTAGAGGCAGATGTAGGGTCTCCTGCTTGGGCAGGGGGTTGGACTAGATGACCTGCAAGGTCCCTTCCAATTCTGTTAATCTGTAAATCTATCTATCTATCTATATCTATCTATCTATCTATCTATCTATCTATCTATCTATCTATCTATCTATCTATCTATCTATCTATCTATCTATCTATCTATCTATCTATCTATCTCATCTATCTATCTATCTATCTATCTATCTATCTATCTATCTATCATCTATCTATCTATCTATCTATCTATCTATCTATCTATCTATCTATCTATCTATCTATCTATCTATCTATCTATCATCTCTATCATCTATCTATCTATCTATCTATCTATCTATCTATCTATCTATCTATCTATCTATCTATCTATCTATCTATCTATCTATCTATCTATCTATCTATCTTCTATCTAATCTATCTGTTGGAACTATAAAAAAAGTTCCGCAGCCCCCCCTTTCTGGAGAGGCTGTAAATTAATTAGTTCAGATGTGGATGAACCGTGTTTTCTCATGGCTGTTAACTGTTAAAATAAAACCGAAACATAAAGTCTAAAATAAGGTACTTTTATTAAGAAAGTATATATATATATATTTGACTACATGCTCACCAGTAGAAAATACGTTCGGCCGGCCGGAATGAAAACAAGGAAGAAACAAAGAAACAGAAACTACACATGCACAATAAATCAAGTCAGAAGACACTTAGAGATAAGGATTCACTAACTACCGTACAGTCCAGAATAGATGTTCAGCTCAGCTGGCAAACACACAAAAACAATGCAGTGACACTATCTATCTATCATCTATCTGTCTGTCTGTCTTTTCTATCTATCTAGTCATTCCAAGCTTTTGTTTTAGTCCATCAATTATTTTGTAGGTTTATGCTGAATACATTCTATAAAAACACCCATTATTTGAGTAACCATCTCAATTCATTGAGCAAATGATGCTATATACGCACTAAGAGCCGAGGTGGCACAGCGGTTAGAAGCAGGTACTGCAGGCCACTTTAGCTGACACTGATCCGCAGGTCAGCGGTTCAAATCTCACCGGCTCAAGGTTGACTCAGCCTCCCATCCTTCCGAGGTAGGTAAAATGAGGACCCAGATTGTTGGGGGCAATATAAATATACATTGCTTACTGGTGTAAACCGCTTAGAGAGTGCTTGCACTGTGAGGCGGTATATAAATCTCACAAAATAAATAAATAAATAAATAATGCAGTATTTTTTTCCACTTAAGGTAAAAACAGTCCATTTAAATCATACAGATTGTGGAATGGTGAGATTTATTCCTAGATAAAAAAGGACACAGATTTATTAGAAAATTATATTACCTAATATTCTCAGTGATACTTAATACTTGAATAAATATGCAAAGGATGACACTTCCTGAGTTTATTGCTAGTTTTTTATTTTATTTTCCCAATCAAAATATTGAAAATTAATCAAAATATTGAATTGAATACTCTGCTGTTAGGTGTAGTAAGCAGCTGCACCAATCCCTTGCCAACCACCATAGACATTGGAGTGGGGAGGGCAGGGGCATAAAGAAAAATGACAAACTTGCATAGCGGAGCCACCATAGACTTAGCTTGGACTCCTCCTAGTATAGGCAGAAGCCCTAAAGCTTCAAACAGAATGTGGAGCCATCAAACTAGTGCATAAGGAATGAGCAACTAGGAAGTTTGTTTTCATTGTTTTTCTTTACTCCCAATGTTTACTATAAGGTTTTCTTGTATATTATTTTGTAAGCCTTCTTCTTCTTCTTCTTCTTCTTCTTCTTCTTCTTCTTCTTCTTCTTCTTCTTCTTCTTCTTCTTCTTCTTCTTCTTCTTCTTCTTCTTCTTCTTCTTCTTCTTCTTCTCCTCCTCCTCCTCCTCCTCCTCCTCCTCCTCCTCCTCCTCCTCCTCCTCCTCCTCCTCCTCCTCCTCACCTGATGCATGAAATTCTACTTTCCACAGGGGTGAAATCCAGCAGGTTCTGACAGGTTCTGGAGAACCAGTAGCAGAAATTTTGAGTAGTTCAAAGAACTGGTAACTGAAATTTTGAATAGTTCGGAGAACCGGCAAATACCACCTCTGGCTGGCCCCAGAGTGGGGTGGGAATGGAGATTTTGCAGTATCCTTCCCCCAGGAGTGGGGAGGGAATGGAGATTTTGCAGTATCCTTCCCTTGCCATGCCCACCAAGTCACACCCACCAAGCCACACCATGCCCACCAAGCCACGCCCACAGAACCAATAGTTTTAAAAAATTGAATTTCACCACTGATATTACCTGAATTAGACGGTAATCCCTGCAGGTAAGGAGTGTAGGAAGCCAAGCAGCAGGAGACAGACTAACATACTTGGAAATGAGTTTCCATGATGGTGTGGGTTGTTCCTCCTCCCATTTGTTTGTTTGGATGATGAGGGGCACTAACCCCCTCATCTTCAGTTCCTGGAAATTGTTGTTTGGCATCACTAGAAATTTCAAAGTAGTTTGTCACCTACTATGTCTTCACCCTTAAAAGAACACTGTCAACCACATCCTACTGAGAATCAAGCAAAGAGGGATATCATTTGAGAAAGAAAAATGAAACAACTTAATAATCAGTTACTGGAAACAAAACCAAAGTAGCTGCATTATACCTCTGTCAAATGTACAAGAGCAAAGAAACAAGTATCACAGAGAATGTTGACTACCAGCAAGTTCTTAGGTTTTGTGAGGTCTCTTTTCTGTTACATGTTCAGCCACTAAGGAGCTACTTATCAGTATAACTGCAACATTTCATACCTTGACATATGAAGGCATTTTCATGATTCATCACTTTAGTTATGAACTATGACTGAAACAACCACAACAAAATCCAGGAAGAACAAACTCTGTATGGAAACACACCACAAAAGAGTATTTACTCTGAATGTACATGTATTAAGTTTGCTCAAGTCATACCTTCATATTTGTTGCTAAGTGATACAATGTCTGTGTGATGCTTCAGAGTTATTCAAAAACCCCATGTTGACTACGCTATTCAATAACTCATTTCAGAGGTCATTAATTTAAAAAGAGTTTAGGGCTTTTTCCTCTGCCCAGGAATAACAGCTAGCATGACTTCATTTCATGCTCATAATTCCATCATAATCATGAATTATTAGGAATTTGTGATTTTTTTTCTCTAGTGCCAATTATGTTGTAGAAAGACTTGGATTAATTATTAGAATCTGGAAGGCTCACCATGGCAAGTAATGTCCTCAACATCTGGTAGAACGCAGGTGTCCTATCCAACTAACCTAGAGGACTATATAGGACAAAATAGTTGGTGGTAAAACTGTTGAGAGCAGTACTTTTATATCTATATTATTTAAGCACATATATTATTTAAATTCTCCCTCGGGATAAAGGCTACCAGTGTTTAGTCAAATCAGAGCTGTGCAAATGTAGAGAAGGAGAAAATGTTCTTTCTCTCCCTCTGTTCTTCCATCTTTTTTGGGAGAGGCGGGGAGATGCATGCATTGGGGGTGCAGGTTAGGTTTATGCCATTTCCAAGGATGCTATAGGATGCTATAGGATACAAATCAAGAGTGAGGTCCTAGGAACCAATGTCTTTGGACCAATTCTGTCACTTTTTAGCATTAATATGATCTGACCTCTAAAGCGAGTGGGGTTGTGCAAAAGCCATTTTTGACATTGGCATTGCCCTCTGGATTGGGTTACTCTCTTCAATCAGGGGACCATACAACTGACCCCAAGAAGTGTACATCGAGATTCTCAGTCATCCAAGTCATGGTTGTCCAAAACCATGTGAAAAAAGATACTTTTTCAAGCTTTTTCTTCAGAACTAAAGAAGCTTCTTGGATGAGAAATGAAAAGTCTTCAAGGAAAAACAAAGGAAGTCCAGTTGCCTTTTGAAAAAAGCACCTTTGGGTGACCCCAAGCAGCTTTATGCAGAAACGGGCTGTACTATTTCTGAGTCTGAATGCCAATGAACTTTACTTCTGAGTAAATATATTTGGGCTGCAAGTTAATATAAAATCAGCCATTAATGGTTATGTAGCTAATCTAGGTGCAAACTCCTGTGTAATATCTTCCTACGTAAATAAATCCCCTACCAGCATAATACCGTGACCAGCAGCGGGCAGTTCCCCCAGGAAGCCAATAAGAAATGTGGCACAGCATGTGTCTAGCCTCCCCTAAATGGACACAAGAGGAGAGGCTGCTCACTGCAACGGTGTGGAGAAGAGGGAGGCACAAGAGAGGCTAATGCTGAAAGCCTCTTTACATCTGGGACCAGTCTTGAATTTTTATTTAGGCAGAACGGAAGGTTTGCTTTCTTCCCGTTTTGATTTTTAAAATAAAATAACAGGTGGTAGCCTTCACCACAGTTGCATTTCTGAATAAGAAAATCATTTGGGGATGGCACTCAGCTAGTGCTAAATAAATCTCTAGGGGTAAGTAATAGGCGTAAGGTTGCTGCCAATGGGCTTGATAATGCTTCTGAATCTGATATGGCCAGAAAGGTGTGTGATCAGCCACTGTGTTCTGCCCCAGCTATAGCTCACAAGAACGCAGCACACACAAATTCTGTCCAAACCTTTGTTTACTAAATTAAAGACTACTAATGAGCTTTCTTAGCAGTCGTCAAACAAAAATACAGTTTAAATCAGTCTTTGTTGAACACCAGCTGTTAATTCAACTTCATTAACAGCCAACATGAGTCCATGAAATAATAAATCAAGTCTGAGCAAACAGTCTTGGAGATATCAGGAAGCTTACAGTGGTTGGCAAAATGCCCAGAAGCAATTTGCAGGAAGAATGCCAAGAGAGAACAAGAGCAGACGTTTCTGAATTCAAGACACAAAGGCATATGAACGAACTTGTTGTTTCCTGTAAATTGCTCCCTTAAATAGGCTAGGGGAGTGGCCAATTAGCCCCAAGCCTACTCCCGAGGAGACCTCCTCTGAGGAACCATCCCTGCCTTTTGGCAGCTCTGTGTGCCCGTGCATTGAGAATAAGCTTCTTCTTCCTCATCACTGATGGGAGGTTCTGGAGGTTCTGAAGGCCCTGGCTGAATCTAATCTAATCTAATCTAATTTAATTTAATAGATTTGTATGCTGCCCAACTCCCGAGGGAATCTCTGCCTCTGGCACTGAGTCCTCTCCAGCCTCCTCACTGTCCGACTCAGGTGCCAGCTGCACAGGCTGCTGGTGCATCACCACATCAGCCTCTTCTCTGGTGGGATCTACTACCAGCTGCATGGGCTGCTGGCGGGCCACAACACACTGCTCTTGGAAAGGTTCAGAATCTAATGTGATGATCATTTCAAGCAACACAATAATACAGTACGGCCGTGGAGAAAACACCAGAAGTCAATGGTTTAGGATTGCTAGGAAAAGAAAAAGAATGTGCTAACTGAGTTAGAGGTAGAGGAATAGGCTAAATGCAAACAACTGAAAATATCTGAGAGAGTAGCAGAGGGAGAGAGATGAATATATATGAATGAATGAATGAAATTCCAATGAAAACCATTTGCATATTGTTCATAAAAGTAACATTTTCTGTGACAAAAGTATGTCAAAAATGTGGAGTTCTTGGTATTCTCTGAGCATGGTTGCAGCTATTTCATTACCCAGCTAGGTGACATTGTTAGGTAATAACTTCAAATACTCTCTTCTGTTGGATGAAGAAAATTCCACATCAGCCTGTGAAAGTGGGTGATATGTTCATAATCAAGAAGACAGATGGAGCATATGTAATCTTTTTAAAAAATTATTAATAGACTTGAATATCACTTGGGATTCATTCTCTAAAATAAAACCAAGAAACAATAGAGCAACTCCAGTTAAATGAAGAGGAAATTATGACAATCAATCTGATAGAATATGGAGTAGTGTGACTGAAATGAATGAAGTTGTGAAATCATTTCATGCAAAGAACTGAAGTTTCCCAAGTTCCATGACATCAGTTCCATGTTCCTGACCCAATGTCCCTCCCTCCCAGATATATTGGATTATGATTCATCATCCCTGCCCCCCACAAATCAAGGATTGGAGGGGTGATGGGCAGTAGTGGGTTCTAAAACCCGTTGATACTTGTTCGTGTGCGCACTTGCGTGCACGCACGCGATGCTTCTGAGTGTTGGAACATGTTCCAACAGTGGTAGCAGAGGATGGTTTTGATCCATCGACCTCTGCTACCACTGTTGGGACATGAAAACAAACTTCTGTAGCCCCCCTTTCTGGGAAGCCATAAATCAGAGGAGAATAGACCGAGCCTCCTCATGACTGCTAACCCAAATAAAAGAAACCGAAAATTACAATTCTAATAAATGCTTTAATTATAAAAGAAACAAAAAATATATAACTGACTACATGCTCACCAGTAAAACATACGTCTGGCCGGACAGAATGAAAGCAAAGAGAAAGAACAAAGAACAGAAACTGCACATGCGCAATAAATCAGTCACAAGACACTGAGAGAAAATAATTCTCAGGTTACATGGAAGCTCATGGAAGCTCATTTGACGAACCAAAAATAACGTAGTGACACTGCGCATGCGCAGAAGCATCCCAGGTGGGTGGGCGGAACCTCCTACCACCAGCGCTACCGGTTTGCAGAACTGGGCTGAACCGGGAGCAACCCAACGCTGGTGATGTGAGAATTTTCAGTTCTCTGTCTCTTCCTACGGATTGCTTGGAAGAAATTATAGTGAAGCACATCTGGGGGAAAACATACTGGGAAAAGTTTGAGGAATAACAGAATAATAGAGTTGGAAGGGACCTTGGAGGTCTTCTAGTCCAACCCCTGTTCAGGCAGAAAACCCTATATCATTTCAGACAAATGGTTGTCCACTCTCTACTTAAAATCCTCCAGTGTTGGCGCTCCTACAACTTCTGGAGGCAAGTCGTTCCACTGATTAATTGTTCTAACTATCAGAAAATTTCTCCTTAGTTCTAGGTTGCTTCTTTCCTTGATTCGTTTCCATCCATTGCCTCTTGTCCTGCCTTCAAATCAGTGGTGGGTTCCTGCCGGAGCTGTCCAATACATAGCTCTGGTAGGGAGTGGCCAATTGCGCAATTTGCGTGCGACCGCTCCGGAGCCCTCACCCCCGGTCAGTCGCGCGCATCGCCATCTTTTTCTGAGAATTTTGGGCGATTTTGCTTCTGCGCATGCGCGGAAGCAAAATCTCACCACAATCTCACAAGGGGACGCACGTGCGCGAGAGATTTTGGCACGATTTTGCTTCTGCGCATGCGCAGAAGCAAAATCATGCCAAAACCTCTCTCTCGCGCGGCACCTTGTGAGATTTCGGTGAGATTTTGCTTCCGCGCATGTGCAAAAGCAAAATCACGCAAGGGGGCACGTGTGCATAGTGAGCACACACGCACCCGAAACATGGAGATGCATGCGCAGCACACCGGCATGGGTAAGTGAGCAACCCACCCCTGCTTCAAATGAATATAACTTCCAAGTTTTGCCAGTAGTTATTTAGTCTCCTGAAAGGAATAATTCCATTTGAAGTCTGCTTAATTATTATTACCTAGGGGCTTTTTTTTAACTTCACATGACTTCATATCTGTTCCAGTGAGGTCTGACTGATGTCCACGTGGGCATGCTGCAGACTGTGTGTGCATCAGTAGTAACACTCATTGTGTTGCTTGTTCATCTGGGCACTGATATGCCAGGCAGTATGCGTGGGTTAATCTCTGCTGATCCTCATGAGACATTTAGAAACAATGTCCCCAAACATGCCAGCGCAAGGTCAGGAATAAATTGGTTCTCTTCCTGGATTCTTGCCATTCTTTTTTCCTATCCTGAAGGCCAGGGCTTAGTCACCAGCTTGGAGGGAAAAATGTTTTGCTGAAAAACATTATCCACAGAGAACAGCCAGTTCCTCCCTGTATAGTACACTGTAACTGGTAGCCTGAGAGGGGGCTTAGGGAAATATGTTTATGCTTCCATTTAGCAAAACTTCCATCACAGTTCTGAAATGATATAGAATGATAAATGATGATATAGATCAGGGATGTCACGCACAGGCCATGCCCACCATCCCAGCTCCGCGAAAGGGAAAAATGTCACGATACGTCACATGACGGCAACATGACGCGGCAAATTTGAAACCTGTGATATCGATCATTATTAAAACATTGTTTTAATATTGTTTTTAACAAACAAAATCCACGGCATTTAAAAATGAGCTGGTGCTGAAGTAACAGAAAGTATTGATTTGATTTGTTTCATTTGATTTGGTTTCAACAAACAAGGAACAAAAGTTGGTCAAAAATTGGGGCAATAGTGAGAAGCAAACTCACGCTGCCCAGAAGAAGACTTTAATCATCATTGCTAAAAGCCTGACTCAAGAGCAGTTGTGGATTGCTACCGGTTCGGCCCAGTTTGGGCGAACTGGTAGCGGCTGTGGTGGGAAGCTCCACCCACCCACCCAGACGTCATTAAAAACTCTCTGCCATGTTCAGAAAAGCGTGTGCGCTCCCATTCCTGAACCAGTAGCAAAGGTAAGTGAAACACACTACTACTCAAGAGCCAGATTGTTCTGTCCCCACGAAGCACACAACCACACAAGCAGTTTAATGCAACACTTTTACTTATAAACCTTTTATCAGTAAAGAATGCACACACCAAGTTACAAGCAGTCTTTGTTGCAAACAACCAGCTACTAATTAACTTCATTAATAGCTGGTATTAGTTCAAAGAGGTCGCAAACAACAATGAGTAAATTAAGTCCAGTTATCTTACGGAGTTTCCTAGAGTTGGCAAAGTTCCTAGAATTTAGTCTCTGATAACAAGATGACAACAGATAAACACAAAACAGGTATCACAAAGCAAACTCTGATCAGACGGGTTTTTCCAAAAGTTGTTCTCTGCAGCTTGTTAGCTGCAACTGATTACCTTAAATAGCCTAGGGGAGTGGCCAATTAGCCCCAAGTCTTACTCCCGAGTAGACCTCCTCCAGAGAAAACCTTCCTGCCTCTTGGCAGCCCTGCGTGCTCTTGCATTCAGGAAAGGAGTAGCCCCTCCTTTCTCAGCCCTGCCAAGAGGTACTGAAGGTTTCAAAGGTGCAGGCTGCACAAGCTGCGGGCGGGCTGCAACACACATCTTCAAAGGCCTCTGAAACACCAGCACAATTGGAGCCACTTGGACCTTGGGGGGAACTTCATTCCAGAAGGCAGATGCTACAATGAGAAAGCACTTTTTCAGGATCCCAATACTGCAAAAGGCATTGTTTAATTGAAAAAACCTGCTGTATCAAATTGACTGGGCAGGTATATAGATACTATGGGAGACAGGTACTCCCTTAAGTAACAAGCCCTATGTCATGAATGACCAGCACCTTGAGTAGGACCCAAAAGCAAACTGGCAATCAGAGCAGCTTGTGAAGCAGGGGTGTTATGTGGGCTTACTGAGACATGCTCATCACTGTCCACACTGCCACATTCTTGGCCCCAAGCAGATGGAATTATCCAAAGAGGGAAGTTCCCAAAAAAGTGCATCACCAATTCACCAGCTTCCCAGTAACTGTTGCCACCTGCATTGCCTTCGTAACAGAGTCCCTGTTTCTTTGTAGATAAGAAGTAGATCTTTAAGGGAATTACCATTGCTTTCTTCTGGAAGGTTTCATGACTTCCTAGTCCTGCTTACAGAAATTTTGTCCTGGCCAGACACTAATCTGAATGGGATTTGAGAGAAGATCCTGGAGGAACGGCTACAGAACAACCTCAGCAATTCAATAGTTGATGGAAACAGGACGAGTCTTCATTGATACGGTAAGGTTTCAAAGGCAAACCAGACATGAAACATGAATAGATAATTCTACTTTATTGCAAAGCTACATTAACAGAATCTTCAAGTCTGAAAGTAGAATTCTCCCACCGCCTCTTTTATGGCATGAAAACTTAGGGAGGTTCTGTTCTGAACCTCTTATTCTACCTACTATGCAGCTGTGGGCCATGCTGTCTCTTATCTGACAGGTCTCCCAAAGTCTTTCCCATATAAGTGGATGCTGCTGGGCGGGGGAGAAAGCAACAGATTGGGTGAGTGGCTGGGAAACTGTCATGTAGCATTGCAAATGAAGATCATATGATCGCAGCAGCAGCCTGGCAGTGCTGAATCAGCCACAGCGCCCCCAAATTTCATTTCCTTGGGAGTAATGGGTCCTGGCATTCCGTAAGCTAACCCATTTGAGGTATCCTTGTTGGCAAATTTTGCTCTGTGATGCACAGTTCTGTCCAGTTAAAGCAGTGGTTCCCAACCTGTGGTACGTGTACCACTAGTGGTACGCGAGGGCCTTCCAGGTGGTATGCGAACACTTTCGGGGTCATGAACGATTTTTAGTTAGTTATTTTTTACTTCACAAAAATGTTTACTGCCTAACACAAGATAATCTGGCAACGATTTGCAACTGTTGCCACACGCCACCCACCTGGTCCCAGCGGCCCGAGAATCCAGTTTTCTCAGCCTTCATGACCATCAAGTTGAAGAGCCGGAACCGTCTTGCTGCACCCGGGCATGATTTCCGATGTGCTGTGAGCAAAGTCATGCCCCACATTGACCAGCTGGTGGAGAAGAAGCAGATACAGCCCTCGCATTGAGTTGTTGTTTTCGTAGTTGGTTTGCGTGTTCTACTTGTACAATTATGGAAATAAAGTGATATCTGATCGAATTTAGTTTCTCTGGAACCAGGTGGTACGCGGCGACTGTACGGGACCTCCAAGTGGTACTCGATCACAAAAAGGTTGGGAACCACTGAGTTAAAGGTTACAGACATGAGAGTTTTAGTAATATATAGGTAACTGGAAGAGGGCTTTCTGAAACTCGGAAATAAATCGTAATCTGCAATCCATGACACATGATTGACTAGGTGTCTGTATCTAAAAATGTGGTCTAAAAAGTTGTGCTGTCTCCTGCGCTATCAGGTGGCCCTTATAGGGAATGAAATGTGCCAATTTTGCAAATACTGTTAGCAGACATATGCTGGTATATACTATACTGGGAGGAGATCATTAAAATCCAGTAAGATTGTATTTTAGGGCTGCAAAGGGCAGTTAAGATGTTGCAGTAACCACCTGGCTTTCCAGTAACAGATTTTGCCCTGCAGCTCACATGATAATCCCTGATGTCCATCCTTATTCTCAGCCACCAGAATTCCCTAAGGATGCGATGCTGAATTTTAAACATTCATCCATGTCCACTCAGCCTATTGCCACAGCAGTGTTGCAACATCTCATCCCTTAAAGGAATGGAAACATATAAATGACTATTATGTTCCTGCCCCTCCTCAACCATGAAATGTGGTCTTAATCGAGCTGCCTGGAGGTTCTCCATCCAAACCCTGATCTAAGCATCATGCTGTTGCTAAGTTTTAATCTAAGAGTGTCTAAGAGATCAACAGCCCACTCCCAATCTTTCTGGAAGATCGAATTCCAAGGGAACATAAAATTGATTGGTTGAAGAATGATGGCTGATGGATATAGGTAGGGAAGGCCATATTCAGGCTTATATTATAGGGCAGTGTTGGTGAACCTTTTCGGCACCGAGTACCGAAATGGGGGTGCGCACATGCATACACATGCCGGAAACCGGAAGAGCAGCCACCCAGGGTGCATGCGTGTGCTGGGAAGAAGATCTGGTTTCTGGCACTCCCGTGCGCATGAAGACCAATTGGCCGGCGCGCCGGAACCCGGAAAAGCAACGGGCAACAGCTCACATGCCCGGAGAGATGGCTTTGCATGCCACTTCCTGCACGCGTGCCATAGGTTCACCATCACGGTTATAGGGCATCTGGAGGTTTGTTTTGTGATCCAGGAATATTAAGAGATAATCAAAATATGAAATTGTGCCCACCTGATTTGTCAAGCAAAAACTATTCAGCGATATGCTTGTGAGCTCTGCAATAAAAGCATTAGCCAAGCTCCCTCGGTTTCTTTCCTGACTGCTCCAATTTGCATGGGTTACTGAAGACTATTGGGAAGAAAGCTATGAGGCTGAGAGGAAGAGCCACTTGCCATTTCTGCCCAGCCTCAATTCTTACAGCCAACTATTTATTATCTGCAACACGTTCTTCCAAATTATTTGTGATGCCTTGCCTACACAGTTCATCTCCGTTTGTCAGCAAGAACATCCCAAAATTGTTTAAGCAGAGACAGATCATTCTATCCTGTCTCTCTGAGCCTCTTCCAAATGTTATCTGGACATTCTGTGTAACTCTATCAAGGTCATTTTCCTTACTCTTTACACAGATATCTTGGAAGCCAACTTTTGGCAGTACCTATCACTTGCTCTTGGAATTCTCAGGGTCTCCCTCTAAAAAAAAAGCATAAATAAAACCATTACTATCCCAAAGGTGCTTTTTCAAGTGGCAACTGGACTTTCTGGTTTTCCTTTGAAGATGTTTCGCTTCTTGTATGAGAAGCGAAACGTCTTCAAAGAAAAACCAGAAAGTCCAGTTGCCTCTTGAAAACGTACCTTTGGGACAACCATGACCTGGATGATTGAGAATCTCCATAGACAAAACTAACACTAGCAGAAAGATGGACTTTGAAGGAAGAACTAGAAGTGAGAAGGATTTAGTGGAAATTGTTCAAAAGGCTAGTAGTCCCATGACTGGTTCTGTAAGAATTGAGCTTAATTTTTAATCTTATCGATTGATTTATTCATCAAATTTCTAGACTAGCTGACCTGGATGACTTCCTTATGCGGGGAGTTGGTTTTAGATGGTCAAACCCAAGAAATGTGAAAGACTCAGTGTCCTATGTACCTCTTCCCTAGATTATGATCAAATTCTAAATATTGTTCTAGAGATGTACACGTAACAACAGAATCAATGGAAACTTAAACACCAAGCTTTGCCATAGACAGGCATAAGAGAAGCACCACACATATTGCACAGAATCGGATTTTATTCATTTATTCCGTCAGTCTTCTATAAGCTTCAGAATTCTTGGATGTTCACCTACTTCTCTCATCTTTTCAATGTAAACAAGAGGCTCTAGCCTTTGATACAAGGAGGAACAAGTGCTCATCCTCTGAGAAGAGTAAAAATATCTATATGAAACCTGAATCCAGTCAGTGCGGCATTAATAGCTCAGCTATCAAAGTAGCTTTCCTAGTCATGAGTTCCATTCTCCGGATTCCGACTAAAGATAGCTTGAAAAGAAGTCTATGTGTGTGTACACCTCACTTACAAATTTACCTTGAACTTTGTGTACACAATAAATTTACTCGGCAGACACAAAGATAAAAAGATGAATTATTTGAATCTACTTATAAAAAAACAAGTGGAACAGAAATGTTAGAAAAGCATATTATAAAAAAGAAAATTATAATTCATCACTCAAATAATTTAGATTATGTAACCCGAATGAGGCAGAATTTTTAAAATAGCAGTATAGTATTGCACCTTACCTAAATGGAGGTAGTGACAGATTTTATTTTCCTGGGCTCCAAGATCACCGCAGATGGGGACTGCAGCCAAGAAATTAAAAGACGCTTCTTCCTAGGGAGAAAAGCTATGACAAATCTAGACAGCATACTAAAAAGCAGAGACATCACCCTGCCAACAAAAGTGCATATAGGCAAGGCTATGGTTTTCCCAGTTGCAATTTATGGCTGTGAAAGTTGGACCATAAGGAAGGCTGAGCGCCAAAGAATTGAGGCCTTCGAACTATGGTGCTGGAGAAGACTCCTGCGAGTCCCTTGGACTGCAAGGCGATCAAACTGGTCAGTCCTAGAGGAGATCAACCCTGACTGCTCTTTAGAAGGCCAGATGCTGAAGATGAAACTCAAATACTTTGGCCACCTAATGAGAAGGAAGGACTCACTGGAGAAGAGCCTAATGCTGGGAACGATTGCGGGCAAAAGAAAAAAGGGACGACAGAGAATGAGGTGGCTGGATGGAGTCACTGAAGCAGTAGGAGTGAGATGAAACGGACTCTGGGGGATGGTAGAGGATGGGAAGGCCTGGAGGAACGTTGTCCATGGGGTCGCGATGGGTCGGACACGACTTTGCGACTAAAAACAACAACAATTGCACTTTACCACTGTATTTTAATGTCTTATTTTTTGATTTAAAAATATTGCTATAATGTACAGAAAAAGATGAACACATACATGTACATATGCACATGTATATGTACATATGTATGTATATGTATATGTACATGTATTGTGCATGTACACATACACAAACACATATGAAAAGAAACAATAAAAAACAAAACACATTACAAACTGTATATTTTTTAAAAAGACACTACTTGCTTTTTAAATCACAAATTTAACTTTGAGCATCTGATGTAATCTTGTTTGATCTTCTCATTAGGTTCATATACTGTAGATATAGAACCAGCAGCATCTGCAGGGAGGTTCAGGGGAGCAGTTTGGCAAAAGTATCACTTATTGTCATGATAAAAGCCCGGCCCCGTGTGTGTGTGTGTGTGTGTGTGTGTGTGTGTGTGTGTGTGTGTGTGTGTGTGTGTGTGTGAGATGTGATATTGCATGCACACCCAAAAGATGCCTAGCTTGGGACACAACAGCTTGACACTTTTTTCATCAATTTGAAAGATTCTGCACTCACTTATTGCTTGCTAATGTAAGGGTTGCTTGGGGTGCCTTTAAAGGGTTTATTATTGCAGAGGTATCTAGGGGGGGAAAGGTCAAGAAAATAATTCAATTAAGAAACGGAAGGAACCTTTAAATACTTATGCAAGCCACTCTACTTTGGAGTCACATAATTCTGTTGTGTCTGCTAAACTGATACTTAAATGTCTCTCTGCATGTAATAGTGAATATTCTACATCAGGGGCAGGGGCGGGTTCCTAATTTTTTTACTACCACTCTGTGGGCATGGCTTATTTTGTGGGTGTGGCTTGCCAGCCATTTGACCGCGCGTTCGTGGCTTCTCGGACTGCTGAAGGGAGGGGAACTGAGATAGTCCTGCCGCCCATTCCCCCTCCCCTCAGCAGCTCGAGAAGCCTCAAATGTGCGAAAATGCCTGGGATCATCACCGTGCATTCGTGGCTTCTCGGACTTCTGAAGGGAGGGGAATGGAGATAGCTCCTGCTGCCCGTTCTTTCAGCGTCTCACGCGCTCCCTCAGCCATCCTCCCCAGCTTGGACTCACTGTGGGGTAGGAAGGCAGCGCATGAGCAGTGCTGGAAACTCGGCTTCTGGGCATGTGCAGAAGAAAATTTAAAAAAAAATTGATTTTTTTTTTGAAAATGGCGGCACCCAGGCACCGGCAACTGACCGCACCGGTACTGTGACATCACCAGCGGGCCGCTACCAGTGCTATAGAGTGGACCGCACTGGTAGGAACCCACCACTGATCAGGGGTCCCCCAACCCTCGATCTGTGGACTGGCACTGGGCCACGGCATGCCAGAAACCAGACTGCACAAACCTCATCAAAATCTGTGGGATGCAGGCAGCATGCAAAACCACGCCCCCTCCGGTCCATGGAAAAACCTCTCTCCACAGAACCGGTCCCTGGTGCCCAAAAGGTTGGGGGCCACTATTCTACATTGTTTAAATAATTACTACAAATGATGGACAAACCAGGCAACTTGTATCATCCCAACTAAAACAGCAAATTATTCTATAATGAAAGATTTCCAGAACAATGCTTTTTTTTAAACTTTGTAAACCACTTTGTCATGTGACTTCACTGAAGCAGTATAGAAATATAGAGAGGAAGAGGAGGAGAAGGAGAACATCATCTTTTTTTGGCACTCCCCAATGAACATTCTCCAAGCTAAAGGAAACTTCATCCCCAAATGTCACAAGAATGCTGCTAGCTGGAATGGTGAGAAATCATAGTTTCCCATAATATATGAGAAGTGTGATTCTGAAGAATGGCAAGGTTTTTGTGGGCATTTTCACATGAGCACATTTCATAGCTCAGAACAGGCTTCAGATTCTTCTGATTTTATGGCTTTATTTATTTATTTGTAAAATTTAATAGCCACCCACCTTACCACACGGTGTCTCTGGGTGACTTACAATATTAAAAGATACTGAACAAATTAATTGTGTTCAAGAGCTGAGTCAATTTACTTCTAACCCTTGGTGGAATGTTTGAAATCACAGTATAGATGCATCTTTTGTTTTCATTATAGGTAAGCTACAAAACTTGTGGGTAGGTAGGATGTTATGAACATCTGTCTCTCCATAATTTCTGGGTTCTATTTTCAAGGGTCTATTCGGCGGAACAGAGGAATAGTGGCATTGCAGTTTAGCAGCTTCCCCCTCACAGCAATCACTCAAACAAAAAATACACATGAAAAAGGGAAGTTGACGGAGAATTAGTAATATATTTTATTTCCAGAATCAGAGCTGGAAGAAATCATTTCGGCCTCTGGGTCTAACCCTCTGGTCTCTCCTAGAAGATCATCATTGCTGCAAGCCTGATATTTTATCAGTTCTTGTTTATAGTAAATTCAAGAACTGATTGGTAAGAACGTGAATTTGATTTGAGCCTCCTCTGAGCACCATCTCAGAATTTCAGCACTGCTGAAATTGAGTGGCAAACATGAACAGCAAAATGATCAGTTTGGGGCAATGCAAATTTAAATCTTGTTTTGGAAGATAAACCACTTCTATTCCCTTTCTTAAGCAGCCCAAAACCACATTTTAATGTTGTGAGAACTGAGCAGTGGTGCTCTATAAACCAATGGCTTATGATGTTATGCATGAACTCAGCCAATTGTTTTATTCAGCAAACCAAACTTAAATAAAGCACAACTCAGCATGCCCTGTGAGACTAGCAAGGGTTTTCCTCCCAACTGCCATTTGTATGTGCATGCAGGCTATATTTAAAAGTGAGGACTAAAGCGTTGAGGAATGGGATTAACTGAAGTTTAAATTAAATTAGGTTCATTGATATCCCTTGGGGAGGTTGTAATTTAGCATGGTAATAAAACTCTCAAATGCAGCATGGCTACTTTACCTTTCAACCCGTTACTTTCCATCTAATAATTAGCAGTACTATGTGGTTTTGAAAATTGGACCTTAAAAAAACAAAACAGAAGAAAATCAACTCTTTTGAGCGGTGGTGTTGGAGAAGTTTCCTCTACATTCCTTGGACAATAAAGGTGACTAACAAGCAAGTACTGGAATGCATAACACCAGACATGTCACTAGAAGACAAACATCACAAAACTACATCTCACTTACTTTGGCCATGTCATGCAGGGTAATTCACTGGAGAAAAAAATTATGTTTGCAAGAGTTAATTGTAAAAGGAAACCAGGCCACCAAAGAACAGAGTGGCTAGATACCATCAAAGCTGAGACCAGCCAGAGCATAGAACAACTCAAAGAAGTAGTGCAAGATCGGGAGATGTTGAGAGACCCAATCCATGGAATTGTCAAGAGTCAGACATGACTGAATGGATAACATCGTCGTCGTCATCATCCTCATCCTCATCCAAAGCAGTCCTATAATTCATTCATATCAGAATCAGACAGAAAAGATGTGCAGATGCCCATTCACCTAGGAATGAGGGCTGGACTGAATGTGTTGTGTAATAATTCTACATACACAGTTCACTTTAGAAAATATGGAAGCAAAGAAGAGTAAAAATATCTTTTTCCACAAGAAAATGACCATTTTCTTACATCTGACAATTTTATGTAAGAAAGAGATGGGTAGCATTCTCAGCTACTGAAAATTTTCTGCAAGATTGATTAACTTAAGGCAAATTTCCTTAACATTTGCTAACATGTAGACTGAAACCCCATCAAGCCCATTCAACCAACAGCACCTGTGATGTTAAAAATATTCTTATGTCATGATAATAGCACACCATCATGTCTATTCTGAGTATACTGTATAAGTTTATAATTTCATGCTGGAATCATTATTCACACATACACACACACACAGCCACCATTCCTTCCCTCCCCATAATCACCAATTGGTCATTGGCTCAGCATGATGGTGCCAAAATGGGAAATGAAAATTTATAACCTCTGGAATTCCCCACGGGTGAATATGTCCTTTGCTGTTCAGTTCAGCATTTCCGATTAATATGGTCCTTTCTGTTTCTCCAGACAGCTGTTTTTATAACATGTGTACAGTACATCTTTTGGATCCACTCACCTCCATTTCATCTGGGGAAAGGAGTGGAAGAGTGGTATGCAACCCCAGGATTAAATTTCCATCTCAACAACAATAGCAAGGATGAAGGATTTTTATTGTCCTATTCATCATCCTAGCAATAATATCTCTCCTATGGAGATTCGCTTTTTCTCATGCACCTGTTAGATTTTTCTAAAGACAGACAGACTCAGCCAAAGTGGTGAATGGAACTGATCACTTACATCTTGCAACCATGTTGAATGTGTTTCTTCCATTACCCAGCCCAATTTATAGAGACCAAAAAGCCTCCAGCCTCAGGATTTACATTTAATCATTTCCGTTTATATTGAACTGTGTCCTGGGTTAATCATTTCCCAACATGGTTTGAAATATTGCAGTGTGCCTTAGGATGAAATCAAACATGAAAGAAAACTGAGGGAAATATTACATTTTCAAAGAACTTTGACACAAATACGGTTGCAGCGAGAGGTAAATGTGAGAAAATGTGAAGAATATGAGGTAAAAGTGAAGACAGATAAGAAGCAAATAAAGGTTACCCCCCCACACACACAGCAGTATGCTAAGATGCTGATAAAGTTGGAGGCATGTCATTTTAAAGATGAGCTACCTCACCTTCTGATTAGTGAATCACTACACTTGCATACTGGCCTCATACTTGTACCCTTAGTGATTAATTTCCTTTAGCGATTAAATATCATTTGATCATTAAAGGAAATTAATCATTAAAGGCCAGTATAGCAATGCAAGTAACAAAATAAAGATAAATAAATATAGACTTCCGGGGGCGGGGCCATGGCGGAGCAAAGCTAAGAAGCAAACCCCTGCAACTTAGCTCGAGTTTCTTCGTTCAGACTGCCGAAAATCCGCAGCGTGGAGCCTTGTAGGGGCTAGCGCGAGGAAGGGGATCATCGTGCGAGGACGGGAGGAGGCGCAAACCCCCGCTGAAGCAGATGGAAACCCCAAATCGGAGCGAAGAAGAAACCAGCAAACCACGCTGGTCCAGAGGTATGGCCGCCTGAGCATACAGCAAGGAAGGGAGAGATAGAGGAACGGCAAAATATTCGCAGATCATTGGAAATATTAGACAAATTGGATTACAGTTTTGATTTTCGGAGAATATTCCTTAAGAGAAGAGAACGATCGGCACCCCCGAAAGACAATTGAGTCTCCCCCCAAAAAAAAGAACCTAGCGGCGCCTTAGCGGAAAGGAGCGAAGGCGAGACAAATAAAATTAAATCAACAGACTGCTTTAAAGGGATACGACCCAGAAAGAACTAAGGGACTACCGGAAAAACAGTTGAGGGTAAAAAAGGGACCCACGAGAAGATCATATCGGAAATACTCTGAAATTAAAGAAGGGGGGGAAAGGAGAGAGAGAACTGTGACAAAGCAATCCTCTAGAGCGCAGACATCTTGAATAGACTGTGAAAACAGGAAAAGAAGATTGAAGACGCCACCCCCAGAGAGACATTTGTAAGAAACAGCATATGATTCAATCAACTTGAAAACTTTAAAGTATATATTGAGTAAACCTATAATTAATAATACTTTGATAATTAAACTTTAACACTTAGTTACTAAAGCTATTAAAGTTAAGATTAGTATGTGTGGATATCTAAGTAATTAAATACTACGGTTATTAGTACATATTAGTTTTTTCATTTTATGAAAAGTAAGAAATAAGAAATAAGATTTTAAGAGGTATTAACAATAATTTAAACTAAGAAATTGAATTAAGTGAATTTATATATATATATTTATAGACATTTTCTTTCGCCTTTTTCTTTTTTTTTCTTCTTTCTTCTTTTTCTATTATTGAATATTAAACTACTTAAACTGTTTAGATTGTGAATTAACAAAGATAGAAATTGTTAGTAAATATTTTTTTTGATTTATATAATGAAAAGATAAATAGCAATAATAATAACAATAAGCTCTTAATAGAAATTTACAAAATAGAAAATTGATATTTAAATGATTAAGAATTAATCCTTCTTTTCTATCTCCCTATCTCAAAACACGAACAATACTCTCCAATACTCTTCCTTATTGTACTTTAATGAATTTCTGACTTTCATCTGATTCCTTTAAACTTTAGACTTGCTACTCCAGTTCATGCTTCCCTCTTCTTTTCCTTAGTAGCTAGTAAATAAATTTATGAAAGTGTGGAATAACTTTTTCAGCAGAGTGATCATGTCAACAACAACTACTGTGACTAAACCAATTAAGAAACCAACTCCGGTAACACCTTCAGCAACAGGGCAAAAACTGATAACAGAGATGGCAACCACGGAAAAACAAGGACAAGCACCTTCACTATACACTATGCAGGCCACATTAGATAGAATACAAGAATTTATGATGACACAACAAGAAACAATGGTTAAAATGCAGCAAACAATATTTAATAATCAAGAACAGACCAATGAAAATTTTGAAGAAGTTAAGGGAAACATCAAAAAATTAGACAATAGAATGGAAGTAATCCAGGGAGTAGTAGCAAAACATGAACAACAAATTAAAATTTTAGAGGAAAAAACAGACATAACCGACAAAAAAATAGAGGAAACAGAAGAATTACTAATAGCAAAAAACAAAGAATTAGAGGGAGCTATTGCCCTCCTCGAAATGGAGAAATCAGCATTCTACTTAAGGTTCCAAAACATACCAGAGGTGAAAGAGGAGGATTTGCGGGAACAGGTAGTAGAAATATTAGCAGTAGCTTTACAGGTAGAAAAAGAAGAAATAAATAGACACATAGATGAAATCTACAGAGTACAAACAAACTTTGCTAAAAGACATAAATTACCCAGGGAGGTACATGTACGATTTACAAAAAAAGCAATAAGAGATGAAATTTATAAAACCACGAGAACTGAACAAATACTACATAAGGAAAGAGAAATCAATGTATTAAAACAAATTCCTAAACGAATAAGAGAAAAGAGAAGAGACCTACAATACTGTACTGCAAAACTAATAAGGCAAGAAATTCCTTTTAGGTGGTTGATTCCGGAAGGAATCCTAGTGACGTGGAAAGGGAAAAAAATTAAGATAGAAACAATGGAAGAAGCAGATCAATTTATCGAAACACATTTAGAAAAGGAAGGAGAGAGCAGTGCAGAGGGAGAGGGACAAAGCCAGGAAGAAAAAGAAATGATAGAAGAAATGGAGAGAATGAAAAGACAAGAGAGAGAGGGAGATAGGAGAGTGAAAATAAAAGAAGTAAAAACCGCGAGACTAACAAGAGCAACAAGTAAAAAATAAGATGCAAAATCAAATTAAAATATTTTCAGTTAACATAAATGGAATTAACTCACCAATAAAAAGAAGACAAATACTCAATAGACTACAGAAACAAGGTTTAGACATTACATGTTTACAGGAAGTTCATATTAAAAAAGAAGAATATAAGTTATTACAATACCCCAAGATAGGTAATCTCTTTACATCCCTGGCCGACTCAAGGAAAAGAGGAATAGCACTATACATCAAAAATTGGTTAACACCCAAACAAATATATAGAGATACAGAAGGAAGAATACTCATAGTGGAAATTACAATAGACAAAACTAAAATATCATTGATAGTTATTTACGCCCCTAATAATGGACAAAAAGAATTCTATAAAAAATTATACCAACAAATCATTAAATTAGAGAGAGAAAACATTTGTATAATTGGAGATTTTAATGCAGTGGTAGATGTTAAAGAAGATTATAAAACGGGATCAAAAAAAAATGTGGAAAGGAAAACTCTACCTAAAATTTTTTTTGAAATGGTGAATGAATTTAAAATAAAAGATATATGGAGAGAAAGACACCAGAAACAGAATCAATATACATATTTTTCAAACTCACATCAATCCTGGTCTAGACTCGATATGGTCTGGTCAAATATAGAACCAATTATTAAAATAGACAGTGTAGAAATAGAACCCAATACGTGGGCGGACCATAACCCTATAATAATTACAATAAGAGGAACGAGTAAGGTAAGAAGGAGATGGATGATGAACCAGAAAACAATAAAAGAAAAGGAATTTAAACAATATATGGAGAAAGAACTAACTTTCTTTCTACAGGAGAATTGGAACGAGGATACATCTATACAAAATATTTGGGACACTATGAAAGCATATATAAGAGGATTAACTATTGCATACTCTATTAAAAGAAATAAAAATAAAAACAAGCAAATCAAGGACTTACAAAACAAGATAGGGGAATTGGAACATAAATTACAAGAGACGCCACAAAATAAAGAGATAAAAGAAGAAAAAGATTTAATTAAACACAAAATAAATCTAATATCACAAGAAGAAATTGCATTAAAAATTAAGACATCCAAACAGAATTATTTTGAACATGCTAACAAACCAGGCAGATGGCTGGCCTACAGATTAAGAAAAGAAAAGGAAAAAAAAACAATACAACAATTAGAGGATTCGCTAGGGAAAATGCAGTTTGAAATAGAGGGGAAAAAAGACATAGCACGAGAATATTATAGAGAGCTATACAGTAAAGATACTATACAACTCCAGAACATACAAGAGTATTTAAAAAATTCTAATATAGTGCAATTACCAGACGATATTAAAGATAAGATGGATGAAGAAATAACATTGATTGAATTAGAAAAAGCTATTAGGAATCAGAAAAACAATAAAACCCCAGGACCGGATGGTATTCCAGCAGAGTACTACAAAGAATTACAAATGATTTTAAAAAATATACAACTAATTACATACAATGAAGTACTAACAAAAGGAGCAATCCCAGATTCATGGACAGAGGCACTGATAACAATCATTCCAAAAGACATCAATATGAAACATAAGATCCAGAGTTACAGGCCAATCTCGCTCTTAAATTCAGACTACAAAATCTTTGCGTCTATAATGGCGGAAAGACTAAAAAAAACGCTTACCAAAATAATACATTCAGATCAAAATGGCTTCCTACCAAATAGACATATTAAAAACAATATAAGAACAATTACAAATATTTTAGAATACTATGAGACGCACCCAGGGGAATCCATGGCACTCATTTTTTTAGATGCCCAAAAGGCATTTGATAACCTAAACTGGGACTTTATAATAAACCAATTGAATAAAATGAATTTTGGAGAGAATTACATAAGGACAATCAAATCAATATATTCAAAACAAACTGCTAAAATTCTTATAAATGGAGAAACTACAAAAAATTTCAATATAGAAAAGGGAGTTCGACAAGGCTGTCCCCTCTCCCCACTATTATTTATACTATCATTGGAATCACTATTACAAAAAGTAAGAGAAAATAAAGAAATAAAAGGACTTAAGATAAAAGAGCAGGAATATAAATTACAGGCATTCGCTGACGACTTAGTTTTTAACATAGAAGAACCATTAGAGACAGGACCAATTTTACTAAAAGAAATAAATGAATTCGGGAAAGTAGCTGGTCTGAAAATTAATAAACAAAAAACTAAAATAATAACCAAAAACTTGACAGACACACAAAATAAGGAATTAGAAAAGAAATTAGAACTACAAACTGTTAAGAAAATAAAATATCTAGGAATCAATCTGTCAGCAAAATGCACCACAATAAAAGAAGCAAATTATATGGAAATTTTAAAACAAATTGAAAAAAAATTAGATAAGTGGAACAAATTACAAATCTCTCTAATTGGTAGAATCGCAGCGATTAAAATGTCAATATTACCTCAAATTCTGTACCTATTCCAAACCATTCCAATCAAGTTAGAGAAAAAATATTTTGAACAACTAAATAAAATACTAACCAAATTTATATGGGCCGGGAAAAAAACAAGAATTAAATTAAAATATTTACAACAAAATAGGAATCAGGGAGGATTCGGATTACCGGACTTTGAACTATATTATCAAGCATCCGTTTTAACATGGATAAAGGACTGGATCCAAATTAAAAATAGACGTTTACTGGTACTTGAAGGTTATGATTTACATTTAGGGTGGCATGGATTCCTCTGGGATGATAAACATAAAATACACTCATACTTCAAAAGACATAAAATCAGAGACTCTCTCTTAGGAACTTGGCTTAAAATCAAAAAACAATACTACACCAAAATACCACCCTGGTTCTCTGGTATGGAAGCCATTACACACCCAAACACAACGAATCTGGAAAAAATGGTCACATATGAAGAAATACTGGAAGAAGGAGGAGCCATAAAATCTATAGCAAAACTGGAACAGGAAGGAATCAAGATTGATTGGTGGCCATACTTTCAAATTAAGAACAGATTAGAAAACGACAAGAGAAAATACGGAATACAAAAACTCAAATCAGAATTAGATAAAATTTTATTAGATCAAGAACCAAAAGCAATAACTAAAATATATAAATTTCTTCAAAAAAACAAAACACAAAAAGATATAATAAAAGGAAATATGATAAGCTGGACAAAAAACTTTGGACATGAGATACAAATTAATGAATGGGAAAAAATTTGGAACCAAAACTACAAAATGACAAAATCAGTTTCATACAAAGAAAATTATTATAAAGTATTCTATAGATGGCACCTCCCTCCAGCGAGATTGGCAAAAATGTATAAAAATTTATCACCAAATTGTTGGAGATGCCAACACAAAACTGGATCTTACTATCATATGTGGTGGACCTGTCCAAAAATAAAAACCTTCTGGAATACAATCAAAAACTGGTTAAAAGAAATCACACAACAAGACATAGATATCAAACCGGAAATTTTCCGATTGGGAAACATTAATCAAAAAATGCAAAAGAAATACCATTACATTATTCTACATATACTAACAGCGGCGAGAATAACGATAGCACAAAATTGGAAATCAAACGATATTCCCGAGGAAAGCAGTGTAATTAGTAAAATCCTGGACTGTGCCGAAGCAGATAAATTAACCATGGAACTGAAAGGAAAGGAAGACTCCGATTACTATGAAATCTGGAATTTATTTTACAATTGGTATGAAAAACGAAAACAAACAACATCAATGCAACAAATAGCCAAACAAAAACAAACAAGCCAAATAAGGCATATAGAAATTGAATTAGAGAATTTATAGGGAAAATAGTTATATTGTATTACTATATATGTATACTATGATATTACTAAACTAACAGCGCCTTACTTTTTCTGTACTATGATTATCATTACTACTTATACTATTACTAATATTACTATTGTTATAATATTATAAATATTATGGTTAATTGTACCATTACTACGTTTGACTTATAAAACACAATGCAAAATACGAGACAAAAATCGAAAACCACGTTAAATTAAATGTTAATATATATTTGCCGTAGAACAAACTATAGAAATAGAACAGCTTTATAGCTGTATGCGTTTTTTATGTTTTGTATATGTTTATATTGTACTTGTTAATGTCGTAAATGTTTTTCTTTTATATGTTTCTGTTTTTAAATGTAAATAACTCAATAAAAACTATTTTTTTTTAAAAAAAGATAAATAAATATAATTTGATCACTTTCCTTATTCAACAATATATTAATAAAATGTCACATTTTTTAAAAAATGAGCAAAACAAATCTCTCTTTTCCTTTCCTGTGTTCAGAATCTTGTTGCATTGAGAAGAAACATTCAGAACATACCTTATTTTTTTTCTGGTTAAAAATGCCATTTCTTCTCTTTGAGGCTCTAACTTTTCAGAATCTTAAATCATTGTCCTATAGTTCCCACCATATTCTATGACATCTCTTCATTAATCACTGTTATCAGTCATTTTATAGAAAGGCTTAATCCTAAAGTTTACTGCAGAATTTCTCTCTCTTGCATCTGGAAAAGTGATTGCTATTTCACAGCCAAAAACTCTGAAAGATTTCAGTTGCCTTGTGAATTGAACCTCATCATTTATATCTTCCTAATTTCTGTTAGCAGTTTGTTAGATCAACCATACAATGATGAACAATTCCATATTTTTTAACTAAATCTATAGGGTTTTTAAAAGCATGCTAAAAGCTGTTCTTGTGAAAGATAGAAGAAAGCAACACTTTTGCAGACTACCTTAAATTAAAATAGTAGCCATATAGAAATGTAGTGCTCTATTAATAAGCTTCTCCTTGTTTCATCTAAAATGCATCTTCACAAGCCAATTGTACGTATATTTGAATTAAATTATCAATCGGCCTGCTATAGTGCCTACTCATTCCATCCATATGCATGTGTGATGAGTGCCATTTAAGGTGCTGGGCTAAGATCAGTAAAACCCAGGTTTGAATTCACTCTCAGCAAGTTCACTGGGTGACTTTGGGCCAGGTTTTTTTCCCAACCCAATCTACCTCACATGTTGTGTGCAAGCTAAAGATTGAATGTTATGTCTGCTAACATGAATGAATGAATGATACAGTTTAGCCCATTCAGAAGGAGGTATAATGTCAGAGTGGAGTTCTTCAGTACCTTATATTTATTATAAAGGACAGTCCTTTATTTCAAAAAGTTGTCGTTTAGATATATTTGTTTTACTAAAACTGACCTTTGTCTTTTATTTTGGTCATTTAACCAAAAAGGAGGGCTAGGACTATCTAATCTTAAATTATACTTTAAAGCCTGTTGGATGAAGGAATGGGTTTTATTGAGAAATAAAAGAATGTTAGAATTGGAAGATCATAAGGATAAGCTTTGTCCGGCATGGGTTTTTATGGTATGACTTTAACTTTGTCCTCACCATGAAATTTATCCCTATGAGAGGAGTGCCATATTGAGAATATGGAATAAATACGAACTTGGGCTATAAGCAAAGGTAGTTTTATTGTCCTCAGCACAGAAAACATTTTCTAGAAGAAAAATAGCAGATGGACAGAAATGGTTAACATATCAAAATTTATTAATACAGAATGAAGGAGAAATTAAAATGAAGTCAAGAGAACAATTGACTGTAGAAGAATATAATTTTCAATGTTTTTCATATGTACAGTTAAAAGAAAGGTTTAATATGAATAAACAAACAAAATTGAAAAATCTAAAACAAAATTTGAAATGGAATTATATACAAATAATCAACATGTAATACAACAAATGTAAAAACTTGTGTTAAGATTTGAAACAGAAGTACATGTTAAAGTTTGTGTGGCAGAAAGTGCTGCTAATTTTGGACATAACATAAAGATGAATGCTTAGAGAGAATGTGGGTAACTGGTATTAAATTCACACCATGTCAAAATTTCAAAGATTTTTTTGAATAAAATGATGTACTATTGGTATGTGACACCAGCCACATCGTCAAACATTTATAAAGGTATTTCAATCTGGTGCTGGAAATGTGAAAAGCATGAGCGGACATGTGGGAAAACTAAGAAATTCTGGGTACAAATTCATGTAGTGATCCAAAGGATTTTAAAGGTTATTAATGCTAGGAAATGGAACTTTTCTTATTGACTTTTGGGCAATGAATTTGAAAAGATTCATGGTAAATTGGCACTGCATATGGTAACTGCAGTATAATGGAAGAATAATGAAATTACCACAGTGGAGAAATGGATTGTGAAAATTTCAGAATTTGCAGAAATGGTGAAACTGATCTATTTGATCAGAGAACAAACAATAACATGTGTTTTTTTTAAGACTGGAAGCTTTATTAGAAAATTCTATTCTTAAAACTAGAAGAAGGTGATACTCACTTTATTTGGGAAATAGTTGAAGTAGACTTTTAGATGTCACAGTGACTACAAATCCATATTCTTTTCATTCCATTTTCAATATAAATCTAGATCAAAAGAACAATTCATTAATTCATTTCCCAGAGTCTAATACTGTTTAAGAGATAAAGAATTATTTATTTATTTATTTTGCTGTTCTTATATGCCGCCCTACTCCCTGGGGACAAATTTGAATGGAATCATGCATTCTAAATAATTCAACTTGGAACAGCTTACCCCCAGAAGTTGTGAATGCTCCAACACTAAACATTTTTAAGAAGATGTTGGATAACCATCTGTCTGAAGTAGTGTAGGGTTTCCTGCGTAAGCAGGGGGTTGGACTAGAAGACCTCCAAGGTCCCTTCCAACTCTGTTATTATTATTATAACTTCATTGTAAGAAAACAGTACTTTCATGCACTGAAATACTGTAATATTGGTTTCATTCTCAAACATTAATCATTATTACCACATTAAGAAAGGTTCTTTATTCTTTTTGAAAGTTGGTAAAATCCGGTCAATGGATAATTTTGACCCATACTTGTGAAAAGTAAAACAAAACTTCAGTGGTTTCTCTACTTTTAATATTTCTTTCTCATAGTTTTATTTCTGTATCCAAATTGCAAATTATAAATAATAATCTAATAATCTGATGATTGCCCTAATAAAGTAAATGATTTGGCTTCCATGGAAATAGTTTTCTCATTACAAGGTGGAAAATATGGAGCAAAGTGTTTCAATTAATAAAACAGAAACATTTACAAAGCTGGAACGGTGTATTACAAAACTGGGGAAAATGATGAGAGAATATGGTTCACATCCTTGGTAACTAAACAAACTGCACAGCAGGAGAATACACCATGATAATTAGGGAATTACAGTTGTTAGTCACAGAAAATATGCTGCAGTTGTGGGTCAAAGATCTGAGGTCATGGCACAGGAAGCAAAATTGTAATTTAGAGACAGTGAGGAATTGGGGGCACACATTCGAGTATTGCAGATTTAAAGTCTACCTTGACGTCTGTCTGCTCTTGAAGACTAATTGCATTGACAGAAAACAAATACTGTACCAGGTTGTAAATTAAGACTTGAGATTTTTTTCGCATTACACGTAAAATCCAGTTATTGATAAAGGTGGTGATAAACGGAGTGAAACACGCACTCTGCATTTATCCTGGACTCAAATATCTTAGGTTGCTTACTTTGGTGGTTGATGGGATGTTCTCCAGTTGTAGCAATGTAGAGATTTGACAAGACAAGCGGTGAGTAGCTGGCCAGGTGTGCTCAGCTTGACTCTAAAATCCATAACCACAGCTCATCTTTGTCAATGTTAAGAACAGCGGGTGCCTACGGGTTTAGTATATTACAGATCAGAATAGGATCCTAAGCCTACTCCCTACTTCTTTAAATTGTGAGGAGGCATGAGGCTTTTAGGACAAAAATCCCTGCCTTTATATTTTTAACATATAATACAAAACTAATATTTAATAAACTAGAACAAACTATAAATGTTGGGATTTATAACACGAAAGAAACAAAGAGGAAAAAAATGTGGGATAACATTTAAGTGAAGATGTTGAATATTCATCGACCAAGAAAATGTTCAGACACACAGTTTAAAAAATATATATGATTTAGATTCCATACATTTGAACTGCATTTTATTTCTGTGGAACAGCTAAGCTTATAGTTAGTTAGTGAACCTATTAAAACCAATGGAACTGAAAGTCTCTTAATTTTGGCTGGATCATAGCTTTAGGGAGAAGTGCTTAGGAGTAAGAGTTACCAAAAGTCCAATCAATTGTCTCCTTTAAACTCGTCTTTCATGGGAAGCTACAAAAAGCTACAGTAAGCTGCCAGCATATTAATAGTTAGCTGAACTAATTAGATCCAGCTAATGTTGCAAAGTTTATTTCTGAAACATGGAAACAGCTGTTAGTGTGAAGTCAAAATCTGGCAATTATAACTATGATTATTCCTCAAATCTCAGAGGTCTTTGTAAAAGGTTTTCACCATAAATTTGGTATCACTTTAAGAAAAACTAAAGGCTTTTATAAACGCAGAGAGGCAGCAACAGAACAGCAGCAAAGTGCCTTTGAACACTGACAGAGACCCAGAATTACCTGTACAAATTTGAATACATTTCAGTTTTCATTGCTGCCTGCAGTGGTTTGTACTATATCTCACCCCCTATATCCTTGTAATACACCTGAACTGAGCCACAGGAAAAGACCCATAACACGCATGTTAAGAGACTAGTTCACTATTAAGTCGACTTCATTATTAGCTGGTATCTGACAACAAGAGTATAAAAATGAATTGCATACCGAATAAAACATATGCTGCATTTACACACTGAACTAATGACCCAGAAGCTTGGTATGATATATGAAATTGGTCAAAATGTGTATGTCCAGTCAAACTGAGAAGACTTTAAAGTGTTTGTTTGGACACAGCAAAATTGATGATGATTATAATGCATGTGTAAGAAATAGGATAAACGTAACTGAAACTTGGCAAAGTTTAACTTGGAAAGCAATACATTTGTATTTGCCTTACTCTTCTTTCAAGTCACACTGTTTACAATAGGCTATCATGTTGCAAATTTTATTGCTAAAATCAGATGGCAGAATGTCAAGTTATAATAGGATGTTATACTATATCATGATGCATGTTAATTTGATAGTGTCTGTGTTGAAGAAGCAGGATGGGAAGAGTCTTGATGCCTTTGAATTTTGGCATGGCAGAAGACTCCTGAGAATGCCATAAACAAGCAAGAAAACAAATTGATGGATCATCAAATAAATCAACCCATAGTTTTCACTTGAGGTACAAGTGATCAGGCTGAAATTATCCTACTTCAGATACATTATGTGAAGACCTAACTCTCTAGAGAAGATTCTAATACTGGGAAAGGTGGAAGGAAAGAGAAGCAAAGGATGACCAGGTAGCAAGGTGGATGGATGGATTCACTTACAGTGGGATAAGTGCATCATTGGAAGACCTGAAGGAATAGATTATGGATAGATGGTTATTTTGAAAATCTATCTATGTGGTCCCTAGGAGTCAAAAATGACTTGATGGCACATAATCAGTCAAGTGCCTGTGCAAACCTCACTTTAAATACTCTGATAGATGTCTCCTATAGTAGCTCTAATATTTCTTAATCTCTGGACTGAAATAGCTCCCTGACTTCCCATTTGGTCATGTATAAAATATGAATCTTGATCAAGATAAGGGAACTTTCAACATAGTTTTCTTTTATTACAAAAAAACATTTAATTCTTAATAAAAGACCTATCAGATTTAGCCCATATTGTCACAACTTTGCACCAAGTCGTTGGTCTTACCAGATCATAGTTACTCCAGAATATTCTGGAATATTCTAGATATGAATATATTGGATTGCAATGCCAATTGATTATCCAAGTAGTGTGACAGGGCATGTATACCTTGGACATGACCAAAGGAGATTTATAATTTCTTCTTCTTCTTTTTGTATAGTTTCCAGGGACATGAAAATTAGTTTGGTTATCAGTCAAACCTTACACCAAAGCATACAAGCACTTTCACTTTTCAAGCTTCAGCATTCCTAATTAAGTAGAAATCATTTGCATGGGCAATTTTTTTCTCCTTCTAAAAGCAGGGTCTATGTGTGCTTTTCTCATCATGACAGAACTCAATATATGTGTCTCCCTGGCAAGTATCCTCTATGCCAACAATTACCAGGACTACTCCTATTTACCCATCTAGGTTTAAGGATAGTGCTTACCAAATGAATTGGCAATTTAGCATCTCTCACATTCCATACAGTTTACGGAGGATCTTGGCCCATCTCCTATGAAATCTATGCACTAGGAATTGTCTAATGAGAACTATCTACTGAATAATAAAAGGCTAAACTGTTTTTTCCCTCCCAGATAAATGCGTGCCAACCTAATTGTAAATTATGTCCTTCTAATGTCAAAATCCTCCTATTCTTTAATATAATCCAATCTTTTATCCATGTTAGGGCTGTTGCTTGATAATATAGCTCTCAATCAGGGAGCGCAAAGCCTCCTTTTTCTTTGTTATCCTGCAGTAGTTTTAATTTGATCCTCGGCTTTTTCCCTTGCCAGATATATTTTGTCACTAATTTATTTAAATTTTCAAAAAAAGGTTTTCCTAATTTTATTGGCATTACTTGAAATAAGAATGATAATCTTGGTAATATATTCATCTTAATGGTCGTTATCCTCCCTATAAGTGATAGTTGAATATTTTTCCATCTCTCTAAGTCTTTTTTTATTTGTTGCATTATTTTATTATAGTTATCCTCCATAATTGATGAACACTTTGCCGATAACCAAATTCCTAGGTATTTTACTTTTTTTGTTATTTGCATGTCAATTTTGTCTTCCAACTCTTTCCTGTTTTTTGGTAAGGTTTTTGGTTATTATTTTTGTTTTATTTTTGTTTATTTTAAGTCCCGCTATCTCACCATATTCTTCTATCTTTTGGATTAATTTAGGTCCTGATTCTAATGGCTCCTCTATTATAAAAACAAGGTCATCGGAAAAGGCTTGCACTTTATATTCCTCTTTCTGGATTTTTAAACCTTTTATATCATGGTCTTTTCTAATTTTTGTCAGTAATACTTCTAATGTTAGAATAAATAGAAGAGGAGAGAGTGGACATCCTTGTCTTACCCCTTTTGTAATGCCAAATTGCTCTGAGGTATCTCCATTCATTATTACCTTTGCTATTTGTTTTGTGTAAATTTTTTCTATCATTCTCCCAAATTTCTCCCCAAATTTCATATTTTTTATTTGTTCAATCATGAATTTCCAATTCAAATTATCAAATGCCTTTTGGGCATCAAGGAAAACCAATGCAACTTGTTTTCCTGGATGTTCTTCGTAATACTCTAGGACAGTGATGGCGAACCTATGGCACACGTGCCAAAGGTGGCACATGGACCCATATCTGAGGGCACATGAGGCATTACCCTAGGTTAGCTCCAGCGTGCATGTGTGCACTGGCCAGCTGATTTTCAGCCTTCTTTTCGGCCATTTTCGTTCTCCCCAGGCTTCAGGAAAGCCTCCTGAAGCCTGGGGACAGTGAAAAACAGCCCAACAGGCCAACCAGAAGTCCGGAGGCTTTAATGAGGCCTGTGTGCATGCGCCGGGGGGGCAGTGTGGGGGGTTGTGCACATGCGCTGGGATGCGGGAGGGTTGTGCACATGCATGGAGGGGGAGGGCATTGCATTATGGGTGTGGACACACACATGCGTGCTATCTCGCACACGTGCACCCTTTTGGCACCCGAGCCAAAAAAGGTTTGCCATCACTGTTCTAGGAAATTAATTATTGTTCTCATGTTGTTTTTTATCTGTCTGTGTGGAAGGAAACCATTTTGATCTGAGTGGATATGTTCATTTAATATTCTCTTAAGTCACTCTGACATTATTGAGGCAAATATTTTGTAGTCCGTGTTCAACAGTGAAATTGGTCTGCAGTTTTTGATTTGTTGTTGATCTGTTTCTTCCTTTGGGATCAGCGTGATAAGTGCTTTAGTCCACGATGCTGGTATTTTTGCTTCTTCAAGTGTTTCATTACATATTTCCAACATTATCCCTTCTAATGTTTCTGATATCCTTTTATATAGCTCCGCTGGAATTCCATCAGGACCCGGTGATTTATTGTTTTTCTGTTTCTTCACCGCGCTTTCTAATTCTGTTGCAATTATTGGTCGATTTAGCATCTCTTTCTGTTCTTTTGTAATTGGATTTAAATTCTGCTGTCTAAATATTGTCTTATTTTATTCTCTGAGATGTTGTCCTCTATATATTTCAACCCCAAGATGAATTGTCAAGGAAGCAATGCTCTTTTGATTTCAAGATTATGAACTTTTAATTTATAAAACAAGACAACTATGCTGGGTCTTCAATTCCCATCAATCTAGCCAATATTGCGCTTAATGTGGGATAATAGACTTCCAGTTCAAAATATCCAGAGGGTTATATCCAGGGGTGGGTTCTAACTCACTTCGCCACCAGTTTGCTTCCTCCCACACCACGTGGCTGCATGCGCACATGCGCAGTGCCAAAAACCAAGCTTCTGCATATGCGCAGAAGCAAAAACAGCTTCTGTGTGTGCACAGAAGCCAAAAACAAGATGGCCGCACCTATGGTGCCACCATTAGAGCCGGTTCGGAGAGCAATCGCTCCTAGTTCAGCGAGCGGGGGGGAATTCCCGCTACCAGTTCTATAGAGCCGGTCCGAACTGGGAGCAACCCACCTCTGGCATCATCATTGGGAATGAATCCCACTGAAATCATTGAAGCATACTGCAAATTTCAATATACATGTACTGAATTATAAACTGTAATTTCAAACTCTATACAGATCTATAATCTAAACTGCAATTTCCCCCAGTTCTTTCACATGTTCGCAATTGACCTTATCACTCATACTATCAATGTCCATTCCTAAGCACAGCTAAAAGATGAGAATAGTACAGGAAGTCATAAACACACCTTGAGAACTTACTGAGAGCTAATTGTCAAGTGGTATAAGACTCAATAAAGAAATATTGATAGAAAGTATCTGGCATTTTTCTCAAGGATGAATGAGACCTGAATGATATATATCAGGGGTGTCAAACTCAATTTCATTGAGGGCCGCATCAGGGTTGTATTTGACCTCAGGGTGGGGGCAGGAAGGGTGTGGCCAGGGTGGGCATGGCCAGCTCGATGTCACTCATGTCAGGGGCACCTGTGGCCGCCCAAGTGTTCTGCCAGCGAAAATGGGCTCCTGAGCTCAGTTTTCGGCTGCCACGGCCTCCTTCAATCCTCTGCCAGTGAAAACGGAGCTTGGGAACCTGTTTTCACTAGCAGAAGCACCGCCAGCCAATCCTTCGCTGTTTCCAGGGCGGCCCCACAGGCCAGATCTAAGTACCCTGCGGGCCTGATCTGGTCCCCGCTGCCCATGAGTTTGACACTCCTGATATATATGAATGCATATGACTTTATGATTTAGGCCTAAGATGAGGGGAAGTGGTTTAATTGTTCACATAGAGAAAAACATTGCATGTTGAGTTCTTTTTCAGTTTATGTTAAAGTCCTAAATAATCTAAGATGGATACATCTCTCTCTCTCTCTCTCTCTCTCTCTCTCTCTCTCTCTCTCTCTCTCTCTCTCTCTCTCTCTCTCTCTCTCTCTCTCTCTCTCTCTCCCTCCCTCCCTCCCTCCCTTCCTCCCTCTCTCTTTTTTTTCCTAATTGATTGATAATGACTAGGATCCATATAGCTAACAAAACTCAACTTAAAAATTCCATATTGTAATTTCAACTTTAAATTGCTATAAAATTTGTACTGCATGGATGATTGTATGATTTTTACCTGCACAGCTGCTTCAGCTATAATCACTCCAGTTCTCAACAAAGCCATCTTCCTGCTTGCTTTATTTTCAATAATAATAAGTGATTTGGTTTCCCACCAATCAGCAGGGGAGTTCCAAGCTGTCACAACATTCCTAATCCAGTGGAAAATGATTTTATTGTTGGAAAAAATGAGGAGTGTAAAAGTTGCATGACAGATGGGATTGCACATGGAAAAATAGTCTCTGAGGGAATGGCACATTTGAGCAGTAGAGAAAGATTCACACAAGGAATATTGGCTGTGAGTCAAAGGTAAAGCTTATAATCATATTGACCATTTGATGGTCTTCCTAGATTTAGGTCCATTGACTATGCTTAATGGAAGGATGAAAAGCAGCTAATATGAACCATAAAGGTCCATTAGATGCAGCAATGTTTCAAAAGTCCAAGCGGTTACTCAAACTACAAATGTCTAAAACTTAAAATACTAGTTTAATGGACAACTTGAGAGGGGCACACTTTAGGTACTTATACTTCTTTTCAATCAAATCACGTATAAGTAATAATGGAAAGAACATATAAATATATAAATAAGGACTTCAGCATCATATTATATTTCTATTTAAATGTCCCTTCCAAAACCAACAATTTCAAGCATCAGAAATATATTTCCCAAATATTTTACTTGTGCATGTATTTACCTTTTGTAAAATCACATACTGTATGGTTTCATCATTTCATGTTGCTACTGTTTGGTATCATTATTCAAATGGTTTCACTTGTCAGTTATTTTCATCAACAAGATACCATGTAATATCAATTTGGTACTGCCAAAATTGTTTCCAAAAAAAAATGAAATAGTTGCATTGTTGGAATTTTCTAAAGTTGGTGTGGCTTATTTTGTGGGTGTGACTTGCCAACGATGTGACTGGGTGGGCGTGGCTTGCCGGTCATATATTAGTTATTTCAAAGAGATGTTACTACTATTTTTGCTATTTTATACCTTACATGAAAAGCTTTGCATACAAAGTGCGTGTTACACCATGGCAACACAGCAACCTTTATATGCAGAAAATGCTATAGTTAAAAGACAAGCAAGTCTCATACAGCATTTTTGGTTTCAGTCATGGATTCCTTAGACGAAAATATTGAGGACTGTTAAAAGAACAGTATATTTTAACAGTCCTCAATGTTTTTGTCTAAAGATTAACAGTATAAAACTGTATAAAATTAATAGTATAAAAGGTTAAGCTTTCGGAAAACGCCCACTTTGGGAAGCTTTAGGAAAAAGCGAAGGAAAAGTGTCAAATGCGAGCTTATTATTTTCAAGCGAAGGGACGGGGAAAGACTTAATTGTCAGGTTTCTGGGAATGCGCATAAGAATTTTTTTAAAAAAATTAAAAAACAATTTTTTAATGGCAGTGCCCAGGCACTGGCAACCGACTGCACCGGTACTGTGATGTCACCAGCAGGCCGCTACCGGTGCTATAGAGTGGACCGCACCGGTAGGAACCCACCACTGGTTTATACACCTGCCTGTCTTGCCTGTTTTATGTAAATGAGTGGGAAAGTCTTGTGGGTGTTGGTTGTTTTGGAATATACTTTGTTGTTGGTAGTTTATTTATTTGACTGAGAAGTTTTATCTGTGTTCAGTATGACCCATGGTGTTTTGAAAACTGTGATACAAAGGCTCATAGGGAGTAAGGTTCTTTCTAAGATTGTTAAATTGCAGTTTTTGTTCTTTGGTTATTAAGTTCATACAAAGATAGCTGTAGTTTATCAAGATGTTGGTTGACTGTTTGATAAGAAGGCACTGAGTTGCTGTGTGTTGAGCAGATATACTATTGTTAGATCTTTGGTTATGTTAGATCGTGGATTCAACACAGGAGACCGACTTTGACAACAGCTCTTTATTTGAGATAAAAGCACAACCAGCGAAAAGCCTCTGACAGCTTGCCTTTTTATAGGGGCTGTCAGCAACACTTGTAACCAATTCAAAATGTGGCAACCAATGGAGGTTCAGCATTTTCCCTCCATAATGCTGGACCTGGGTGAAACCAGTTATTCCTAGCCAGAACATAACAGGTCATATCTTTTGACAGATCTGTAGATAAATTTCAATTGAACAGTGGTTGATCAGGAGTGTCATGCTTCTAAGAATTCTCTTGCGTTTTTTCATCTGACTTGTTTTAAGATTTCCATTGTTTCTTAGGAGAAATTAGTTACAAAATGAACTGCAAGGACTGCAAACATCACCACATAGAAAAGGCAGGCAAAAAGATCAGCAGAAAGTACCTACAAACACCATCCAGATGTCGAGACACAACGACATTTCATTAATCTCCTGCCACACAACCTCAGAAATAATGGCAACTCAAACTAGAGCCATAATAGATATGTAACCTCTGCCAATCTATGAGCCTTGCTTTTCCAAAATTATTGCACTGATTATCTTACCTAGTAGATAAGTAGCCGAAAGTCAAACATGAGAACTCCACCAATCTGACATGGTAACATTGACTACATAAAAGAAAAATGTTTTATGAAACTAATCAACTAGGCATTCAACTGTCTAATAATCTAAGACAATTTTTTTTGTGTCTGTGTGTGATGACTTGCACAGTTATTTCAGATATTTTGGTAGGAGTTTTGCAAATAAGCTTTTCATGTGGGGATTACATGAATATGATAGCAAATGGCTGAATGTTTATTTGCAGAACTAAATAAAAATCCTCTATAGCATAGGAAACTAGAGCCACATATCCAAGAGGACTTGAAGGTCTGTGTTTCTGGAACATACAACTTAACAAATTTTATACACTGATCGATAATATTGCATTGAATGAAATGACACATCGCTGCTGCTTAAGGGGAAAATATCACAAATTCTGGGTGACAAACAGCATTTAACCTGTAGCTATACCATACAACTGTGTTTCATTTTGCCAGGCAAAAATGAAGAAGGTTAAAGAATTATAGTAGATAAAATTCATAGATATAGGATAGATAGGAGGGAGGGAGAGAGGGAGGGAGGGAGGGAGGGAGGGAGAGAGAGAGAGAGAGAGAGAGAGAGGGAGGGAGAGAGGGAGAGAGGGAGAGAGAGAGAGATCAATTATAGTTCAAAAAAGCTTCACATTACAGACATATAAAATTCATTTTAATTGGATTATAAGGAGCTCTATAGTAAAATATACAAATTTTGGATGAAACTAAACCAGGAAAAAGACTAGTAGAAAACCTGATTACCGGAGAAAGACAGAGAGCTGTTTCATTAGATAGTATAAACATAAGCAACTAATACTGAGAACGGAATCTCTTAAATGTAGCTTATATATAAATGTAATGTTCACGCATTTCTGAAATCATGTCACAGAATGAATATTTCAGGACATACAGTACATTGTTTCTATTTCTCCCATAATATGTTTCTGAAAAAGATGGTAAAATAGATGAATTTTCATGGTAATTTGAAAATGAGGTGAAATTGTGACAATGAGCCACCCACTGATTATTCTCAGCCATGTCTTGGGAAGCATCTAACAGCTGGTTAACATAACTACAGTATACCACTGCTTAAATGTAGAGCAATTAACCTTTGGCTGAATTCTCCTACTTCCAAGCTGGGCCATTTCAACTCATTCTTGCCCACCTGCTAAAATCTGACGTTTTTCTCATGATCATAAAATGATTCCAATATTCCAAATCAGGAAACGCTGAGATTAAGGTAAATGTTCAGAAAGATTTTTTTAAAAACTCAAAAATCTACAAAGACCACAGATGCATGCCACATAGTTTCTATGACCAATCATCTCAAATTAGCATATAGTCTGATACTCTGTGTATATTGGACATTAATATTAATTCTTAATTCCAGGAACTCGTCATATGTGTCTGGCTGAAACAATTCTGAATGGGAAGTTCAATTAGTAAATAAAAATAACTAGTATATAGAAGAATAAGACTTACTGACTTGCCCTCTCTCTGTGAGGGGACAAAAAAGGGTGGGAAAATGGGTCTGTCATACATCCTGTATGACAGAATGTAATCGGAATGAAACAACTAGTGATATTTGTAGTATCTATCTCTCTGTATCACATGTTCACTTAGTGACCATTTCGCTTAACAACCAAGTTGTTGGAACAGAATGCAGTCCCTAAATGAGGACAGAGTGTAAATCATAATGATACGTAATTTTTCTGGTTACATTTATTTATTTATTTTATTTATTTAGATGCTCTTATAGGCCGCCCAATCCCGTGGGACTCAGGGCGGCGTACAACATGAATAAGAAACGTACATTTAAAAACAATGATCATAATTTAAATTAAAAATATAATTAAAGAAAAAGAAACATTATAAACGCAACATTCAGGGGGGAATCTGATTATCTTATTCACCCCATCTGCCGGAAGAGCCATGTTTTTAAGGCTTTACGGAAGGCCAGCAGGGTGGGGATGATCCGGATCTCTGGTGGAAGTTGGTTCCAGAGGGACGGGGCTCCCACAGAGAAGGCCCTTCCCCGTGGCCCCACCAACCGACATTGTTTGGCCGATGGGACCCGGAGGAGGCCCTCTCTGTGGGACCTAACCGGTCTTAGAAAGGTATGTGGTAGGAGGCGGTCCCGCAGGTAACCTGGCCCTGAGCCATGTAGGGCTTTAAAGGTCAAAACCAACACCTTGAATTGCAACCGGAGACTAATTGGCAACCAATGCAGCTGGCGGAGGATAGGTGTTACGTGGGTGTATCTCGGTACACCCACTACAGCTCGCGCAGCTGCATTCTGTACCAATTGCAGTCTCCGGATGCTCTTCAAGGGTAGCCCCACGTAGAGCCCGTTACAGTAGTCTAGCCGTTTACTGAGACATTTAATAACATTGACAGTTTGAAATTGGTATGAGTATTAAGATGGGAAACCACTAGGAAATCCCAGATAGACCAAGATGTTTAAAAAGGAGGACAAGGGAAAACCACTTTCATACTGTTGCCAAGAGTATGTTTGCATCCATAAAGTCAACCTTGACTTGAAAGAGACTTAATCCAACAAGGTTGGAAAACCTTCAGGTATTAAGCAGAAGCAGCAGCTTGCAACAAACCAAGATGATGTCATATGTGTCATCATGCTAATGCATAATTTGCATGAGGACATCATCACACAGATGGTCCTTTGTCCCTTTGACCCCTCCCATTACTGTGGCATTAATATGGGCGATGGGATCCTACATTTATTCCTAAGGGGATCTGTGCCTTTCCCAGGCCCTTTGCCAGACATCCTGCAAGGACAGCATCTGGACTAGCATTATATGAGTATGGGAGCATCCAGAGTACAAAAGTTTGAAACACAACCCTGTCTTTCACTTATATCCTTGGATTAAGAATTTGGGCACACATCAAGTTTCTAAATTCAATTCCCTTAAATGCAACAAGTGAATATTTGCTCTCGTTGCAGAGAGATGTTGACCAGGCATTGTTCTCTTCTTCCATTGCCCACTGCATTAAAGACTTTAATTAGTCTTTGCCCACTGCATTAAAGATAAAGACTCCTTGAAATCCAGCACAATTCCTACTAACTTCCATGACACAACCATAAAGAGATTTTTGTTTCTGGACACAACACACAAATGCCTTCTTCTAGGATGGGATGATGATGATCAGAGGTGTTTCCGGACACAACACACAAATGCCTTCTTCTAGGATGGGATGATGATGATCAGAGGTGGGTCCCTCCCGGTTCTGGCTGGTTCTATAGAACCAGTAGTAACTTGGCGGCCTGGGTCGCTAGAACCGGCAGCAACCCAGGCCTGTCACGCCCCTGAGCTGGTTCTCCCAGCGGCGCCATAGGCGCCACCATCTTGTTTTTATCTTTTGAACATGCGCAGAAGCTTTTTTAAAGTTCTGCACATGCTCGCTCATGCAACACGCCCGCGCCCCTGCAGCGTGTCCCTGAACGAACCAGCAGCAAAGAAAACCGGAACCCACCCCTAATGATGATGATGGTGAAGATGTCTTCCCAATCCAGCTTGAGGATTCCATTTCTGATCTCCTACCTCTTACCTCCAGAAGTTGTGAATTCTCCAACACTGGAAGAAGAGATTAGACACCCATTTGTCTGAAATGGTATAGGGTTTCCTGCCTGAGCAGGGGGTTGGACTAGAAGACCTCCAAGGTCCCTTCCAACTCTGTTATTCTAAATTCTAAAACTGATCAGGCTCAATCCTGCTTAACTTCTAAGTCTAGACACAGTTGCCTGGATATTGCCACCTAGTGAAAATGAGGTAATCTAGATCAAAACAGGAAAAAGGCCATCCCAATCAGACCAGAACTGGAATTACAGAGTAACCAAAGAAAGATCAAGAGTAAAATCTGTTTGCCTCAAAAATTTTAATCAGAGAGTCAAATATGAATGAAGGTGAATATACGTGTCCCATGATAATGTTGCAGGATCCAATCTGGGTCAGTCACCGGGACCAGAGGTTTTGTCATCTGAGCTTTCGGACTCATGCTGGAGCCAACTTTCAGGGTACTTCTCAAATACTTGGCTTGAGAGAAGTTCCCAGAGGATGGGCTCCAGCATGAGTCCAAAAGCTAGGAAGATGACAAAACCTCTGGTCCCAGTGACTGACCCAGATTGGATCCTGCAGTCAAATAAATATGAGCTCATGTGAACAGAACACATGAACTGCACCAAAGATATCTATAATAAAAGCATTTATTAAAGGTTCGCCTAGCTGGCTGACCTTGAGCATACATCAAAAACATCAAGATGGCAGCCGTGATAGTGCAATGAAAGCTGTACTTGTTTTTTTATGTGTTTTATACACAAAAAAATAACAGTGCTTCAATTGCACCATTGTGGTTGCCATCTTGACTTTTTTAACCATACCCTGCACATACCCCTGCACATACCCTGTAATTGTAATTATATACCATGTTATACCCAGTGTTTGATTATGATTATTATATTCCTTGCTCACACATTCAATTTTGCTGCTGATTGTGCCTATCTTTCCCTCTTGGAGAGTTTTATCTCAGTTTTATTTCTGCTTCCCATCTTTTTATTCCCCCCCTTTCCCCCCCCACCCAAATATATGCATTGCTTCGTGTTTTCTTTCTTTGGAAAGAGAACACTTTTTCTTTTCAAGGAAAAAAACAAACAAAACTACCTCCTGAAAAGACTCAAGTAGGCCATGAAGGATCCGTTTCGTATCATTTTTTGTCTCCCTTCAGAAGTGCAGGTGCAAGCAGTGGGCGTAGAAAGAAGCTCTGATCCTCTTAGAGAAGGTCATTTCCACCATTGCTATAATGGTTAAAAGGCACCAGCTCCTTCCTATCTGTCATCGGCTGGGCCTTAATGTTTGGGCTTGTGGGTTTTGTTCAGTGCAAGTGGGCATGCTCTCTTTCTCAGCCATTTACCAGCAGATTTGCTGGCATGTTGCCCACCTTAAGTACCGTGTAGGCAGGATGGCGCCTCTGCTACTTAAAACAATATTTAATGTTTTACATCACTGCGGGCTTGCAGATTAATTTCCAAATCCATGAAGTATCAGCGGATCAGCATGAGGCTCGCTAATGCCACACTAGGAAATAATGCATGAGGGGAAGAGCTTAGTCTACAGAGTGCAAGAAATTAGAGGGAATATTAGCTACAGAAAAAAAAAATTCCAGCCTGGGATAAAATGTCCTTCTCCTACAGAGGCGCATACAATGGGCTTGGGGAGGAGAAAAGCACATTCAAAGGTAAGAGAATCTGGGCAGAGCCTTAGATACAGTTCTTAGATGTAGGCAATTCTAATCTGCACTAAAAGAAATCCTCAGAGAAACAAACGCATCTTTTGGAAAAGTCTATTACTTCATGCAGACACTAGGATAGGATTTTTCATTTCTCAAAATATATGACTGAAGGAATAACAGAGACTTTAAATTGAACATACGAATTTACTCTGACCTTCATAAGGAGGATTGAATTAGCCTGAGAACAGCCATTTTATCCTATCTTGCTACATGTGCGCTGCACACGCATCACCATGTTGCGCACGTCCCCTCATGCGATTTTGCTTCCTGCACATGCGTGGAAGTGAAATCTCACCGAAATCTCACACGCGCATACCCTCACGAGATTTCGGCGAGATTTCGCTTCCGTGCATGCGCAGGAAGCAAAAAAAGCCAAAAAATTCCCGAAAAAAGATGGTGCCATGTGACGGACCGGAGCCATTTCGCAATCTGCCAGCTGCTACCGGTGCCATAGAGAAGACCGCACCGGTAGGAACCCACCCCTGATTTTATCCATAAACCAAGCTTTTGAGATAGTGTGGGCCAAAGTCCTTTAAATCTTCAAGACGATGGCTTAAAAAGAAAGAAAGAAAGAAAAATTGGCTCCAGAGGCCAATTAGACGAGTTTCATTAAGATGGGCCATTTATACTTTTTTGTAATGGAGGGAAATCTGTTTATAATCTGTTTACAGGACTTACCAGTCAATAATGATTTAGGAACAAAGAGTAATCAGAGGGGGAAAGATCTACAAGTGGCCTCTTAGCAGTAGACATCTGGAGAGCAGCAGAGTGAAGAGCGAAATATCTGGACTGCAAAAAGCTGAGTGACTATTAGAGAGCAGCAAAGAATTGACAAGACTTCCAAATTATGAAGAGATGTCATTTAATTTTATTTAAATGATATCTTACACATACACTCATACACACACACCCCACACACACAGACACACATACCCTGAATCAGAGTATGTTTTCTTTTTAGTGGTGCATTGGTGGCGCAGTGGTTAGAATGCAGCACTGCAAGCTACTTCTGCTGACTGCCGGCTGCCTGAAATCTGGCAGTTCGAATCTCACCAGGCTCAAGGTTGACTCAGCCTTCCATCCTTCTGAGGTGGGTAAAATGAGGACCCAGATAGTTGGGGACAATATGCTGACTCTATAAACTGCTTAGAGAGGGCTGTAAAGCACTGTAAAGCGGTATATAAGTCTAAATGCTATTGCTATTTTCAGCACCATTGCATTACCAGCATCCATCTCTGTACAGGGAGGGAGGAAGTTCAAATTCTCCCTATCCCTGCACACTAAAGCATCAAAAAGCATCTGAAGACATGAGCATAGTAATCTCTGGTGTGTGTATATATGAAGATGTTTTGTGCATGTATCTATTTATTTCTATATGTAACCATGCATAGGGACCACACCCATAGTCAGTTGTCAGTTTCCTTGGGAGCTATTAAGATAGTCAACCATTCTCTGTTATCTTTCTCTGTAGCACCGGAAAATGTTTGCTATGATACAGTTGAATTGTGTTTTCTCTTGCACTCACTAGTGGTAACCTATTTCTAATTGTTACAGAACGTATTCACCAGATACAAGTTTCTGTTCAGAAATTGCTGCCCATTTTTGCATAGTTTGAGTAATGGATCAAGTCCTCTCTTATTCTGTTTTCAAAAGGAAATGTATGCTTACTTCTGATAACACATATTCTGATCTTGTGGCTCATTTCATTTATTGCTCATCAATTAATCAAAATTTCGTCCTGATGTAATCCAATTGTAATCTCGGCAGCTTAAAGATACAAAAAACAAAAATACAAAAAAATGTTTTTAAAATATGAAATCATACAATGCCAAACATAGAGGTATCATAAATCAAAATACGGATAAAAATTTGGCCACTTTTTGAAAGATCTCCATCTTCAGCTTCTTCCACTAGGTGGCCAAGGTAAGAGGGGTTGCAAACAAATTTAATAAATAAATAAATGAGGTAGGTGCAGATCTATACTCAAATAAAAGATCATTCCAAAGGTTGGTCCTACCACCGAAAAACAATTGAGCATTGGTTCCATTGGCCTCCCCAAAGTTTTAAAACTTCATTTGTAATTGTTTTTGGTGAAATATTTCTCTGTATATATAATTTATCCTTTAGTTCCAGTATCATTTAATACATTTTCTTATTGACCACAAGCTACTACCCATGCTTACACCTGTCCCTTGATTGAAAATATAACTAAGGGACTATAACTCAAGAGTCAAGTACATGTCTTGCATATAGACTAAATCTGCCACCCACTATATGAAAGGCTTTGGGAGCAGATGATCTGAAAGACCTTTGCTTTGGATCTGCTGCAGAAAGTATCAGGTGAGTTGGAGTAACTATTTGTCCTGTAAATTTCAGATTCTGTGCACCTTCCTGTGTCATTTCTTATGTCCCAATTTGCTTGGACATGAGGAATTGCCACAATTAGGCAACTTGCTATTTTGAACTTGATGTACACTCAGGATCAATTTATGTTGCTCATTGGGCATCAGCTCCACAATGGATATCTACTGGAAAAAGGCAAAGCAAACCATCCTGGATGTGAATTAATTAAAATACAGAAGGATGATCTGGTGTACAGAATAGAAGACTGACAGTTGTGAGGGACAACTACAAGAGGTTTTGTTTTGTTTTGTTTGTTTGTTTGAGCCAGGCTTGTCCTGGCTATAAGGAATTCAGCCACCCATGTTAACCACTAAGAGACATCACAGATGGGTATTTACATACTTACTGTCAAACCTGATCCCTCTATAGGATGAATAAAATGGTCTAGGAGGTGGCCGTTTTGATGCCAGCCAGACGTCTGAGAGCATCATTGCATCTGTTATACTGCACTGACCTCTGGTCTTGAGTGTTATAATTTAAGAACCAGCTGTATATTTAGACACACGAAACTACAGTAAGTCATCTTAGCTGAGTAGGACAGTGTTGTTCCTTCGAATATCATCTCCAGAGAGAAGTCAACCATGTAGCTCCATGACCGGGACAGGTGCATTCTACAGTCACAACCACAGCAGGTGTCAACTTAGCTTGGAGTTGTAGAATCAGGCCCCAAGTTTATCTTCAAAAGAGTTCTTTTGGAGAAAAAGCAATGGTTCAAACCAGAGCAGAGAAAATGATTTTTCAGAATGTCATATATTTAATTATTTGATTATTAATCTCCTCATCCTTTTTCAAAACTGCTTACCTGAATCGTATGCAATACATTTATGGACTACCCACCCAGGCCAAAATATGCAGAAAATATTGCAGTTAAGTTATACGCATCATTGATTATGATTATCCTGTATTAATACAGGAGTTCCTTTATACACAGAGCTTCATTTGCAGATGGGACTAATTGACCATAGTGGAAAATTGTAAGACATTCAGAGATACCTACAGAGAGATGCAGAAAGGGACAGAGTCATGTTTGTTCAACGTACAATACAACAAAATGAAACCAAAAATCAAACAAGGCAAAAGATTTGTGGATACCGCAATCCTATGTACTGTTACATGAAATGTCAGGGGGAATGACCTCTGAATAAAATAACCATGAAATTATACTCCAGTTGCCTACAGCTTCAAAGTTTTCTCTTATAACAAAGTATATTGATCAGCAAATAACCCAGTCTGACACATGAGAAAACCAAGATGATCATAGGAAAATCAAGGACAATAGTTCAGACCAGAGGTGGGTCGCTCCCGGTTCGGACCGGTTCTATAGAACTGGTAGCGGGAATTTCCTCCCGATCGCCGAACCGGGACCGATCGCCAGCTGGCCACGCCCCCAAAACGGCTCTCTCGGTGGCACCATGGGCCGCCCCATTTTGTTTTTGACTTCTGCGCATGTGCAGAAGCTGGTTTTTGCTTCTGCACATGCGCAGAAGCTGAGTTTTCGGCACTGCGCATGCACGCTCGCAGGGGGCGGCCATGCGGCACGCAAGGCACACATGCCCATGCAATGCGGGAGCAAGTGAACCGGCGGCAAGGTAAGTTAGAACCCACCCCTGGTTCAGACCTCAAATTCAATCTCCTACTTACAATAGCACCTCCATGTTGTCAGATTTAATTTCACTGTTTGTCCTTTAGGCTCCAGAGGCTTGAAAATCTGCTGTCATTTAACAGCAGCAAAAATACCAGAAGCCAAGCTTTCATTGCTTTCAACTGAAAATGCTCGATTGCCTGGGATTGGCTAAGCCTCGTGTTCCTCATGCTGGCTGAAGAATTCTGGGAGTTGAAGTCCACACTCTTCAAGCTGCCAAGGTTGAGAAACACTTGCTTAATCAATGGTCTGAGATTCCCACATGGTCTCCCATCCAAGCACTTGTCCCTTCTTCACTTTTCAAGAGCAGCTTGATACCGCCATCTGCTGAGATGACTTAAAATAGGAATGATTTGCTTTGCACAGCAAAGATCCCACAGCAAAGGTCCCAAACTTGTAGGAGTAGGGAAATTCCTGTCTTGAACCTTTAAAAGCCACAGTATTTTAATACAGCTACCTAATCCTCTTTAGCAAGTACACCAAAAAGGACACTTCACCAGAGAGAAGATATTTGAACGAGGCATATCCTATCTGTTACAGGAGGAAGGGGCAATTGGGATAAAGTTGCTGCTTAAGTAGCAAGCAAGCCCCTATTTTGTTGCCCTTGGATTGCTTCTGCATGGAAACACTTACAAATTGATAGTAAAGTTTCCCACCATTTTGAGGGAAGCAATTATAATGTAAGCTCTTAAAAAGAGCTCAACAATGGTTTTTGTGCATGTGCACATGCATATACACACAAAGTATTGTCAAATAGCTGAACCCTGGTTCCTTAGGCAAAACTCCCAGAAAATAGGACTGCACAGATCTGCAAAGAGAGAGACTGTTGAATTGTTGTAGGTAACTAACATTGCCCTTTGCGGTCTACGTAGTCTGGAGTTTTTTTTTCTATATCTCAAGAGATACTTAGACTGGAATGTAAACAGAAACAATCCTGTTCATAACAGCATTTATGAAAGGCATCCACATCATAATTTCATCCCTTCCAATCCCCATATAACACACCACAGTCATTGTGAGTGGGCAGCCTACAAATGTGATTAACATATATAAATAAAATAAATACAATTGTTACGATGGTCTCTCAGACACTCAGTCGTTGCCTACTGCTAGTCCCCTCTAACTTTTAAAAAGTCTTGAAACATATCATTCAAGGCAATATTGAGTCTTGTAGTGTGTTATAAAACAAGATACTATTTTGTTAAACAATTAACTATGACATGTGTACAGTTAGTCCACAACTTACAACCACAATTGAGCCAAAATTTCTGTTGCTAAACGAGACAGTTGTTGAGTGAGTTTTGCTCAATTTTACCACGTTTCTTGCCACAGTTGTTAAGTGAATCACTACAGTTGTTAAGTTAGTAACACGGTTGTTACATGAATCTGGCTTCCCCATTGACTTCGCTTGTCAGTAGGTCGGAAAAGGTGATCACGTGACCCTGTGACCCTGTAACCATCATAAATATGAGTCAGTTGTCAATCGTCGGAAGGGTGATCATGTGAACATGAAGCTGCTGCAACAGTCATAAATGTGAAAAATGGCCATAAATCCCTTTTTTCAGTGCTGTTGTAACTTTGAACAGTTACTAAACGAACTGTGGTAAATCGGGTATTAACTGTACTGAAGAGGAGAAAGTAATAAGAATAAATGGTTAAGTAGCTATGGTGCATAAATACTTCATGTCTTTAATATTTTTCTGTAAATATTATTCTAGAACAAATTTGCACTTAGTGAGAAATGCCTTTCTGTAATTATGATTGTTTCACAGGCAGAAATTTTTTGCCAATGTATAATGCAAAAGGGTTGTTTCAAGACCCCTGAAGATACTCAGCTACACACTGGGATTTCCTAATGGGTTGTTTCTTAGGAGAAGCCCAGACAGTCAGATGCACAGAAGACAGATGATCCGTTCTGCAGGTGCAATGCAATGCAAAGTTATTAGTAACAGAACGTGTGGTCGACCCAATCTCTCTGTGTCCAAATGCTTATGACCTTGCATTCAGTTCTGCTTTAGGTCTCCCAAGTGGAAAATTGGTGCCATTTGTAAAAAGATAACAAGCAGGCCACCCACCGTATCTAAGATCTCATCCGTTTCTCTTCCTACCTGCTGTTTCGAACCTCAGGCACCTTCACAGCCCCTCTGGTTTGGTTGATGGAATGTACTTTCGAGACACCTGTTCACATTGTCAGCCATTCTTGATTTGTGCCACTTAGGAAGGAGAGAGGGAAACACACTCCTGTTTATGGCCTGTTGTCATTTTTGTCTGGTTTATGAGAATCTGAGGCTCTTTGGGGCATCTAAATTCTTTGAGGGCTTTTTTTAATGTTAGGCAAATCAAAGATGAGAAATAAACCAAACATTTCAAATGCCTGAAATAGAAAACTGTATAATCTAGATCTTTTCAATATTATGTTGTTAAAGAGAATTCTATGCTACAAGCTACTAGGATATACACAAAACTCTTGTGTAAATAGTATATAAAAATAGAGTGTTTAAAATGATGAAATGATGATTGCCAATTAAATGAAATGATATTTTGGAAACCTTTGAATAAAAGTGTCTTTATTCAGAATAAGAGAACTGATATAATTTTTCTGTTGTCGTATTTTGAAATAAACTTTATTGTATTGTTAAGATATTGAAGAATATAGAAGAAAAAATATTAATTTGCCAAAAGATGGATCTATTTCATCTAATGTTTTACAGACATTATCATTTAGCATATCTTCCACATATTTTGATAGGTCTTATAAGAAAACACACACATTCCCAGGTTAACCTCACATCCTGGACATAAATTGTTTCAACTTCTACCCTCAAAAAGATGCTATAGGGCACAGCACACCAGAACAACTAGACACAAGGACAGTTTCCCCCCGAATGCCATTACTCTGCTTAACAACTAATTCCCACAACACTGTCAAATAATTTACTAAGACTGTATTACTATTATTATTCTCTTCCTTACTAGTATCTATCTCTTCCCACTTATTACTATAACCATGTTGCTTGTATCTTTCAATTATATTGTTTTTATTTGTTTCCTAGTACGATTCGATAGCTTATTAGTAACCTTGACTATCACTAAGTGTTGTATCTTTTTATGCTTGATGAATGTATTTTATTCTCCTTATGTACACTGAGAGCATATACACCTAAGACAAATTCCTTGTGTGTCCAATCACACTTGGCCAATAAAGAATTCTATTCTATTCTATTCTATTCTATTCTATTCTATTCTATTCTATTCTATTCTATTCTATTCTATTCTATTCTATTCTATTCACCATGTGAACGGTGAATAGAATAGAAGCCTCATGGATGTCATTGTACCACACAAAATCTGGGCCAAAATATGTTCTTACCTGAAGTGAAGTACAAGATGGACCCCATTCTGGACTAACAGTTGATTCCAAGCTTTATGATATACTAGCATCCTTTACCAGAATGGTAGCTTAGTAGGAGCATGAACAAGCTATGTAACATACATAATTCCTTATTTACAGAACTACATAATTTACAAGAACCATTGGCAGGTTGGTACTACTTTATCAGACTTCTCCCAGACTGATACTGAAACTAGAAGAATAGTTAAAAACTGGGGAATTCTGGGGGTTGAAGTCCACATGTCTTAAATTTGTTAGGCTTGATAAACTAATGATGACACTAATCTCTACTCCCTCTGTGCTAGCTTCAAGAAAGCAATGATTGCCCTAGCCTCAATAATGAAGAGAATAAACTGAAACTAAATCTAGAAAGGTCAGATTGGATTGTTAGTGAAAAAGCATCATGACTGAGGCAAAACGTGCTCTGAATCAGATTGCATTCTTTCCAGAAAAGGTTTGCAACTTGGGACTGTTCTTTGATCCTAAGTTGACCCTGGCAATGGCAGCTCTGATGAGGAATGCATCTGCATAGTTGAAACTGCTGGGTTTCAATGAACAATATAACTCCAGAAAGTGCCTGGAAATTATTAGCCATGCAAAATGTAGCAATAGGGCTAGGCTGTTGACTGGTACAAAGTGCTGTGATTATATCATTCTCGGACTAAAATGGCGACCATGCACAATTCAAAGTGTTTTATGCATTTAAACTCTAAAGGAACTTGGATTTGACTATGAACCTGCCTGGTTACCTAAACAGGAGAGGCTGTTTTGATGATATCTTTGTTGTCAAAGGCCTGCCTATGGTACACCAAAAAGGGCTTTCTACTATGTGCCTCTCAGGCTGTATGACACATTTCCTAAATATAGGCTCAGTTTTCCTGGAGCATTAATTCTTTGTTGTTGTTGTTGTTAGTGTTTTATTTTTATCTGAGTTTTAATTGTCTTAATTAAATGCTGCTTTGTTTACATTTCATATTTTCTTTACAATGGTAAACTGCCTTGTTTGGGATAGTGAGGCAAGATATAAATCCAATAAGTAGTTTAATTTTAAAAATCATAAATAACTTTGTTCAGTTGCTGTAATAACCTTATGATGTATTTAAGATCCATGCCCTTAGGCTTAAAATAAAATGAACTCAACCTGCATTTAAATTCCTGCCAAAAACTAAGCTTTTCAACCCAACAAAGTTTCTTTTTGAAAATATGTATGTGTGTGCATTTGTGTGTCACACCCACACCCTTCTCTCTCTCTTTCTCTCTCTCTACATATATGCAATCTATGCAATATCACATATATGTGTACAATTTCTATACACCCACAGTAAGTTTTAAATCTTAGTGTCTCCAGGTACTGGGTTCTGTAGGTCTTGAATTTGTGTGGTCTTTTTGAGCAACTTATTGTTCATGTTTTTATAGGCATCTACTTGAATATATATGTGTTTGTACAAGACAGCATTGATGGGTAACACAGACTTAGCCACAGTAGGCCATTCAGAATACTGTCAGCGAGGAATGCCCTCTTCTGATTTATGAGCACATTATAGTTATTCAGGTGGAAGAACAGGTCTTGTTGTAATCTCCATTGTGCAGCTTATGCATGTTTTTAAGTTCAATAGATCAGACTAGATTTGTGCCCATGGTCAAAGGGTGGTTAAAAGGGGTAGGGGTGGGGTGGGGACATTCCTACAGCAACCTCTTTAAAATAATAAATCTAAAATTATCTAAAGTCTTGTATTTGTGAACTTTACAAGCTAGGATCAAGTTTTATGACTAAATCAAAATAGTCCCTGACAACTTGGGGCATACAGATTCAAGTACAACTTCAAATTCGGTAATTTTACTATCAGTTTACAGCACTTGTTTATTTGCTAATCTGTTATTTTCAGGATAACCTTACATTATCCTAGATAAAGTTGGACTTGAACGTTTATCCTCAAACTATTCCTAAAATGAGATAAAGTGAGCACATCACCTCAGTTCATAACTTCTGTATGGCAGCGATGGGCCATTCTAAACGAGTCTTTTTTCAACCATTCCGTTTCTCAGAGAAAACAGCTTCTGGGGCACATGGCTGTTATTCCTAAATTAGTTGCTGCCCGCAGATGTGATGCAGGACTCCATCCCATTGCCAAAATGGAAGTAAAATTAATCAGTGAAGTCAACAAAATGTTTGTCTTGTTTTTTTGCCTTTCTCTCTCTCATACACATGTGCAGACACATGCTTTGAAAATGATTTGGAAGAGGTGTTTCAGAACACGTGAGAGCCCAAGCACAGCATTCTTTAGAACTCCTGTGTTTTAATTTCAGGAGCCCTGCAGCATCCCTCCTTGTCTCACCTCTGAGATGTCCTGCTTACCAGTTGAGGGCATAACTGAGTGTGGAACCCCCTCTGCTGAGTGTGGAAACAGAAGTGGAGGGGGACTTAGGTTCATTCCCAGGTGTAGTATGAATGGTATGCATGGTCTGTCGGGAGAGGGGGGGACCAGTAGGGGAGGGGAGTGGATCTCTGATGGGATGGGGGACGGGAGGATTACGGTCATAACAGGGAGAGGTAGGTATGGCGGGAGCAGAGGGGTAGGCCGCTCTCGGGGAACGAGAACTCGCTGTCTTCAAGCGATTTCTTGTTCTGGCCCCTCTGGTTTGGTTCCATCTTGCTCAACCCGAGGTCCTGGTAACCAGGGATGTCAGGGCCCTGGGCTCAAGCTGCTGCTGTTGAACGCCAGGTCAATTACCAACAAGGCCCCCCTTGTACGGGATTTAATCCTGGAAGAGGGGGCGGACCTGGCATGTATTACTGAGACCTGGCTAGGCCAGGAGGGGGGGGTTCCCCTCTCCGAGATGTGCCCGGACGGGTTCTCAGTTCAGCATCAGCCGCGACCCCAGGGAAGGGGTGGAGGAGTGGCGATTATAGCTCGCCAGAACCTTAATCCTCGAAGGAGCCCTGCCCCGGAGATTGTTGGGTGTGAGACGCTCCTTCTGAAGTTGGACTTAGGGGTCCAGGTGGGCCTTTTGCTAGCGTACCTGCCTCCTAGCTATGTTGCAAAGGCCCTGCCTGTTCTGCTCGAGGTGGTAGCAGGGCTGGCGATTGAGTTCCCCAGGTTGATGGTGCTGGGGGACTTTAATCTGCCATCGCCCGGTGAAACCTCGGAGGCAGTCCAGGAGTTCATGGCTTCCATGACAACCATGGACCTGACCCAAGTAGTTCAGGGTCCGACTCATGAGGGAGGTCACACACTTGACCTTGTGTTTCTTTCGGGGCAGTGGAGAGATGATCTGAGGCTGAGGGGTTTAGTCACAGTACCCTTGTCGTGGTCAGATCATTTCCTTCTGAGGTTGGATTTCATGGCACCACTCCTCCACCGCAAGGAGGCAGGGCCAATTAAGTGGTTCCGCCCCAGGCGCCTAATGGAATCTGAAGGATTTCAGAGGGAACTTGGGGAAATACCTGACTCCCTGGTACACGATTCATCTGATGCTCTAGTGGCTGCCTGGAATCGGGCGGCAACGGGGGCTTTAGATCGGATTGCGCCTTTGCGGCCTCTCCGTGGTAGCGGATCCCGGAAGGCTCCTTGGTTTACTGAGGAGCTCCGGGAGATGAAGCGCCTAAAGAGACGCCTAGAGCGACGATGGAGAGCCAGTAAAGCTGAGTCTGACCGGACACTTTTAAGAACTTGCATTAAGTCTTACTTAGTGGCGATAAGGGCGGCAAAATGCTCACATTTTTCCGCTCTTATTGCGTCCGCCGACTCCCGCCCAGCCGCCCTGTTTAGGGTGACTCGCTCCCTCCTAGCCAAGGGGGGAGTTGAAGATCCCTTGCAGGGCAGAGCTGAGGAATTTTCTCAGTTTCTGGCGGATAAAGTCGTTCAGATTCGGACAGACCTGGACTCCATTTGGACAGGGCAAGCCGAGATGACAGGGGCGAGTCTTAGCCCTGTTATATGGGACGAGTTTGAGCCTGTCACTCCTGAGGATGTGGACAAGGCCATAGGAGCGATGAGCGCCTCCACCTGTTTATTGGACCCGTGCCCCTCCTGGCTGGTCTCTGCCAGCAGAGAGGTGTCACGCGGCTGGCTCCAGGCGGTTGTGATCGCTTCTTTGAGAGAGGGATCCATCCCACAGCCTTTAAAAGCTGCGGTGGTGAGGCCCCTCCTCAAGAAGCCTTCCCTGGACCCAGCGGATTTAAAAAACTTCCGTCCAGTCTCCAACTTACCCTTTTTGGGTAAAGTTGTTGAGAAGGTGGTGTCGCTCCAACTCCTGCGGCTATTGGAGGATACTGATTATCTGGATCCCTTTCAATCGGGTTTCAGGCGCGGCTACAGTACGGAGACTGCTTTGGTCACGCTGATGGATGATCTCTGGCGAGCCCGGGATGGGGGTTATTCCTCCATCCTGGTGTTACTTGACCTCTCAGCGGCTTTCGATACCATCGACCATGGTATCCTTCTGCGTCGTCTTGGGGAGATGGGAGTGGGAGGCACTGTTCTACGGTGGTTCTCCTCCTACCTCTCTGATAGGACGCAGTCGGTGTTGACAGGAGGACAGAGGTCGGCCCCTAGGCCCCTGGTTTGCGGGGTGCCACAGGGCTCCGTCCTCTCGCCCATCCTGTTTAACATTTACATGAAACCGCTGGGTGAGATCATCCGACGACATGGGGTGAGGTATCAGCAGTATGCTGATGATACCCAGTTGTACATCTCCACCCCGTGTCAATTCAGTGAAGCAGTTGATGTAATGTGCCGCTGCCTGGACGATGTGAGGGTCTGGATGGGAGTGAACAGACTCAGGCTCAACCCAGACAAGACTGAGTGGCTCTGGATATTGCCTCCCAAGGACTATGTCGACTGTCCCTCCTTGGTTCTTGGGGGAGAAAAATTGAATCCCTCAGAACAGGTTCGCAATTTGGGTGTCCTCCTAGACCCACAGCTAAAATTGGATCAACATCTTTCAGCTGTGGCTAGGGGGACCTTCGCACAGATCCGTCTTGTGCACCAATTGCGACCTTACTTGGAGAGGGAGGCCTTGCTCACAGTCACTCATGCCCTTGTCACCTCACGGCTAGACTACTGTAACGCGCTCTACATGGGGCTACCCTCGAAGAGCATCCGGAGACTCCAGTTGGTACAGAATGCAGCTGCGCGAGCTGTAGTGGGTGTACCAAGATACACCCACGTAACACCTCTCCTTCACCAGCTGCATTGGCTACCAATTAGTCTCCGGTTGCAATTTAAGGTGTTGGTCGTTACCTTTAAAGCCCTACATGGCTCAGGGCCAGGTTACCTGCGGGACCGCATCCTACCACATACCTCCCTAAGACCGGTTAGGTCCCACAGAGAGGGCCTCCTCCGGGTCCCGTCGGCCAAACAATGCCGACTGGCGGGGCCTAGGGGGAGGGCCTTCTCTGTGGGAGCCCCATCCCTCTGGAACCAACTTCCACCAGAGATCCGGACCATCCCCACCCTGCTGGCCTTCCGTAAAGCCTTAAAAACATGGCTCTTCCGGCAGATGGGGTGAATAGGATAATCAGATTCCCCCTGAATGTTGTGTTTATAATGTTTTTCTTTTTAATTATATTTTAATTTAAATTATGATTACTGTTTTTGTATGTACGCTTCTTATTCATGCTGTACGCCGCCCTGAGTCCCACGGGATTGGGCGGCCTATAAGAGCGTCTAAATAAAATAAATAAAATAAATAAATAAATAAATAAATAACCTCACATCAGAGCCTCATCAGAACCTCATCTCAAAAGCCAGCCTGCACCTGAGGCAGGTTGATGCTGCATCAAGGAGTTCTGGCAGGAAAATAATGATTTCCATGGAAAAGAGTACAACAACCCTTCCCAATCTAATTCACATAGGCAAGGAGTCTGCAGAAGGTCAAATGTCCAGTGCAGAACTGCCAACTCTCATCTGGCCATGGGGCTCTGTGTATCGGTAGCTATCTCTCCTTTGACTACATCTCTATGGCTATCTCTTCTTAGACTGCCAATAAGTCAACAAGAAGAAGCCTGGCCTAGCAGCCAAAGGTTGGGGTTTTTTGGCTCTAAGATGAGCTTGTCGATCAAAAGGTTGGCAGTTCAGCAGTTCAAATCCCTAGCACTGCGTAACAGGATGAGCTTCCGTTACTTGTCCCAGCTTCTGCCAACCTAGCAATTCAAAAGCACGTAAAAATGCAAGTAGAAAAATAGGGACCACCTTTGGTGGAAAGATAACAGTGTTCCGTGCGCCTTTGGCATTTAGTCATGCCAGCCACATGACCACGGAGACGTCTTCAGACAGCGCTGGCTCTTCGGCTTTGAAACGGAGATGACCCTCGCCCCCTAGAATCGGGAATGACTAGCACATATGTGCGAGGGGAACCTTTACCTTTACCTTTAAGATGAATACTATCCAGAAGATCAGTACTCCTCCCAATAAAGTTTGCCACCTTTCACCACAACAATCCTTGCCGTTACCTCCATTCTTGCTGGAGATTACCATGGCTACCCTCAACTATTAGCAGAATTGATTGGCAAACTCAGGGGAAAAGGCCTGTTGTGAGAGAAGATGAGAGATCCGTGCTTGGAGATGGGGGAAAGAGACCCCTTTCCTCCATCTTGTTCCCTCATAGCGTCAGCAAAAATCATGATATCTGACCTTGTATGACAGCAACTCTGTTTGTGGGGAGGTAGCAACAATTTTCTGGAAGAGAACCCATAGCTGGGAATGAGGGGAAGGGCACTCTTTAAGGTGTGAATACATTAAACTGCACACATTTGGAGGAGATGCTATATTCTGGTAGGTTGCGAATCATTTTGAAACATATTCTTCATTGAGAAGGAGAAAGAGAGAGAGATGAATGATACACAGATGTTTATAATTTTAGTATTTTGGAAAGTGCAATGTAATTGTTGGCTTCCTTCTTATATTAGTGATTTGAGTTCGCATTAATGATTCTTCTTCAAATGACCAGGAACATAATTCTGTAGAAGATATAACTACTATGTATGAATCACCGTTAAGTTTTTATTATTTCCCTGCACTTGATCAAGTAAAATTTTCAATAAATATCACCCTCCTTCTTAAGGTCTTAAACTTACAGTACAAACAGAAATAGTAAAATAGAGGTGGCACTGCAAATATCCAGTGTTCTAACATTCAGTTTCTAACTGCAATAGTCAATATTACTCATGATTACCGGTAGTACATTAGATGTCTAACTGTCTGAGAATTCCTTGTTTTTCATACTACAGATTATGAGCTGTGAATTCTGGATTTCTTTTTTATTTCCACAGCTTCAACCTTGCCATCATAGCTATCTCAACATGTGAGACAGAATAGCAAAATTGTGTTAATGCTGCTTTGATTAGCATTGCATGTGATTTTTGCCATATGCACAAGGTCACCACTACCCACTCTGAGTAACACATACACATTAAGAGGAGAAGATATAAATATCTATATGTTTCCCAACTCCAATTTCCATGGCTCTTTTAGAAGCCCCCCCCAACACACACACACACACACACACACACACACACACACACACACACACACACACTCCAGAGCATTGCATGTGCACATAGGAGCCTACGTGACTCTGCTCTCTTTGCAAATGATATAACTAAGCATGTTAAGAAAAAGATGGAATGTCCTCCAGGCTTTCATTAGCCATTGAGTAAGGTGACTATGCTCTAGGTCGCCTCATCTGTGGGTGGAGATAGAAGAGGGACCAGCCTAGAATCCCTATATAGCCACAAGCAAATTAAGTTCTATCTCCTTGAATTCCGTTGACATTTATCTAACTCTTAACAGGTGCTAACCATTAGCTGAAAATATTCCTGAGCATTGGCATGAGTTACAATAAATCAGTTTAATTGGACCTTCACATGTGGACCTGATCTTTCGTGCCTGACATGTGGGTTTATATGAATATTACATGGACCATCTTTGTTAACATCAAAGTCCATTCTAATTTTTTGTTATGTCCAAATAGCCATTTGCCTGCCTTCCTATCTTCTTTCTTGATTCTTTCAATTCACTTGCACTTCATATCCTGCGGCAGATCAAGCCTTTGTGTGTAAATTGCACAAAGGTCTATAAATCTATAAATGTACAATCAAGGCTTATGTTGGCTATCTTCCCTTCAGGCTGCCTCTAAACTCCATGCTATTCTTCTGGCATGAGAACAGAGATGTTTGAATTGATTCACCAAGGACTTCTTAAAGGGGATTTTTGCAACATATGAAAGAAATTAGTTCCAGTGGCAAAACTGCGGCAAGAAATAACCCACTCAGTTCAGTTTACTAGTGACCTCCTCTCCTGGCTGCCCAATTGAGGTTGGGATGTGTAAAATAATTATGTGTTTCCTCTTATGTCTCTAATAATGACCGTAGTAATCTTCTGGATGATAGTCTCTACTAGATAACAGCAGTATTTGTAAAGAAGGGTTGTAGTTGTTTCTAGCAACATTTAACAGTATGTTTTTCTTACCGTGTTTCCCTGAAAATAAGACACACACCCCGAAAATAAGCCCTCCTCCGAAAACAAATCCTTCCCCAAAAATAAGCGCTCCCCAAAAATATTTAAAGGCATGCGCAGCCAGTCCCTGCCATTTTCTCTGGTTAGGGAGACAGAGCTGGAAATCAGGTAAGATGGCAAGAGGAGCCCCATCTTGCTCAACGCACCCCAAAATAATAAGACCTCCCCCAAAATAAGGCCAAGCGCTTATTTTGGGGTTCAAAAAAAATATAAGACAGGGTCTTATTTTCGGGGAAACATGGTAGGTCCAGATAAGAATATTCCATGTGCTGAAATATATATTGTTGCAAGAGCATGGCATTTTCCATCCATACAGTGTGTTCACACAAAAAAGATTGTTTAAATGCACAAAATCACAAGTCAAACCAAATGGAAGCTGAAATCAAATGGAAGCTTCTAAGTATGGGATATTCGATTCATTGGCTTTATGCAACTTAGAGACCATAACTGCCACTTTTAGGAATGACACATTCATTTAATTCCTTAAACAATTCCCAATCTTGGGTCCCTGTATATTTTTGAGTATCAGTCTCATTGATAGCTGATTATGTTAATCAAAGATTATTGGGATCATAGGCCAACAACTGCCAGTAACCTAAAATTGGAAACTCTATTGGCCTGAGATTGTTCCCATTAATAGAATCTTTTTCAAGCCGCGGAAGAGGAGAAGCCATGCAAACATTGAAAAATTCACCAAAAATTCCCAAAAAAGATGGCGGCGCCCACGGACCGGCACCAACCAAACCGGATCTGTGATGCCATCGTGATGTCACCAGCAGGCCACTAACAGTTCGGCCGATCTGGTCCAAACCGGGAGGAACCCACCCCTGGTCCCCAGCCTCCGATCCATGGACTGCCACTGGGCATGCCAGAAACTGGGCTGCACAAACAAGCGAAGCCCCATCCACGGGATGCAGACAGCACACAAAACTATGCCCCCACCAGTCCACGGGAAAACCTTTCTCCACAGAATCAGTCCCTGGTGCCCAAAAGATTGAGGGTCACTGGTTAAGGCACCAAGATAGAAAACAGGAAACCATGAGTTCAAGTCCAACCATGGGTGCAAAGGCAGCTGGGACCAGTCACTCTCTCTCAGCCCTAATAAGGAGGTAAAGAGAAACCAGTTCAGCATTCTTACCAAGAAAAGCAGTCCAGGAGTCACCAGGAATCAACATTGACTCAAAGATGTGCACATACCCCTGTAGGTGGCAGTAAAGAATAGAGTTTTCTGGTAGTTTGGGATTTTTCTAACCCAAATCTTACTTTTTATAGCACATTTATAGCACTTTACTTATATACCGCTTCATAGTGCTTTACAGCCCTCTCTAAGCGGTTTACAGAGTTCAGCATATTGCCCCCAACAATCTGGGTCCTCATTTTACCGACCTCGGAAGGATGGAAGGCTGAGTCAACCTTGAGCCTAGTGAGATTTGAACAGCTGAACTGCTGAACTAGCAGTCAGCCTGCAGTGGCTGCATTTAACCACTGCACCACTTCAGCTCTTACATCCCTAATCCAATCTAAATAATATTTTTCCTCTATGGAAAATATGATGCAAGTAAAATCCAAAATCAGGTGACTTTAATCCATCAAATTGGCTTTCTAGATAGATCAGAGGCTTAAACAACACATCAAAAGCAATTTTGGGGAGTGGAGGAAGAAAAACTCCTGACATTATTTAAAACTGAGACCACCTCAATGTGAAGAATTAGGAGGAGGAGGAGGAGGAGGAAGAGGAGCATGATTAATTCTGTTAAGTTAAAAATGGAACCAGACTCTAAACAGCCAATTAAAAAGTATAAATTGGATCCAGTTTCCTGCTTTTCCTTGTCTTTCATCACATACCGAATGGAAGAAAAACATCCATGTATTTTTCTGACCGAAATTAAGAGACAAATGCTGCCTTTTCAATGAAGTGGCTTTTGACCCTCCATACTGATAGTAGCATTGTCTCTTCCAAAATTCTGTTCTCAAGCTGCCCTGAGCAAAAAGCATTTCAAGCAAAAACTGGAGAGTGAATTCCCTACGGAATTAACTCATTTCAATGTTTAGGCTGGAAAGTAGGAACCGTGTTTTTTTCCCCCAAAAAAGAAGCTGTGACTGTGGGGATGGGACAGAAGCACCATTGGAGAAAGTAAGGTTTGATTTCAGTGTTTTTTCCTGTCCGAAAGGCTTTTAGCTCTTTGGAGATTTGTCAGGCAATTCAAAGCAATGCATGCTAATGACAGTTTAAACCTGAATTGTGCACAGCTTGCCAAGAAGTGTCTTTCTTCATTTGATACTTTACACTGATGTATTGTACCTTAGAGTGTCTGCTTTGTTCTCCTAATGGTGAACACTATTTAAAGGTTAGTGGATAAAGTATTAGACATCCTCGTTGGGACCACTCAGCCAATAACAATGGATGGATAATGAATACAATACAGGCGAAATCAAATCTCTACCATGATCATCGTGCCACGGTAAGGTTGTTTTTCCCCAAACCTCACCCTCAAAATAATATTGTCTTTGTGGGTGGCTTTTCTGACTTCTTTTGTCTAGAGCAGTGGTTCTCAACCTTCCTAATGCCGTGACCAGCACTCCGCTCCCACGACCCCGCCGCGCCCCACCCCACCGCCACGCCCGCCGCCGTGACCCCCACCCCGCTGCCACCATTTGGGTTCTTTTACCCCCTGCACATGTGCAAAGCGTTCTGCGCATGCATAGAAGGTAAAAGAACCCAAATGGCGGCATCCGGGCAAAGTCTCCCGACCCCTGTGAAAGGGTTGTTCGACCCCCAAAGGGGTCACGACCCCCAGGTTGAGAACTGCTGGTCTAGAGTGACACTCAGGGATGGAGCCAGACATGTCAAACAGCACTGGTGTTCCCAGTTGTTCCTCATCACATCCAAGAAAAATCTACTGAAATCCGCGCCGTATTTTGATTTAACTTTGTGCAGTCTGTTTGTCCCGGCTGTTTCTTTTTCCAAATGATGCATTAAATCTATTAGAGGTTTGATATCCTGATTGTTTATTGTTTCGTTTCGTTGTTTATTGGGAAATTAAACCAATACATTTCCCACCAATATGAAGGACAACTCTTTGGGCACCGTGTTAGCTAGAGAGGTTTCTTCTGAGTGGATTGTTCTTATTTGCCAGTCTTAGATGATTCCTTGGTTTTCTAAGAAGCTCCAAAAATGAAGTAGGTACAAAGCAACACTGGTACAAAACCAAAGGTACAGATATGAGCTGAAATCCAAAGTTACTCTGGAATGATAAGGCAGGAAATAAAAACTACCGTATTTTTTGGAGTATAAGACACACCTTTCCCCCCCTAAAAGACGCTGAAAATTTGGGTGCGTCTTATACTCCGAATGTAGCTTTTTCGACGCTTTTTTTTCCAGCCCTAACGAGGTGCTAACAATCTTCCCGGCTCTTACCGGCTTGCAGACTTGTTTTCATTGCTGCTCTCTCCGAAGAAGTTTTTTTCCAGCCCTAAGTCTTTGCAGGCTTTTTTTCATTGCTACTCCCTTCGAAGAAGATTTTTTTCAGCCCTAACCAGGGGATAAAATAATGTGCTGAAGCTGACCAGACTAAGGACGCTAGCCAGATGAATACCTGGTAGGTAGATTTCCCCCCCTATTTTCCTCCCCAGAAACTAAGGTGCGTCTTATACTCCAGTGCGTCTTATACTCCGAAAAATACGGTACATTTCGCACTTGCAGAATGTCAGCTAACTGGACTATTTAAAATGTTCCAGACTTTCAGAGAAAGGACTGGGTAGAAGATATAGTTAATGTAAGTCATGAACATTTGTCAACAAGCATTTCATGGAGAAAATTTCTCATATTTGCCTCAAGTTGGAAGCTAAATGTATTGAAATCTGTCAGAGATTACAATAATTACTTTCTATAAAGAGAGTATATTTCCTCATGGTTAATTTATGGGAAATATTAATATTTTGTGACCCAGGGGTGAAATACAAAAAATTTCCCTACTGGTTCTGTGGGCGTGGCTTGGTGGGCGTGGCAGGGGAAGGATACTACAAAATCTCCATTCCCACCCCACTCCAGGGGAAGGATACTACAAAATCCCCATTCCCTCCCCACTTCTGGGGGAAGGATATTGCAAAATCTCTATTCCCTCCCCACTCCTGGGGCCAGCCAGTGGTGGTATTTGCCAGTTCCCCGAACTACTCAAAATTTCTGCTACCGGTTCTCCAGAACTTGTCAGAACCTGCTGAATTTCACCCCTGATTTTTGTCCATTCTTTGTGTAATGTTCACTGTTCCTTAATCAGTATATATACAGAATATAAACAGCAGGAAACATGCCTTAGTTTCTGAATCAATAATCAAAATGGATAATTTTTCTTGTGTGCTTTTTCATTTTAATTTACATCTTTTGTATAGACAAAATAAATATGTTGGTAATTTTCCTCTTGAACATCCTATCTATTTATACAAGACTTTGTCTTATTCTTTCTGTGGGGCAGAGAAACCAGATTGTGGTGCTTCACAATGTGATTATCCTTCTATAATTTCCCTTTACTCTGTGGAATACACACTTGTCATTTTTAACAGCATTCCTCTACACTTGCTTTCTGAGTGTCCAGTGGATGATTAACAGTCTTCCTAAGATGTCAACTTGCAATTTAAAAAATAGTCATTATCTGTAAATTTTGCCATCTGAATGGCAAAAATCAAGTGTTAGAGGGGGCAGAATACCTTCATTTTTTGGCTCCTTTCCCACTTGGAAAGTAACTTGGCCAATTTTTTGTGTGTATAATGAATTTGAACCAAATCAAATCAGTTATGCTGTCTTGTAAAACTACAGCCTGGCTCAAAGAAACTTAATGTGATGGACTTCTATGCCTCTGAATGCACAGAAGAATGATTTACTAATGGGCATGCTCACCAAACATATGAACTCAGTCTATGCAATTCTATGGAGAATGGAAAATACAGATTTGGTTTGACAAGACATGCAGCAGCATTTTTCAACTTTACAGCTGTGCTGGTTTGTAGTTGTAGGGTTGCAGTCCAACATACTGCATCTGGAGGAATCAGGATTGGGAAGTTGATTTAGAGGTTCTCCATTTTTTTTATGCTCTTTTACCAAAATATTCATTGTCATATATACAAAGTGTATACAAATTTCTATAAATGTTAGCCTTGACAGGGTCTACCATCTACATGTTGTCCTCAACTTACAATCCCAATTGAGCCCAAAATTTCAGTTGCTAAGTGAGATGATTGTTAAGTGAATTTTGCTCCATTTTGCACCACAGTTTTAAGTGAATCATTGCAGTTGTTAAATGAATCTGGCTTCCCCATTGACTTTATTTGTCAGAAGGTTGCAAAAAGGTAATCACATGACCTTGGGATGCCACAACCGTCTTAAGTACAAGTCAGTTGCTAAGTGTCTAAATTTTGATCCCATGACCATGAGGATACTGCAGCAGCCGTAAGTGTGAAAAATGGTCTTAACTCACTTTTTTCAATGCCGTTGTAACTTCAAATGGTCGCTAAATGAACTGTTTGTAAGATGAGGACTACCTGTATATGTTCATCCTCCTCAGATATAGGACACAATGTCTACTAAAGCTTCTCCATCTACTGCTGTGATGCTGAATTGCCCACACTGTCAGGGAGAAGCTGAAGAGCTGCTCAGCATGTAATTCAATCTGTGTTCAGCACAATGCTTTACTTGTGGTATCACGGTTCAAGTCAGCCAGCCAGCTACTGTTATTCTCAGCAGCAGGTGTGAAGACTGTCACTTGTGTAATTGTATGTTACCACTTAGCTGAGTTCCACTGCTGATATCACTTCACTCAACATTTAATGAGTGTGGAGGTTTTTTTTTTCCCTAGCACATCCCAAGCAAATTGTAAACTACTAATTGTAGAAAGGGCTGTTTAGATATCTGTATTAGATTGGAAATGTCTGTGTCATATAAATGTGGAAATTTTCATTTATGATGGACATTGTTAAATTTCCCCCCACTGCTGCTAAGACTTCATTCCCCACATTCAGAACAGCCAATAAGTCTTAATAAGTGACGGAGTTGGTATATTGCTATTTGTATTTGTATTTGTTTATTTGTCAAGCATATATTATTATAAGCAAAGTATAAACAGTAAAACATGATTGAATATATATGTAATAGTACAAGCATGAATAAGAGTAAAAGAGGTGAGAATATATGTGTACAATAGGACAGGAACGGTAGGCACGATTGTGCGCTTATGCACGCCCCTTAGGAATGCACCCCATTCTTAGGAATGGGGTGAGGTCAATGGTAGATAATCTGAGGTTGAAGTTTTTGGGGTTTAGGCAATTAATTTTAATGTAATTTAATGTAATTTAATGTAATGTAATGCAATGTAATTTTGGCAATTACAGAAACTATAGCAATATGCAATTACAGAAACTGACACAGTGATTTGATCAAATTTTAGGAAACTGAGTAAATATGAAAAAACCATTTTGTAGGCCAGCTTTATGATCATGCAACCTCATGACAGATATTATGTCTCATAGCTTTTTAGAACAAAAAACTTGTATTTCTCCTTTGAGCTATCTGCTAAATTAAACTCTGGTTCTCACAAGATATATACAACCTGATTTTCAGTTGTATGAAACTGCAAGGATACGTAATGAAGTATGCTGTCAAAGCACAGGAGGACACACAATGTTTTCTCATCCAGAGAGAACAATTAGACAATGTAAGGATCATGCATTTCAGTTGATTCAGAACTTTGGTTGTCTGAAGCAGATCATTCTAAATGTATGTTTCTTCCACAGAGAGAACCAAGTCATAATCATGAGGTTCAGAGGATAGAAACTGCATTGAGACAAGGCCATTGGCCTTCATGTGGATGGTAACAGTGTGCATTGAAACAGCTGCCAGAGGATGGATGGAGCACCTGCTGTGGAGAGCAGCAGCTGGAGTTCATTTTGGGTGCAAAGGGCTGGGGCCAAGCAGACAGGCTGCATGTGCACTAATCCAACACCATCCCCAACTCCACCACCGACAGGTGCCCCCTTGAAGAAGGAAAACTATTTGGGGAGGAACCAAGTTTTATAAGAACAAATCCCCAGCTGGCTTAATCAGCAGAGCTCCAATTACTTCAAGGGAATAATAGTGGTTTCCACAATTGAGGGGATGGCCCATTCATTCCCCCATCCAGTTGCTGCCTTGACTCATTCCTGTTAGTTTTGCTGTGTTATTTCGTTGCTTTATTTGATATAGATTGGGTTCCTATTAGAGTGGTATAACCTGTACAAGAATTTCATTTCACAATAGTTGGTCCGGTTTCATTTCATTCAACTGATTCTTCTACTTGTTGCCTTTTTCCTTATCCACCTCAAAATCATGCTCTGAATAAGCTGCAACTCAGTATACAACAGGGGTGTCAAACTCACGGCCCGCCAGCCGGATGCGTCACGCGCTGGCTACACCCACCCCCGGTTTAGCGAAGGGGGAAAAAGTCACGATACTTCATGTGACAACAATGTGACCCCGTGAGTTTGACACCCCTGGTATACAATGATGTGCCAAGTAAATAGGTACAGCACAGAAAATCTGAATTTAATATTGATTTAATGAATATTCTTTTTAAAGAGTTAAGATGCCTTTTGTAAATGTAGGAACCATGATCCAATGCTTGTCTTTCATTAATATGTTGTATCAACGGTTGAGCAAATTAAAACTTATGAACACATGTGCAGGGTTGCTAGGTTCTCCAATGGCTGCTAGAGTTGAGCTTTCAATGACAGCTTAAGTTGCACAATTCACCATGTGATGCTTTCTTGCTATGGTAAATTTCAGATGTTGTTTCATGAAGTTCAAAAATACCCAACACACACTGATTAAAGTGCTGGTAATACTAGTGCAATCTGTCAAATCATTAGATTTGATAAGCTCACCAACTTACCGTATCTCCAACATTATGGACATTTTCTCTCTCACAAGGAGCCACAGTACTATGTGGAGAAACTAGGCCATTCTGGAAAGTTTCAAAGATCCTAGAATTTCCTTATGACTAGCTGCTTGATAAAATCACAATATTAGAGAAGACAATACAAGAAGTTTTTATTTTTTTGCAAGCATAGATATAGTAGGGGTTTTGTTTTGATATCCTTGCTAACTTCATTTACTAATCATGACTGAATCTTTTTGAATCTTCATCCCTGCTCTTTTTCAAATAAAATTGTTAATGCACCTTAAAATGTTTTCACTCAACATGGAGCATTCAGCAGTTGCTTTAAATAGAAATGCTTAGAAACTAAGACAGTTATAGCAGCGCTGAAGAGAATTTCAGCTATAAAGCTGCAGTAATGTTGACCTTTTTAGCATGTGCTTTCTTGTTCTGTGGGGAGATTTGCACATGTATTAAACTATAGTTGGTTTTATTATGGGTTATGGAAAATGCAGCTGGCTGCGTTCATACAATATACAAAACCATAATTAGTTGCCTTGTCTACAGTTGTTCTATATTCACAATCAATTCAACTTAAACACACCATCTTTGGTTTTATGTCTAATTTAACCAGGTTGGTAATAACACAAATAAAAAAGCCATTGTATACAATGGAATTATCAATAGAATAGCTATTTGTACTCTAGATATATTTCTAGTTTATTACTTACAATATTTACAGTCAAAAAGGTAGGACACTAAAATATAGCACAGAAGCCTATCTTCCTTACTCTGGAAACAAAATGGCAGGTATTCATTTCCCCACCAAAATATGAAGCAGACTATGACTGAAACGGCAATTTTATGTACTTGTCTTCAGGCAGGACTTTGTGTGTGGCTGAACAATAGCTGCTCACATTTTTCAGAACAAGGAATCCTCAGCAGAAGCCAAATGTCATATAAAAAGTTGAGAGATAAATTTCATCTGCAGATATAGGGCTACATTCCTGTGTCCTGACATGATTTACCAAAAGGTAATAAAACAATATCTCCTGTCAATATCTCCGTGCTATATATGAACTGTCCAAATATCTAATCAAGCCTTGATAGTTTTCAAGGAAGTAAAGGTAAGTTTGACAAACCTGTTTTGGTTTAACCTAAATATGTCTTTGGTAGAATGGTTGGAAAGTGCTGTAGTCCAGTGGGCATTTAGAGAAGAAAGAAGATGGCAAGAGATTGCCATACCTCTTGCCCACTTCCTAGTTCTATCAGTAGAAAGGCATTGTACAGCAATTCTGTTTTTGTGACAAAAGACGATGGATAAGTTGGTAAGTGAAGGAAGAAAATAACACATGGACTCTATTAAAACACTATAAGGCAGGTCCATTTCACAATATCACCAGAAGACACCATAAATCCTCCTATCAAACCTTCTTTTCCAAGTTTTAGCAGTAGAGATTTGCAGGGCAATCAGGTTTTTACCATATTAAGTCTCCTTCAAGTTAAGTGAGACTCCTGGTGACTTCTTAAAAGAGGTCTAGTTCTAATAATTCTAATTAATTCTAATTCTAATAATTTTATTACAAATGGTTTGCTATTGTCTTCTGGATACATTTTTTCCCAACTTGTCTGTCTAGCCTAGAGGCCTAGAATTGCTGAACTTTCATTCAAATAGTCATCCACCTAACTCTGCTTAGTTTCTAAGCCAGGGATGCTTAACTATGGCAACTTTATGACCTCTAGCATGGCTGGTTCAGGAATTCTGGGAGTTGAAGTCCACAGGTTGTAAAGTTGTCATAGTTGCTCACTCCTGTTCTAATCTAAACCCATGTTCAATTAGATGATTTCATCTGTGGAGTCTGTTTGGTGATTTGTGTCTATGTGTATGTGTGACTTTGCTTTGTATCTTGTGAATAATGTAGTTAAGAGCTCAATAAGCAGGGATATTTACGTCCAAAATCTAATACTAGGAAACCTCAAGCAGAAAGATTAAAGGGGGAACCATGACCTCAGAAACTAAAAAGTAACTTTCCACTACTGAAATAATAAGTTTTAATTCTGCTTTGGGGATGGAAAAACTACTAAGAGTAGCTTAAGCAATAATGAATCCCAGAACAATGTATCATCGACCTTATAAATCCCCTGCATTAAGGGATGGTCAAGTTTTTTCCTTTGTATAGTGCTATGTGTTATATAAATAAATATATTTAAAAGCCCCAAAACATTGCTAGGGGAAAGAGACTTAGCATCAGTTCAGCTGAAACATAAGCTGTGTTTATCTATTGCAGAAACTATTATGGATTTTTCTTTGAGGTGTGCATTTTATACCCAGCATAACTATGCCACTGTATTGTACATTTTGTCACATTAAGCTTGAAGAAAAGGCCATCAAATGGTTTTAGATTTCACAGCTTTCTATATATAAATCACTGGTTTCAGATTATCTGGAAAGGCTCTTCAATGAGTACTCTGGTACCAATCTGCCTAAAACATGCCTTATGAAAGCTCTATCAGAAGTTACAAATAAAACTGTAAATTCCACGGGAAATAGAAATGTTGCATATCTGAAGTTTTACAAAGCATAGAATCCTTTTCTGGAAAAGATCCAACAGGGAACTTGGTAAAGGAAGAACAAGGAGGCAAGGGAATAGTCCACAGTCCATATTCAATTAAACACAACAGTTTTTTTCCCTAAGGAAACTGCATTATTTGGGCTCACCCAAATGAGCACACATTGTCTAAACCAGTCAAGTAGGATGTACAATACCTATGGAAATCAGGATATAGCACATGTAAATTACCATAAAAATCAATGAATGGGAGGCTAATTTAATAATGGACAGTTTAGGGGTTTTTTGTTTTTTTATATAAAAGTTTTTTTTTTCAAAACACTCTTCACATACACTTCAACACATATACCATAAATCATTTCAAACTTTACATAATTGTACATTGCTATCCAATAAACATTTAACAAACATCCTCTTCTTGCAACTTTTATGTTCTTGTTACCTGTCTATTTTTCCAATATTTTTTATCATTACCCTCCCTCTACCTCCTTCTCTTTCCTCTACCTTCTTTCTCCTTCTCTCCCCCCTTCCTACTTCCAACTTCTCCTTCCTCCCCATCCTTCCTTCCAGCCTCCCCCTCTTCTACACTCTTCCTTCTCTCCTCTTCTCTACTTCTTCTTCCTCCCTCTTATTCCTTTCCTGAGTGTATTTATTTATAATCCATCTTATAATTAACAGACAGGTAATACATCTCCCTAACTTCACTTAATTAACGGTACTTCTCTTAAGCTTGTGTTTTTTCTATAACCATATTTATGTATACATTATTTTCTCTAGGTATACTGTATTTTTATTATTATCTTAATACTGCCTCCTTAAACTACCTAATTTTGTCACCTGGGTCTAACAACTTTAACTTTCAATTTTCCTCAACTTTATCTTCTATACATATTCATTTTCCATCCAATCCTAAAATTTCCCCCAAATGGTATAATATTCTGAATCCTCCTTTTCTTTAATTGTCATCTATTCATTTCCGCACAATCCAATATTTTCTTAATTATCTCTGCTTCAGAAGGGGCTTTTGTTGCCTTCCAATTTTGTGCAAATACAATTCTAGCTGCTGTAATTATATGAATAATTAAATATGTATTTTCTTTGCTATATTTCTCTGGTAATATACCCAGCAGGAATATCTCTGGTTTCAGCTCTATACATTGCTTTAATATATTTTCTATCCATATTTGAATTAAACTCCAATATGCTTTAGCATCAGCACACGTCCACCACATATGATAAAAAGTACCAGGTATTTGGTGACATTTCCAAAATTTCATAGATTTAACTTTAAACATTTTGGCTATTCTTTCTGGTGACATGTGGCATCTATAAAACATTTTATACATATTTTCTCTATATGCTGTTGCCATTGTCAATTTGTAATTCCTTTCCCAAAGTTGCTGCCATTTGTCCAATTCTATCATATATCCAAAATTCCTTGCCCATTTTATCATTGTATCTTTCACTTGTTCTTGTTCTAACTTAATATACAATAAATAATTATACAATTTTTAATTAATCTTTCTTCCATTCCTGTGAGTATTTCATCTAATTCTGTTTTTTTCTAAATTAATATCCTCTGTTTTAAATCCTTGTCATATTTTGATTGTATCTGCATTCTCATGTACCAATCCATCTTTATCCCTTGTTTCTCCAATTCTTGAGTAGATTTCAATTTTCCCTTAGCAGTTAAAATATCTTTATACCTTGCAATATTCCCCCAATTAAGTCTATTTGGGTGAATTAATGCTTCCATTATTGATAACCAATATGGTATTTTCAAATTTTCTTTTATCTTCTCCCATACCACGTACAAAGAGTTCCTTATATGGTGTCTCTGGAAATAGCTGTGTATATTATTTCTTCCATACCATAAAAATGAGTGACAACCTATATGTAAGTCATGTCCCTCCAAAGTCAAAAGTCTTGTATTTCTTAGCAAAATCCATTCTCTCATCCATGTCAATGTTGCTGCATAGTAATATAACTGCCAATTTGGTAGTCCAAATCCACCTCTAAGTCTTGCATCTTGTAACATTTTTATATTAATTTTCACCTTTTTTCCCTGCCAAACAAACTCCAAAATCATTTTATTTACCTCATTAAAAAAAATTCCTCTATCCTTATTGGTATTGTAGAAAATAAAAACAAAAACCATGACAATATGTTCATTTTAATTGTTACAATTCTTCCCATTAATGATAATTGTAGATTTTTCCATTTTTCCAGATCTATTTCAATCTGTTTCTTCAATCTGTAATAATTGTCTTCCTTAATTGTTATACACCTTGCTGATAACTGGATGCCCAAATATTTTACCTTTTTTTGTTATCTGTATATTTAACTTCTCCATTAATTCCTTCTTTTGCTTTTCTGTCATATTTTTAACTAACAGTTTTGTTTTGTCTTTATTAATTTTTAGTCCTGCCACTTCTCCATATTTTTCAATTTGTTGTATTAATTTAGGTCCCAACTCTAATGGTTCTTCCAAAATAAACACCAAATCATCTGCAAACGCTTGCAATTTATACTCCTCTCTTTTAATTTTCATTCCTTTTATTTCTTTGCTCTGTCTTATACATCTATTCAATGCTTCCAATGTTAAAACAAATAGTAGTGGAGATAAGGGACATCCTTGCCTTGTTCCTTTCATAATATCCACCTTCTCTCTCATATCTCCATTCACCATTACTTTTGCTGATTGTTTAGAATAAATTGTTTTGATTGCATTAATTAATCTGTTTCCAAAATCCATATTTTGAAGTTGCTTTATCATAGATTGCCAATTCACATTGTCAAATGCCTTCTGTGCATCCAAAAACATCAATGCCACTTGTTTTCCAGAGTGCACTTCATAGTATTCTAGTGTATTCAAAATTGTTCGCATATTATCCTTAATCTGCCTTTTAGGTAAAAAATTGTTCTGATCTGAGTGTATAAACTCACTTAATTTTTTTAAAGTCTATTTGCCATTATTGAAGCAAAGATTTTATCATCCGCAATTCAAAAGTGAGATCGGTCTATAATTTTTAATTTTCTGTAAATCAGTCTCTTCTTTTGGAATTAGAGTTATAAATGCCTCTGCCCATGAATCCAGTATCTTTGTCTCTAATAAGAGTTCATTGTAAAGTTCCAGCATAACAATTCCTAATGTTTCCTTGAGAGTCTTATATAGTTCTGCTGGTAGCCCATGGTGCTTTGCCATTTTTCTGTCTTTTGATTGCCTCTGTTATTTCCATCATTGTTATTTTATCATCCAACAAATTCTTGAACTTCTCTGGTATTTTAGGTAATTTCGCTTCCTCCAAATATTATGTTATATTTTCTCCATTTATTTTTTCTTGTTTATATAAATCCTGATAATATGCCCACACTATCTTTCTTTTCTCCTCATTTTGATATTGTAAGTTCCCTTCGATATCTTGTTTAATCCATTTTCCCCTTTTCTTTCTTCATCTTGTAGGCTAACCATCACCCCGATTTATTTGCATGTTCAAAAAAGTTTTGCTTAGACATTTTTATTTTCCTTGCCACATCCTCATTTTCCAGGATATTCATCTTATGTTTCTTCAACAAAAAGATCAAAAGATATTTTTGATCTTTTTATTTTGTGTATCTTTCTGGAGTTCTCTTTCTAATTTCCTGTATTCTTCTTCTAATTCTTTCTTATTTTCTGCTTATTTCTTTTACTAATACAGAGCTGAGATTTCAAAAGAATTAACCCATGTCCAGAACACCTATCTTCTTCTCTGCCCTTGACAAATCTCCTTCTCCCCAGTTGTCTTCAGATTCAGGTTGAATGAGACCAACAGATTAATGGAGGGATCCAGAACACGGAGTGGTAAATTTCTTACTGCCTCATAATACTCTAGAGAAGGAAAAGAAAGAGCTCTCAGCAACTGCTGGATTGGCAATTTAAGTATGAAAGCTTCCATTTGATTTAAGTTGAGGGTGATATATTCAGTTGCTAAACAGCTTTCTCGTTACCACCATTGAAAAAAATATTGGTCACAAACTGAAATGGCCAGAGCAGCATGACTTTGTTTCCAGGAAAAAGATCAAACAAATATATGTTTTAGGGGCTGATGTCAGGCGCCAAAAACCAAGGAAAACATGAGATTCTTGCAAGATTTCTTTATTGTTCTGCACCTACAGACCGGATCTTGCCAAACTAAAGCAAACATCCACCCCCTTAAATCTCTGGGAACCATTAGGGAGGAGCTGTCTTCACCCTCTTTCTCTCACATGAACTATCTGAACTGAATTGCCTCTTGCTCCTTTGGAAAGTACTCCCTCCCTCCTGCGAATCCAGGCTACGTTCCATCACAGCTGAAGACCATGGGATCCCAAAACACTGTATCCATGCAGGGTTTAGGCCAATGGAATAAGGACATTTGCTTTCAAAAATTAATATAGGCAAAGGAACAATGGCTTATTCTCCTGACTTTCCATGATACATTTATTTATTATCTCTAACTGAAGGAGTCCTTATGGATCAAAGAGGTATCTGTGAGGTTTGACTGGATTGTTTTTACATAATCATGGTGATGAAGGTAACTGACAGGTTCAACCAAAATATTTGGAGATTGTTGCTTTTGAAACATGTTCATTATCTCGCCTCTCTGGGATACAGCAGAGCACCTTCGTATGAGTAATCACTACTTGGTATGGTTTGTGACAGGAGTACAGTTCATAAAGTGACCTCACATATGATGGACTGAGCTGCAGTTCACAGAAGTATATACCTTTTAATAAAAGTTGTTAATTGGAAAAGGGCTATCAGACTTCTTTTGATCTTTTGTTACCATGGACCAGTGTGTCTCAACATCCACTGACCAAGGAATTCTGGAAACTGAAAGTTCATACAGTTTTAAATTGCTGAGGTTGACTAACACAGTTTTAAGTTGCCATAGATTAATACAGCCCTCCTCCTACAATGAGCATAGCTGAGAGATAGCAATAGTAATAGCACTTAGATTTATATACCACTTCACAGTGCTTTACAGCCCTCTCTAAGCGGTTTACAGAATCAGCATATTGCCCCCAACAATTTGGGTCCTTATTTTACCCACCTCGGAAGGATGGAAGGCTGAGTCAATCTTGAGCCTGGTGAGATTCGAACTGCCAAATTGCAGGCAGCCTGCAGTCAGCAAAAGTAGCCTGCAGTACTGCACTCTAACCACTGAGCCACCATGACCCATGATGCTGAGAAAAGGAGTGAACCAAGAATAAAGTGTATGATGAAAATATTAAGCCTGGCTTTATTGAGAAGGCAAGCTGGAATCATAGTGTTCCTATAAAACAAGATTACAATATAGTTGTTCATAAGCTTGCTTCTGATCTGTAGTAGCAATAGCAATAGCAGACTTATATACTGCTTCATAGTGCTTTACAGCCCTCTCTAAGCAGTTTACAGAGTCAGCATATTGTCCCCAACAATCTGGGCCCTCATTTTACTGTCCTCAGAAGGATGGAAGGTTGAGTTAACTTTGAGACGGTCAGAATCAAACTCCTGGCAATGGGCAGAGTCAGCTTGCAATACTACATTCTAACCATTGCACCACCACGGTTCCTAATTGAGATTGACTGATCTCTCTATGGCTTTTGAATAGAAACTACTGAATGAATATTTTAATAAGCTGACATAACTAACAGATCACAAAATGATAGTACACATTTTTAAATTTTAATACAAAAAAAATGAACTAATATATGGAAGCAGTAAGGGGGAAATTTGCAATCTCAATTGCCATCCACACAGTCATTTAGAGTCACAGCATTAACAATACACTTAGTTTGCTCAATCAAATCCATTCATATTTTTTCCTATACAAAAGCATTCTAACCACTAAAACTATTACAAATCTAGTGATTCGTAAGTCTTTCTCACTGCCTTTGACTAAAGAAGAAAAAAAGGGAGGGAAGCCTTTTCTGTACCATAAAAATGAGCTTTGGAGAGCAGCTGCACATTTTCTGTGCCAAGTGGAGATGCGGTAACTAATCCAGAAAATGAACACAGCAACCATCTTGCATGACAAAGTAAAACTTGGAAACAGACAACAAGTTTGCATGGGTGTTTGAATAAAACAGAAACTATGAATTCTCTTTTTCCTGAACATTATTATCAGTCTGATAACCACACGATTAGGCAGAAGGGCATTTAAAATACCTGGATGTCAATTATCCCAATATGGCTGGTGTTCTGCAAGCAAACAGTACATGAAATTTAAGTGTATGGCTTAATCTGATTTTTATCTTCAGAAAATAATCTTTAAAGTTTTATTTAAAATTATGATATTGTTTTAAAATAAATGTATTAAGTACTGGTTGTTTCGATGAATGTAAGCAGTGTCACTATATACTGAAAATCTGGGAATATATGAACCCCAAATTATTATCCCAAAGTTGCTTTTTCAAGAGGCAACTGGACTTTCTTGTTTTTCTTTGAAGACATTTCGCTTCTCAGAGCTGAAGAAGCTTCTTGGATGAGAAGTGAAATGTCTTCAAAGAAAAACCAGAAAGTCCAGTTGCCTCTTGAAAAAGAACCTTTGGGACAACCATGACCTGGATGACTGACCTCCATAGACCCAAATTATTATATTTACAGTTAAAAATATGGGAGTTACGTTTTATGTTTCCTTTTCTAAGAAAGTTTGACTTTACTTATCTCCTGCAAGATTGTCTCATCTCCCAATGAGGAAAAGGAGTGACTCCTCAAGTCACTGTGCCTATATACTTAAAGGCCAGGAAGTGACACTACAGAAATTATTTCAACTTTTGTAATATGATCTTATAATTGCCATAAAATTAGCACAAAGCATAAAATTACCCCCCCTCTCTCACACACACACACGCATAAACCAAGGTTAGAGACTGGACACCAAGATGAAAAGTGGCAACAGGAACAACCCAACTGCCACCTCATAGCAGAAAGTGGAACCAGGTTATGAAGATCCAGAGAGCAGACTTGCAGAGATCAACCTTCAATCCTGTAAGCCTCAGATATCTGCTACAATGGAGAAAGGCACCAAAAGAAAGAGAGAGAGAGAAGAGTTACATGACTCCACATTCTATTATAGGATGCTAAAAAGGCAGGAAATTCTTGAAGGGCAATCAACACAAATTCATGGTCTAACACAAGTTAATTTTAGAGTAAATTGATAAAAATGAAAGTTAACCTCTCAGCTAGCAATTATCCTTTTTCTAACAAATGACCTTTCAAAAATCTCTACCAAAGAAGAGTTGGCTTGAATAACTAGTTAGATGATTTCTCCAAAGGTATCCCACCTTAACCCCAACCTCAACGTTAACCAAAACTTCAACCCTGAGCACTATTCACTACTGCAATTTCTCAAGAGTAAGATTCTTAGTGATAGCAGCACTGCTGCATTTAAAAAATGCAGCATAAGAAATTTCCTTAATTATAATTTCCCTTGGGATTTAATTAAAGTATGGGAAGCCGGAGAGGCTGTGGACTGATGGAAGCAGTGCTTGGCAACTTTAAAATAAGTGGAATTCAACTACCAAAATTCTCAGCCAATGGTTGAGAAGCAGTGCGTGGAACCATGATTGCACAATGAAAGAAAGGAAATTCACGCACTCCTTGCCCCCTGCTTCACTTCCTTTTTAAATGGAAGTATGCCATAGTCTACTCATAGTCATTTCTTTGGAATTTTCTTCATTCTTGAAATATTTTTTAAAGCAAATTCTTACTCATCCAGAAGAATGGCAATCAGTTTTAAAATATAGAAATTCTCTGAACAAGATTATTTCCTAAGGCAATTAAAGTATATGAAAGTACTTGGTGACCTTAATGCATTTATGATATTGTAGTTCCTAGAGGTCAAATGTCATAGAAACCTAGCCACTCACACATTTCATCCTAAGCATGGAATTCCTAGAGCTAGACTATAAAATCTAGATTTATTGTTGGTTACAGTAAAAAGTAACAATAAATGTCTGCATTTTAGAAGGTTTGGTCAGAAGAGAAGACCATGGGTATGAATGTTATATACACAGCATCAAACTAGACACTTATCAATTATGCTAAGAGATGGCTTCCTGGAGGACAGCTGGTTGCACTCAACTTAAGTGGTCCTATGTCAAAGGTCAACTCAATTTAGGACCTGAAGTGGTCAGTTGTCCATTAGGTGCAGCCAGAATTGGCAAAATTGGAGTCAAGAAGGTTCAAGGTACCATGTTTGTTTATCTGTCACTTACCAACCGGTTTAAGTTACTTTTCCTCTTTTACCCACCTCTCTATTTAATTTCCTGAATTAACCTGAACTTAATGCACGATACTGATAAATGAAATACATTATTTTTACAATAATCAAGGTTAAACACAACAGTAACAAAAATTAGCCACTTACTTGACACATGGGACACTCTAGCACCTTTTCCAATCTGATGCAATACAAATAAAATAATTAGTAAAATAAGAATGCTTTGCTCATTTGTGACATTTAAAATCTGAAACTTTAGGCGACCCCACTCTGTTTCATGGTACAGCTATCCTTTTGTAGAGCTGCAGCTAGTAACAAATGAACTAAAAAAATGTTATTTCCACTTCTAACTGAGAGGACAGTTCCACACAGCAACTATGAGGGACAAGTAGTCAAATCCTTAGTTGTTCCTATATTGCAGTGATGGTGAACCTATGGCACGTGTGCCACAGGTGGCACACGGAGCCATATCTGAGGCACGCGAGGCGTTGCTCTATGTCAGCTCCAGCTGATTTTCAGCCTTCTTTTCAACTGTTTTTCGCCATCCCCAGGCTTTCCTGAAGCCTGGGGATGGCAAAAATGGCCCAATTCAAGAGGCTTTCCTGAACCCTGAGGAGAGCAAAAAACAGCCCAACGGGCCTACCGGACGTCCGGAGGCTTCAGTGAGGCCTGTGCGCATGTGTGGGGGTCAGCACGGGAGGTTGTGCACCTGTGGGCACGTGGTGTGTGTGCACATGTGCGGGGGACGGCATTGCATTATGGGTGTGGGCACATGCGCGCATGCTATCTTGCGCGTGCGCACCCTTTTGGCACCTGAGCCAAAAAAGGTTCGCCATCACTGCTATATTGGATGCTCCATAGTACCAAATCTTCTTTTCCACGTTACTTCACATGTGCATGAAGCCACTGAGAGGAGAATCAGTTTGGAGTGAGATGTCATCAGCACACTAATGTGCAGTAGAACCTCTGGTCACGACCATAATTCGTTCCATAACTTTGGTCGCAACCCGATTTGGTCATGACCCGAACCTAACCAAAATTAATGCAAAATTAATGCAGTGGCCACATGAGGTCGCTGTTCTTTGGTGCTTACAAAAAAAATGGTGCGGAAGAGGAAATCTGCTGCGGCCGTGTTTGATCGCCACCCGAGTATCTGTTCGTGACCAGATTCAAAAAGTTTGTGAATTTTTTGATCGGAACCCAATTTGGTTGTGGTCAGAAGTGTTCATGACCAGAGGCAGGGGTGAAATCCTCCCGGTTCGCCCGGGCCAGTCCTTCGGCGTATAGCTGATGGAACTGTCGGCAGTCGCGGCGCGGAGCTTCTCCTGCCCGCTTTCCCGGCCCGGCTGAACACAATCACCGCTTTCCCGGCCCGGCTGACCACAATCATTCAGGTTAGTTTTCCCTCTGTGCATGCGCGCGCATGCACAGAGGGAAAAATAACCCAAATGGCGGCGTTCAGCCAGGCCGGGAAAGCGGCGGGAGAAGCTCCGCGCCGCGACCGCTACCAGTTCCATCGGCTATACGCCGAAGGACGGGCCAGGGCGAACCGGGAGGATTTCACCCGACCAGAGGTTCTACTGTACAGTTGTATATTGACACCTCAGGCAAACTACAGATATTTGTTGATGTTTTGAATGGAGCTAGAAGACCTGAAACAAATTAAATCCTAGCAAGACAGAGTTGTATGTCTGTATGAGATAAATTGTAACTCCTGGCATCAGATAATTGCTCTTGATGGAGAATCTAGTCCATCATTTGGGTGGGTGGGTCTTCCTGAACTCCAAACTCTTTCAAAACCAATAAATAAAATAATTAGCATGGCTGTACAGTATACATTTTGAAAATGATTGAAGTATTCTGAGCCTTGTAGAAGCCAAGAACCTTCTGCCATTTATTTATGCAGGGACATTTTATTTTAAGGCTTCTAAAACACAATAAAGTCCCACTGCTTTAATAACTCTGACTTAAAGTAAAGTGACCAGATTTTTTTTTAAGCGGGACGGGGGGGCGGGCCCGCCTGGGCGCCATTTCTGCGCATGCGCAGAACGCTGCGCATGCGCAGAGGGCAAAACAATGCAAATGTCGGCGTCCAGGTGGGGGGGAGGCGGGAGGCCTTTCCTCGCCTCCCGCCTCCCCTTCGGGAGCCGGCAGTGGCTTGGGCTGGTAAGCGACGAGCGGGAGGCGGGGAAAGGAGGCAGCCGGCAGCTTACCTGCGAGGCGGCGGTCCCGCAGCAGCCCATGGCTAAAGTGGCCAAGTTGCCGGCTCCCGAAGGGGAGGCAGGAGGCGAGGAAAGGCCTCCCGCCTCCCCCCCCACCTGGACGCCGACATAAGATGACCTACAAGGTCCCTTCCAACTTCGTTAATCTGTAAGAAGAGAAAAGAGGAGGGAGGGGGTCCTCCTCCAAGCAGCCTCGCCCCCCCTTGTCCTCCTCTTCTTTTAAAGGACCGCGCTCCACCAAGAGCAACTTTCCAAGCTGGGGGTGGGGGGAAGACACCCCTGCCTGGGGGGTGGGGGTCGCGACGGGGCTGTCCCTCCTCACCTATGATGATGATCTCCTTCTTGAGCGCCACTCACTCCATGTCGCTGCTGTCCAGGCTGGGTGCTTGCGGGGCGCTGGGGCTGTTGCCAGGCGGCGGGGGCGATTGCGGAGCCGGCTGCTGAGCCGCGATGCTCTTCCTGAGGGTCCGCTGCTGGTTCTCCCCAGCCATCGCCTCCTGCCCGGCCGCTGGTGAGGATCTGCCTTCGCCGGTTCCATTGGAGAGCTGGTGAGGCGAGGCGCATGCGCGGATCTGGGCCCACTAGATGACCCGCAAGGTCCCTTCCAACTCTGTTATTTGGAGCAGGCTTCTGCGCCTGGCAGGACGGCTTCCTGGGAGGGCAAGGGGAAAGGAGGGGTCCTGGCCCTCGCCCCTCTCGTCCCCGAAGCTCCTCAGAGACGGACACCCCCTCCCTCCACCACCCCCCGCACACCCAAAGTCCAGAAAAGTTCCTGGCCGGGGTGCCTTTGCCGCTTCGCTCGCCCGCCCGCCGCCCCTGCGTTCCGCATCGGCTCCTCCTCTTGGCTGGCTCACACGCCCCCCTTTCAGGCCGATTTTTGAAAAGAATGCCCTAGTCGTGCATTCTTTTCAAAAATTGGGACTTTTTAGAGGACGGGCGGGACGCGGGACAAATCATTAAAAAGCGGGTCTGTCCCGCCAAAATCGGGACGTCTGGTCACCTTAACTTAAAGTGGATGCATCTTTTTCAGACTCCAGCAAAAATATGTAATTCTGAATTATTTGAAAAAATAAAAAAGATAAAAAGATAAAAGATGTTGAGACTCTAGAAAGAGTGCAGAGAAGAGCAACAAAGATGATTAGGGGACTGGAGGCTAAAACATGTGAAGAACGGTTGCAGGAACTGGGTATGTCTAGTTTAATGAAAAGAAGGATTAGGGGTGACATGATAGCAGTGTTCTGATATCTAAGGGGCTGCCACAAACAAGGGGGAGTGAAGTTATTCTCCAAAGCACCTGAAGATAGGACAAGAAGCAATTGGTGGAAACGAATCAAGGAGAGAAGCAACCTAGAAGTAAGGAGAAATTTCCTGACAGTTAGAACAATTAATCAGTGGAACAACTTGCCTCCAGAAGTTGTGAATGCTCCAACACTAGAAGTTTTTAAGAAGATGTTGGATAACCATTTGTCTGAAGTGGTGTAAGGTTTCCTGCCTAAGCAGGGGGTTGGACTAGAAGACCTCCAAAGTCCCTTCCAACTCTTCTCTTCTCTTCTCTTCTCTTCTCTTCTCTTCTCTTCTCTTCTCTTCTCTTCTCTTCTCTTCTCTTCTCTTCTCTCTTCTCTTCTCTTCTCTTCTCTTCTCTTCTATTCTCTTCTATTCTATTCTATTCTTCTATTCTATTCTATTCTATTCTTCTATTCTATTCTAAAATGTACATCTCTGAAAGTACTGTGGCAAAGATCCCTGTATGGAAAACCGAAGTCAGTTGTTCTTAAAAGTCTTAAAGGTATGTGTATGTACAAGCTTGCCTATGATATGTATTTATTTCAGGAGGCAGGGCTATTTTGTGTTCAGAAAATACAACTGCCCCTCAATACAACTTTCCAGATGGCAATGAGATCTTCCAGCTACAGCCCCTGAACATTCACTTAGAAGTCTGAGTGAATTTGTTTATGCCTTTTTAAAAAACTTTTAAATCCTATCTTTATTATTTTTATAAATAACTCAAGGTGCCGAACTTACCTAATACTCCTTCATCCTCCTATTTTCCCTACAAGAGCAAAACCTGTAAAATGGGTTGGGCTGAGAGGAAGTGACGGGTCCAAAGTCACCAGGATAGCTCCCATACCTAAGGTGGGACTAGAAATCACAGTCTTTCGTTTCTAGCCTGGGGCCGTAACCCACCGAAATGTGCCCAGAACAGAAAACGTGGCTTATACAATAGAATATAATATCCACCGTGTGTGTAGGTGTATGTAAGCCCAGATCTCTTCTTGAAAAATGACATGAATTAGATCAAAGACCGGTAACTGGCATTTTTTCGTTTGGAAAGGAATGCCCAGGCTAGCCGCGCACCAGATGCCCGTGTTGCCTTAGTGCTTTAAACCTGAATCTGAACTCTGTATATAAACGGAGAGGAAGACCGCAGTGACCCGGCGCCTCACCAAGGCTACGTCGAGCCCCAAACGGTTCAAGAACGGCTTCCTCCTCTGCTTCAGCCACCGCCACGAAGCGCTCTGGGCAAGCCTGTGGAGCAAAGCTTCTGATCGGAGTGGAGGAAGGTGGATGCAATGCGACCAACGTCTTACTGGAAGTCCCTGCATCTTTCAGGTGCTGATAAGGCCTCACTGTGCAGCAAAGGGGCACAGCGCATAGGACCAAAGGCCTACAGTTTCACGCGGTCTGTCACATGATCTGGTTTCGTGAGTTCTGAGTGTAACTTCGCTCTTTCGTTACTCAACCGCTTAAAACTGTCCCCAACTCTCTCACATTAATTGTTTGGATTGTTGATTGGTATAGGGGGTTGAGTAGGGGGTTGGACTAGAAGACCTCCAAGGTCCCTTCCAGCTCTATTCTGATTGATTGATTGACCCTCTTTATTTCTCCGAGGCACTCCTTCTCCGCCCATTTAACGTGATAATGAGTTATAACGTCTAAGATTTGTTTAAAGGTGATCGAGGAAAACCGGCCTTAATAAAAGCAGTAACTGACCCTCAAAATAATACTTGTTTTATGCACAGCTAGCAAACATACAGAAACTTTCTTTTTCAATCCCCTCCTTGAATAGAATAGAATAGAATAGAATAGAATAGAATAGAATAGAATAGAATAGAATAGAATAGAATAGAATAGAATAGAATAGAATAGAATAGAATAGAATAGAATAGCAGAGTTGGAAGGGACCTTGGAGGTCTTCTAGTCCAACCCCCTGCTTAGGCAGGAAACCTTACACCACTTCAGACAAATGGTTATCCAACACCTTCTTTAAAACTTCTAGTGTTGGAGCATTCACAACTTCTGGAGGCAAGCTGTTCCACTGATTAATTGTTCTAACTGTCAGGAAATTTCTCCTTAGTTGTAAGTTGCTTCTATAATAATAATAATAATAATAATAATAATAATAATAATAATAATAATAATAATAATAATAATAATAATAATAATAATAATAATAATAATAATAATAATAATAATAATAATAATAATAATAATAATAACAACAACAACAACAACAACAACAACAACAACAGAGTTGGAAGGGACCTTGGAGGTCTTCTAGTCCAACCCCCTGCTTCCTTGATTAGTTTCCACCCATTGCTTCTTGTTCTACCCTCAGGTGTAATGTTAACCTCTTTCTCTTCCTTAATTTTGGATTCGCATGCACAAACTCAGTTGGTGACAGCTTGGAGGTGTGAATAGGAGAGATTCAGTTTTAGCTCATTATGATACTTGGAGGCAGGAGGGGCAGGAAGCAGTGGTTCAGAGTAACTAGACATAGATGGCCAGGAAGGAATGGAAAGGATGAGGCAAAGTTCAGACATCATCCAAGCCAAATTGAAAATTAACAGAATGCAACTACCAATGCCAAAAAAAAAAAAAGTGGGTGGGGGGGAATACTGACTGGGATCAAGTGGTAGGAAGCTCTGACAGCATCTTTTCAGCTGTCACTCTAGTACATTCTTTGTAAAAAGAGATAGGGGAAAGTTGACATCAATGATCCGGTTAAATATAAGAACCAGTTTAAACTGATAATATTCTAAGAATATCAAAACTATTTTGTTACTGAAAACAATGAATAACAAGATTAATATAGCAATGAGCCTTGTGGCCAGCAGCTGGAAACTGCTGTTGTGTGTTTGGTGGAACTTAGTATGAATCTCAATCTCTTTCTGTTCTTCAGATGTAAATATTCTTCAAATCTTAGTGGATGCTTTGTCCAGTTGCCTTTTTGAAATCTTCTGCAGTTATTGGGCATGTCGCTGTGCCAAATGATGCACGGAACTGCTAAAATCCTTAAATCCTGGTAAACCAGAGAGAGAGAGAGATAGTCCATTAAGAGAGACCATCCATGGTTGGGGAAAGAACTTGTGGGGGGGATTCTTTGTGTATATGTATTGTATCGGCGGTATAGTGGTGCTGGAGTAAGAATTAGGAAACCCAGTATTAAGTGCATTCTCAGACATGGGAACTCTTGGGGAGCCTTTGGGTCAATCACTCTTTCTCAGCACAACACACTCACAAAATTGTTGTGGAGAAAAATGGGAGGTGGCCGTGCTATAGATGGAGCTACCATTCCCAAACAAAAGGCAGAAGAGAGAGAGAGGGGAAGGAGGGAGGGGGAGAGAGAGAGAGAGTGAGTGAGAGATTGTAGGTGATGTATGATTACCGATAAACCAGATTCTACCAGTGTACTGATAAACACTACCTAAATAGATCAGTGGGGAGATCAAGAGGCAGAATTTCTTAACATTATTAAAGTAAAGATGGCAGGTGTACCTATATGATTAAAGCCCTGCCTCCCTTTTTTTACATGTGTATACCAGTGGTGGGTTCCTACCGGTGCGGTCCACTCTATCGCACTGGTAGCGGCGGGCTGGTGACGTCACCAAAAGGCTACCGACCCAGTGCGGTCGGTTGCCGGTCCCTAGGAGCCGCCATCTTTTTTTGGAATTTCTGGGATTTTTTTCTTCCTGCGCATGCGCAGAAGCAAAATAGCGTAAGGGGGCGTGCGCACACAAAATGTGGTGATGTGCGTGCAGCGCACCGGTAGCAAGGTAAGAGAGCAACCCGCCCCTGGTGTATACACATATAAAAAGGGACGCGGTGGCTCAGTGGCTAAGACGCCGAACTTGTCAATCAGAAGGTCGGCAGTTCAGTGGTTCGAATCCTTAGCGCCGCATAACGGAGTGAGTTCCCATTACTTGTCCCAGCTTCTGCCAACCTAGCAGTTCAAAAGCACGTAAAAATGCAAGTAGAAAAACAGGGACCACTTTGGTGGGAAGGTAACAGTGTTCCATGCGCCTTCTGCGTTGAGTCATGCCGGCCACATGACCATGGAGACGTCTTCAGACAGCGCTGGCTCTTCGGCTTAGAAACAGAGATGAGCACCGCCCCCTAGAGCCGGAAAATGACTAGCACACATGTGCGGGGGAACCTTTACCTTACACATATAAAGGGATGAGATTTTTATTATGTGATTGCAGCCAGTATTTTGACTTGTTTTTAAAGCCTGTTTTTTTAAAAAAGGTCACTGCTATAAGACGTATACACAAAAATGGATATACTCACAATGATAGAATGGTTGGTGAAACTGATGGAACTAGCAGAAGTGGCAAAATTAACTGGTATGTTTATAGAAGGATCGTTGGTGAAGTTGCCAATGATATCAATCAGAATACATTTAGCAGCTATATATTCTGCACTTTAAAAAAATCCAGTTTCCAAAAATCAACAGGTAACATTACTAAGCGGTCCAAGCATTACAGTTAATGTAAATAACTTCTGTAAATAACCTCTTTTGTGAATTGTGTCTATGGAAGTAAAGGTTTGGTTTTGAAAGAGCAGGATAGAAAGAGTGTTGATCAGGGGCGCGTTCCTAATTTTTTTACTACCACTCTGTGGGCGTGGCTTATTTTGTGGGTGTGGCTTGCTAGCCATGTGACCGGGTGGGCGTGGGCCTCAGGAGCTTGGCAGTGGCCGGAGAAGCGGGGGGGCATTGCCCACCCGCAATGCAGCCCCCCACAGCGGAAGCAGCAAGACCGCAGCAGTGGTTCTTCTAGGAGGCTCCATCCGGCCTGAATGCTTCTCCCCATTCGATGATCCTAGGCTCCTGCTGCCCGTTCCCCCTCCCCTCAGCAGTTCGAGAAGCCTCGAACGTGCGAAAATGCCTGGGATCATCACCGCGCGTTCGTGGCTTCTCGGACTGCTGAAGGGAGGGGAACTGAGATAGATCCTGCCGCCCATTCTTTCAGCGTCTCACGCGCTCCCTCAGCCATCCTCCCCTGCTTGGACTCACTGTGGGGTAGGAAGGCAGCACATGCGCAGTGCCGGAAGCTCGGCTTCTGGGCATGCACAGAAAAAAAAATTTTTTTAATGTAAATTTTTTTTTAAAAAAAAATGGCGGTGCCCAGGCACTGGCAATTGACCGCACCGGTACTGTGACGTCACCAGCGGGCCGCTACCGGTGCTATAGAGTGGACCGCACTGGTAGGAACCCACCACTGTGTGTTGATCCTTTTGAACTCTGGTGTGGGTGAAGACTCCTGAAAATATCGTGGACAGCCAAGAAATTAAACAATATATCATGAAGCAAAATCAATCTAGAGTTCTCACTTGAGGCATAAATGACCAGAATCAAATTGTCTTACTTTGGATGCATTTATGTGAAGACTTCTCTGGAGAAGGTTCTTATTTTGGGAAAGGTAGAAGAAAACAGAAGAGGATGACCAGCAGCAAGGTGGATATATTTATTGAGTCCGCCATTGAAAGACCAGGTTAGGGATAGGTTGTGATGGAGAAAATGTATCTACATCAGGGGTGAAATCCAGCAGGTTTTGACAGGTTCTGGAGAACCGGTAGCGGAAATTTTGTGTAGTTCGGAGAACCGGTAGCGGAAATTTTGAGTTCAGAGAACCACTGGCAAATACCACCTCTGGCTGGCCCCAGAGTGCGTTGGGAATGGAGATTTTGCAATATCCTTCCCCCAGGAGTGGGGAGGGAATGGAGATTTTGCAATATCCTTCCCTTGCCACGGCCACCAAGCCACGGCCACCAAGCCACACCATGCCCATCAAGCCACGCCCACAGAACCGGTAGTAAAAAATAATTGGATTTCACCACTGATCTACATGATCCCTAACAGTTGACAACAACTTGATGGCACATAATCATTCTCAAGATATGAGGCAAAAGCATCTCTTCGTATAAGATTTTTGAGTACATCTTTTATCAATTTATTGAATCATGAAATTCTTTTTTTCATAAATGCAGCAGGTAGATTTGTCTTATGTTGTATTATTCTGCTGATAGATACTGTCTTAGAAACACATTTTTGATATCTTCCCAAAAATTTCTATACATTGTCTTACATCTGTGCTGGTAGGTTGGGGAATCCAAGCCATATTTGGGATAGGCCAAAAATGGAAACATTGGAGAACAAGTACAGAAATATTATTATTTATTGTGGCAGTCTATTCCCATCTACTTTGCCCACAATCTGTCCATATTTTTTAATTTATTATGTTTCATTAAGACATAGACTGGTCAATACTACCGTGTTTCCCCGAAAATAAGGCCCTGTCTTATATTTTTTGAACCCTGAAATAAGAGCTTAGCCTTATTGCCATGCACTCAAAAGCCCGGTTGGGCTTATTATCAGGGGATGTCTTAGTTTGGGGGAAACAGGGTAGTCATAGTTATTTATGAATAAACTGAACATCCGACATAGGGTAGCAACTCTATATAGTTTAGAATTATAAATTTAGGGAATATGACATAATCTAAGAAGGACATGCATTCATATTTCTAATTAAAAAAACATTTAAGGCTGCCAAAAAAACCACATGAGTGTGACCACATAGTCACCAGGAATTGAGGTGACTCAAGGGCATATTTACTTGAATGTGGAATAATGTATTTTTAACATCACTATTCAGTAGTAGCACCTAGCTGATTTTGTTTAATCTTCAAAGAAACTAAGTAGAGCCGAACTCAAGTAATGGATAGCTAGGAGATTACAAGGAAATCTTAGGTCTCTAAGCTAGACAGGGATATTGAACATATGTCCAGGACAACGGCATGGCAATTCGATATTGCAGCCAAGAAATTGAGATGGATGATCAAATCAGGATTTGTGGAAGGATCTCTAGAAATTCAGATTGATGTGATGGGCCACTACAGACTGCCTTATCTTTTTATTTTCATTTTTATCAAACACTGTCCTTAAGAGGTACTTTATGTATCCCAATAATAGCATTGTGTTACCAATTTTTAATGGAATTTTTTAATAGTTTGCCTTCCTGGGTTTCAGATAAATATTAAACAATTTCATTATGAATTAACCTTATGAATTAGATTTGCACTTCTGTTTTATAAACTAGCAAGATCTCTTGTGCTGCTCCAGAATGTTTGTTCTTTTTACTTTAATTTTATGGAAAGATGAGAAATAAATAGCCTTAGAAGATCTTGAATCACTTGATTGTCAACTAACTAGAAAACTGGTGGTGGTAGGACTCTTACTTGATCTGGGGTTTACCTCTGGTTTTCCCCTCCAGGCAATTAGCCTTAGGAAAATTAGTATTAAGAGAAATATAGTCGCAATGATAACAACATGGATCAGGGTAATTTGGAAACTAGACAAAGTACCCTTGAAACCAAGTACTGCTATTTGTATACATTTTAGTACTTCCAAGTATGATTGAAAGCAACGTTGTAATGCAGAAAAAGGAAAATCTCCATTTAATATGACTCAAGATCAATATAGAGAGAGCATCCTCTAGTGGACACTTAATATAACGCATTCTGAAGCTCTGTTAAAAGATCAGAGTAATGAAGTCTCCAAGCTGAGTTCAGTTCCTGATTATTCCATGGATATGTCCAGACAGTTTTCTTGGCAGCAGCATAATAGTGACTTGCCATCCTTATTTTTTAGGATTATTTTTAATTTCCCAATCTAGCCCTTGACCCTTGGATTTCCAGGTAGTCCTCCATCCAAATACTAATCATATCTGAACTTGCTTAGCTTTCTTGTTTTATATATAGAATATTTTATTAAGTATGTTTCCAACAGATTGAAATGATCACAAAGCTATGCTTGTTCACACAATACCCATGTAAAACACTCTGTGGTAACATTTTACTGAGCAATTATTTCTACTTATTAACTTATTCATAACTGTGCTGTATCAAAAGACAAGGAAAAAAGTAGAAAGGTTAGACTGTGTCTTGCTATTTGTTGCTATTTACCAGTTACGTAAAATAAGTAATTACTGTATACCTAGGACTATATTATACTATTGCAGTGTTTCCTAACCTTGCCATCTTGTGTGGACTTCAACTCTCAGAATTCACTTCTTAAATTTGTTAAGGTTGAAAAATACTGTGGTAATGTATATTAAAAAGTGCACTGCCTATTTATCTCTCTTTATGGATGTAGACATCGATTCTTAGAAAAAAAACAGTTTGTTAAAGCTTGTCTGCAAAATATCTCTAGATACTTTGGGTTATAATTCTAATAAACTCCAGCCAACATCACCAAGGATGATCAGTGGAATATAGCAGAAGTACTTTCTGGAAGATACGATATACAGTACTATATGCTATATCTGTATATAGTATCTATAAGATACTATATACAGTATATATACTGGTAGTATAGGAATACAATGCAGTACATATGGGACCATATAGATTAGAATCCTGCCAGCAGCTGGAGAATAAAAATCTCAACTTGGTGTCAAGACTTAGAAACATCCAGCATCTATTTATTTTCCCTGTTTAAAATAAGAGCCAAGGTGGCGCAGCGGTTAGAGTGGGGTACTGCAGGCCACTTCAGCTGACTGTGATCCGCAGGTCAGCGGTTCAAATCTCACCGGCTCAAGGTTGACTCAGCCTTCCATCCTTCCGAAGTAGGTAAAATGAGGACCCAGATTGTTGGGGCCAATATAAATATACATTGCTTACTGGTGTAAAATGCTTAGAGAGTGCTTGCACTGTGAGGCGGTATATAAATCTCACAAATAAATAAACAGACCCTTCTTTCTGGTAGCTCCAGCACTCTCAATGAGCAAATATTTGTTCTCCAGAAGGCTAAAACAAGGATCTCCTGCTCCTTCAGAAAGCCAAATCAACTCAGGCAAGTCTTTCAAGGGTCTCCTTCCAAAAAGGAAAGAGCTGATAATACCCTCCCAGATGTACTGCCATTTCAATTCCCCAAAGGTCCAGCTAAACTGGGATGGGGACCAGAGATTAGGTTTATCAGGCACCACGTTTGAAAACTTTGTTGGGCAGTATGAAGCTGGCCTTGAATCATTTGACGTTTTTAGGAGCTGAGTACAAAGGAATGATTTTTTAGAATAGAATAGAATAGAATTCTTTATTGGCCTTGATTGGACACACAAGGAATTTGTCTTTGGTGCATATGCTCTCAGTGTACATAAAAGAAAAGATACATTTGTCAAGAATCATGAGGTACAACACTTATTTAATTTAATTTAAAGTTCTTATAGGCCGCCCAATCCCGTAGGACTCAGGGCGGCGTACAACAGGAATAAGAACAATATATTTGTTCTTGTCATAGGGCAGGGGTCGGGAACCTTTTTGACTAAGAGAGCCATGAAAGCAAAAAATTTGGAAATTTATTTCAGTGAGAGCCATATAATATATTTTAAAAGTGAATTCAACTAAATGTCAATAGGGACAATGGGATATTGAGAGAATCCCTGTCTTTGTGCTGTTTAATTTGTTGCTGCTGTAGCAGCTTCCTTGCTCCAAAGTGATATTTGTCTTTGAGTTGGTGATTTCCATCATAGCATTGGTAATGATTCTTTCTTTCTTTCTTTCTTTCTTTCTTTCTTTCTTTCTTTCTTTCTTTCTTTCTTTCTTTCTTTCTTTCTTTCTTTCTTTCTTTCTTTCTCTTCTTCTTCTTCTTCTTTCTTTCTTTCTTTCTTTCTTTCTTTCTTTCTTTCTTTCTTTCTTTCTCTCTGCAAACCAATCCCCACCGTGGCTCCTTTCTCCCTCGCCCAGCCCTCTTCCAAGACGTCAAGTGCAGGGAACCGCACCAAGCGAGGTAGGTGGGTGGGTTGCTGAAGAAGCCCCGGAGCCCCGCCGCCAACCTGCGTCTCCTGCTGGGAAGGAGCCTCTGTCGCTGTCTCTCGCGGGGTTCCAGCCACCAGATTGAGTCCCTGACCACGGCACCGGCAGGGTTAATGCGTATGGGAGAGGAGAGAGAGCGCTACCGCCGCCGCTGCTACTTTCACCGCTCCAATATTTCTTTGGTGGGCCTCCGCAGGAGGGACCGCTGAGCAGAGGCACCCGGCGAGCGGGGTGAGAGGCGTGGGGATGCCAGAAGTGGCGGCGGCGGCGACAGGCTCCTGCCCGCGTCTCCCACCCGCCTCTTGCCTTAAGCTGCCGGGCGCCTCTGCTCCATGGTCCCTCCCGTGCGCGCCCACCAAAGAAATATCGGAGCGGTGAAAGTAGCAGCGGCGGCGGTAGCGCTCTCTCTCCTCTCCCATACGCATTAACCCTGCCGGTGCCGCGGTCAGGGACTCAGTCGGGTGGCTGGAACCCCGCGAAAGACAGCGACAGAGGCTCCTTCCCAGCAGGAGACGCAGGTTGGCGGCGGGGCTCTGGGGCTTCTTCAGCCGCTTGGCTGGAGAACGGCGGGGATGTGGCCATGGCCGTTTTTTAGCTCCCCCCGTCCCGGCTGAACGCCGCCATTTGGGAAAAATAACCCAAATGATTGTGGTCAGCCGGGACGGGAAAGCGGTGATTGTGTTCAGCTGGGACGGGAAAGCGGGCAGGAGAAGCTCCGCGCCGCAACCGCCGCCAGTTCCATCGGCTATACGCCGAAGGACTGGCCCTGGCGAACCGGGAGGATTTCACCCCTGCTGCGAGCCATATGCAGTCATCAAAAGAGCCACATCTGGCTCGCGAGCCATAGGTTCCCGACCCCTGTCATAGGGTATAAATAAGCAATCAGGAAACAATATTGATGTAAATCGTAAGGATACAAGCAACAAGTTATAAGTGGGAGGAGATGGGTGATAGGAACAATGAGAAGACTAATAGTAATAGTAATGCAGCCATAGTGAATAGTTAAGACAGTGGTGAGGGAATTATTTGTTTAGCAGAGTGATGGCGTTAGGGGAAAAAACTGTTCTTGTGTCTAGTTGTCTTGGTGTGCAGTGTTCTATAGCGTCATTTTGAGGGTAGGAGTTGAAACAGTTTATGTCCAGGATCCGAGGGGTCAGTAATGATAGCAAAACCAAAGGCATAAACGTAAGTAAGTTGGATTGAAGTTGACAAATTCTGCCCAACAGTCCAAAGTAGATGCTCCAGAGAGGAGGCTGACCATAGGCACCGCATACTCTCCCTCAGCTCAGTTTTACTAGTCCGACCAGAACGACTTGCCTTGGCTTGGGAGCACTACTCCACTTCAGGCTTTCCACTTTTTGGCCTTCTGAATTTCTTTCCCCATCCCTTGCTGGTCGGCTGAGGTCTTCTTACCCTTGCAACAATTTCGTGGGTGGGCTGAATGTTACCAATCACGAGCAACCCCCCTCCCCCTCCTTCGTCCCATTTTATAAAGCACCCAAAGGACTTTTCGCCTTTACTCAAATCAGACCTCGCGGGGGCCCCTCAAAAGTTAAACGGGGCCGCGATCCACAAATCCTTCCCATCAGACATTGGGAGTTCAACGTCTCCTTCGAACTCCGTCTAAACTAAAGCACTCTTTTAATTTACTGGCAGCTCAGGATAACCTCGATTCTGATCCCGCCGATTCAAAATCAACTAAAGGGTAAAATAATCCCGAAAACGAAAGCAACGAATGCCGTGGGTTATCTTGAAAAACTCCCAGGCTGGCGGAAAAGAGGCGACACCCCACCCTCTGGTTTTATCATCTCACCCCCAATTTCAAAATCCTGCCTCCAGTTTGTCCCCAGGGAAAGGCAAGGTATATAGATCGCAACCCTGCAGGGACTGGAATGGAAAAGTGGCTCTTTATTATCCAAAGGGTTGGGGAGAGCAATAGAAAAATGCTTCATTTTGTCCGCCTCCTATTCGAACGATAGTTGAAATCGAAGAAATAGACACGGAATCCAATTCTCCGTCAGAAGAGCAGATACGATGGAAGCCTAAGGATTTCCCGGCGAGGCGCGTCTGCGTCTTTCATGAAAATAAAAATGTTGAATCGAAAAAACTAAAGCGAGAATATTTAATAACGAGAAGACACTTGCCACGGACATTATGGCCTCCCCTCCGGTGATAACAGATTGTCACTCATATGCGCCGAAATTTAAAACAGGGTTGGGGGAAAAAAATACTCAAAGCTGCAACCGATGGCCACACTTCGGGAAAACAACCTTGCGATCGAATATTACCAACCGGATCATCGCCGCGCTTCATAGATCGATCAATTAAAAGCAGCGATAGGGGTTATCAGATTAATCAAATCAGATTAAAGCAGTTTCAGAACTACGACGGCTTCGATGGGAAAATCCTCCAAGAAGCCTCTTCCAATTTAAAAAAAAAAATAGCGATATTGGCATTTTCCAAACCTGGGAAAACCCCTGTAAATCAATTCCCAAACGCGTTCGATTTTAAACTGTTCACCCCTCTGTAATTTCGCGATCCTGGGAAAAAAATAAAAATAAATTCGATGTGATCTCAAACATTATACATTATTATTATTATTATTTTACCTTTCAGTAGATAGCACAGAGCGTAACGTTTTTGACATGATAAAATGAAGAATTGCCTTATGGGGGTGGGAGGGAGAAGAGAAAGGGGATAAAAAAAAGCCATCCGATTCCAAAACCGGCTCTTATTACATAGCTGCATTTATTCCTTTTTCCCCCAAGTTTTTCCAAGAGCCGGACAAAGACTTAAAAAGCACCACGTTGAAAACGAACGAAAACCGAAACAGCATCGCCTCCCTTCGGATCACGGGTGCGTTAGGCAGATTTCGAGCCCCCACCCCCCAAATTCCGGCTGATCCCCCCACAGGCATTTTGACATTTGTCCCCTCCCCACCCGTCCTCTCCAAAACACGGCCACGTTTCTCCGGCTCTCGTCGGACGGGCGTCTCTCTTCGGCCTCCCTCCTATCACGACGGCCCGGCCTCTCGCCGCTCCCTTCCCGCCCGCTTGGAGACAATCCCCACCCCCACCCGCCGCCGCCCCTCCCGTCGACTGGCTTTGCGAGGCCCGAGGGGATAGGCCGGCAGGTGGGGCAGAGGTGGCTGCGGAGGAACGGCCAGCCTCCTCTCCGGGATAAATAGAGCCACGAGGGGACCCGGTGGGATGGCATCGGGAAGGGCCCGTCGTTTGCTTCCAGGCAGGCAGAGTGGCGGAGGAAGGGGGAAGGAGGGGATAAAGAAGCGGGAAGCGAGACCGAAGCCCCCTCCCGCACTCCTTCGCCACTCATTTGGCATCGGAGTCCCCCGAGTCCCCTCCAGCCCTCCTTTCGCGTTAAGAAAGCCCTCGCCGTCTGCCCGGGTGTGGAGCCCGGCGCCCACCGCTCTTCCATGGACGTCCTAGGCCACATGGAGCTGACCGAGGGCTCCCTCTGCTCTTTCTCGCCCGCCGGCGATTTCTACGACGACCCTTGTTTCAACACGTCGGACATGCACTTCTTCGAAGACTTGGACCCGCGGCTGGTGCACGTGGGAGGCCTGCTGAAGGCCGACGAGCACGGCCACCACCACCACGGCCACGAGGACGAGCACATCCGGGCGCCCAGCGGGCACCACCAAGCGGGCCGCTGCCTGCTTTGGGCCTGCAAGGCCTGCAAGAGGAAGACCACCAACGCCGACCGCCGCAAGGCGGCCACCATGCGCGAACGGCGGCGGCTCAGCAAAGTCAACGAGGCCTTCGAGACGCTCAAGCGCTGCACCTCCACCAACCCCAACCAGCGCCTGCCCAAGGTGGAGATCCTGCGCAACGCCATCCGCTACATCGAAAGCCTCCAGGCGCTGCTGCGGGAGCAAGAGGATGTCTACTACCCGGTCCTGGAACACTACAGCGGCGACTCCGACGCCTCCAGCCCCCGCTCCAATTGCTCCGACGGCATGGTGAGTCTCCGCGCTGTGGCGCAAAAAGCCGCCGCTGATGGAGGTCGCTTCGGTTTGCATGACGACCCAGATTATTGGGGGGGGGGGTTTCCAATATGCTGACTCTGTAAACCGCTTAGAGAGGGCTGTATACTTACGTCCACAATTGTGCCTGAGATTTCTGTTGTTAAGTGAGACATTGGTTAAGTGAATGTTGCCCCATTTTACAACCTTCCTTGCCACAGTTGTTAAGTGAATCACTGCAGTTGATAAGTTGGTAACGTGGTTGTTAAGTGAATCTGACTTCCCCATTGATTTTTCTCTGTCAAAAGGTTACAGAAGATGATCACACAATCTTGGGAAATAGCAACAGTCATAAATATGATCTAGTAACCAAGCGTCTGAATTTTGATCACATGATCACAGGGAATGGTTATAAGTGTGAAAAAGGGTCATAAGTCACTTTTTTGATCACATGATCATGGCCGCAATGGTTATGTGTGTGAAAAATGGTCACAAGTCACTTTTTTCAGTGCAGTTGTAACTTCGAACAGTCACTAAATGAACTGTTGTAAATCGAGGACTACTCCTATAAGTCTAAGTGCTGTTGTTATTCGCCTTGAATAGAGAGATGGGCAGGCCACAAGAGCAGCTTCCCTGCATGTCTTGACAGTCCCTCTTAAAAGATGAGAAGCCCTGGCCTGAGACGGGAGGACGTGTTGCCCTGAAATTTGTGGCACAGAAGCAGGAAGCCCCTATTTGTGCCCCCCACCAAATCATTTTGGGGGGAGGGCAGGATTCGGCTTTCATGACTTTTTTCAGAAACTAGGGTTCCCCAGGTGGGAGAGAGCACCCCAACTTCTAGCCTTGGCTTCGTTAAAAAGCTTCTTAGGGTTGCAAGTGTTAACCTGCCTTTTTGAAAGTGGTAACTACTGACAGTAGTGCTTGGAGGACTTCTTGTTTAGTTTGTGTTCAAGAGGAGATATGGTGCAGTTATTCTCCTTTAGTCAACATGGGTTCTCTCAGGTTTTCTCTGCTTTTAATTTCCAGGACAAAAGAGAAAGCTTATAATCAATCCGAGATGCCTTTTGAGAGCATCTTTCTCCAAGTGCCCTCTGATTCCTTGGCAAGGGGGGATCGGTTTCTGTTCATCCTTATGTCCAGGAAAATAGGGAATGCTCTCTTCTGGTGCTGAAGCAGGGTTAGTCTCTAATCCAAGAGAAAGAGAAGAAAAAGGTCCATAGGCAAGGTTGGTTTTTTTTTTTTTTTTTTTGGGTGCTCTCAGCCTTAGAGTAAAAACGGAGGGGAGGTTTGCTGTCTTAATCCCAGTTTGGGTTATTTGTTCCCTCAGGAATTAGGGTGGAGACAGGAGAAATTTGATATGGAAATTCCTATGTGTCACTGGTTCTAATAAATGGATGGAATAAATTGTCTCTCTGTTCTGCTTTTAACTGTGTAGTTCCAATTCACCTTCCCATCTAGCTATAGTTGTATTCTAAGGAATGAGCACCCAGTGAATTGGTGGGATTTCACTTCAAGGGGACGTGCTTCCTAATCTACAGAGTACATTTATTTATTTATTTATTTATTTATTTATTTATTTAGTAAGTAAGTAAGTAAGTAAGTAAGTAAGTAAGTAAGTAAGTAAGTAAGTAAGTAAGGGGTTGCTTTTCAACAGAAGCTTCTTTGGTGACTCCAACTAAATAAAAATATATACAGTTTTGAAACATTCTCAGCAAGAGATCCAGATTGGTATATTAGTTAGGGCAACAAGCTAGAAACCAGGAGACCTGAGTTCTGCTTCAGGCATGAAGCCAGCTGAATGATCTTGGGCCAGTCATTCTGACACAGCCCTAGGCAGGAGGCAATGGCAAGCCACTTCCAAAATATAATACTGCATGGAATTGTCCAGGAGTCAAGAATTGACTCAAAGGCATTGGTGCACACACACGCGTGCGCGCGCACACACACACACACACACACACACACACATTAGGGAACAAACTTTTAAGTATCACTCTTTCTTCTCTAAAGGATTTGTGGTATGAAATTTAACCTGTGTCTTCTGAAATTCAACTCCCTCTGGCTACCTTGCAGTAAAATGAGCCCTTCTGGTTTTTTTTTTTTTCTTGGAGCAAATATAATTATTATTTGCTTATGAAATTTAATCACTGGGGAAAATGCATACTTATCCCCATACGTTAAATGGAATGTTCTCGTCTTGCTTGTCCAAAGATACATCTCCCCTTTTCCCTAGCCCTACAGCTATATATCCTAAAGTTAATATTTTTGAGATGGAGGATGGCAGTTAAAATTACACCCTGACCTCATTCACTTCCTCGGGAATGGAGCAGTCCAAAGTAAATGCTTCTGAATCTGGTCATATATGGAGAACGTTCATTGAAAGGTACTCATTAAAATATGCTGGTTCAAAGCCTTTCTGGAAAAAAGCATTATTTGCCAATGGATCCTCTACATTATTTTCTAAGGACCATCGCTGCCTTCTTTGGAACTTACTCTCCAGTAAATGTCCAGGGAGTTCTGTGATTTAGGAAGAAGTCTTAATAGGCAAAAATTGATAACACTGCTGTGTATCCAAGTAACTTATTGGCGATTTCTTGCAATGATAAAGTGCTTTAATATATCTAATAGCAACTTGGAAAAAAGTGAAGATTAGCATTATGCCGCAGTAAAATCCAATTTGTAATTTCACAGACTTTTCTACCAACCCTCTTCCCCTTTTCTAAAAAAAAAAAAATCTTGTTCATGAGATATTTTTCCTCTGAAAGGGGGAACATCATGGTAACATATAAGAGAGTCCTTTCTCCCTAAATCCAATCCCCACAATGAGGAACCCATGGAGGTAGGTAGATTGAAAAAGAACGAGTGTTTCTGTGTGATTTAGTGAATTTTGTGTGGGGCAGGACTTGGGCTTTCTTGATACTTAATCTTTTGTTGAGCTGATTTTATTCTTATTGTTGGGGTATGACAGAGGGGGTTACTGTTAACATACCTGTCAATCGCTCTGAATCCTCCCAGTCTAAAATCGTCCGAGAGGAGGAACCTTCTGGAGGATTTAATCAAAGCACAGGAATTATGGGAGTCTATGACTTGCCGAAGAGATCGTTTGACAAGGAAAGACAAATGAGTCATGTATAATCCTTGGCCACTGTGCAACTAACAATTCTCTTGTAATTTAATTTTGTTTCCTACTTTGATGAATATTTGGAATTCAGTTAAGAGTTTAAAAAAAAACAGTTCTTCCTCTTTTAAGAGCCATGGTGGTGCAGTGGTTAGAATGCAGTATTTCAGGCAAACTCTGCCCACAGCCAGGAGTTCAATCCTGGAAGGGTTCAAGATTCCATCCTTCCAAGATCGGTAAAATGAGGACCGAGATTGTTGGGGGAAATATGCTAACTCTCTTTATAGCCCTTAGAGAGGGCTATAAAGCATTGTGAAGTGGCATATGCTATTGTTAATGCCAGAACCATGGACTTCACATTCATAAAATTTATTTATTGATTTACTTAACTGTTATTTTATTAATTTTTTAAAATGTGCATGGCTACACTCCACAGACATGGCCACCCATATTATATAAAGTACCTCTGGATGCACAACAGCAATTAAATACATTTTTAAAAGTCGATAGTAATAGCTTCGCTGGCTGAGGAACTCTGGGAGTTGAAATCCACAAATCTTAAAGTTGCCAAGGTTGGAGACCCCTGCTTTAAAACACAATCAGAATAACCTCCCCTCCCTCTCGCTCCATGCCTGAGGGGGGAAAGCCAACTTCCTAATGGCCTTCTGGAAGGCAAGGAACGTTTGCTTTTTTACTTATTTGCTGAGACATATATGGCATTTCAATCCAGGTGGCTTACACGATATGAAATTAAAAAATACCATCACAATAGAACAATGCATTATAAATACATCTATTTGGCATGGTAATAAAAGCCACTGCTATCGTTAGGTGAGATTTTTCTACCCAAATGTCCACTGATTAGTTTCCTAGGCTGACAGTAGCCCATTCCAAATTCCAGCACCACTTTGAGTAAAGGGCTTGTTGTAAGAGAACATGAGTCTGGTATTTATACATGCAAAACTGCTCCACAAAGTCTAAATAACTAAGACGACAATTTGTATAATTCCTGACTTTGCTGTGAAATGCAGTAAACATCAAATGAAATGTTTGTGTGTGTATGTGTATGTACATATGTATGTGGTATCTGATATATAAAGTATCGTTAAATTTTAGAGTCGAGATTTGTGTTCACATTTCTGACTGAATGCCTTGTATTGTTGGGTTTTGTTTCAGATGGAATACAGTGGTCCTCCTTGCAGTTCTCGCAGAAGGAGTAGTTATGACAGCAGCTACTATTCAGAATCACTCAGTGGTGAGTAATTTGCCTTTAAAAAAAAGATTTTTCTCAATTAAGATATATAATATTTTGGGTACCTTTTTATTCATATACCCGTACCTGAAAGCATATGCGTTTTATCAAATATACTGTTACTGTTATTAAGTTGCATGCATTTAATTTTCATTGGTGATCAAAATGAGCAGTTGTTTTGGTACATAACCTTAGACTTGAACAGTGAGATGGGCAGTGTACAAATTTAATAAATAAATGCATAAATTTTAAAACGGTCCCTTTTTGTATTCCCAGCTTCACTTATTCCCAGCTTATCTGCCATTACTGTAATGTCCATTGAATTTGCAACTAGAGGGGAACTGAGTAGATATTTATCTGAAATCGTTCCCTTGACTGCTGAATAGCAATATACGTTATAAAACATATGTATTTCATGTGTGTGTGTGTACGTGTGAGGATTCCTGCAAAAAATAGCTTCTCGGTATTGTCTAGAGATTGACGGATCTCCTTGTCTTTAGATTCAAAGCAAGGGAAGAATTCAGTGGTTTCCAGCCTAGATTGCTTATCCAGCATTGTGGAACGGATTTCAACAGAGAGCACAGCCTGCCCTGCTCTACCCACAGCTGAAAGTGGGATTGAAGGCAGCCCTTGCTCACTCCACGAAGGGGCCAGCCTGGGTGATACCGGAGCCCAAACCAGCTCCCCGGCCAGCTGTACTCAGATTCCTCAGGACTGTGCCAACAACAATGCCAGCAACCCTATTTACCAAGTGCTATGAAGTGCAAATATGACAAATGTTCTCTTTTAACCAGCAATCATACTTAAAACCTGCATTTCCAAGACTGACAATGAACGATACTTACGGCTATTTTTTTTAACTCGCTTTCGAATCTATCTAATAATTCCTTTTTTCCCCCATGCTTGTATTACTCCAAGAATGCACTTATTTATTGGTTATAAACAAAAGCTATTTAATTTGTATATAGAGGTCTTTTAGAATTGTGTACCATGAAATGGCCAATGTTTTTACCGTGGAAAGGTCAATGGACGGGGATCCTTACAGTCCTGGATAGGCTGCTCAATTCCCATTACTATCTCTATACTTTAAGCAGCCAGATGCATTCAGAATTGCTGCCTTTCTTTGCAATTCCCCCCATCTAAACCCCCACCCCATAATCACATCCACATATATGCAGAAAAGGTTGTGGACCACTTTTTTTTTAAAAAAAAGAATAAGAGCAATTATTTTGTATACTTTACAACAAAAAAAGTTTCCATGGAAAGAACAATAAAAATGTATGTATTTAATGTTGCTTGGTTTGTTGTGCCAAACTTTTAACTTTATATATTTATACAATATGGATGCTGAGAATGTTTTCAACACTATTCTAAATAAAGATCCTTATTTATAAAATGGTTGGAGTTATTTGTCTTTGGCTAGGGATCCCAGTGTAATATTGACAAGTAATTTTTAATTCTGTTTGGTCATATTAAGTCCCCAAGAATTTCATGGCCAAAATAGATTTTGGAAAGAACTGGGTGTGCTACTATTGTGCATATTCTGACATTTTCATTGCAGATAATTACTTGGCAAGACATGCAAGCAGTTCACATATCATGCTAAGGCATGTTTATTCAATAATTCTGTGCATAGAATCATGCGTTGTGGTAAACCACAAAACATCAACTATAATGCCTGAATTCACACAATATGCAAAGTTGTGATCAAATGCAGAGTGACATGTAAACCAAGTTCGTGTTTTCAAAGGACTGCAAACTCAGTCAAAAACTACTCATTCCTGAAATGAGCACTTGCTAGATGCCCTATTTTTTTATACGTAATGCAATTTTATATTTGTAATGTCATGACCGTACAGTTTCTATTGTCTAGAAATAATTTAAATAGTATGAGCAGTCGACAGGAATCTAGATTTTAATTAACCCACTCAGATCTTAAGCCATACTGTGGTTGCTTTGGTTTCAGGTCAGTGTAATGCTTGTTGTGTTATGTGGTTTATTCAGTTTAAGCAAGGCATAGCTTAAGAGTAACTCCAGTTTGATGATTGCTTGAGTATAAAAAAACATTTCTTGGGCTGGTAACAGGCAGTGTAAACATTATTACCAACATCTGTTTTAAGAATGGAATTTAGAGTTTGGTTTTCCTGAATCATATTGATACACTGAACTCTTTAATAAATTTGTATGTGAGATCTTATAAATTAGGGGAACGGCGTTGGTGTTGTCAACTATCCACTACTGCCAAATGTAAAATATTAAAATCAGATAGGACTGGATGTGAACACAGATATAAAATATATGTTTAATTTTGAGAAAAAATGCAAATATCCCTAGAATATTGAAAATTTAGCAATATAGTGAGACTATTCTGTTCACAATAGCGAATGTATTTACCCCAATCAAAGCAACTTTATTGACTTCAGATTTCTGGTCTATTTCAACTATATTATGAATGAGTTACCATGAAACCACAGCTGCAAAGAATTCACAATTGCTTCTGCAATTTCACTCTCTTTTCAAATCACCTGCAGTTGCACATCAGATCTTGAACTCAGAGTTTCTTTCTTTAAAGCAAATTAGGAATAAGCCATGACTTCATACTGTGGCTTACGGTAAAACCAGTCCCACAGATTCAATCATCAATTCATTCTGCTTTTGCTTAGAAACAGAAATAGCTACTATATTGCTATTTTGACAATGCCAGAAACTTTGCAGGGTAAACAAATGGGACGCTATAACAAATACAGGGGAAATTATCCCTTCTAATTAAATCCATTATATATTTCAAAGGGTCACTTACTTACATTGTGAGATGGTACTAGTCAAAAAGACCCACAATTCTCACTAAATGAGATTTTTATTATAAGATACTGGAAAAATGCAGATTTTTTTTACAACGTTAAGAGATTTGCTGCTTTTTTCTTACAATCAGTTTTCTGATTTATTTTCTCATGTCTATTACTTTATACACTATTTTATCAACATGTTTACATGCTATATTCTACAATACTCTTTGTTCCTGTTCTTTAACTTTCCCTTTTAACTTGAATTCTGGCCCCACTAGTCGACGCTGCCTAATCCTCCATAGCCCATGTTAACTTACATTCTGTTGTGCTGCTTACTGGATTGTGCTGGAAAGTGGAGGGTGTTGGAAACTGCTTTTAGCCAGACTTTAATTCCTCACCTACTCCCAGTAGTTCTTTTAGTTGTATTAACTGATGCTTTCTTTATGGAGGACTTAGGCTGCCTTCAGTGCTCCATTACTGACCACGTGTTGGGTTTCTGTCTGGATGCTTCTTTTCTACCAGTGTTTAATTCTCAGAGCTTTGGGTTCAAAGAACTTCTCAGCCTTCTGAATTTAAAGTTACCTCACTTCGTGGGTCTTCGTGCTCTGTCACTAATATCTGCTTACTTTGACTGGCTAAGCCTTCTAGATCTCCTGAAGTGCTGTTGGCCACCAGATGGGCCTTCTCAGTCTTTGGAGGCCTCTATTTCTTATGCGTTTTCTCCATAAGAAAAACAGTTGCCAATTATTCTTCCAGATCCTTTGCTATCAGTTAATTTCTCTTATAAGCGGCCTGGTTTGGACTGGGATGCTATAAATGACTGAATACCCCTGATTCGTCTTATCTTCCCTCATGTCTACAATTCCGGGGCAACCAGCAGCTGGAGCCAAATATTATTTCTGGCAGGGACTAGAAAAATAACTTCCATGCAGCTGTTCTTTTTCTGGGTAGTAAACTGGCTTGTTGGAACCTCCTCTGAGCAAGTGTCAACCAACAAATGCTCTGTCTTACACATTGGCAAAAAAAAATCAGAATACAAAATACAAGCTGGGCGGATACAATCTAGTAGACGACCCTCACTCTGTCAAGGACCTTGGAGTACTCATCTCTAACGATCTAAGTGCCAGAGCCCACTGTAACAACATTGCCAAAAAAGCATTAAGAGTTGTTAACCTAATCTTGCGTAGCTTCTTCTCTGGTAATATTATACTGCTAACCAGAGCATACAAAACATTTGCTAGACCAATTCTTGAATACAGCTCACCTGTCTGGAACCCGCACTGCATGTCGGACATTAATACAATTGAGCAAGTCCAGAGGTATTTCACGAGAAGAGTCCTCCACTCCTCTGCTCGCAATAGAATACCTTATGCTACCAGGCTTGAAATTTTGGACTTAGACAACCTAGAACTATGCCGCCTTCGGTCTGACCTAAGCATAGTATATAAAATTATCTGCCACAATGTCCTACCTGACATTGACTACTTCAACTTCAACAATATACGAGCACACAATAGATACAAACTTAAGGTAAACCGTTCCAAACTCGATTGCAGGAAATACGATTTCAGGAACAGAGTGGTCAATGCCTGGAATACACTACCTGACTCTGTGGTCTCTTCCCCAAACCCCCACAACTTTAACCTTAGACTGTCTACTGTTGACCTCACCCCATTCCTAAGAGGTCTGTAAGCGGCGTACATAAGCGCACCATTGTGCCTACCGTCCCTGTCCTAATGTCCCCATTTATTTGTATCCATTTCATGTATTCATAAACCTGTTTATACTTATATCTATTATTTATTTATTTATTTGTGAGATTTATATACCGCCTCACAGTGCAAGCACTCTCTAAGCTGTTTACACCAGTAAGCAATGTATATTTACATTGCCCCCAACAATCTGGGTCCTCATTTTACCTACCTCGGAAGGATGGAAGACGGAGTCAACCTTGAGCCGGTGAGATTTGAACCGCTGACTTGCGGATCACAGTCAGCTAAAGTGGCCTGCAGTACTGCCTCTAACCGCTGCATATCTTATGTATCTTATACATGCTTGACAAAAATAAAAAAATAAAAAATAAATAAAATAAAGTTGTTTTTTCTTTTGGTAGCATCTTCCAGAATGCTGTGCTAATAGCCACATTTACCATTTCTGTCCTCCAATATATTATTTGCGTTGGCGTACCACTGCCCAAACCGGTAGCGACCCGCTGGTGATGTCATGATGATGTCACGGAACCGGTTCGGTCAGTGCCGGTCCGTGGGTGCTGCCATCTTTTTTTTTATTTTTTTTGAATTTTTTTACATTTTATTTTTCTTCTGAGCATGTGCAGAAGCCGAGTTTCCAGCACTGTGCATGCGGTTGCCATCTTGTTTTTGGCATTTTTTTCTTTCTTTTTCTTTTTGTATTTTTTGGCACTGCGCATGCGCGCGCGATGCAGGAGGAAGCAAACTGGCAGCGAGGTAAGTTAGAACCCACCCCTGCTTAAGACATGTCCAAATAGTCCACTTTTTAAAATGTGGATTCATATAAAAATGAACAAAGCTTCAATTGCACCATTGAGGCTACCATCATGACTTATTTGACTATGTCCTATAGATATTACTATCTATTTTTGTTGTTGTTAGTTGCGAAGTCATGTCCGACCCATCGCGACCCCATGGACAACATTCCTGCAGGCCTTCCTGCCTCTACCATCCTCTGGAGTCCATTTAAGCTCACGCCTACTGCTTCAGTGACTCCATCCAGCACCTCATTCTCTGTCGTCTCCTTCTTCTTTTGCCCTCAATCTTTCCCAGCATTAGGCTCTTCTCCAGTGAGTCCTTCCTTCTCATTTGGTGGCCAAAGTATTTGAGTTTCATCTTCAGCATCTGGCCTTCTAAAGAGCAGTCAGGGTTGATCTCCTCTAGGACTGACCGGTTTGATCGTCTTGCAGTCCAAGGGACTCGCAGGAGTCTTCTCCGGCATCATAGTTCAAAGGCTCAATTCGGGCATGATAATAAGGACTTACTATTTTATTTTTTTCCTTTTATTTATTTTAATGTAAATTTAAGCACCTTGATCTAGAGCTGCCCTCTTTGTCCTGGTTCAATCTCCAGTTTGAAGGCTGTTCACCAATTTGCCACTCATGCTGGAAAATATTGTGAATTGGAGAGTTTGATTTGGAGAGTTAAATCCAGGTGACAATACTTGGCTGAGTTTGGCTGGGCCTGGAAACTAAACAGGATCATGGAATACCTGGAGGCTAAATTGGGAAGTAAAAGTATCCTAATAAGAAGGCAATAGCTAGCTTCTTCCCCTTGCCAAGAAAACAGAATGAATTTCTCCATGCAGTTGCTTGGCATCTCTATCAAGCTGAAGAAGACTTTCCCTTTTCTTCATAGATGAAAACCCCTTGGAAGAGCAGAACCTCTTAGAAAGTCCAGGTATTGGGCATAAGGGAAGAATCAGTTTTGGTTTCTGAATGCCACTCCAAAATTGAAGAATTGCATTCCCTTTGGAGTTAACAGTTGCTTCCCTTTCTCTTGGCTTTTAGGAGTGGCTAAACAACTTTTAAACTTGGTCTTTAAAGATACTTCAGTAAGTGTTATTGCCTTTTTTTTAAGTTTGGGCATAATTTTATTATTGGTTCTTATGTTGTTTATGTTCCATTTGAAATCAGTTGTGCATTGCTTTGGTGGATTTTAAATATTAAAAGTAAATTTTTAAAAAAAAACAGACAAAATTAGAGGTTGTGTAAGTCCTATTGGACCCTTTCCATGTTATCACACATACATTAGATTGGCAACAAACTAGTATGCTAAAACTTGCTTTAAAATTGTTTGATTATTTTTATGTATTTATTACTGGATAAAATATATATGGTCATTTTATTTATTTATTTATTTATTTATTTATTTATTTATTTATTTATTTATTTATTTATTTATTTATTTATTTATTTATTTATTATTCATTTATTCATTTATTTATTATTATTTGTATTTCTATGCCGCTCAACTCTGCAGGGACTCTGACGGCTCACAACAAATACAAATATCATCAACAATTTTGTGTTGACACTGATTTGATAGGAAGGAAGGAAGGAAGGAAGGAAGGAAGGAAGGAAGGAAGGAAGGAAGGAAGGAAGGAAGGAAGGAAGGAAGGAAGGAAGGGCCCAACCAATAGATTAGCTAGAAAGAGCACTTTCTAGCTGTTTAACATGTTTATTAAACTATTGTTGGTTTAAACAAAACAGAGTTGCAAAACTCCTTCCCAAGTCTGGTAAACGTGTATTGCTCACTGGAAAATTCTCTCACTATTCAGAGGTAATACATTTCCACAAAAAAAATGTCTCTCAATTCTCTTGTTTTTTGTTCTACAGAAATTTCCCTTTTCTTGTAAGCAAAAGAAATGATCTGCTCACATAAAGATGGAACCTTACAGCTCTCTGTCAAAATAGTTGTGCTCAGTAACGAATGCCCTATTCTACAAGTATTCCTCAGTATTGAATTTCAATGATTTATTTTAGCAGTCCAACTTTCCACAGGCTGATTCTAATGTTACAACAGAGAATATGCATTTAACACATCTCAAAATAGACACATTCTTTTTCACTCACTCACAGAGGCACATGGTTTGTATGTGCATTTTTTTCTAACACAGCAAGAAAAAGCTAGGATAACATGACAGGACAATGAATTAATAGGATATCAGCTTCTCAGTTAAACCACCGTATGACAGAAAGCTGCAAACACAGAGATATCTGTTGTCCATGGATCCAGTTCCAGCAGAATTATCCTAATTTCAATTCTACCCCCACTACTACTTGTACTACCTCCTGTACTAACTACTATCAGAGTGACATTAGCTGGGGAAGCAGAAAAAGCAAAATTCAATTATAGGAAAAAAAATAAAGAACAGAATAACAGAGTTGGAAGGGACCTTGGAGGTCTTCTAGTCCAACCCCCT